>JAECXB010000076.1:0-1200000 GCA_018151435.1 Zaprionus africanus
TTATCAAAATTTTTGACATTTTTTTTTTGATTCTAATTGATAAAGCTACTCATAATCTGTATAAAAAGTCCTCCCAAAAGTGTTTGCGATGAAAATTGTGGATAATATCGAAAAAATACGCTAATTTTAGGCTTTTTCGCCTGTCCTGGAGACAACTTTTGAACTTTAAAATGTCACAACTTCGTCAAAAATCATCCGATTTTGGTGAGGAGTGTCATTTTATTCATGGTTTTTCCACTAAATTCGATCTGCATTCAAAATTGAAAAATTTTAAATTTTTCATTTTTTCGACAAAAATCCATCAAAACCCCTTAAAAAATGTTCAAATTTTATCAAAATTTTTGACATTTTTTTTTTTGATTCTAATTGATAAAGCTACTCATAATCTGTATAAAAAGTCCTCCCAAAAGTGTTTGCGATGAAAATTGTGGATAATATCGAAAAAATACGCTAATTTTAGGCATTTTTCGCCTGTCCTGGAGACAACTTTTGAACTTTAAAATGTCACAACTTCGTCAAAAATCATCCGATTTTGGTGAGGAGTGTCATTTTATTCATGGTTTTTCCACTAAATTCGATCTGCATTCAAAATTGAAAAATTTTAAATTTTTCATTTTTTCGACAAAAATCCATCAAAACCCCTTAAAAAATGTTCAAATTTTATCAAAATTTTTGACATTTTTTTTTTTGATTCTAATTGATAAAGCTACTCATAATCTGTATAAAAAGTCCTCCCAAAAGTGTTTGCGATGAAAATTGTGGATAATATCGAAAAAATACGCTAATTTTAGGCATTTTTCGCCTGTCCTGGAGACAACTTTTGAACTTTAAAATGTCACAACTTCGTCAAAAATCATCCGATTTTGGTGAGGAGTGTCATTTTATTCATGGTTTTTCCACTAAATTCGATCTGCATTCAAAATTGAAAAATTTTAAATTTTTCATTTTTTCGACAAAAATCCATCAAAACCCCTTAAAAAATGTTCAAATTTTATCAAAATTTTTGACATTTTTTTTTTGATTCTAATTGATAAAGCTACTCATAATCTGTATAAAAAGTCCTCCCAAAAGTGTTTGCGATGAAAATTGTGGATAATATCGAAAAAATACGCTAATTTTAGGCATTTTTCGCCTGTCCTGGAGACAACTTTTGAACTTTAAAATGTCACAACTTCGTCAAAAATCATCCGATTTTGGTGAGGAGTGTCATTTTATTCATGGTTTTTCCACTAAATTCGATCTGCATTCAAAATTGAAAAATTTTAAATTTTTCATTTTTTCGACAAAAATCCATCAAAACCCCTTAAAAAATGTTCAAATTTTATCAAAATTTTTGACATTTTTTTTTTGATTCTAATTGATAAAGCTACTCATAATCTGTATAAAAAGTCCTCCCAAAAGTGTTTGCGATGAAAATTGTGGATAATATCGAAAAAATACGCTAATTTTAGGCATTTTTCGCCTGTCCTGGAGACAACTTTTGAACTTTAAAATGTCACAACTTCGTCAAAAATCATCCGATTTTGGTGAGGAGTGTCATTTTATTCATGGTTTTTCCACTAAATTCGATCTGCATTCAAAATTGAAAAATTTTAAATTTTTCATTTTTTCGACAAAAATCCATCAAAACCCCTTAAAAAATGTTCAAATTTTATCAAAATTTTTGACATTTTTTTTTTGATTCTAATTGATAAAGCTACTCATAATCTGTATAAAAAGTCCTCCCAAAAGTGTTTGCGATGAAAATTGTGGATAATATCGAAAAATACGCTAATTTTAGGCTTTTTTCGCCTGTCCTGGAGACAACTTTTGAACTTTAAAATGTCACAACTTCGTCAAAAATCATCCGATTTTGGTGAGGAGTGTCATTTTATTCATGGTTTTTCCACTAAATTCGATCTGCATTCAAAATTGAAAAATTTTAAATTTTTCATTTTTTTCGACAAAAATCCATCAAAACCCCTTAAAAAATGTTCAAATTTTATCAAAATTTTTGACATTTTTTTTTTGATTCTAATTGATAAAGCTACTCATAATCTGTATAAAAAGTCCTCCCAAAAGTGTTTGCGATGAAAATTGTGGATAATATCGAAAAAATACGCTAATTTTAGGCATTTTTCGCCTGTCCTGGAGACAACTTTTGAACTTTAAAATGTCACAACTTCGTCAAAAATCATCCGATTTTGGTGAGGAGTGTCATTTTATTCATGGTTTTTCCACTAAATTCGATCTGCATTCAAAATTGAAAAATTTTAAATTTTTCATTTTTTCGACAAAAATCCATCAAAACCCCTTAAAAAATGTTCAAATTTTATCAAAATTTTTGACATTTTTTTTTTGATTCTAATTGATAAAGCTACTCATAATCTGTATAAAAAGTCCTCCCAAAAGTGTTTGCGATGAAAATTGTGGATAATATCGAAAAAATACGCTAATTTTAGGCTTTTTTCGCCTGTCCTGGAGACAACTTTTGAACTTTAAAATGTCACAACTTCGTCAAAAATCATCCGATTTTGGTGAGGAGTGTCATTTTATTCATGGTTTTTCCACTAAATTCGATCTGCATTCAAAATTGAAAAATTTTAAATTTTTCATTTTTTCGACAAAAATCCATCAAAACCCCTTAAAAAATGTTCAAATTTTATCAAAATTTTTGACATTTTTTTTTTGATTCTAATTGATAAAGCTACTCATAATCTGTATAAAAAGTCCTCCCAAAAGTGTTTGCGATGAAAATTGTGGATAATATCGAAAAAATACGCTAATTTTAGGCATTTTTCGCCTGTCCTGGAGACAACTTTTGAACTTTAAAATGTCACAACTTCGTCAAAAATCATCCGATTTTGGTGAGGAGTGTCATTTTATTCATGGTTTTTCCACTAAATTCGATCTGCATTCAAAATTGAAAAATTTTAAATTTTTCATTTTTTCGACAAAAATCCATCAAAACCCCTTAAAAAATGTTCAAATTTTATCAAAATTTTTGACATTTTTTTTTTGATTCTAATTGATAAAGCTACTCATAATCTGTATAAAAAGTCCTCCCAAAAGTGTTTGCGATGAAAATTGTGGATAATATCGAAAAAATACGCTAATTTTAGGCTTTTTTCGCCTGTCCTGGAGACAACTTTTGAACTTTAAAATGTCACAACTTCGTCAAAAATCATCCGATTTTGGTGAGGAGTGTCATTTTATTCATGGTTTTTCCACTAAATTCGATCTGCATTCAAAATTGAAAAATTTTAAATTTTTCATTTTTTCGACAAAAATCCATCAAAACCCCTTAAAAAATGTTCAAATTTTATCAAAATTTTTGACATTTTTTTTTGATTCTAATTGATAAAGCTACTCATAATCTGTATAAAAAGTCCTCCCAAAAGTGTTTGCGATGAAAATTGTGGATAATATCGAAAAAATACGCTAATTTTAGGCATTTTTCGCCTGTCCTGGAGACAACTTTTGAACTTTAAAATGTCACAACTTCGTCAAAAATCATCCGATTTTGGTGAGGAGTGTCATTTTATTAATGGTTTTTCCACTAAATTCGATCTGCATTCAAAATTGAAAAATTTTAAATTTTTCATTTTTTCGACAAAAATCCATCAAAACCCCTTAAAAAATGTTCAAATTTTATCAAAATTTTTGACATTTTTTTTTTGATTCTAATTGATAAAGCTACTCATAATCTGTATAAAAAGTCCTCCCAAAAGTGTTTGCGATGAAAATTGTGGATAATATCGAAAAAATACGCTAATTTTAGGCTTTTTCGCCTGTCCTGGAGACAACTTTTGAACTTTAAAATGTCACAACTTCGTCAAAAATCATCCGATTTTGGTGAGGAGTGTCATTTTATTCATGGTTTTTCCACTAAATTCGATCTGCATTCAAAATTGAAAAATTTTAAATTTTTCATTTTTTCGACAAAAATCCATCAAAACCCCTTAAAAAATGTTCAAATTTTATCAAAATTTTTGACATTTTTTTTTGATTCTAATTGATAAAGCTACTCATAATCTGTATAAAAAGTCCTCCCAAAAGTGTTTGCGATGAAAATTGTGGATAATATCGAAAAAATACGCTAATTTTAGGCTTTTTTCGCCTGTCCTGGAGACAACTTTTGAACTTTAAAATGTCACAACTTCGTCAAAAATCATCCGATTTTGGTGAGGAGTGTCATTTTATTCATGGTTTTTCCACTAAATTCGATCTGCATTCAAAATTGAAAAATTTTAAATTTTTCATTTTTTCGACAAAAATCCATCAAAACCCCTTAAAAAATGTTCAAATTTTATCAAAATTTTTGACATTTTTTTTTGATTCTAATTGATAAAGCTACTCATAATCTGTATAAAAAGTCCTCCCAAAAGTGTTTGCGATGAAAATTGTGGATAATATCGAAAAAATACGCTAATTTTAGGCATTTTTCGCCTGTCCTGGAGACAACTTTTGAACTTTAAAATGTCACAACTTCGTCAAAAATCATCCGATTTTGGTGAGGAGTGTCATTTTATTCATGGTTTTTCCACTAAATTCGATCTGCATTCAAAATTGAAAAATTTTAAATTTTTCATTTTTTCGACAAAAATCCATCAAAACCCCTTAAAAAATGTTCAAATTTTATCAAAATTTTTGACATTTTTTTTTTGATTCTAATTGATAAAGCTACTCATAATCTGTATAAAAAGTCCTCCCAAAAGTGTTTGCGATGAAAATTGTGGATAATATCGAAAAAATACGCTAATTTTAGGTTTTTTTCGCCTGTCCTGGAGACAACTTTTGAACTTTAAAATGTCACAACTTCGTCAAAAATCATCCGATTTTGGTGAGGAGTGTCATTTTATTCATGGTTTTTCCACTAAATTCGATCTGCATTCAAAATTGAAAAATTTTAAATTTTTCATTTTTTCGACAAAAATCCATCAAAACCCCTTAAAAAATGTTCAAATTTTATCAAAATTTTTGACATTTTTTTTTTGATTCTAATTGATAAAGCTACTCATAATCTGTATAAAAAGTCCTCCCAAAAGTGTTTGCGATGAAAATTGTGGATAATATCGAAAAAATACGCTAATTTTAGGCTTTTTTCGCCTGTCCTGGAGACAACTTTTGAACTTTAAAATGTCACAACTTCGTCAAAAATCATCCGATTTTGGTGAGGAGTGTCATTTTATTCATGGTTTTTCCACTAAATTCGATCTGCATTCAAAATTGAAAAATTTTAAATTTTTCATTTTTTCGACAAAAATCCATCAAAACCCCTTAAAAAATGTTCAAATTTTATCAAAATTTTTGACATTTTTTTTTTGATTCTAATTGATAAAGCTACTCATAATCTGTATAAAAAGTCCTCCCAAAAGTGTTTGCGATGAAAATTGTGGATAATATCGAAAAAATACGCTAATTTTAGGCTTTTTTCGCCTGTCCTGGAGACAACTTTTGAACTTTAAAATGTCACAACTTCGTCAAAAATCATCCGATTTTGGTGAGGAGTGTCATTTTATTCATGGTTTTTCCACTAAATTCGATCTGCATTCAAAATTGAAAAATTTTAAATTTTTCATTTTTTCGACAAAAATCCATCAAAACCCCTTAAAAAATGTTCAAATTTTATCAAAATTTTTGACATTTTTTTTTTGATTCTAATTGATAAAGCTACTCATAATCTGTATAAAAAGTCCTCCCAAAAGTGTTTGCGATGAAAATTGTGGATAATATCGAAAAAATACGCTAATTTTAGGCTTTTTTCGCCTGTCCTGGAGACAACTTTTGAACTTTAAAATGTCACAACTTCGTCAAAAATCATCCGATTTTGGTGAGGAGTGTCATTTTATTCATGGTTTTTCCACTAAATTCGATCTGCATTCAAAATTGAAAAATTTTAAATTTTTCATTTTTTCGACAAAAATCCATCAAAACCCCTTAAAAAATGTTCAAATTTTATCAAAATTTTTGACATTTTTTTTTTGATTCTAATTGATAAAGCTACTCATAATCTGTATAAAAAGTCCTCCCAAAAGTGTTTGCGATGAAAATTGTGGATAATATCGAAAAAATACGCTAATTTTAGGCATTTTTCGCCTGTCCTGGAGACAACTTTTGAACTTTAAAATGTCACAACTTCGTCAAAAATCATCCGATTTTGGTGAGGAGTGTCATTTTATTCATGGTTTTTCCACTAAATTCGATCTGCATTCAAAATTGAAAAATTTTAAATTTTTCATTTTTTCGACAAAAATCCATCAAAACCCCTTAAAAAATGTTCAAATTTTATCAAAATTTTTGACATTTTTTTTTTGATTCTAATTGATAAAGCTACTCATAATCTGTATAAAAAGTCCTCCCAAAAGTGTTTGCGATGAAAATTGTGGATAATATCGAAAAAATACGCTAATTTTAGGCTTTTTTCGCCTGTCCTGGAGACAACTTTTGAACTTTAAAATGTCACAACTTCGTCAAAAATCATCCGATTTTGGTGAGGAGTGTCATTTTATTCATGGTTTTTCCACTAAATTCGATCTGCATTCAAAATTGAAAAATTTTAAATTTTTCATTTTTTTCGACAAAAATCCATCAAAACCCCTTAAAAAATGTTCAAATTTTATCAAAATTTTTGACATTTTTTTTTTGATTCTAATTGATAAAGCTACTCATAATCTGTATAAAAAGTCCTCCCAAAAGTGTTTGCGATGAAAATTGTGGATAATATCGAAAAAATACGCTAATTTTAGGCTTTTTCGCCTGTCCTGGAGACAACTTTTGAACTTTAAAATGTCACAACTTCGTCAAAAATCATCCGATTTTGGTGAGGAGTGTCATTTTATTCATGGTTTTTCCACTAAATTCGATCTGCATTCAAAATTGAAAAATTTTAAATTTTTCATTTTTTCGACAAAAATCCATCAAAACCCCTTAAAAAGTGTTCAAATTTTATCAAAATTTTTGACATTTTTTTTTTGATTCTAATTGATAAAGCTACTCATAATCTGTATAAAAAGTCCTCCCAAAAGTGTTTGCGATGAAAATTGTGGATAATATCGAAAAAATACGCTAATTTTAGGTTTTTTTTCGCCTGTCCTGGAGACAACTTTTGAACTTTAAAATGTCACAACTTCGTCAAA
Source organism: Zaprionus africanus (assembly GCA_018151435.1). Lineage (NCBI taxonomy): Eukaryota > Metazoa > Arthropoda > Insecta > Diptera > Drosophilidae > Zaprionus > Zaprionus africanus. The sequence continues at coordinate 7,119 of JAECXB010000076.1, forward strand.
AATCATCCGATTTTGGTGAGGAATGTCATTTTATTCATGGTTTTTCCACTAAATTCGATCTGCATTCAAAATTGAAAAATTTTAAATTTTTCATTTTTTCGACAAAAATCCATCAAAACCCCTTAAAAAATGTTCAAATTTTATCAAAATTTTTGACATTTTTTTTTTGATTCTAATTGATAAAGCTACTCATAATCTGTATAAAAAGTCCTCCCAAAAGTGTTTGCGATGAAAATTGTGGATAATATCGAAAAAATACGCTAATTTTAGGCTTTTTTTCGCCTGTCCTGGAGACAACTTTTGAACTTTAAAATGTCACAACTTCGTCAAAAATCATCCGATTTTGGTGAGGAGTGTCATTTTATTCATGGTTTTTCCACTAAATTCGATCTGCATTCAAAATTGAAAAATTTTAAATTTTTCATTTTTTCGACAAAAATCCATCAAAACCCCTTAAAAAATGTTCAAATTTTATCAAAATTTTTGACATTTTTTTTTTGATTCTAATTGATAAAGCTACTCATAATCTGTATAAAAAGTCCTCCCAAAAGTGTTTGCGATGAAAATTGTGGATAATATCGAAAAAATACGCTAATTTTAGGCTTTTTTCGCCTGTCCTGGAGACAACTTTTGAACTTTAAAATGTCACAACTTCGTCAAAAATCATCCGATTTTGGTGAGGAGTGTCATTTTATTAATGGTTTTTCCACTAAATTCGATCTGCATTCAAAATTGAAAAATTTTAAATTTTTCATTTTTTCGACAAAAATCCATCAAAACCCCTTAAAAAATGTTCAAATTTTATCAAAATTTTTGACATTTTTTTTTTGATTCTAATTGATAAAGCTACTCATAATCTGTATAAAAAGTCCTCCCAAAAGTGTTTGCGATGAAAATTGTGGATAATATCGAAAAATACGCTAATTTTAGGCATTTTTCGCCTGTCCTGGAGACAACTTTTGAACTTTAAAATGTCACAACTTCGTCAAAAATCATCCGATTTTGGTGAGGAGTGTCATTTTATTCATGGTTTTTCCACTAAATTCGATCTGCATTCAAAATTGAAAAATTTTAAATTTTTCATTTTTTCGACAAAAATCCATCAAAACCCCTTAAAAAATGTTCAAATTTTATCAAAATTTTTGACATTTTTTTTTTGATTCTAATTGATAAAGCTACTCATAATCTGTATAAAAAGTCCTCCCAAAAGTGTTTGCGATGAAAATTGTGGATAATATCGAAAAAATACGCTAATTTTAGGCATTTTTCGCCTGTCCTGGAGACAACTTTTGAACTTTAAAATGTCACAACTTCGTCAAAAATCATCCGATTTTGGTGAGGAGTGTCATTTTATTCATGGTTTTTCCACTAAATTCGATCTGCATTCAAAATTGAAAAATTTTAAATTTTTCATTTTTTCGACAAAAATCCATCAAAACCCCTTAAAAAATGTTCAAATTTTATCAAAATTTTTGACATTTTTTTTTGATTCTAATTGATAAAGCTACTCATAATCTGTATAAAAAGTCCTCCCAAAAGTGTTTGCGATGAAAATTGTGGATAATATCGAAAAAATACGCTAATTTTAGGCTTTTTTCGCCTGTCCTGGAGACAACTTTTGAACTTTAAAATGTCACAACTTCGTCAAAAATCATCCGATTTTGGTGAGGAGTGTCATTTTATTCATGGTTTTTCCACTAAATTCGATCTGCATTCAAAATTGAAAAATTTTAAATTTTTTTTTGGTTTTTCCTTTTTTTTTTTCAAAATTGAAAAATTTTAAATTTTTCATTTTTTCGACAAAAATCCATCAAAACCCCTTAAAAAATGTTCAAATTTTATCAAAATTTTTGACATTTTTTTTTGATTCTAATTGATAAAGCTACTCATAATCTGTATAAAAAGTCCTCCCAAAAGTGTTTGCGATGAAAATTGTGGATAATATCGAAAAAATACGCTAATTTTAGGCATTTTTCGCCTGTCCTGGAGACAACTTTTGAACTTTAAAATGTCACAACTTCGTCAAAAATCATCCGATTTTGGTGAGGAGTGTCATTTTATTCATGGTTTTTCCACTAAATTCGATCTGCATTCAAAATTGAAAAATTTTAAATTTTTCATTTTTTCGACAAAAATACATCAAAACCCCTTAAAAAATGTTCAAATTTTATCAAAATTTTTGACATTTTTTTTTTATTCTAATTGATAAAGCTACTCATAATCTGTATAAAAAGTCCTCCCAAAAGTGTTTGCGATGAAAATTGTGGATAATATCGAAAAAATACGCTAATTTTAGGCATTTTTCGCCTGTCCTGGAGACAACTTTTGAACTTTAAAATGTCACAACTTCGTCAAAAATCATCCGATTTTGGTGAGGAGTGTCATTTTATTCATGGTTTTTCCACTAAATTCGATCTGCATTCAAAATTGAAAAATTTTAAATTTTTCATTTTTTCGACAAAAATACATCAAAACCCCTTAAAAAATGTTCAAATTTTATCAAAATTTTTGACATTTTTTTTTTATTCTAATTGATAAAGCTACTCATAATCTGTATAAAAAGTCCTCCCAAAAGTGTTTGCGATGAAAATTGTGGATAATATCAAAAAAATACGCTAATTTTAGGCTTTTTTCGCCTGTCCTGGAGACAACTTTTGAACTTTAAAATGTCACAACTTCGTCAAAAATCATCCGATTTTGGTGAGGAGTGTCATTTTATTCATGGTTTTTCCACTAAATTCGATCTGCATTCAAAATTGAAAAATTTTAAATTTTTCATTTTTTCGACAAAAATCCATCAAAACCCCTTAAAAAATGTTCAAATTTTATCAAAATTTTTGACATTTTTTTTGTTATTCTAATTGATAAAGCTACTCATAATCTGTATAAAAAGTCCTCCCAAAAGTGTTTGCGATGAAAATTGTGGATAATATCGAAAAAATACGCTAATTTTAGGCATTTTTCGCCTGTCCTGGAGACAACTTTTGAACTTTAAAATGTCACAACTTCGTCAAAAATCATCCGATTTTGGTGAGGAGTGTCATTTTATTCATGGTTTTTCCACTAAATTCGATCTGCATTCAAAATTGAAAAATTTTAAATTTTTCATTTTTTCGACAAAAATCCATCAAAACCCCTTAAAAAATGTTCAAATTTTATCAAAATTTTTGACATTTTTTTTTTGATTCTAATTGATAAAGCTACTCATAATCTGTATAAAAAGTCCTCCCAAAAGTGTTTGCGATGAAAATTGTGGATAATATCGAAAAAATACGCTAATTTTAGGCATTTTTCGCCTGTCCTGGAGACAACTTTTGAAGTTTAAAATGTCACAACTTCGTCAAAAATCATCCGATTTTGGTGAGGAGTGTCATTTTATTCATGGTTTTTCCACTAAATTCGATCTGCATTCAAAATTGAAAAATTTTAAATTTTTCATTTTTTCGACAAAAATCCATCAAAACCCCTTAAAAAATGTTCAAATTTTGTCAAAATTTTTGACATTTTTTTTTGATTCTAATTGATAAAGCTACTCATAATCTGTATAAAAAGTCCTCCCAAAAGTGTTTGCGATGAAAATTGTGGATAACATCGAAAAAATACGCTAATTTTAGGCATTTTTCGCCTGTCCTGGAGACAACTTTTGAACTTTGAAATGTCACAACTTCGTCAAAAATCATCCGATTTTGGTGAGGGGTGTCATTTTATTCATGGTTTTTCCACTAAATTCGATCTGCATTCAAAATTGAAAAATTTTAAATTTTTCATTTTTTCGACAAAAATCCATCAAAACCCCTTAAAAAATGTTCAAATTTTGTCAAAATTTTCGACATTTTTTTTTTGATTCTAATTGATAAAGCTACTCATAATCTGTATAAAAAGTCCTCCCAAAAGTGTTTGCGATGAAAATTGTGGATAATATCGAAAAAATACGCTAATTTTAGGCATTTTTCGCCTGTCCTGGAGACAACTTTTGAACTTTAAAATGTCACAACTTCGTCAAAAATCATCCGATTTTGGTGAGGAGTGTCATTTTATTCATGGTTTTCCCACTAAATTCGATCTGCATTCAAAATTGAAAAATTTAAAATTTTTCATTTTTTCGACAAAAATCCATCAAAACCCCTTAAAAAATGTTCAAATTTTGTCAAAACTTTTGACATTTTTTTTTTGATTCTAATTGATAAAGCTACTCATAATCTGTATAAAAAGTCCTCCCAAAAGTGTTTGCGATGAAAATTGTGGATAATATCGAAAAAATACGCTAATTTTAGGCATTTTTCGCCTGTCCTGGAGACAACTTTTGAACTTTAAAATGTCACAACTTCGTCAAAAATCATCCGATTTTGGTGAGGAGTGTCATTTTATTCATGGTTTTTCCACTAAATTCGATCTGCATTCAAAATTGAAAAATTTTAAATTTTTCATTTTTTCGACAAAAATCCATCAAAACCCCTTAAAAAATGTTCAAATTTTGTCAAAATTTTTGACATTTTTTTTTGATTCTAATTGATAAAGCTACTCATAATCTGTATAAAAAGTCCTCCGAAAAGTGTTTGCGATGAAAATTGTGGATAAAATATCGAAAAAAAACGCTAATTTTAGGCATTTTTCGCCTGTCCTTGAGACAACTTTTGAACACCAACTTTTCAGGACTTTCAGATCTTTGAAGTCATCTATTATGAGGTTATGTACATATGTTAAACAGACACATTTACATGTAGTAGGGTGTACTCGTACGTGTGTTAGTGTGTGGGGGTTATAAGCTATTCCTGCTTATATAGTTAGCGATACAAGAGCTGCATTATAAATGCCATCCGAAGCGAATGTCTGAGAGGCAAAGGCGTAAAACACCGTAATGAGGAACGAAAATGGAGAGTAAAGAGAATTCCTGGGAAAGTTGTAAAGGGGGAGAGAGGAAGAGAGACGGAACTTCTACTTTTTTAGGACCTTCTCAGCTTTCAGTTTGCGCTGGTTTTTTACGCCCTTTGTAATTATCACTTTAATGAACTTTACTATTTTGATAGCGTCCAACAGCGCGAAGGCAAACAATGCCGCCGGATGGCGACTCTGACACCGACTCCGACTCCGGCGCTGACTAGGGCGCCAACTAGTTGGACAACGACGGAGTCGAAGCCTGAGGAATGCGGATAAGGCTAAGGATAGTCGGTGCTGGCTTCGTCCAAGGATGCGGCGGCAGAAATGCAGACTACAGCGGACTACGTGCCCCCAAACTCCTCAACCGAGATGCAGCGCTGCCTTCTTAGCTTCGTCTTCATCGTCGTCGTCAGCGTCGTTCTGCTGCCTGAGTTTTTATTAAGGAATAAAATTAGTGAGCGCGTGCCGCGCACGCCAAGTTGGCCAGCACCATTGCAAGTTGCAAGTTGCACCGTGCCACGCCGCGGCAGAAAGTAATGCGAAACGAATGTGCACAAAATGGCACAAGATAAACGCGAAAATTCGCGGCAATAACAAAAACAACACCAGCAGCAGCAGCAAGCGAGGGGAGCAGCAGAAGAAGGAGCAGGAAAAGGAGCGGGAGAAGGAGCAGCAGAACGAGCAACGAGGATATGGTTTTCCCTCGCGGAGCGTCAAGGCAACGACAGCTAAATAGCCAAAGGAGAATTTGCTTGCCACCAGAAAATAAAAAAAAGAAAGAAAAACAAAAACGAAAACAAGGAAAATCGGCAGAAGAACCCGAAAAGGAACAACAGCAACGACTGCAGTAAATCCATAAGAATCCTGTAAATCGTAGCGTAACTTTAAGATGGAAATCGCACTCGGAGGAGGATAAAGGAAACTTCTAAGGGAAAAGTTTGCAAATATTTTATTTATGACTTCTCAATTATTTTCTATTAACGCCGAAGGGGTACGCGGGGGGGAGGAATAATCCTTTGTGTACCCTATACAAATGTAATTTACATATGCGCACACCCCTTAGGCATTCTCTTTACAAATTAACAAATGAATTGAAATTAAGAAACGAAAGCTACAACCAAGCTGCCCTGACATTAAAGTTCCCTTCGATGTTTTAGGTTATGTTTTGACTTTAGATTCGGATTGAGAACGATAAAAAAATTTTGAATATATCAATAACGTAGGTACTGATCATGATTCTGATCTATTATTTTGGGCATAACAAGTTTATTTGAATTTTTAAGGTTAATTTCGAAATCCTCTGAAGTTTACAGGGTAAATGTTAACTCTGAATTTATCGATAATTGACGATTTATCGAATCCATTTTTTCAACAAATTAGTAAAGTTCAAATTAAAAACATCACATAAAATATACAATTAAAGTGTTATCGATATTTGACAGAACATATCGATAGATTCACAATCGTACGAATGCACTTAAAAATTAATCGGTAATCATAAAATTAATAAAGCAAATCTAAGATGAAGAAACCGAAGTCGAAGTGTTATCGATAGGCCTTATTGATAGATTCACAAGTTAATCGATTTATTTATTACATTAATTGACAAAATCGCAAGAAGGGAGAAAGGAAATCGAAGTCATATCGATATCCGTAATGACTTTCCGATAACATTGCAAAAGAGAACATTTACATACAAATTAATCGATTTTTAAATTAGTTACTGTAGTCGCACAAAAGTACAGTGCGTACGAATGCAATGTCAACAGTTTTAAATGTCAAACTGCCTGGCAAACCCTACCCCACTCCTCACCCCCCCCTCCCCTCCTCAGTGTATGCCATTTCGACGTCACTCGAGCGCTCACCTGTGAAATAGAGCAGTCAAGCCAGCCAAAACACACGCACCTTGACAACGAGCTTTGCGGCGAACGTGTCGCTTTGACAGCTCACATACACACACACAGATGTAAGCACGTGCGAGGTTTTACTCTCTCTTTCTCACTCTCTGTCTGTCTGTCACTCTCTCCCTCTCTCTTTCTGACCAAGGGGCTTTCATTTAAAATGGCGTACAAATAAAATTGCTGAAAAATTAAAAATCGTTCGCGGCATTTTGTTTTTCACGCCACGAGGCGATTAATCATAAAAACAGATTTCTACATGCAGCGACAGTGCCAGCGAAATGTATGTTACAGGCACACACACACACACACACACACACACAGTGTGAGTGAGTGTGTTCAGTTCAATTCAGTCGAGTTGAGTTCGCTTCGTTTCGGTTTGGTTGGGCACATAAAATATGCAAAATATCTTGTAATGTGTTTATCAGTGTGTACATTTAGCATACTCCCGGACAGACGGACAGACAGACGGACAGATAGACAGCATACATTGCCCGACAGTGTTCAGTGTGGGCATGTCTGTCCCATTCTCTCTCTCTCTCTCCCTCTCACTCTGTTGAGACCGAACTTGACTGCAGCGGGATATGCTGAGCCTGGTTGCCGGGTTGGAAATAAATTCATTGAATTAACAAATAGCTTTATGTTCATTTTACAAAAATTTGCCTCACGCTTTACGCATTTCGCAACATTGTGCCACCTACCCGTCCCTAAGCCCCTCCCCCGCCTCGCCTGCTCCTGTTGCGCCCTTAACAAAGCAAACAAACAAACAAACATCGCGGCGAAGTTCAGTTCACAACGGTTCTCGTTGTTGGTAAAGCTCTTAGTGGATTTTCGTTAAAAATTTATAGACATACTCACACACATACACTGGCACACACACACACACACACACACACGTGCGCCATGCACACACACATAGTGGCATTGCCACAGTTGTTTGCGGTTGAATTTTTCGCCACCATTACTTATGCACACATTTAAATGTGCCATGTGTATTTATATTTATGCGTCTGTCGCATACATTTCGAGGTGACTGTGACTGTGAACTGCCAACCGTACAACTGTGCCACCGTGCAACCGTGAACCATGAACCGTAACTGACTTGATCGGGCTTAAAGGGCACGATGCCAATGCCGATGCCGATGCCAGGCAAAAGCTCTCGATAAATTCCGATTAACGTCAGTGCAAATGAGCGGAAAGATTGATAAATAATGCCTTAACCGGAAACGGAAATCGAAAGTCCATGCGAAGCAGCAAATAGCCGGTGATTAACAGTTACATATCTCTATATTATCTATATCTATATTATAGTTATAAACTCATTGTAACGGGCTCCAGGCAGTTACAATGAGTTTAAAAAACAAAGGTCGCCAAATCTCTTTTTTTATAGTTATTTTATAGAATATTTATGATTTCTGCATCTTTCCAGCTCGGAATCGGAGTGACTTTGTCTGCGGCTTAGCTCTTAATGTTGTAGTAATCCTAGCCTCAACAAAGTTCTGCTATTAATCTTTTATTAATGGAACTATCGATAGTATCGATAGTGTGTTGTGTTTAAGCTTCCATCAATATATTTGAAAATCATAAATTTTTGGTGTATTTAGACAAAGGATGCAAAACAACAGTCTTTATTATCGGTAGTTACTTTTTAGGCTATCGATAAACCATATTTATAACCATAATCGATGATTTTTCTCGTTAGCAAACTATTGTATTCGTTCCCTTTTCACCCTTTATAAGAACTCTACTCAAGTAAATGTAAAGTAAAGTTGCCATCCTCCCAAATGTTTCTTCTTTGATTTGATAGCTTTAGTCTATAAAGAAGAGCTAGTTGATAGTCTGAAGAACAAGAAAACACAACCACTATATTAACTACGGAAATGAATACTTCGAGTCTCTGAAAACGATTGTTGCCTGACAGGAAAAGGCGGCCATATTTCACTTGACTGAATGGCAATGTTTTTCGATTTGGGACTTCTAAAAAGTTGCGTGTACTTAACTTTAAGGGGATTCGGCATTGGCACCAATAAAAACGAGCAATATGAATATCTAGCAACAAGCGCGCATCTTAAATAATAAGTATACGACGCGTAACCCACTCCATGTCCCCGTTTGCTGGTCTCTTATCCCGTTTGCCGCGGCATAGACAACAAACTTTCGATTGGTGCCAGCTGCCACAGGCTGACGAACAATGAAACCTTGCGGCGTAAACAACAAGGGATGCCAAGATTTATTTCTGCAAAGCCGAGTCGAGTAAGTGGGCGCAAGTGGGCGTGGCTAAGTAAGGGAAAAATAAGAAGAAGAAGAAGAAGCCATAAACAACAATCGAGGCAAACAATGCCGCAAAAGCAAAAATAAGCAGCAGCTTTCGAGAAAAACTAAATAAATAAATAAATATGTGTGCACACACACATGCACACACACACACAGAGTCTTGCATTCATATACATATGCAAAAATTGCAAAAGGATTGGCCAAAAGTGAAACACTTTGATATGCATCTAAATGGCATCATCAGCATTCGTTGTTGGGGGCACCAAATGCGACGACATGGAAAACGAGAAACAACAACGGCAACGGGAAACAAGGGGAATTGGAACAAAGTAAATGCAACAACAACAACATCACCAGCAACCGCACACTGCACACACATTGCAGGAAGCACTACAGCAAAGTGCACTCAGCCTTGAGATACTCTTCTTTGAGGGGAAAGAGAGATTTCTTAACATCTGAACATTTTCAAGACTTGACAATCAATTCAAAGTTAATACAGTTAAATTCTGAATTATACCCGCTAGAGAGCAGGGTGTCTACCAAATTTCCAGTATCTTTACCTCTTGTAACTGCCAAGATCCAAGCACATCTAGACAGACATGCCTCGCCTGGGCAAAGGGTATAGAAAACTAGAAAAGCAATCAAGAGTCGAGTGCGATTGAGACACAAACAAAGCCACAATCCGAGACGAAGGAAACGAAAACGAGTACAAACAAAAGAAATAGAAAAACTGCAAATCATTTTGCGAGCATTACATTTTATTTTGGCATCCTCACTTATCTATTGTATATCTTAGTCGCAAGTCGCATTGGAACCAAGAAGAAATACTGCTAGAAAAGTGGATAAAAGTCAATAAAAACAGGAGAAAAAATAATGTGTATGTGGTTTTTCAACAAAGTACTAGTAAGTTGTATTTTTGTACCTTATTTCTGATAGCTTTATATTATTGGGGATCTAACTTTTCAACTTAAAACAAATGCGAAACTCAAAGAAAAAGTTTTTTTTTTTTTTTATAATAAATAAATAAGTATTTTATATTACTGAACTGAACTTAAATTTCGTTTTTATATGCTTAGAAAAATATGTTAGTTATATGATTATTATAAATACATAAAAATTATATATCAAACAAACGCAAAACTCCTTTAAAAATTGTATTTTTGATTTTTATTAGGTTTTATCACATTTCAACCTAAATGAAATGTGAAACTAATTTTTAATATTTTAAAAAGAAAAATATATTTATCACATAAATCAAACATATCCATCATAAGAGATCCTCACTTCTACATCAAACAAATGCAAAACTCAAGAAGAATTGTATTTAATTTATTTTTTAATAAATAGAAAAAAAAAATGTTAAGAAAAATACATTTCAGTATTGCCAGACTGCGTACCACTGTGCGACTGCCCTTGTGCTCATACGTTCTTCGGCTTAGACGGCTGCTGACGCTCGCGGATGGGCAACACGGCCGGCATGGGACTGTGCTCGACTGGGGAAGAGAGATGATGATGTTGATGATGATGCTGATGAAGATGGGGAGCAAAGGAAGTGAAAATACTCACTGCGAAGGACTCTATAGCCACGCTCGTCGGCTATATAGTAGAGCGTCTCGATCTGAGGGATTTGTCCTGTGGTCGGCAGTGAGTTATAGCCCTCCTGGACGTTGATCACACGGTCGCCCTCACGCTTCAGATACAGCTTCAAGTAGTTGACCAGGCCGTTGCTGAGCACCAACCTGAGGGGACAGAGAGAAGGAGATAGAGAGAGAGACCCAAGGAAAGAGTGGGTGGGAATGGCTGCTGCACTTACTTGTGCTCCTCGGTGCCATTGGGATGCCGCACATGGTAGTTCTCTAGTACACGAACGGGGTCAGCGGAGGCACCCGGTGCGGCTGAGGGCCGTTGTGGTCGCCTTGTGGTCGTGCTGGGGTTACCCGCTGCCTCCAGCTCATCAAAGAAATAATCAAAATTTTCCTCTTCAAAATCCATTTGCGGAAATACGACCAATTGATCCTCGTACAAAGGCTGCAATGTGGGTGCCACTGTTGTTGTTGTTGTTGTCGTTGTTGTTCTCCTTGTGGTAGTTGGTCTTCTTGTAGTTGTTGTTGTTGTTGCTGGAGCCCTTGTCGTTGTGGTTGTTGCACTAAACTCGTCGTCATCGTTGTCGGACACATCGAGGGGCCAAACAACCAATTGTAATTCATAGACGGGTTGGCTGCTGCCGCCAGACAAACCATGTCTGGCCACACTCGGCAGAGCCGGCTCCTCGCCCTCGGCTGGCTTATTAGTGCTCGGCAAGCAGCCCTTCTGCTGCAGCTGGCGCATCTGCTGCTGCTCCTGCTCTAACGAGTCCATTGTTGCATCGAAAGTCAATTTGCAGTCAATGCGCTGCTCCGCCGTTTCGATGGTGGTGGTCAGTGCCTCCTTCATCTTTGCCGGCGGCGGCGCTGCGCCTGCTCTGGCACAAATCACGCCCAGCACCAGCATCAGCAGGATTAGTGTCGGCGACATTTGGCGCTGGAATTGCAACTGCGGGACTGCGAACTCTCGGATGCGAAACTCTTTCTTCGGATTGCACTTGGGATTCTCCTGATCCCCCCTTTCTCTCACTGCTGCTCTTGTTGTTGCTCCAGCTTGTATTTATACCAAGAAACGCAGGGCGCAAGGCTCTGCCAACGTCAGCAGCGACGCTGACAGCGAGTTAATCAACAGCGCCACTTCGATGCGTTACCGTTATGCAATAAATGCAAGAACAGCCATAATAATAACAAAACACAACAATAAAAAGCGAACCAGGCGAACAAGAGGAAGAATGCAACAGGTAAGTGCCCAAAGGATGCCCCAGCAGTTTTTGTGTTTGTGTGTGTCTGTTAGTATATGTATTTGCTGCAAGAACTGCCAGCTTTGCGTTCTCCTTTATTTGCTCATATTAATTTTATGATGATATCCATCAGCATCAGCGAAATTTAAGTCTTCGCAACAGCGCGCGCATTTCCCTGAATTAATTATCGCTTTGCATTTCAAAGTTCTTTTAATACTACAAAAAGTATGCCTTGTAAACATTTTAGTAAAACGTTGAAAGCAGCGAAGAATACCAAAGAGATAACTCTTTTTTGTATACTCTTATCTTTACATTCGTTACTTTATTCGCATTAATCAATGAAAAATAATCAATCAATATTAATCAGCTCTTTGTGTTATCGATATACACAAAGTTGTAGAAAGACAATTTTGATAATCGATGAAGCCATAGAGGAGCACGTATTATCGAAATATAAAACGGTTGCACAACTGTTGAAGTTCGATTCTGCAGCCAATCACTCGATGTTATCGAAAAATAAAAAAATGGAGCAGCGCATTTTATAAGGTCAGCCAAGTTACTCTACACAATGCCTGTTAATGTACATAATGTAAAGATAATTAATTTAACGATTTGCAAGTCATGCCGCGCATTCATACACAGGTTTCGACCGTGTGTTGGGTCATCGGGCAGCTTTCGCTGCGATCTTTACCCACGACATTCGCACTCTCTTTTGTGCGCCTTTCTTTCACTCTTCCTATTGCCCCTCTCTAATGCATTTGACAGCTGATTTATTCACCCTTCCCCCTCCCTTTCCAAGCTTCTTGCATTTGCCATTCTGCTGCACTGCATCGGGCTTTCCATTCTTTTGGTCATTTGGACAACATCATTTATAATAAGATTTTCATGCTGGGACAGCCCCTTGCTCAAAAAACGTCGGTACCGCAGCTGCACTGAACCGTAGAAGCAGTCGCGAAGAAGATGACGACGACGACGACGGCGGCAGCGACGTCGACCATTAACGAAGCGTTGCGGTTGACGTCGCTGTTGCCGCTTAGCTTTTGTTGTTATTATTCTTATTATATTTGTTCTGCTGTTCTTGTTGTTATTGTGGGGATAGCCATAAAGTATATTTTATGTTGGAAAGTATTTTTAAACTTTGCCACGGCGCTGCCGGTTTTTGCCAAATTGTACAAGCACACACATGTGTACACACGTACACGAAACTAAGTGTGTGCTCATGTGCCATAATTGCAGTTGTGACGTCACAGCTAATGGGAGTGAGCCTAAGTGGCAACGCTAATGAGTCTACGTGCGTGGCGAATGGCAACGGCAAAGCAAACGACCGCGAAGCGCAATTACAAATCGAAAATAAAAAAATTTAACTTGCTTTAATATATTTGCAATTGTCGAATAATTAAGTATTGAAATTTATACATATATTTATTTATTTATGTATAAATACTCGCACACAATCCACACGGCACATAAATTACAAGTTTGGCTTAGTTTGACTTTCAAGGGCAGCTTCTGTTGCTTTTCCTGTTCCGCATTTGTGCATAGAAATTTAATTTTCAACAAGAACATAACACAATATGCGTCTTTAATGTGCAATTTGTCAAAACTTATTTGATTTATGGCCCAAGTAGCAGCAACAACAACAACGACAACAACATGCGCCCAACTGTCGAAACAAACCAAAAACAACAGCGGCAACAACAACAACAACAAGATGAAACTTGCACCCCGTCGCGATTGCGTGCCAGGTTCCGTTCCACTCACCCCCCTCCCCCATGCTCCCCTCACAGCAGGGCTACTAATCGTCCATGGCGCTGAACTTTAAAGCACAACAAATTGAAATTCTCACCCACAAAAATAGCCATGTTAACGTCGTCCGTTCCTGTCTGGAAACACCAGAAAAAAAGGCAAAGAGAAAGGGAGACAGAGAGAGAGCAAGAAAGGGAGAGGGGAGAAGAGAGCGAAGAACAACCGTTTGCCAATTGCCGGACGAGACGAACGACGTGGCGCACTCGAGTTTTTCGTGCACGCTCCAGTTTTGTTCCTCGTTCTCCTCGTCTTCATCCTCAGCCTTATCCTCATCCTCATCCTGGCCCTGGTTCTTGTCCTGGTCCTGGTCCTGGTCTCCGGCACATGATTTTGCCTAATCTAATTTGTCGTTCGGGGCCGAGGGCTTTAATCATGTGACTGTTGGCGATTTGTCACAGCTGCTGGACAGCCTCAAAGGAAGTCAGCCGAGCGAGCAGGAGAGCGGGCTCGACGGAGCCCGAGAAGGCAGAAAATCAGTGAGCACTTAATTCCATTTACATATTTGAATTTGATTGAAATTAAATTTAAGTTGACACAAGACTGTGCGAGATTGTGCAAGATAATGCAAGTACCTACTACACATTTGTATGAAATTTATTGCTTATTAAGCTTCCAACAATGTCATTTAATACTGTTGCATATCCAGCGGCAAACAATGCAAATAATGAACCCAACTAGGAGGAGGCACTTAAACTGTAATGTATCATATTTCTACAAGTACATTTAGTTATTGTATTCATTTATGTTTACGATGAGTTTTAGAAGGAAGCTAAAGAAGCTTTAGCTCTTGTCCCTTTAACAATTCCTTGCGAAAAAAATGAATCAAGAAAAACTTAAAATGAACCAAGTCTTTGTTCGAAATGAATTTAAAAAGACGCCAGAAGAAGTTTGAACTGTTCTACCTTTAATAATACCTTTAAAATATAGTGAAACAGATAATGTAAGAATTTCTATAACATTTTAAATCTCTCCACATTTCATATTAAATTCTATTTGTTTTTGTTTTAGACAAAGAAGAGATCAATTAGACATGTTCAGCATTATATATACGAGTATGTATACTCAATCAATTAATCTGTAGATTAAAACCTGCCGCTGAAAATCTGACGACGTACAACAAAAATAAGAAGGTTAAAGATGATGAAGGTACCTTTGAATTCTCAAAGAAGCAATAAGTAAATATTTAAGTTTCATATTATAATAATGCAGAATGATTCTGGTTTCCGAAGCGAAGCACAAAATTGGCCCAGACTCGTTCATTTTTATTCCCTTTGACACACTTTCGGTTAATCCACAATAATCATAACGGAACCATTAAGAGTCTGCATGCCGAACGGGTCTGCAATGGCCATAAAAGCATCTTACTGAAGGCACTGGACGAGCGTGGAGCTGGATATGGACATATAAAAGAGGCAGCAGCTTGGAAGTGCAGACACAGAACTCGAGAAGCAGCAAACATGCAAAGTTATCTGGCTTTTATTCTGCTAATCAGCGCAGTTGGCGCCGAAGTGGCAACCGAGAAGGCAACAACAACAACATCTTCGCCGGAACTGCAACGGGACAAACGTCAATTGGTAGTTATACTTGGAGTAATCCCTGCGGTCCGAACTGATTCTTGATTCCAACACTTGCAGGCTAATGCAGCCATCGCTATACCCATCTTCTTTGACGGCACAACTGGTGCAGCTTCGGAGCCAGTGCAGCCAGTGCAACCACTGCAACCACTTCAGCCACTTCAACCCATCACCGTAGTCACGCCGGTGGTGAGCAACACGGCGAATGTACAGCCAAGCTTTTTGCCCGCTTTTGCACAGAATCTGCCCATTGTCGGTCCGCTGCTGGCCAATTTACCGCTGCAGAATCTGCTCGGCAGTCTAGGTGCCATCAACCTCGGCAATTTGGGACAGCTGGGCAATCTGGGACAGCTAGGCAATCTGGGCAACTTGGGTGTAGGCGGACAAAGGCCACCACTGGCGGGAAATACTGGCACAGCACCAGCACAATCCTGTTCCATTACCCAGAAACTGTCATGCCGCTGTGAACCTCTCCTGCCACTGCCACTACGTCAACACGAATCGCAGCTGATTAAGATCAGCAAGCAAAATATCAGACGCAACGAGGATGGCTCCAGTGAGCTGCGTCTGGTGATCAGCAACGGCGTCATACACTACCATCGCAATGAGGAGGACACCAGCAAACAGCAGGGATATTTCGCGCTGCCCTTCCAAAAGGAACTGTATTTGAATATCCACTATAGCCTCAACCAGACCAACTACACGGTCAAGGCGGACATTAGCAGTGCACCTCCTAAGTCAGACTTCGATGTGGACACGAACATAATTCATGGATAATTAATACATAATAATTTTTAAAAATGTCATATAGTTTTTTTTTTTTTTTATACGTAATACAACTTAAAGAATTCCTTTAAAATGCTGGAGAGCTTTTTATTCAGTTCCTGTTTATAAACTATATATATTCTTGATCAGCATTAACAGTCTAGTGGATATAGAAACAGCTGTCTGTATAAAAGCCGAAATTTCAGGGATTATAAAAGCTAGAGCAAACAAATTTTGCATATGTATTGAAGTAACTAAAAGTTGATTTTAGAATATAGCCACGCCTCCTTCCCTTCATTTAGTGTAATAAAAGTATTGGAACAATCGTAGAAGAATAGATCTTGCTAAGGTAATTAACTCCCTGTCGAAGGTAGCTCCTCTTCTTCGTTTCTTTTCCTTACCCTTCAAGTTTTCACCGGGAAATTGCAGCCGAGACACTAATTGAAAGGGAAAATTCGTTCCTTTCTTTGAAACTAGTTCACTTGTTCCCTTCAAACTGCAATTGCTGTTCGTTGCATTAATTGAACTTCCTAATTTTCCGTATTCGAAATTCTTCCGTTTGCGTTCAAATTTCACAAATGAAAACAAGAATTTGTATATCGCCGGGGCGGGACTGACAGACAGTGAGAGAAGGATGGAGAGAGAGGGACCAAAGCCAAGGCTGGATTCCACGCGAAACACCAGAGAAATGCAACAGGAAAAACATTTTCTCGCAATGCTCTCAATTTGCGAGCGGCAAATGGGAATCAAGCTGAAATTGCAATGCGAACTGCGAAGTCGAGCGGAAGCGCAACGCGACGAAGAGTAAGAAAGGGGACGATGAATAGGAGTGGAAGGAAGAACAGGAGCAGGACGATGACAACTTTTGCCATGCACAATTTGACAGGATGCTCTCGCAAGCTCAGCTTCAATTGCCACGGCTCCTCAACAGTTGACGACATGATGACTTCCTTTTCGCAAACCTAAATTCCTCTCTCTCTCTCCCCCTCACACTCTTCTATTTTCCTTTTCTTTGCTTAACATTACCGTTTCAGACGTTTAGCAAAGAAAACTACAAAATAATTTCAAACAATGAAAGGAAAATTTCTAAAATTTACAGAGGTGGAAAAAATCGAATTGGAATATGATTCTCGATATATACACATATCGATGTATACGTATATCGAAGTATATTCCAATAATAAATATTTATTATAATATAATTTTGATATATTTGCATTAGCGAATTTCCTTATCGGATTATATATTGGAATTGAAAGAGAACAGGAAGAAGAAAGAAAATGAAGATGTTAAGGAAATTGAAAACGAGTAACAAAGATGAGCCGATAATCTATCGGCAGCTATACGATATATCGATACAATCCGCATTTCGATTTCAAGAGAGAGAGAGAGAAGAGTAAGTTTTAGTGGGGCCAAAAGGGAATAAGTTGCAGCTGCATAGAATCGCGCTCGATTAGATGAAATGTTTCACAGAAACTGAAGCTCGCAATTAGCAAACTGCAACGCGTGGGCCAATTATGAAACGGACAAACTTTTGGGCTCTCCGAATCCTTCCCTGCACTTGAAACTTTAGCAGACAATGCCACAGAATTTAGAATCTTGTCCTGCCACCCCCTACAGAGCATTTGCAGAAATTGCCAGAATTGAAAGCGCATTCCGACGGACTCTGGTGCATGGATGCAATTACGCATTAACAGCTGGTTGCCACCTAATCCCCGCCAGCTGCGGCAATGGAAAATAGAAGTGAGGCATCTTTAAGTGTGCACCGCTTTGGCAGCACGCATCATTAATTCGTCTGAAAGCTTCACATTTTCAGTGCAGTTGCTCTGTTTGTTTTGCCCAGCATCCATTAGGGGATGTGCCATGCAGCTGCTGCAACCGCAGACCGATGTGAGTGACCCTTCAGTCCCCCCCTCTCACAATCCTCTTCTGTCAGCTCTCACACCTCTGACCCTGGCCTAGCGCTATTCCCTGCCATCCGGTAGAACAACAATCGCTGCCATCGCAACCATAGCTGCCAGCAGCCCTCTCTCTCCTCTGCCTGCCCCATTCCCCTTCCCTGTGCAGTGTCCACTAAATGAACCGGAGATGGGGGTGAGGGCAGATAAGGGGGGTTTGGGAACTGAGGCTGGGAAGTAGCTTCACAACTGTGCCGCATTGTGTGGCCAAAGTAAAACCGCGACTCAACTGACCCGAACTGGCCCAGGCGCGGTCACATCCAGCGGCCAGTGTCCAAACACGGATGTGAATTGGGAGCGGAAAGCGTTACAGGTAGAATCAGGACTGACGCTGCTGTTGCTCACGCACAGCCCGGCACAGTGGTGCAATGGTTGGGGAAAAAATGTATGAATTGATTATTGGCCAAAGAGAGGGAGGATGGGTAAAAATGCTTTAAACAATCCTTTAATAAATCTTTTTTGCAAATGAAAACTACAAATGCAGACAGGGAGAGAGAAAACACAGAGAGAATGAGGAAAGAGGGAGAGAATTCTTTAAAGAATCCCTCAAGTTAACTGAAAGTGTGCTTACAGGCAAATAAACTACACAAAATCCACAAATGCGTAAAATACCAATGCAATACTACATTCATGTTCATACAAATATGTAAATATAAATACAAAAATACAATTGCACATAATATACGGCAAATAATAATTGAATACCAAACTTTTTGTGTTGGCTTTAACGAGACCTCATGGCTTCATTGTCGCCATAATTCTCGAATTGAATCGCATTTTTTTATAAGCAACTTATTGATTATGATATTTTTTAATAAGAATACCGATTTATGTGTGCGCATTTGCATACATGTACATACATACATATATCTGATGGGTTTATATCTCGCAATTTTTTTAATATCGACTGTAATTTTGATGTCGATGTTCGATATATAGGGAGACAAATAACGCCACTTTCTGATGTCCAACGTCAAATATTGTATGATTAAACTTACATATATACATACATATATTTCGCATCGAATTTAATTAAAATCGTGTAAAATGCAATATTCCGCAATTCCAAATGAACTGTATGAAAACGCGGCACTTTATTGCTTTTAACGTAAATGTATGGTATGTCGTCAGTGTGACGATATGACAGTCACATATCGCCCGGGGCTCTGTTAATATGGGCCCTTTGTCGACCGCTTTGAGAACGATTTAACTCTTAAATTGCCCTTAACACTTTTTTCGATCTGGCCCACTGTGCTGTGTTGTTCTCTCTCGCTCTCCCTCCTTGCCTTTCACCTTTCCTTTCCGTTCAAATAGTTGTAAATTGTCGAAATCACAAACAAAAACTGCGACTACGAACAAAAAAACGAAGAGAAATCAATGGACAACAACAACAAAAGCCACAAACGCAAATTCAGCGAGTGCGTGAAAACGAGGGCGAAAGAAAGCGCAAGAAAAAGTGCTGCAAACAAATAAGGGATCAGCATGCATAGCGTTGCCACCCAGCTTTACGACACAAGCTGCACTGCTCTACAACAAAGCTAGCGAGCATTGCAATAGTAAACAAATACATATATGCACATTTGTAGGTAAATAAATGTATTTAATTTATTTGTGCGCTTATTCTCTATATTTCATATAAATTTATGAACATTTAATCTGGTCTTTGTTAGTGTTTAAGTATGGCAACACTGCTTGCGCTTTGTTGTGTCACTCTTTTTGCTCTCTCAAAGAGGACGTATATTCTGTGTTCTTTTTTTTATCTTAGATCGAACATGGCTCTACATAATACCAGTGTTGCTAGATCAGCTTTTTTCACGTCAAATCTGGCTTAAAATCAAAAATGAGCTTTTTTCTTATTGCAACTCAAAATGCTTTAGAACTTGCACTCGCCTTGAAGCTACCACGTAAGTGTGAAAGAGATGACTACAGTTTTTTAATTTATTGTAACTGTGAAGGAAATATGGCGTTTTAAATCGACATTCGACCAAATAAGGTTGAATAAATAACACGATTGTATTTTTTTATCTACAATAAGGAAGTGTTAGTGGAAGGCAATAGCGAGTTCTTCTGCAAGAGGTATGTGCGCAAGAAAAGAAATTAGCGCGCGCAAAAGGCAGAGAGCAGAGAGAGCAAAAACGATTAAGCAACAACAGTGCAGCAGAGAGAGCGGCGCAGCGTGAGAGATGCTTAGGCGCGCTCAAAGAATTAGGATAGATAAGAAAGAGAGTAATAGCGGTGAGCCACTAACAACAACGTTGCTTACCGAGAAGAGTAAAGATCAAAACAAAGCACCAGAAAGCATCAAGCATGCACACGAGTCGTGGACGGGCTATCAAAAGAAGATCGGTTTTAAAATTAAAGATTTATAAAACATCGGTTGTTTTTAATAAAAACGCGAAAATATCGAAGCGCAGAAAAAAAACACGTCCGTTCACGGGGAAGAGAGTCTCTACCGTGTTATAATATAATTTATAATACATTTCTTCTATTAAATTTCTCTCGTGTTATTTATGCGCAGTTTAGCAAAATTTAGCAAAAAGGCAGCAGGGGCTGCAACGGTCGTTGCACTTGTAGCGCCCTCTGTCTGTGCACCGTCAGTTGCGTCAGTATTCGCACACGTGGTCAACTTTAACCCACTTTTCGCACAGTTTTACTGCGTTAAATAAAATCAACAGCAAATAATTCTTTGCACCTGATTGCTGTTTGTAAGCCCCGCCCGCAACGCCCACCACGCCGCATTCTTTCATATTCCACGCATTCCACGTTGTTGCAAACTAATCGCTGTGCAACATTGCAGCAAGGGCACGGGTCTTCCCTCCCCTCGCCGTACGGGGAAGTCCCCTCAGGAATGTTATCTGACTGTGCCGCCCACGGCGGCGATAAGCGACCGTCCCAGGCGGCGCTGTTATCGCGCGTTGGCCATAAAAGTGAACTCAGCAGCGGGTCGCCGCAAGTCGCAGTTAGTCAACGCGCTCGACGTCGCACGGAATGTCAGGTAGGTCCACAGCGCAGTCCTGCAGTCGCACACACACAGATCCACACCTCCTGCTCCTTTCACAGAACACATCTGGAAGCACTACAGCCACGGGAGCGTGCCACCCAATGCGGTGGTCGCCGGCCATGATTCGGACGGGGACACGATCTACATTGGACGCGCCTTCTATTGCAACGACATGCTGCCCGCGAAGGTGATACCGAACAAGGGCAAGGCCTATGTGGCCTATGCCCGTCAGGAGGTCGAGCTGGAGCACTACGAGGTGCTCAGCGGACAGAACTATGAATGGCTGCCCGCGGAGAACGGCGAAGTGCCGCCGAGTGCCGTGAAGGTGGGCAAGAATGTCGATGGCGAAGATCTGTATGCGGGACGAGGCTACCACGCGGGCAGCCTGACGGTGGGCAAGGTGCATCCCTCGCACGGCTGCCTGTACATACCCTACGATTCGGATGAGGTTAAGATATTTGCCTACGAGGTGCTCTCGCAACCGGAACGTTGGATCGACACGACTGCCTCGAATATTCCGCCGGGTGCCGTGCTCGGTGGCCACGATTCGAATGGGGATGCCATCTATGTGGGTCGCGTCTTCCGCCACGGTGACCTGCTGCCCGCCAAGGTGGTGCCGGCGAAGGGCACCGCCTATGCTGCCTACGCGCAAGCCGAGCACGAGGTGACCGATGTGCAGGTGCTGGTCGGCGGCGGCTTCCACTGGGTGCCTGCCTCGCATGGCAATGTGCTGCCCAATGCCGTCGCCTCGGGACCGAATTGCGATGGGGAGACACTGTATGTGGGTCGGGCCCATCATGCCGGCAGCATGACAGTGGGCAAGATTCATCCCTCGCACGGCTGCATTTACATTCCCTTTGGCGGCGAGGAGGTCAAGCTGGAGTTCTACGAGGTGCTGGTGCGTGGATAGACCAACAACCTGCCCTACCATGAATGAATTGGCAACTTTTTCTTTACTACAAAACGCTTTTCTTTTTTTTTGCTAAAATAATATAACTTTTTACGACTTTGTACTAATCGCTGCCTCATTGAGTTTATCGACAGTTGCACCATAAAACGGCGCACTGAAGTTTTTTTTAATTTGTAAGCAAAGTTTATTGCTCATCGATAAGGTCGACTAATTGACTTTTGCAATTGCCTCTTAAAGGGTGTGCACAACGTGAAATTCTCTAGAAATCGTAATGCTCGTAAAAGTTAATTTTTATCTTGACGATTCTGTGTCAAGATGTATTTGTTTTTATTTTGAAACAAACAGTGCTTGCATGAATCACATTACTGACAGCGCCCACTGTCAACCGATTTGTATAGAATTTGTTAGCGCCATCTTTGTACAATGCGGCGAACTAACACTCTAGCGCCATCTGTATGTGTAAGTTTATTTCCATTTTTTCACTTGGTCTGGCAGCGCTATAAATGTGCTGCCAGCTTGTTTTCAGCGCACTTATCGATTGTTTTTTGCAAACAGCTGTCATTTGAAATGCAAAGCGCACAAAACATAAAACAAAAGAATTTTAAGTAATTAACAAATAATTTTCCATTGTAATTTGTTGATATGTTGAAAAAAAATCAAATTTTTTGTGTATGCATTTATTTTTACAATCTTTGCGCGAATTAGCCACATGGCGTTGCCACCTGACACCAGGTCAATCAGCTGCGAGCGCAAACAAGTAGTCGATTTTTAAATCGATTCAACACATTTTTGCATGCTATCGAATGCCTCGATAGCTTGCATATTTATTCAGTAGATTTTTTGCGGCTCAAAAAGTCGGACGTGTTTTGTGGCTATTTATTTTTGTTTTTTTGTAAATGCAAACACTTGCAGGCACTAAATACGTGTACTGCATTTGTTTATCAGTGCGCGTGTAATAAATGCAAATACGTTTACCAAGGTATTTGTAAGTGAAATTCATTGATGATCACCAGCAGAGGCCAGCAAGAATATAAAAATTCTAAAAAAAATAATAACCAAAAAAAAAAACTAGAAACCGACTAGAACAACAACAACATTAACAACAACAAGTGCAAGTGACAACAATATACACGCAGCACACACGCAACACACACGCACAACACTTGAAACGAGTGAACTCTCGCACTCTCGAACTCCTTTGCGCCTTTGACACGACAACAACAACACCACTAAGGCAACAGTTGTTGTTGCCGCCGTTGTAGTTGCTATAGTTGAAGTGTGTTGTTATTGTTGTTATTGTGATTTTCGTTGCTGTGTTCCCAAGGGGAAGTGGAGGTAAAGAAGGGAAAGGGTTATGTTTTAATGAGCCAAAAGCCGCCCGTACGAGTAAATATTCATTTCATGTCAATTTGTACCGTTTACAATGCTTGTTGTTGTTGTTGTTACTGTCAGTATTTGTATGTTTGTTATTGTTGTTGTTGCTGTTGCCGTAGTTGTTGCGCTCTTATCTCTTGACAACAGCGGCGGCAATTGTGCCCCATTAATATTAGCATAAGCATATTAACATATTAATTTAATTGAAACCCAATCACAACAACAAGAACAAGAACAACAGCCACGATGCTGCTGCCGCTGATGATGATGATAATGTGCTGGGAATATTGAAAGATCTGGATTGAATGTGGTGGTTGTGGTGTTTGCTTCTTTACGTCTTTGCACTTGCCCCACAACGCGGCAGCGCGGCAACGTCATCTACGCACACAAACCTTAACCAAGTTTTCAGTTGCTGATACTCGTTGTTGTTGTTCTTGCTGCTGCTACTTCTTCTTCTCTTTGTTTCTGTTGTTGTTGTCGACTTCGGCTGCCGTCCGTGCTGTGGTTTTTTGCTTCACATCGTAGCTGGCTGCGCTGCTGCCTGCAGCAATGTTGCCAATTCGCTTTTTTACCGTTAAATCTAGCCTTTTTTATTATACTCTTGCAGAGGGTATATTTATTTTGGCTAGAAGTTTGCAACGCATCTTGGGAGATGTCTCTGATTCTATAAAGTATTTATATTCTGTATCAGCATCTATAGTGGAAACGGTCTAGCTGTCCGTCTGTCTGTTTTTCCGTCTGTTCCGTCTGTTGCAACTCAAATTAGTCTCCCAATTTTAAAGTAATCTTAATGAAACTTGACACACTTGCTTCTTATTGCTGCACGCTGTAAATGACCAATGACCAAGCTGAATAGGACCGATATATCGCATAGCTGCCGTACAAACTATCGGCCGAGTTTTGTGTTTTTCAAGATATTGCAACCAAATCTACTAGATACGACTTTATTTTATATAATTAATATGTCTTAATATGTATTTTATCACTATCCGACCACTGATATATAACTGCCATAGGAACAAACGAAAGAAATATGATATTATGAAAATCAATATTTCGTTTTAGAAAAACTTAACTCTTCAGTGTTAATTAAAGTGAGACAATAATCGATTCTATTTCGTTAGAATCGAACAACTGTTGTATATCCTAAAACGTACATAGGAACAATCGATCAGAAATAAAGTTTTTCATAAAAATTAAAATATGTCCAGCGATGAGAGATTTTTTAAATATCAATAAATACATACAATATCATTCAATACTACAGCTTTATTGGAGGAGATAAAACCTGCCAAGGGTATAAAACCTTCGGCGAAGGTAGACTTCCTTTCTTGATTTTTTTTCTAAGAGCAACAGCCGTTTCTGCCTTTGCCCCTCCCGCTACCCTCCCGCCTTGTCTGTCTCTGCCTCTGCTATCAAAGCAAACAATCTGTGAATCAAAATTCAAACAGCTCCACAGCGTTCTGAAGTGTCCATTGAGGCGTTTTGTTTGCACTGCGAGTTGATGCACCGTTGCTACGTTTTGTTATTTATTCGCTTTCTACGACTCCTCACTCCTCAGAACGAGTGTCGCGTCTGAGATCTGTTAAGTAAGTTACCCTATTTGCACACCCGCGAGTGTGAGCGAGAGAGTGGGACTGCGTAAGGCGTCTCTCGTGTCTTGCCACTGCCTACTTGGCTTCCTCCAAGTGTTCGAGGGGGAGGTGGGGAAGAGAACACGAGACTTACTTTCATTACGCTTTGTGTGCGTCATTCGTAAACGAGCTGGATGGCGCAACAAAGTCGTATAATCGTATTGCTTTCTAATAGGCGACTATCGATAGAGTGTGCCGCCAATTATCGAAACAATTTATTACTCAGCTTACTTGCAGCTGTGACTCTGGCTTGTTTCTAGCTAGCATAGCTCTCTTTGGCTCCTTTATAGCTGTTGCTGGCAACTCTGCTGCGCCTGCAGCCGCATAATGAGAGTGCTTCAATTGCAATGCACCGCTCCGCCTCCTCTCCTCGCCCCCTCTCGTGCCGCCACTCTTTTTGCATCGAGTGTGTGTGTAGTGAGTGTGTGTGGCATGTGTGAGTTGCCGCTTCTGCTTGGCGCACTTGATAGCGCTTCATTTGTGCTTCATGTGCTGCATGTGCTGCATGTGGTGCTGCCTGCCTCCCACGACCCACAAGGTTTGCGAGCAACATTTTTGTCAAAGTTTGTTGCACTTTTCGCCAGTTGCCACAAAACTCAATCGCCGAGAGAGCGAGAGTGTGTGTTGCAAATGGCAGGCGGGGGTGCATGAGGGCATTAGGCAGGAGTTGGGGGGGAGGTTTGGAGGTTTTGTGGCAAGCACTGATAGCGTTGCCAGGCGAAACTCTTCAATAGATTTTGTGGGTGAACGTGGTGCATGCAACATGGTCGGTCGTGCAGCAACAATTAGTTGCCCACGCTGACGGCACTTGCAACTGCAAGATCGACTCCAACTTGAACTCCAACTGCTTCTGCCTCAACTTTGTCTCTTCACTTGCATATTTGCATTTTCCATTTCCCATTTTTCCATTTCCCATTTTCATTTCGAACTCCACGACGACGATTCGGCAGCGTGTTCATTTTATTTATGTACATATTTCACTTGGCACTTGTTATATTTATACTCGATGGCATGCCACATGCGGTAGACTACGGCATGTGGCATGTGGCATGTGGCATGCGGCATCTGTGTGTGCAACACGTCACATCATCTCTGAGCACACTCTCACTCATCTCACATCTCTCAACTCCCAAATGAAATTAGGCTGCAACACTCAACGGCTCGACGTGCCACCAGCGGGGCCAGAGTCAGCAACAGGGGCAATACTGGGGCAACATTCGAGCCTCACTGAATAACTGAATAACTCAATAAGCCAGCTCATTGCCATGCAAATTGAATGTCCGACTCCACCTGACAGTGCCACACACACACACACACATACACGTGGCATAGCTGCAACTTGAGGCGCCCTAACCGAATTAGTCGTTGCTCTAATCGCGATTTGCTAGCATATCAATGGAGCGAGAGACCGCCAAGTAACCGCAAACTGCAACACATTCCACTTGTGGCAGGCTGAGCGATGTAAATAAAACGTATATTTATATGTGTCTATATGCGATATATGATTTCATTCCATCGAAATGCGCGTGCCTAGGTCAAAAGTTAGAAATTTATTGAGATTATAGGAAGTAATATAATATTGTAATATATAAAATATTGAAATATGTACGATAGTTCTGCTTCTTTATAGTCCTCCCTTTCCTAGAGATCTGAAGATACTACAATTTTCTACACGAATTCTTCATTTAAGAAAGACTTTTCATTACTAAACTGTACTAAATACTGTTCGGTATTAAATACTATACGGTTTAAAGCACTATACTCCATTAAATATATACTATACCTACTTAATAAAAATTATACAGTTTTAAATACTCAACTGTATTAAATACGGTACTGTCTTAAGTACTATAGTATACTAAATTATATTGTATTAAATACTATATTGTTATAAATATAATACAGTATTAAATACTATATTGTGTAGAGGCAATCTTGTTATAATAACTGTAGTGCATAAAAAACTATATGGCATTAAATACCATGATTTGTTAAATACTTCACAGTATATAAGACTATACTGAATTTAATATAATACTGCATTCAATGCTGTGCAGTATTTACTAAAATACAAATTCAGGTAGTGTACTGTATAAAATACAAAAGTGTATTAAATACTATACTGTTTTCCCTACTATACTGTATTCAATATTCTACTAAATACAATACTGTAACAAATAATCTAATATAAATTCGACTCTACTGTGTTACATACCTTACTGCACTAAATACTTTACTAATTAAATACTGCACTGCATTAAATACGAAACTATGCAATACCACAATAAACCTTTGCAAATTAGTTGACAAACTTTTGATTCTATTACCTTTGTGGAAGTTCTAATGTTTGATAAATGAAAAGCAAAGCAAACGCTTCATTTCTCTAACAATCAAACAAATTAAGGCAACATTTTCCATTTGCCACCATCCAATTTGCCACTCCCCCTGCCAGTATCCCCGCAAAACACAGTGCAGCTCCGATTTTCAATTAAACTTTGAGGTCAACTGAAAGTTCATAAATTAATAGGTTTTTGGGTATTTGCAACAAAAAGCTTTTTAAACTTTTAATTACATACATATTACACGAGCCACAAGCAGCAACATAGCAAGAAGAACGAAGAATGAAGAATGAAATATGCAAATACCTTGCGAAAATTCCCTCGCAGCAGGCTGGAAAGCAGCAGAGCAAAAGGAAAATCAATATCAAAATGAATTTTCTTTATTTTCATATTTAGAAAATATATTAAATTTACGCCCCTTGAAAAGCAATTGAAGTGGAAATCGAATGGCAAAAGAGCAAAGCAATTGCATAGTCCACTACTGATTGAGAACTTTAAGCAATTTACACAAATTTTACAGGGCAATGACTTTCTTTAAGGTAAATACACAGCGCAATACACTGAGCGAAACTAGTTAAAAACTGATTAATTGCTTGGGGCGTTTCCAGTTTTCAGTTTGTGTGTTAATTAAGAAAGGAGAAGGAAAAGAAAAAAGCAACCGCCTTTCCCCGTAATGAGACAGAGAAGCGTCAAATTACGCGCTTATTGCACAAAGTCAGGTGATTACCCGACGATGGCAGGTCCTGATTAAGTTGCAGGTAAATTAATCGATATGAGGTGCAAGGCAAAGGAAGGGAAAGGATGAGAGAGAAGAACTCAAGCTGAAACAGAGAGAAGGCATATAGGATAGAATAATTAAACATGTAGAAGTGAAACAAAAAATCTGCCAGGCATATGTAGATTTATAGGTACATAGACAAATCGATAGGAATTAATCGATATGATGTCAAGGCAGGAATCAAAAAAGTAGCTGCTTACGAGCTCAGCAAGTTGATACATAGAGTATGCGTATATAAAAGATTAAAGCATATAGTAATGCAACGAAAGATCTGTAAGATATATATCGGAAATTTATGGATAAACAAAAACATAGAACTGAAGTTTTTCAATAATTTTGTTATTGAATCTACGCTTAAACGGATGAGATGCATATTAAATTGATCTTTACATATAGAGAGGCAACTTAAGATGCGCTAGATATTTCAAACTCTATAGATTAATAAATAAATCGATAGAAATTAATCGAAATGAGGTCAGATTCCGGGAGTGGAAAAAAGAATAGAAGCTGTTTAACCACTCAAGTTGAAACAGAGAGAATGAAGGCCCAAACGAACTGCCAGAAATATCGATATGTAAATTAATCGAACATCGATAATGATATTCAAGCCACAAGGGGAAAAACGAACAGAAATTTTTCAAGATCTTTGCGTAAACAACTCAAGCTGAAACAAAGAGCTATGTATATAGACAAAACCAAATGGAAATTCAGCTGATCCAACAGATACAATTCTAAAGAAGCTCTACATATTGCACCTTTTGTTCCATATGTCAGCAGATACATTGTCTCTGTCTCATCAATCTTATCTGTTCTGTGCAATCTCAACCGAACGGGTTGCGAACTTGATTAGAAACAGCTATGACTATACAATATATTAGGTATATACTATATAAAGTAATTAATATTGATGGGAACTCTCTCTCGCTCTCTCTTTCTATACTTAGCGAAAAGTTGCGCATCGAAATGCTTTCATTCGCTTCGCTCTTTAGTTCCGGTTCCGATCGGCAGTTCAATCGTCGTTTGTGTCGCTCGATTACGGCAATTGTATAACAATGTATGACAAGGTATAAAGTGACGATTCACGATGCTGCCTGTGATTTGTGTATACAGCACGCGTACGCGCTTCAATCGGCTAATTGTTGCTTAATTTGTTGATAATAATGCAATAATCTATACACAATACGTACACAGAACGCGCTGATAATATAATTCAATTGAATTGCGCGTACATCTCTGTCTCTCTCTCTCTTTCTCTGTCACTCTTTATATTGTATATCTCTTTGTTACTCTTCTTCTCTCTTCCTCTCTGTATGGTATACGTTAGTCTACCTCTCTTTGCTGTCAGTCTTCCGCTTCCCCAACTCTCGCTGTGCTGTTTGTCTGCGAACTTGAACTGTTTTTATACCCGTCGAAAATGTTCAAAAATGGGTATACTAAGTGTGTGCGAAAGTATGTTACAGGCAAACTCCGCAAAGTATATATATTCTTGTTCAGCATCACCAGTCGAGTCAATTGAGCTTTGCGCCCACAGATCTCAGCTAATAAAAGAGCTAGAGACACCAAATTTGATATGAAGATTCTTCTAAACTATACACAGATCAAGTTTGTTTTAAATATTAGATGCCTAATAAATTATTTTATTTTTGTCTAAATAAGAAACTTTGCCATAAAATTTGTCTAATATAAAATCTACTTCATTTTCATTTCATTTCAATCAGAAGTAAATTAAGTTCCCATCCAAGCAGCGCCTGCATGTGTGTGTGTGCGAGTGAGAAAGCAATTTTTAAGGTTTTGTTATTGTATTTTTTATTCCGAACTGAGCGTAGGGTATTTATCTGTCGAGCTCGTGCCACTGTTCATTTCGTCTGGGCTTTTTTTCGCATTGGTTTGGTTGGTTAGTTTTGTGAATGCAATTACGATAAAACGCGCATCGCACGCATTATCTCATTCATATCATTCATATGCGTCGCATTTCGCACGTTTGGCACTTTTCCACTTTTCCACTCTCCGGCCTCAGATCCATTGAGGCGCCATTGGAGCCCGTTGGAGCCCGTTAATGGGCCGCAAAAGAATTAAACAAATTGTGCAAACGTCGGCGGCTTTGGCGTGGCCCAGTTAACAAAGCTGGCCCAAAAGCA
Organism: Zaprionus africanus; assembly: GCA_018151435.1. NCBI lineage: Eukaryota > Metazoa > Arthropoda > Insecta > Diptera > Drosophilidae > Zaprionus > Zaprionus africanus. Next base: position 37,270 of record JAECXB010000076.1, read on the forward strand.
AAAAAAAACCAACAACAACGGATGTGAGTGTGAGTGTGTGTGCGAGTTTGAGTGTGTGTAAGTGTGAGTGTGAGTGTCGTCTCGCTGCCTAAATTAAAACTTGACAACGTAGATTACAGCAAATTGTTGAAATTCCTTTCGAAGTCGATCCAGCTGCTGATTGTGCGCTCGTGTGTGTGTGCGAGTGTGAGTGTGTGTGTGTGCTCCTGGCTCTAGGCTTCCTGCCCGAAACTTTTAATGGGTTCTCTCGCTGCCCCGCTGTCTCTGAGAGAGAGAGAGAGAGAGAGAGAGTGGCGCAACGTGCACGGTCGCGAAAATGGGAACACGTAGCTGGAGCTGTGCGATGTCGTCAAGTCTACGGCTGACTTGCTCTCGATGGTGACGTTGATGATAATGCCGATGAATACAATGACAATGCTGCTCATGATGATGGTGATAATGATGATGACGAGCACAGTCCGGGATGGGTTGTCGCATGATAAGCGCGAGAGAACACGCAAATAACGCAGCGGCGCACAAATTGTTTAAAATATAATCGAAAAAGCACAAAATGATGAGAATAGTGCGAGGAGGAGGAGGGGGAGTGGGAGGAGGAAGCAACTAGCTCGCTCGCTTATCAATTTTAGCTTGTGCTGCACCCTCAGCCCTTTCAAAACCCAGTAACCCACCCATCTACCTCTCTCCTCCTCCCTCCCCCCTTGTGCATTCCTATGGCGGAAACTTTGCTGGCAATTTGCATACAATGCAGTTTTCAGTTTTCATTTTGTAGTTTTCAGTTTGCTGCTTTTCAGTTTTACAGCTTTTTTTCTTTAGCCTTTTTCTCTCTTCCCCTCTCTCTCTCTCCCTCTCTCTCTCTCATATTTTGTACAGTTTTTTGCACTTTTCGCTATGCATTTTGTACCTACACTTTAACATTTTGTATTTATTTATTTGTCTGGTTTGTGTTGCACAATTTCAAAGTCAGTTGCAGCAGCGGGGGTGGCGCAGCCGGGGATAGGGATAGGGACAGGGGGCAAGGGGCCGCGGGGGCTTTCGATTTCCTTTCGGTGCATTATTCCACAATAAAATAGCTGACGCCGGAGACGACAATCGACAATCGCCGCTTGATCGATCCGCATCCAGCGAAGTTGTGTCATCCCCGGCTAGCATTGTTGTTGCAGTTGCTTTTTTTATATTTATTGTTATTGTTGTTGTTGTTGCTGTTCTTGTTATTGTTGTTGGTGTTGCCGGTTATTGGGTTCATTGACTTTAAACATTTGTTTTCATGTTCTCCATGTTCGCTTAGCCAGGGGCGTCGCATCACATCGCATCGCGTCGCGTCGCGTTTGTTGCCGGAGTGTGTTAATTGCTTTTTGTTTTAATTGTCAATATATATATATGTGTGTGTGTGTGTGGCTGTGTGTGTCGATAATATCGACTACAATATCGAGCAACGTGCAGTTAATGTTGCATGACAAAAATTGCAAGTTGCATCCCTTTTAAAAGCTGCTTGAAGAACTTTACTTTGGAGGGAGAAAAAAGTGTTTTCCCCGCACGAAACATGCCTTATAATACCTTATGTATTATACCTTTAAAATACCTTTATATTTAAGTACAATGCCTACAAAAGCTAGCTGCTATAATAGTGATTTTACGAATCAACAAGTTTCTGTCTCTCAATATCTCTCTACTTATTTCGAGTAGATTTTTATCATACTTTCATAATAGAAACCTTGGTAATCTCTGTCTCTCTCTATCTCTATTATTTTTTCGAGTATATTTGTATCTTACTTCCCTAACAAAATCCTTGGTACCTTTACAACTTACTGAAGATCGCTTTTGAAAAGAAACAAAGCAAGAGAGGATCTCTCTGTCTTATTAAAAAATGAAAATAAAAAAAAATTAAATTAATCAATAAATAAATCAAATCCATCGTATTATAAAGGTTGTTTTTGTGCTTATTGTAAATCACTTTGATCTATACCTAAAGATATATCTGCTTTAGATATGACTTAGTACAGTCTCTTGCAAATTCTAGCCATCTTCGATAAATTATTAATTATAATAAATAAAAGAGAATACAAATTTCACGTATAACAATCAGATATTGACCCTAATCGCTGTTTGGTGTCCAATGCAGTTTTCTAGTGGAAAATAACCTGAGGTTAAACTCTTTCTCATGCCATAAATTGCACAGTCTGCAATGTCTGGCTCGAGCCTGGAGATATGCTGATCCAGAAACAGCAAAACTTACTTTTACACGTGTTTTCACTCATGTACATTGTTCACCCACATTAACCAGTCATCAATTTTTGAATTTAAATTACAGAAAATGAATTTGTATTATTTGATGATGAAATATTCTGCGAGGATATGCAAACTTCGTCAGCGTAAAAGTAATGTCCGATATGTTCTGGTTTTTGCTTGTTTTCCCGCTAGAAATGTGATAACTTTGTGCAAAATGTGTTAATCAATGTTGCGTTTGTGTTTTGTGCAAAAAAATAGAATATAAGAGAACAGTAGAGCGCAGTTATTATGCTCGATATCCATGGCTCGAAATAGATTAATTATCATCATTGAAATAATCTCTGCAAATTTGATGGCAACCGTATTATTTACATAGAAGTTATTTAAATTATAATATCAGTAGATGAACAGATTTCACAGGCGTCGCCTGTACGTATGCAATAAAAAATACAAAGTAATGCTAAGGGCTCTTTAAAGCAAATTGGTAGAGATGACGCTCCGAAATCAGATGATATAATATAGCATGATGTCATAAGATTAAGTGCTTGAATTTTGATGATATTACGCTGAAGTTTAGATATAAAATGCATATATAAATAGAAATCAGTGGGAAGTCCCCAATTATTGATGGCCTGCAATATAGTATGGTATATGAATAAATGGTTTGTAATCAACTCTGAGCTCAAGTTGCAGCCAAGTGGGCTTCATAACTTATCTAGCTGATGACTAAAGCTCGTTGACAAACACTCAAAAGTAGCAGGGGGCAGACACTCATGACATGACTCTCCCTTTCTCCCGCTCTCTCTCTCTCTCTCTCTTTTCTTTTCTGTGGCTCGCGCTTTTTTCTATTCAATCCAAGTTCAATGCACCTTCCCGGTGGCACTTAATGGCTCAATCGATATGTGAATCCAACGTTGACAGAGAGAGAAAATTGAATTATAGCATCTTGCTAGAACGCTGCTGGCGGGGCTGCGACTGACTCTCGTTCCAATTCTTGATTCTTATTATTGCTTTCTTCTTTCATTTTTAGCGTTTTGTATGCGCTGAAACGTTAAGTTTTAATTAACACATTGCTTGGTTCGAACTTTCGACTGATTCGCTTTAAAAACTCGGCACGCTTCACTGTGCAAACGTGTGGAGAGTGTCGATTGTGGAGTATGGAGAGTGTGCAGTGTGGAGAGTGTGGAAATTGTGGCGTGTAGACTTTTGTGGAAGGGTGGGGGAGGGGGTGTGCGTCAAGTCAGTGGGTTGGCTCTGTGGATTCGATGGGTTCTCTATGAGTTGCGATGTTTGCTTGGGGCGTCGCTCGTACTCGACGCTTCACTGCGTATTGAAGGGCGAATTCCCCGAGAGGCTGCCTCTGGACAGGCGAGATAAACCAAAGAGTGATGGAGATGGAGGGAGTGGGAGAGGGGGGGGCTAACAGCTGGTGCACGTCGCGTCGTGCATACTCTGCGAGTCATTTATAATATGCGAGACGTGCTGATAAATGAGCTGTCGCAGCGCCACTTGCTAAATATTAACCAGCCCGTTGCTGCTCCGTTTAGTTGGCCAATCTTGGCCAGAACCACAAAGTGAGTAAGCGAGCGAAAGACTGACAGGCATGGGAGAGGTGGGAGGGTGTGCACAAATCAAGGTGGAAAACAACGAAAACGGAACAGAGAAATAAAATTAAAATACGAAAAAAAAGAGGCAGCGCAGCGTCCAGTTCTGAAAAGCAACGTCGCGCATCGCTGGAGCTGCGTCGTGGAGCGTCGTGGAGGAAGCCCTCAAAGCGCGCGCTCTCCAAGTGCAATTTAGAACAAGGTCTTCAGACTTCAGACCATTAAGGCACTTTACGTTCCGGCTCAGCATTCGCCGTAGTAGTCATCGTAGTACGGCGGCGACTATTCGCCATCAAATCATCAACACTTCTTGCCGACCTCCCCCCCGTCCCCCTTTATGCCGCCTTTGCCCCTCCCCTGAGCTATGAGAGAGCTGCGAGAGCGTGGCGCAACATTATTTATGCAGATTTTTGTGAAACAAAAGCTTCCAACTTAAACTGTCGCAAACGTTGCCGTCAACGCACCAAGCGCAACAAGCGTGAGAACTAGCGCCAGCCACGCCATGCCACGCACAGTGGTACACGTTGCATTTGAAGCAGACGAAAGTTTGTGAGTGACTGGGGAAGTAATTCAGCTGGAAATTAAATCCATTCTTAAATTTATTTATCTATGTTTTTTATATTATGCAATGCATCTGAATAAGCATCAACAGTGAAGTCGATCTAGCCATGTCTATCTGTCCGCCCGTTCGTCTGTCCGTCCGTTCGTCTGTTGTTACTCCAATTAGTCTCTCAATTTTAAAGCAATCTTAATGAAATTTGACACACTTGCTTCTTATTAATACACGCTGTAAATAAGTTAAAACGAGCCACATGGCACCGATATATCGCATAGCTTTCGTACAAACAATCGGCCCATTTTTGTTGTTTTTCAAGATATTGCAAATAAATCTAGATCAAACTTTTTCTATACAAATAATATGCCTACAAAATCATCAAAATCGAACCACTATAACCTATACCTGCCATAGGAACAATCGACCGAAATAAAGATCTTAGTGGCAATGTTAACTGGTCGTTGAGTGCATGTGTTCACTGTACTTACGTGGGTTGCATGGCAAGAAAAAAAAAAAACAATTTAAGCTGTGGAAGAGAGCAAATTCCCCGTGAAAGTCTCTCTCAGAAGAGTGAGCGCGAAAACCCTTTGACAAGTGCAAAGCGCATTTCAGACACTTTGGGGACACTGTGCCAAGGGCCAAACAGAATGCGGTGCCATTAAGCTTAAGTTGCGGCAAGTAGCAGGGCAGGAAAGGAAAGGGAAGTGTGCAGGAAAGGGGGAAGGGAGAGGGGAGAAGGGGAGCAGAAGAAAAGTGCTAGACGAAAAACCCATCAAATAAAGCAAAACTCTTCACATGCATAAAACTTAATGCGCCTGTGAGTGTGCCATGTGTGTGAGTGTGTGCGTGTGCATGCGTGTGAGTGGGTGCTTGCTTGCGGTGTCACATGTGTGTGTGCGTGCGTGTGTGTGTGAGGACTGGACTGCTGTTTGGCAATACAATAAAATTTACACGCTTATTAATTTTTACAAGACTTTGTCCGACACTCGAGCGAGGCAGCGGTAACATGAGCGATGAACAACAGCAACAGCAACAGCAGCAACAATAATAACAACAACAATAACAACAACAGCGACAACAGTAGTAACAACAACAACAACAATAGAAGCAACAGCGGCAACAACAAGAACAACTCAGTCGCCTTTTGTAAGGCAGCAGCGTGTTTACCATTCACCCACAAACACACAAACAACACACACACACACACACACACTCACACACTCACACACTCACACACATTCACAGAGAGAGGGCCTATTGAAAAGCAGTTGGCGGCAGCAAGAGGCTGCACGACAAGACGCCAACGGGGGGCGGGGGCGCTGCAGCGCAGGCAGAAGCTCTTCAAACGAAAATTCAACTTGTATTTTGTTGTTGTTGTTGCCTCATATTTTTTTCAATAGCCCAAAGTGCTGGACGGATGAAGGAGGGGGTAAGGGGGGCGAGGCTGGCGCGCCAGTAGTGCTCTAGCAGTAACTTTACACTAAAAACTTTTCGGGGGCCCTTTGGGCGATGCTTTGGCTGAGCAATGAGCAAGTGACGGCAGCAAGAAGAGCGAGCGCTGCAATGGAAAAGTAAGAAGAGCGGGGAGAGGGTAGATGAGGCAGGAAAGAGGGCGGAAGCAGGCGAGGCAGCAGGTCAACGCTGCATTTTAGGTTTGCATGTAAATATCTAGTGTACACAGACATATAAGCCACATTTTAGTATGCAAAATATGGCAACGGCAAATTTTTCTTTATTTCGAAACTTCGCAGAGACAAAGCAACAGGGAGAGAGAGACAGCAAGAGATATAGTGAGTGGGAAAGAGAGCGCAACAGAGGGAGATAGTGAAAGGCAAAAGTATATGAGCGCCAAGGACCTGCTGCCTTGTCTATGTCATATGTTCCCCAGTGTGCGTGTTTCTTTCATAACATTAAAAGGGCGGCACACACACCCACGCAGCCTCAACCCCCCCGCTCCTTCCTCCCTCTCTTTCCCCGCTCGCACCGTCAGCCACATACTTGAGGTTTCTTTTTGGGTAACTGCAGCTCGGGGAATGTCCAATATAAGTAGACAGGACACACTCGCCTCGGCGAGTACGTGTAATTGGGAGTAAGAAAAAGAGAGAGAATAAGAGAAGCAGCAAGGCAGCGAAGAAGGAAGGCAAAGAGAAAACACAAGAGCCCAAGATAAGAGGTGCACACACAAAAAAGGCAACAAATTGGATGCTGTCAAAATACGCAAGCCACAAAAAAAGGGAAACCTGCGAAAACACACGCAAAAGAAAAACAGATCGTCAAAAAACAAACAGAAAACAAAAATACAAAAGGGGAAAAACCTCAAAAAACAACAAAAACAAAAAACCGCTAGCAAAAGGACTTTATTATTAAGTGAAAGTTGCCGTTGCGTTTTTTACCCCTCATCATGCCACAAATTCTGGTGATTTAAATACTAATTACCAGATTAAATATACTCACAAGCAGCAAATTGCAAACAGAAAGCTTAGAAATGCTGAGAAAGAGGCAGACAGAGAGAGAGAGAAGAGGAGAGAGACATAGATAGAGCTTGTCTAATCGTGTGCAGAGCAAGTTGTCTGTCTTGTACTCACCTTGATATGCACAAGTTATATTTGCCACATATGCTTAAACTATTTGTTGTTATTTAACTCACAAGAGCTTTGCACTTGGAGTGCTTTTGTTATCCATACTTAATTAAAACTTACTTTCAATTACTTCTTGCACTTTCGCCAGGTACCGAGTGAGGCACTTACCAAATATTTCATATAGTCTATGCCTTTTTGGCGTCAGCTGAGGGAATCAGAATTTGTCTTACTTCAGCGTCTAAGCTTCTTTGAATTTGAAAGTAACTGAAACTTTCTGCAATTGTTTTGTGTTTTTTTTATTTGAAAACAGTGCAACAATAGTTCTACGAGCAACAAGCAGACTCCTTTAATTATACTCATTCTTGTTCTGCATCGTTAGTCGAGTCAATGAAGTCTGTCTGTATGAGCGCATAGATCTCAGTTATTGGAGGCATTAGAGACATCAAATTTGGCATGCAGGTTTCTGTATGCCATATACAGATATAGTTTGTTTCAAATTTTAAATGCCACGCCTTACACTTTTATAAATTTAAATTTTTTTATCTTTTTTTGATTTGCTAGCGAAGTTATAAAGATTTATTTCTTTAACACATAGCTAGCTGACAACCACATAAACCTATCTGCCGAATTTGAATCCTATCGGATAATAAACACGGCGTTTATTTAAGTTAACGTTTTTCATAGTTGCAGAATTTGCTGTTGGGAATTATAAAGTTTTTCGAAAATTTGCACAAAGGGTATCTAACTGTCATATGCGCTTGTTTGTAGCTATCTTTGCTTGTACTACTTATGGATTTAGGCAATACTCTCCTTATAGCAAAGGTCTAATGGAATTGATAGATATATCTTCTTGTAAATGAATAAACCAATAAACATAGGTTCATAATTTAAGGTTACTAAAGTAAGAAGTACTCTCTCTCTCTCTCTCCCTCTATTTTGCTCATGTTCTATGATAATTTGAGGTTATATCTAAATAATCATACAAGAAGATCTCGTAGGAGATATTTCATTAATGCACTTCTACAATGCTTATAGAAGAACATTTATCGATAACAACAGCATATCCTCTGATAAGCTGCCTAAATGCCCAATCGATTGCACTCAGGGCAGATTCCCTTTCTCGATTCCTTCTGCTCAAGAGAGTGAGAGAGACAGAGTGCAACTAGCTGATGTAGGAGATTATGTGAGGACAACAATGTCATAACATTTGCTACGCATCTGAAGCTCATAGATGGAGCACTAGATCTCAGGTGGCTCAGGCTGTGGCCGTTGCCAAAGTGCGCCCGAACGACGACAAACACTCGAGACAAGAGAGAGAGATAGAAAGAGAGAGAAGGAGAGAGGAGCTGGCAAGTGGGGGCAAGTGAGGGTCAACGGGTATGACGAATGTGGCAGCTACTATATGGCCGCTATATGGTCGACATTTGAGTACATCAGAACAACACTTGAGGGGGTTGCAGTGCTCGAGCAAAGGGAACTGAGGACTTGGATTGGGCATTGGGCATTGGGGAGTGGGAGGTGGGAGGTGGTTGGTGGTAAGTGGGTTGCATAAGCAGCTTATGCTCTCGATGGGATGCTGTGCCGCAAGCCACGTTGCGTGTTAAACAGCGTTTGTCAATGTCTTTGACTCTGAGTGTGTGTGTGTGTGTGTGTGTGTGTTTGTCACATTACTTACATTGAATAAATTTATAGATGTCTCTAATCAAATATCCCCAACAAACATAATAAATATGTTTCTATTTATTTATACAATGCATACAAAAGGCCAAAGACTGTCAAACACACACACACACACACACACAGACGGACACTTGTTTGTCCTGCTATCTGTCAACAACAATTGTATCTTGGCCCATTGTATCGAGTATCTTTGTATCTTTGTATCTGTTGGCCGTCATTAGAGTAGTTTTTTGGTTAGTCCCTTCGATTGTTTGCATCTTGGCAATTGTTCTAACAGTTCATCATCATTGCTCCCCCCGTCTCTCTGCTTTTTCTGTCACTTGAACAGCTACTCATTCATCTCTGTCTTCCCCTCTCCCTCTCTCTTCTCTCTCTCTTGCAGCTATGACGGAGGAAATAACTGGCAATTGGAGCTATTATGTGTATATATCACTAACATTGGTTCCAGTCTATTTGGCATTTCAGCTCATTAAGTTTTTGGGCTGGCAGCTATTCGTGAACAACTGAGCAAACAGACAGACAAAGTGACAGACAGACAGGGAGACAGAGAGAGACAGACGGACAGAGACTAGAGACAGGGACTTGGACTGAGACGGAGACAGACAACAACTGACAAGAGTCACCAGTAAAGCCAGCAGCGGAGTCATAATCAGAATTTTGAGCTGCAGCTGCAATTGGACTTGGCAGGAAAGGTAGCAGATAAGCCAGGGGGAAGGCAGAACGGAGAAGAAGAAGGAGGAGGAGTCGGAGTCGGAGGAGGCAGCGAGAGCAGAGCGCGCGCGAGTCATCATCGTGCAGAAGAAGGTGCGTAGTCACTTGACGTTACTCGGCGCTGTCAGTCGAGTGAGCTGAGTCTTCCTCGCCAGTTGTTCCCGCTACACAGAGAGCAAGAGAAAGATATATAGTGAAAGAGACAGAGAGAGAGGAAGAGAGAGCTATCTGTGAGTTTTCCTAACTCTGCTGTAAATAATTTGAAAACTATTTAAATATGCTTATGACTAAAGTTTTTCACTTGCAGACAGAACGAGAAAGGAGCAAGGAGCACAGAGACAGAGAGAGAAACAGAGAAAGATAGAGAGAGAGGTAATATAAAACATAATTTGCCTAAGTAAATATGTTTAAAATGCAATAAAAACAGGCGAAAAACAAACGGAAGCCATAAGCAGCAGCCAAAGCAGCAGAAGGAGAAGCAGCAAAAGTTGTGAACTCAAATTGCAATTGGAAACGGAACTGCAAGTGCAACTGGAAGCAGCAGGAGCAGTGGGAGTTGCAGTGGCTGCGAGCAGGAGAGGAGTGGAGTCGCTAGCCGTGTCGGGTCTCTGACCAAGTGCGGACGGCAGCAAACAAAGGCGAGGAAATGCAAAGCAATCAACGTCATAAACAGCAGGCGAAACAGGAGCAGCAGCAGAAGCAGCAGGAGACGAAGCAGAGACGTAATCATTGCATTGGCGCATAATACAAAGCAAGACGAAAGAGAGAGAGAGAAAGGGAAGGGAATCGAGCTACTCCTCCTACGCAAAAGGGAAAAGAGTAACCCAAAGCCGGCAATTGTGTGCAAGAGGCTAAGTGAAAATTTGTGGGTGTGTGCTGAGGAAATCAATTTACATATTTAAGCCCTGTCCGCAGTCCAGTGCAGACCACAAACACAAACACTCCCGGGACAGGAGACGGGAGACGAGAGAGAGTCAGCCAAGTCAGGCAAGTCAATCGATAGAACAAGCCAAACAAATAGTCAGATCGAGTGGAAGCAGCAGCAGCAGCTGGAGAAGCAGAAGGAGCAGGAGCAGAAGCTAAGCAGCATCAGGAAATCAAATAACAGTTAGCTGGCACACCTTGGGTCAAGATGCGTCTGCCCTATCGCAACAAGAAGGTCACCCTGTGGGTGCTCTTTGGCATAATTGTTGTCACGATGTTCCTATTCAAATTCACCGAGCTGCGACCGAATTGTCTCTTCAAGCTGGATCCCGCTAACGATGTTGCCCCCCAAATGGTCCCCTTCGAGGTATGTACAAAGTGTCGAGTCACGCACAAACACACACGCACATGCTGGTGTAGACATATATCAACTTGCAGTTTATTTACACTCGAGGACATGTATTTAGAAGCGATGCGAGTTGACCAGGCAACGATTGCAATGATAAATCAAATTGTGGCCAGCAGCAGGCTAGTGTGAAGAGTGAGAGGGAGGGGAGGAGTAAGAGGTGGCTATGGAGAGGCAACAGGAGATTCCAGAGAGGGGAAAAAGGGGAGCTGCTTGCAGGATAACTAATTTCATGTTGACTGCACACGCTGCCGGAGCCAAGCGCCAGCGAAGCCAAGTCATTGGGGGATTTGGCCCGCTTATCGCTTGGCCGAGCAGCATTTTGTAAACATTACTTTGGTCAAATGGGGCCAGCCAACTTGTGTGACTGTTGTTGCCCCCCGTCCCCCCTGCCAGGCACAGTGTAGACCCCCATGTGGGTAATTGCCCTCAGATCAATAACAAATAATTGATTATTGAGTCGCGGCGTCTTATCGCGCCCGTGCTGATAACACGCCAAATTCTCTACAGGTATATATCATGTGAAAAGACATATGCTGCATATACATATATACGAGTAGTATATATGTATGTATATATATGGAATAGTTAACGGATCGATTGCAGCTGGGCAAACAAGCTGTGTTTTCATTTTCCGCTTCGAATGATTTTTCCATTCGTTCTGCAAGATTTCCAAATGAATCATATTAGAAGGATGACAGGCAAGGGTAGGGGGCTGGGGGGAGGGTAGGGCAGTGTGTAGAGGGGGGTTAGCTAAACGTGTTACAGTTACCGTTCCGTGCTGTTGCCGAGGGTGAATCCTTTTAAATTGACATTAATGCGAAGCAGCAGCAGCAGGCGCGTTAGAAGGTTAACAGGGGCACACCTGTACACCCCTCCCTGTGTGTGTTTGTGTGTGTAAATCCAGCTGGCAGCAGCGCCAGCACTTCCTGTGCGGCGCCCCTAACATCCGTCATCCTGGCTCATAATTATCATCTTCGTCCTCGCCATCATCATCATCAACATTGTCATCGCGCGGGCCCACGTAATTTTTGCCTGCAACTTTTCTCTGCTCTAATTTAATTTTTATCTCTTCCCCTCTCTCCTACTCTCTCTCTCCCTCTCTGTGTTTTTCTTCTACTTTGCATGTGTCGCGTGGCCGCCTACCCAGAAATCCGTCACAGATGACAATCACCGGGTCTATTCATACTACCGTGAGATGCCATTAATATTCATAGGCGGTGTACCCAGATCTGGCACGACATTAATGCGCGCCATGTTGGACGCCCATCCAGATGTGCGGTAAGTTTGCAACAGCTTGAGCTCAGCTCTGCACTGTCCTGTACCATATTTCCCTGCCCTGACCTGGCCTGCTCTGCCCCGCTCTGTCCCGTCCTGTCCTTTCCTTCTCTGTCCTGCCTTGTCCTGCCCTGCTTTGTCCTTCTCTGTGCTGCCCTATCTCAGCATGTGCTGCATCCTGTGTCCTTCTGTGCAAGCAAAAGGCAAAAGAACAACAAATCTTCCCAATCTATATACTCCATGCATACATATATATTCAGCTTCAGCAGGCTTAAGACTGGCCCCCCTCTCCCTCTCCCTGCCCTGCCAGGCATTGTGCTCGAACATGTCATGCATCATATATCATGCTCACACACACATACATACGCATGTGTCTGTGTCCATCAACTCTGGCAAACATCGAACATATGTATATGTATGTATGTGTATGTGTATTTATTATTATAAAAGCGCATATTGCCTGAAAATATTCCCCCTGCGGCGCAAAGCTTTATCGCGCCTCATCTCTCGCCGCTTACACTACAATTTCCTCAGCGGAAAATGTCCAACACGAACTGTTTGCATTGGTCGAATCAGTTTTATTGCCCTGGGAAATGCACAAGTTGATTTGTTTCCGTCGTTGCAAATATTATTGACAACTTTTATGCAAATCTGTGTGCACATGAAGAAGAAGAAAAATATGATTTGCATTGTATCGTTAAGTACGGCAATATTAGTCAAGTGCGAGGGATATAATATAGGGCATATATATGATATGTAAGTCTAGAATTTATAGTTAATCTTTAGCAAAGTATTGGATTATTGAGTATGACTATTTTCTTTGAAGAGACATTGGGATTTAATTTGTGTTTTCAGGTTTTACATACATATGGTTAATATATTTTATAGGAATTCCAACGTTATATCATGTAGAAAATAGAAAAGATATTGCCAATTAACTTGCAGTAACTTTGTATATTCAAGTTTATGATTAGAAACTTTCATAAGCATCCCAGCATTATAACATATAGAAAAGAGAGATTAATGTCTGGAATAGTATTATAATAATGAACATACTAATATAGTTAGAAGAGATATATCCACTAAGCTCGATGTTTATTTCTACAATCAAGTTGAACATGTGGTTACTAAATTTTAAAGGAATCCCATCGTTATATGATATACAATGAGAGAAGATATTGCCACTTAACTTGCAGTTAAGTTGTATAATCAAGTTTAAGATATGATTAGTAAATTTCATAAGAGTCCCAGCATTATAACATATACAAAAGAGAGCTCAATGTCTGGAAAAGTATTCGAATATTGAACATAATAATATTGTTTGAAGAGATAAATCCACTTAACTCGAAGTTCATTTCTACAATCAAGTTTAACATATGGTTACTAAATTTTATAGGAAGCTCATAATTATATCATATGGAAAAAGAGTTTAATGTCTAGAATAATATTCAAATATTGAGCATAGCAATTTTATTTCAAAGTTTATTTCTATAATAAAGTCTAACATATGTTAAGCAAATTTCATGGGCATTCCAGCATTTAAACATATTGAGAAGATCAATAAATAAAGTAGCAAAAATAAAGTACTTGTTGCCCTCTCTATTGTGATAACATAAATAGCTAGATATTAACGACCTGTCAGGAAGTTCAAGAGTCAAAAAAAGAAAGAGAGAGAAAGAAAGAACTGAGGCATAAAGACGTCACATTCTATTCATATCGTGTATCAATTTCCAATTTATATTCGTCTATAGCAAAGTTCGGCAGTGGCAAATATTGACAAAGTGTGAGATAAAAAACTGTTAAAGCAATACAATATATCTCGCCCTTCGTGAGGGAGGGGAAGGGGGAGGGGAGTGTGGGAGGATACATGTGTATTCTGGCACAACACACTCGAAACAAACATCGGTTATAAAAAGTGCTCAGGTTTGGGCTCGAAACTTTCGAAATAAATTGAAGAGCGATGAGCGGGAGTTCGTTACAAGTATCTACAAACAAATGTGTATATGAATATACATGTGTGTGTGTGTGTGTGTGACATGATGGATGGCTGAAAGCGTCTGGCCAATCAAGAGAGGCACTCGTGTGCTCGTGTGTGCTCAGTACGGCAGGAGGGTCCTTGTCGGAGCATGAATTAGATTATTAAGTTTTCGTTACGCATGAGTAATTAGCCACGAATTTGACGTCCTTTGTGTGCTGGCCAGTCAAAGGGGGAGGGGAGATAGGGGCAAAGAGAGACAGGGAGTGAGGTAGTGGGATATGTGAGCGCATTGTCTGCTTATTTTATTAACAATTTGCTTTTGCCCAGTACTAACCATGGCTTCTGACTTTTGGTGCCAGAATGCCAGGAAGCTTCTGGTTGCTGCAACAGCTCCCCCCTCTCCCCTGCCCCCGCACTGCCTTCCTGCTTTGCCTGGCATCCCGCTGGCATCTGTTGGCCCCTGTGACAGCAGTCAGCGCCACTTTTTCTGATGGCTGCACAGCACAATTTCCGCTATTTAAAAACTTACTTCCGCCCCGCAGCCCCCGAGTTTAGTTGAATTTGTGCTGCAGATGCAGCTACAAATGCACACACACAGAGAGAAAGAGAATGAGATAGAGAAGCAGGACTAGGTTAGTCTCTGTGTGACTCTGCTCTGGTTCTTGCTCTGGCCCCTTTGTTCGTCCGATTTGCATATAAGCCACGCGCTTGTAATAGCTCCCAAGATTATATGCATTTGTATTTGTAGAACAGCAGCCAAAGACAAAGAGCAGCAGAGACAAAGGAGAAATTATAAGCAACGAGAGCAGCGAGAGAGAGCGGAGAAACGAGCAAGAATTAGAGTCCATAAATGGATGTACTAATCCGGCATTAGGTGCGGGAATGTTCTAATCAACTTTTTAATTATCGCGCTCTACGAAAGAAGCAAAGCATATTTACAAAGCGAAATTATCAATGTACATTCAAGGGATTTCATTTAAAATTATTTTGTAGTGATTTATGCACGTTATCTCTGCATCTGAAAGAGTAAGGGTTAGGGAATTTAGTACTTTACTTGCTTTGAGCTGTTCGTAGAGACAAATTCTTGGAGTTCTTTTATAACATATAATGTTAGATTAAAGAGTTGATTTCAATTATTTTTTTGTTAACTCAGTTTCATAGAAAGAAAGAGAAGATTAGTTGAAGAGAACAGTTTGAAGTAGTTGCTAGAGACATATTCAAGGAGTTCCATAATAAAAAGCAAGATTAAAATTAAAGACTTGATTGTAATTATTTATTCAAATTTTTTCAGTATCTTAAGGAGTTAGGGACAGCAAATAAAGAATGTCAATTGCTCTAGTCGAATTAAACAGTTTGATGATGTTGTTTGTGATATTTTCTTAGAGTTTCCTACTATAAAATGAAGTTAAAGAGTTGATTTCAGTTATTTTTTCAGTTATCTCAGGAACAAAAGCAGTTAGGGATAGAAAATTAGGTATTTTGCTTGCCGTAGTCATACTAAGCATTTGGTAAATGTTATAAGCATGATAATCCTTAAGTTTTGTTAAATTAAAGTCAGATTAAAGTGATCGCAATTATTTATAATAATATCTCAGGAGCCTAATGAGTTATGAAGAGGGAACTAAGTATTTTACTTGCTTTAATTGTAATCAACAGCTAGGCAAGCATTAAGTAACATATTCTTTAAATTTAGCTCACTTTGTAAGATTTTTTTCCATTATATCGGTATCTCAAAGAGTTGAGAACATGAAGTTATATTTATATATACATATATAACAAAAATTCCTTTAATATTTTAATGTCTTGCTTACAACATCTGTTTTCCTCTAAGACAGTTTGTCTGCACAAAGTAATAACAAATATTGAGAAGAATCTGTGATTGATATATAAATTCTATGCATCATTCTATATTCCATATCAATATTCAATTCTATTATATATTCAATATTTACACGCTGATTCTACAGGTGTTTCAAGCCAAATTGTGTGTAAAATCAATGAAAGGTACAGCAAGCATGAGTTGTAAAGACAGTCTGCTTGCGTTGTCTATATTCAAATCAGTGGGGAGTGGGGTTGGTTAATCGATAAATTTGGAGAAGAGAGAAATTTCAGCTGGAAAATTTGAATTTCTTGTTTTTTTTCACTTGTCACTGTTAATTTGCAAATTAGACGATGACGAAGGCGACGAGGGCGAGGAAACAAATCAACTGTGCGACGAATTTGCTGGTTTCGCACTGATTGAAGCACAAACAAGCAACGCCCCTTATTCCTCAAGGGTCAGTGGAGTGAAAGGGGGAGGGGGGTAAGGGCTCAACCAGAGAAACGCGACAAGCAATTTGGCAATTTCGATTTTCTGCTCGCGAAATTGAAGTTGGAGGCTGGAATTGGAACTGAAAGCTGGTGGATACATTTCCCTTTCCACTTGGTCGATTGTATTAGCCAAAGGCTCAAAAGCAGCTGCAGCTAAGCTACGGAAAGAGAGGGACGGAACCGATGGGGACACACAGGGAAGGGGGTCAGGGAGGGGGGCAGGCAATGCGGCGTGCTTTCTAAGCCAGCTGTGCGCGCGCGATTGCAAACATCATTGTTGTGCAGTGTGTAACATGCGGCCCACTTCACTGCAGGGTCCCCTCCCCCCTTCTGGTTCCCCACCCTCTGTCCTTTGTCTTCCCTAAGCCCCTGCCCCCTCTGCCTCCCCCTCCCTCTTTCGCTCATCTCTTTTCGCATGCTCTTTGCATTGTACCTTCCGCTTTTGCCTTAACTCTGCTTGCTGCCATTCATGCTTGCGGCATTGTTGCTGACCCCCCTCCCTGCAGCACTCTCCCCCTCCAGCTGTGCGTGTACTGCCAGTGTACTGATTGTTGTTGTTGTTGTTGTTATGTGTCTCATCCATTTAGCTGCGGGCAGGAGACGCGCGTCATTCCGCGCATTCTGCAGCTGCGCTCGCACTGGCTAAAGTCCGAGAAGGAGTCACTGCGCCTGCAGGAGGCCGGCATCACCAAGGAGGTCATGAACAGTGCCATCGCGCAGTTCTGCCTGGAAATCATTGCGAAGCATGGCGAGCCGGCGCCACGTTTATGTAACAAGGATCCGCTCACACTCAAAATGGGCTCCTATGTAATCGAGCTGTTTCCCAACGTAAGTAGCAGCAGCAACCACACACACGCACACATACACTCACACACACTCACGCAAATTTACTATGTTTTTCTTGGGATTTGCAGGCAAAGTTCCTGTTCATGGTGCGGGACGGCAGGGCGACCGTTCACTCGATTATATCCCGCAAGGTGACAATCACTGGCTTCGATCTGGCCAGCTACCGCCAGTGCATGCAGAAGTGGAACCACGCTATCGAGCTTATGCACGAACAGTGTCGCGACATTGGCAAGCAGCGTTGCATGATGGTGAGTTTGAGCCCCAGCACCAGGCATGCAGCAGGGGCACATCCTTAAGCAATCACTTAAGTAATTGTATTTTAAAGCGAACTCCGTTACGAAGAAGTACCGCAAGCCAATCTTATTTAGATAGACCAAGAAGATGTAGCACAAAAGGGATGGTAGATTGCTTTGCGGCAACATAGAGAAAACTGTTTAAAGCTTTTCGTAAATGTTCAAAAACAAGCTTAGTCAAGTTATATATTATGCAGTTTATTATATTATTATACAGTTTTTTATAGAGCCAACTTTAATTTCTGCTAAAACTTGGCATAAAATTGATTTAAGAGAAAGACGTTTATTGATTGTCAGGATTTCAGCGATTCTATCGATAGTTCCATCAATTTTATATGCAATAAATGATCATTATACGAGGGTCGTTTGATAAGTCCGTGACTTTTTGTATTTGCATATTTAATACAACACTGCTCCTGTCAGCAGTTATCGATTAACAGCTGACTGTAAAATTTTGAGAAAGCTGCGTTTTTTGGTTTGCGTTTTATAGGCATTGAAAGCAGACGATCTCAAGGCCCTCAAAATACGAGTATGATATAACAGATAAAATACATATCAGCTAATTATATATTACACTTCATTTAATTTCAATGCATTTCTTTCCATAGTTCAATATAAGAGAATAATATTTATCGATAGTTACAACTATTCATCGCCTTTCCTTTAATGTTTTAGGAATTTTTCAATTGATATCATTCAATATGCGATACATGATTAATTAATAGATATATATAAATAATGTAAGATTGATCAACTAATTTAGTTTAGTCAATTTCTTTTCCTAGTCACATATTAGAGAAGAAGAACTATCGATTGTTTCAAGATTGCATCGATTCTATCGATAAACCATCAATTATTACCATTCTATAAGAGCTATATGATTGTTATGAAATATCAGCTAAGATATATATCATCTGATAATATATTATATAACAGTTCATTCAATTTTAATGCATTTACTTTTCCTAGTTCAATATAAGAGAATGATATCTATCGATAGTAACAACTATTCATCGACTTTGTTTAATGTTTCAGGAATTCATTGATTGTTATTATTCAAAATGAGATGTGAATATTATATAGATATAGATATAGATTTAGGATATATCAGCTGAATATATAGCGAAGGTCAGTCAATTTCTTCACCTTGTTAGATATTAGGAAATTATACTTATCGATAGTTGCATTCGCCCTTTTAGTTTCAAGACTGCATCGATATATGCATCAATTCTGATCATTCTACATAAGATATATGATTGTTATATAATGAAATATGATACGAGTATATCAGCTAATTTTATACCTGAATAAACTCAATTTCAATAAATTTCTACCCTTCTGCAGGTCTACTACGAACAACTCGTACTGCATCCGGAGGAATGGATGCGCAAGATTCTAAAGTTCTTGGATGTGCCATGGAACGATGCGGTGCTGCATCACGAGGAGTTCATCAACAAGCCGAACGGTGTGCCGCTCTCCAAGTGAGTAGTAAATCCATAATGCGCGTTTCAATAAGAATTGCACCAATTGTTTGGCGTATTTAACAATGATTTATCGATTCTTTTCTCTGTGCCACTCTCTATTCCATTCTGCCGTCTGCCACTTTGTGTGCGCAATAAAATACAGAGTGGAACGTTCATCGGATCAGGTTATCAAGCCGGTCAATTTGGAGGCACTGTCCAAGTGGGTGGGCCAGATACCTAGCGATGTGGTGCACGACATGGCTGACATAGCGCCCATGCTATCCGTGCTGGGCTACGATCCGTATGCGAACCCACCGGACTACGGTAAGCCAGATGCATGGGTGCAGGACAATACATCTAAGGTATGTGCAACAAACAATCAGACAGGCAGGCAGCAGTTGGACCAGCCAACGAACCAACGAACGAACCAACCAACGAACGAACCAACCAACCAACTAACCAGACTAACAGACGGACGGGCTGGCAGACGGACATACGGACAGGCGGACAGACATACGTACATGCAGGCAGGCAGGGATAACCAGGCAGGCAGACAGTTGGGCAGGCAGTCAATCGAGCAGACGCAGTGCACACACAAAGGCGACAAGGCTCCACGCCACTGCCGTTCGGTTTCCGTGCCATCCCCCTTCCCCACATCCACCGCCCTTGCCAACCAAGCCGCCTACCGGATCCGGATATCCCCAAAGCATTCAACATGGCGCCCATCCCTTTTGTTGTCGTTCCAGTTAACATTTTGTGTTGCCATCTTCATTGTCATTTTTTTGTGTGTATGTTCGGCATTTCCCCGCTCCCACTCCCACTTCCAATTCTCCCTCTCTCTCCTGCACTTCGCACTGGCTGCATCTTGTTGTAGTTGTAGTTGTAGCTGGGATCTACAGCGCTACAGCGCTGTTGTTGTCTGCTGTCATTGCCATATTTTGCACTTTTGCCTTGTGCTTTGTACCTCCGGTTTTAGCCCCATTTGCAGATATGGTTTTTATCCATCTGCCTGCTGTGCATACCCTGCAACAAGCGCGCTGTGCAACTATCGATAGTATTGTCAATATCGTTTGCAATATTGATTGACTGCAAGAGGGACACTTAGTCAGACATAGAGACAGATTTAAACGATTTACAATACTTGGTTTGGCTATCTTTGAGTGAGCTGCCAGTAAAGCTGTGTTAAACTATCGATAGTGCTCCGATTTGGCTTGCTAACAATCGAAAAATACACCAATCGATACTGTCAAAAGCTTAGGTAATAAATAGGTTAAAAGTTAGCTAATTTACTCTAAATAAAAGAAAAAGAATCTATACTCATAATATATTAATCAACAATATATGTTTGCAGTGCTACACTATCGATGGTACTTAGGTTTTGTTTGCAAATAATCCAAAAATGCACTTATCGATACTGCCAACTCTTTAAGCAATTAAAGGGTTCAAAAAGTTAGCTAACTTACTCCAAATTAAAGAAAAAAAATCCATATTAATAAAATATCAAATCATCGATATATTTGCAGTGATACACTATCGATAGTACTCGACTTTTGCATGCTAACAATCAGAAAATGCAAGTATCAATACTGTAAAAAGTTGAAGCAATAAATGCATCAAATATGTAAACTAAAACATTCGAAACTGAAGATAAGAGAATATATATGCATTATAAATCGAACTATCGATAACTTTGAAGCAATACACAATATTTAAAAGTGATATATCTGTCTATATAACTGAATACCTGACTTGGACAGCGAATTACTGCAAGCGAATTCGATCTTTCGATAGTTCTGCTACATTAATCGGGGTTGTTTACACTGCGATACACTTAAGGGTTTATTTTATCGATAAATGACTGCATGACTGTTTCCAGGGTAATCGCTAGTTGTGTCGACCCAATGCGGTCGCACACTTGTTACACTTGATTTTGTATATGGCTTATATATTTTTGTTTGTTTGTTTGTTTGTTTTGTTTCTTGCACTCACCTTTTTTGCACTCTGCATTTTGTATTATTATTTTTTGTTGTATTTTTCCACACTGGCTTCTTTCTATGCTTTCCTTTTACCTTTTTTTGCCGCCCTCTGCTTTTCCTTTGTTATGTTTTTCTTTTTTGCAGCCACTTTAACATGCGTTGCCGTTGTTCGTGTTATTCCTGTGATTCCTGTGATTCCTCTTGTTGCTATCGTATTTGCTATAGTTACTGGACATGTTGTTGTTGTGGTTGCTGGCAATGGAAATGGAAATGGAGCTAGAGCTGTGTGCTCCCTGGGGGCAGACATACGGGCTCGCATAGTTTTGCATATGGCAGAGTCATATCGATGACGATAATGATGTTGACTATACACAACAAGAGAGGGCCGCAGTTCTAGCACGCTCTCTCTCCAGCCCCAACCACACTGCTGCCAAATCCCAGCTCCTCTTCACCCTCTGCACAGCTTGGGCACGTTCAAAAAACAATGTAAGGGGGGAAGTGGGACATGGCTGAGGCAGGGGCAGCAGCCTCACTCGGTTGCATGCTCATTTGCCTGCTGCGCGCTGCTCTGCATTGTAGTTGTTATTGCAGACTCGGGTTTTGTATTTGTGTAGCCAATTTGGTAAGCCCAGCCCAGCCCGCGCCCCGCCTCTTGCCCTGCCAGAGCTATTACTATAATGTCATATTGTGCATGCTGAAATAAAGAAGATGAAGAGGGCGACTTAAGTGAATCTTTTAGGGAAAGAAACTGCAGCACGCTGCAAGCTGCTGCACGCTACCAAGCACTTTAAAGCCCCCTTCTCTTATTTTGGGCTAAAACTACAAATCGTTTATCATTGGACCAACTCAACTGAAGCTTCAGCTTGAAGTGATTCGAATGAAGTGTTTTGTAAAGCAATTAGCAGCAGCGCAGCAATTCCACTTGAAAGTTGCAGCCCGAAGGATTCATTCTCCCCCCACCCCCCTCAAATCCAGCTTAACAGTTAGTACATAAGGCATATCTATAAGCCTATTAAAGGCTTTGTGCCCACTGCTCATTTAAATGCTCTTCCTGAGGGTATATTCCGCTCAGCTCCAGTTCATATTTCATGAAAGCACATCAGAAATTATTCGATTTTACTTAAGTAGAACCTTCTTTTTTATGAGAAAAGGATATTTTTTTATTTCGAAAACTGTTTCAGAATAAGTCAAAAAGTTTTGAAAGTAGAAAAAGATTTCTTTTCCCCTTTTATTAAACTTGGGAAACATTCTCTCGTTTACCAAATTGAAGAAAAAACGTAGCATACATTTCCGCGCAACTCAAAAAATCTGACACTGAATGAAAAAATGTGTCGCGTCCTCTATATAGCTCTACTTCTGTAGTATATAGTGAAGAGCCCAAAGCGTGCAAAGGATAAGTACACGGGCTCTGCGCCTGACTAATTAAAAACTAAGTAGGGGTTGAGAGAGGAGGAGAAAGTGGGGAAAGGAAGAGGGAAAGGAAAGGCAGTGCAGAAGCGCATCCTGTGCACGGGTCGCTGCTGTTCGGATGCTGTTTGGGTTGAGTTTTTAGTAACAGAAGTCACTTTGCACGGCGCGTTAAATTAGCGGCTAATTAATTAGAGAAGCCCAGTCGAGTCTAGAGTGTAGAGGGCGAGCACTAGAGAAGAGAACAGCCAGAGTGAGTGAAAGAGAGAGAGAATGCGAAGAGTGGAAGGCAGAATGACGTCCGTGTGGCCTCGAGGACTGCTCATAAATTAAAATTGCGAGCAACTGCGACAGGCGGCAGCTGTTGCTGGGGATTGTGAAAGCAAACTACGCCCGCAACCACGCCCACCCGCACACCCACAATACTGGCCAGCAGGTGGCGCCGCTGCTGTTGCCGTTGCTGTCACTGTCGCTGGCACCGCCAACGGTTCGACTCCATTTGACTGCAACTTTGATTTTTCCGATGCTGTCAGGTTGCGCCACACGGCTGTCACAATTGCAATTTCTGTTGCTGTTTGTTCCACAGCCTGACAGCCCGGAGTTTTGCATGTGTGTGTCTGTGTGTGTGTGGGTGCCACATGGGTGTGCCACATGCATGTGTTGTGTACTGTGTGTGCGCCATAAATGCCAATTTAAGCTTGCAGCAAACGAAACACGCCTTTCATATCCCCACAAACACATTCGAGTTGGCGCAATTGAAATGCCAACGGCAGCGTTCGGAGGCGCAGCACAAAGAGGCGCCCCAGCGCTGTTGTTGCATGCCGCAAACAAGCTGCAACCGCGCACTGTCTGTCTCCACTCCCTCCTCTTTCTTTCTCTCTCTCTCTTCTTTGCTTTGCCCCGAGGGCATTTATAATCAATCGGAAGGCCGCCAACGATTTTACTTTATGCGCGTAATTTATGTTAATTGCAAATATTTTAACAAATTGCCATTTGCTGCTCCGCCTGCCACCCCCCAACTGCCAACTGCCATGTACCGTGTGGCACGTGGTGCGTGCGACATCGTGCAGCATTTTATCGACATTAAAAATCGAATTAAAAATTAATTGAGCTAGCACAAAAGGGCTCCACCAAGGGGTAGCTACATTTTTGGCTAGACTCAAATGTGATTAGGCAAGTCTAGTCTGAGGTACAAAATGTAACGGCACATAGTGCATTGATTTTTGAGTTAGTAGTAGATACTATCGATAGCTCAATCGATTCTTTTTATTATCGGCTCTGCATGTCTGTTGCAATGCAAACTAGTCTCATTATTTTAGAGCTAACTTGAGGAAACTTTTTACTTGGGTAGAAATAAAAATTTACTAAATCGATTTATTTTTTTTAAATATATATCCAAAATATATATGTAATGTTAGCTATTTCTATGTGGCAGCATGCTGATGTTTGTTAACTATTTCGAGGGTATAAAACCTTCGGCATGTCGAAATTAAACATTCCATTTGCCATTAATTTTTTGTCAGGTGATTTCATTTTTTTTTTTTTTTTTGTAAAGCGTGCATTGGGGACTTTTAATTGAGCGTGTTGGCTTTATAATTATATGAGAGGTAGAGGGTTAGGGTGTTGAGATAGAATGAGATTGATTAAAGTTGGGCTGTATTTGAAGCGTAAAATTGTTTGCTTAAATAAAACAATTTATAATGTATAGACACAATTTGTTGGTATGTGCGCTCCCAAGTGGATAAAAACATTTAAAATCTGTGCAAATGATTTCACATGAATATGTGTGCATATATATACATACATATTATATACATACATACGAGGGTCGTTTGATAAGTCCGTGACTTTTTGTATTTGCCCCCGCACCTGCTCTAAATACAACACTGCTCCTGTCAGCAGTTATCGATTAACAGCTGACTGTAAAATTTTGAGAAAGCTGCGTTTTTTGGTTTGCGTTTTATAGGCATTGAAAGCAGACGATCTCGTGAATTTTAACGAAAATGGAGATCGAGATCGTCTGCTTTCAATGCCTATAAAACGCAAACCAAAAAACGCAGCTTTCTCAAAATTTTACAGTCAGCTGTTAATCGATAACTGCTGACAGGAGCAGTGTTGTATTTAGAGCAGGTGCGCGGCAAATACAAAAAGTCACGGACTTATCAAACGACCCTCGTATTATACATACATATTATACAACAGCAACAGATGAGTCTAAATGAGCGTTCATTACCAGTTTAGAAACTTAATGAAAACCTTTAAGTGCTTAATTTATACAGTAATAGTTGCTATAGAAATTGATCCACAGGGGGCAAGGGGGGGACGCAGTGTGGTCAGTGGGGGCTCACTAAGTGGCGCCTTGCATTGTGCAGCAGTTGGTCGTGAGGACATAAATAATAATTAAGCCTAAATCGACGCCAAGTACGACGTCGACGTTGACGTTGACGTAAGCAGCGCATTTACGCTTAATGTGCAGCTGTTTGCATACGTGATGTGGCAGGGGGCGGGGGTATTGTGTTGTCCGTGCTGGTCGGGCACACACAAACAACAATAGCAACAACAACAACAACAACAACAAAACAAAGCAGCAGCAGCAACAATAGCAACAGCAACAACATGGAGAGGCAACATCAAACAACAGGAGCTTATAAATAATGCGAACGGCGGCCATTTGCAATGAGGCTTGAATTATGCGTGCTTATGGCAAATGCAGCGCGCTCTATGTGTGTGTGTGTGTGTGTGTGTGTGTGTGTGTGTATTTTTATGGTATTAAGCACCATAATGCCATCATACATACGTATTTGTTGATGTATGTCTGTGTGTGTGCTCCTGTTGCCCGCGCGCATAATTCATAATTCTCAACTGTGTTTCTTTCTCTTGTCCCCTCTCTTTACCTCCTCTCTGTACTTCTGCCTCTCCCTCTCTCTCTCTCCTCCTCTCTCCTTCTCTCTCTCTAACACATGTTCTTCTGTTGCAGCTAAAAGCGAACCGCATGCTGTGGGAAAGTAAAGCGAAACAAGTGCTGCAACTGGACCCTAAGCCAGATGATAACAACAACAACAACAACAATAACAACATTAATAATAATAATAATAATAATAATGAGGATAATGCCATTGACAACAACATATTCAATAAAATGCTGCCCGACCAGCAGCAGCAGCAGCAACAGCAGCACCAGGCGGAACAGGAACATGAGGAGGAGCAACAGGAGCAGCAGCAGCAGCAACAGGAGCGACAGTTGAAACAAAAACCAAAGGATGTCATACCGATAAAGCAGCTGACGTCCAAACACAACAGCAATAGCATCAACAACAACAACAACAACAATAGGAACGGCAACGGCAAGAGTAACAACAATGGCAAGCAATATGTCGGTGGCATGGAGGACACATGATATCCGCATATACCCATAAGATTGCCACACAGCAAGCACTGAACCGACAGCATGAGAAGCCAACATGGACACGGAGACAGCAGAGCAGAGCAGAGCAGGCAGCAACTACAACAGCAACAGTAGCAAGAGCAGCAACTGCAGCATGAGCAACAGCAACTGCAAATCTAAAATTGTATCAACATGCAGCCACAGAGATACATATATAGATATATAGATTATATGTTCATGTAGTTGCTTCATTACCTTGGCTGTCAAAAGTATTTGTACTCCTGGCTAGATATGGTACAGACACACACACACGTAACATAAGTTATACGGCATACGATATACATTTTATTGGAGCTGGCGCTACCCCCACTCCCACTCCCGCATGCTCCACCTAGACTCCGATGTTGTAACAAGTACTAGTACTATATCTACCTACCTACCTACCTACTTTATATATATATATATGATACACGTATGTCTCTATATATATTGCAGTTTTCAATCAGTTCGGGTTTATTTTTTTTCTTTAGTTTCGCTAGCAAACTTTTTTTTTTTTCTCTATCTATAAGTCTTATGTGTAATTTGATTATTGTACAGAAATCTTCCGCCTTTTTATACAAATTTGAAATTCTGTTTTAAATAAATAAAAAAAAATACAAAAAAAAAAAAAAGAAGAAAAAGGAGAATGTTCCATCGTCAAATGAATCTCAAAAACTGAGAGAGAGTTAGAGAGAGCTCAAAGAATATAGTTAGAAAAGCCTTCTCCTTAGCTTCCCATATATAATATTTCCTCTGATTTTAAGTATACTAAGATTTAACAGAATGTGGAGGAATACTTAAAGAGCTTTTAACTTGAGAATATTTCTAATCGATTTATATAGATGTTTGTATGTTATACAGAAGAAGATCAGCTCGACATTTCGTGAGCGGAGTCTTTGAATTTTTTTACAAACTGTTTTGTTGCAATAAATTGACTGAATGTATAAATCATGGATATATATATATACACGCATATATATACTAAATATATATACTAAATAAATACTTAACATACATATACATCTACCATATATATATAAAGAATATACGAAGCTATATACACAACAACATATGAATGTCTAAATGTAAATTAAAGTTGTAATTCATGAAATATTTGCATGTAAATGTGAGACATAAGGAAAAATAAATAAAAATATATAGAAGAGAGAAGAGAAAGATGTAGAAGAAGAAGAAGCGACTAGGCTTAACTATGTAAGATTTGTTGTCCCTATAAGGTTTAACTTAATTTACAAGAACAACAAGAACAGAAATGTGGTGCATGTTTTATTTTAGCAGGCAGTGTAACGCACACGAGCAGACACCGACACACACACACACACATAAACGTTCTATACACAAATTGCACTTGTCCGTCCCCACTCGTATGCGTGTGAGAGAGTGCAAGAGATCAATTGTGATCAACTCGATTCATCTGCAAGATCTTGAAGATTTATCAACGAGATCAGCTCAAAGTAAAGATCAAATGAAAGATCGAAAGTCAACCGATAACACAAGATCTGCTTTTAACAATATGTATGTTTTATTCTCTATAACTCTTAAAGAACTTTAAAAAATGAAGAAAGCTAAAGGAAAAAAAAGAATTGCTGACAATAAATGAATTAAATGAAATTTGCAAAATGCTTACCAAAAAGACAGCAGAAAATACATAGCAACAATGTGCAACACTAATCTATCGCATGCAACATATAACAAGGTATGATACGATACGATAGGGAATATATAGTATGATTTATATGTACTTTTTCCTCAAACTGTGTGAATGAGAATGTGAAACGTGAGAGTGTTAATCTACATACTGTGTATTTGTGTTAGTTCCCATGGGGAATTATGTTTTAAATATTATTACTCGAAATGTCAGATACACTTGAAATAACCTAACATACAGATGAGTAAATACGTATATACTATATGTATATGTTAAGATATTGTACACACACACATTGAGAGGGGGCAGCGTGCATGCAGCTGACAGACAATCAAAGCTCAAATATAATGAAATATTAACTCCAAATCAATGTTAGCCAATTTACATAAATTACATATACACTTACCCATGTTTGTTCGTTCGTTCGTGTTTAAAACAATTATATTTCAAACGAAAACGAAAAATAAAAACAAATAACTGTTTGCTTGCACACACGCTGCGAGTGACGATTTGATACATACATATACCCTGTAATTGTCAACAACAAATCGATATGTGAATTATTTGTTCCATCGTCGAAGTGCGTATACCATAAAAAAGCAAATACATGAACTAAGCTATGTATGTTTGTATGTGTATAGTCCTAAGCGAATTGTACAATATTTATTAACGATAACCGATAATGGAACAAGACACAGAACTAATGATGAAGGCAGTAAATAAATTAATTAATTAACGAATATGAAAATATATAAAATATTTTATAAAAATCAAAACCGAAAACGAAATAAAAATCTAAATGGAAACAAATAAAAGTTAAATATGAATACATGAAATTATGCACTGTGTTTACTTCTTGATGTTTGAAACGGGCGGTTCAATTTTATGAGTATCCAAAGATGAGGCAGTAAAAGACAAATAGCTTCAAATAGAGAGAGAATGACTGAGATTAGCAGCAAGGTGAATTGAACTGAATTTAAGCAAGGCAAACGAGTGAACAAATATCGCTAAGCCCCAAAGAGGTATAGACTACCCCATTAAAGACAACATATTCCAATACCCAACGATGTTTCAGTTCCTTCCCCTCCCAAATGGTATAGAATAAATAAAAGTGAGATTTCATTTTTCTTGTTTATGCCACATTTCCGCGTTTATTTATCTGCATGTACATACGTGCACGTACTTCACATTTAAATGTGTGTGTCTGTGTGAAGGTGTAGTTGCATATGGATTGGTATAGGTATACATTTATATATATATAAGTAATTGTATATGTATTAGGTATATATTTTTGTATATTAACACCTTTAGGGGCTAAACTTAAGTTACATTATTACAGTTAGATGGGGGAGGGGAGCCTTAAATTACAAACTGCAGTTTGACTTTTCAATTTCAACTAAAGACTAAGGTGATAGCAAAAAAAAAATGCCTTAACTTGATTTCATTATCGCATCCTTAGGTTTCTTTTCTCAATTTTTTACTTATATCGTTAGTTTTTTTGTTTTTTCTTTTTTTACTTAACTTTCCTCTGGCTCTTTGCATTCCATCAACATACACCAGCTGCGCGCTGCGCTGCAGCTGCTTCTCACATTTAAAATAGGATAGAATCGAGGGAAAAACATCCTAGCATTTGGGTATAAAAAAAATACATAGTACAATATGTATGTCGAACTAAAACGTACGCACATTATCAAATTAATAATTCAAGGTGCGAGTGTGTGTGTGTGTGTGTGTGTGTGTGTATGTATGTGTATGTCGGTGTGTCTACTATACATAACTATTAAAATTAATTAAACATATTTTGTAATTTTAACCATTAAGAAGAAAAGTCCATATAATAAGCGTTTTCATTTGTTTTCCTATCTTTTTCAAGTTCTTTTCATGTTCTCTGTGTGTATGTGTGTGTGTGTGTGTCTGTGTGCTTGAGGAGAAAAAGAGTGAGAGAGACGGAGAAAGGCGAAAGTGTCAGCTTCGCACATTTCCCTCCTAGTTTTGCATTCGCTCTTTACAACTATGGTAAATTACAGTAAAAACTCCTAAAGTATCATTACAAAATAAATAAAGAAAATAGGAATAATAAAAAAAACCTAAAATTTGGTTTCAAACATCTCATGCTCATCTCATCATCCTCTAATTGGTCTCTCGTTTTCTCATTTTCCTTTTTCCATATTCCATATTCCATTTTCCGTTTTCCGTTTTCCATTTTCCGTTTTTCATTTTCCGTTTCAGGTTTCATCATTATCGTTCTGTTCTTGTTTTCTTTGAAGACTATAAGTACCACACATAGATACAGGAAGGGAGTTCTGATTTTCTTGTCAGTTTCTTTGTTTCTTTGTTTGTTTTTTGTGCAACATTTAGGGAACATAGACTATAGGTCTGTATTAATATATATATAGCCGATTCGGACTCTTAATATTTTTGTGTATATACGTGTGTTTGTGTGTGTGAGCTGGGAGTCAACGAGCTTAATAGTTGAACTCCTCTTGCTTCTCGGAATCGCTGCGTAGATCATTCATGAGTGGCTCATAGCATGACTTGGGTATCATGGTGCCCACGATCTTCTCTCCCTCGGTTGTCTTCATGCGTATTACCTGCATTTTGCTATTGGAACGTGTATTCAATATATGCTCCACGCGTCCCCACACTGAGAGCACCGAGCCCGCAAGCACGTGGTACAGACGCTGTCGCAAACCAACCTGCAAAAAGGGAAGAAAGGTTTCCAAATTAATTGGGATTCATGAGGAGTTAAGAGATCAGTGACGTACCTCGCAATCGTTGCCCAAACTGACATTGCGACAGTTGCCATTCCAATAAGCATGCGAACAGGTATTCACCGACGCATCGTACTGTTCGGTCCAGTGCGGCTCAGCCTCTTCGCTGGCAACCTTGCGATACTTCTTCTCCAGCTCCGCGAGCGACTCATGTCGCACCTGTAGACCCGTGTTGGGTCTGTAGATTTGGCACATGATCTCCTTTTTGCTCCGTGACTTCTTCTTCTGCGACTTGCTGCTGCTGCTGTCCGCATCCGTGGAGCCGCGTTGCGGCTGCTGTTCAATTACCACCACCAGGATAGCGGTACGTTTCTGATTGCGCAACTGATGCGATGTATAGAAGCCCTCGTGCTCGTTGAATAAGTCAGCATATCTGTAGAAGAGGTAAAGAGGATTTGTGAGTGAACATCTTCAAGCTACGGCAGCACTTACTTATCGATGGCCTCCTGCCATATCATGCCACGTTCCACACGCACTGTGTGCAGTTCTGTGGGTGCCACACCGGTGGCATGTTTGCGCACAAAACGCACAAGCCTCACACGCGTCACATTCTCGCCAGCGGCACCCAAATCTGTGTAAAAGACAGAGAGAGAGAGAGTCATGGGTTAGAAAATGTTTGGGGAAACCTTCTCCACTACCTACTCCACTTCTTCATGGTTACTTACCCACAATTCCCAAATCGAAACGACCGCCACGCTTGGCCTGATTAATGATCGCTGTCATGGTGTCGGTGAAGTATTTGAAGAGACGATTCTGCAGATCCACCGGGCAGCCAAGTATGCGATTGAGGAACTTGGATATGTTGTTATAGTCCTTATCCAAACTAAGTACACCCGGATGACTCTCGCTGTTCACAATGATGCCGACGCCAACAAGTGCGCCGGCAATGTCCTTGAAGAATTCGCCATTGTAATCGGTGGGCGGCGGCACCAGGGGCGTCTCGTAGCCCATTATGGTGCGCATCACTGTCTCCAGTGCCTGTCGGCCGTACTTGTTGTCAATGTTGAATTGCGATAGATCACGTGTCTCGGTGGCACGACGATCGCCGTGCGTGAGTGCACCCAGCGACTCCAGACGCTTGGCCACTGTCGATGCAAAACGCCGCTCACCGGCCAGATCCGAAATGAGAAAGATATACTCGGGGGCATTCACCTGATTGGAACGATGCGTGCGTCCAAATTGCTGTATAGCACGATCTGCTGACCATGGCAGCTCCAGGGTGATGTGTACACGTCGTCGCTGATTGAAGACACGTCGATCGCTCTGGAGGGAAATACCACTGGATGCGGCCTCCGAGATGATCGCCACATCCTTTTGGCCGTCCATGAAACGTTGCTTCTCCGTTATGTTCAATGTCTCGAGCGGCACATCGGACTCTGTGCGTGATTCGTACTGTATAGATCCATCGTCGCTTTGCACCACACGTCCGCGACGGCCAGTCATCTCGGCAACGTTGTCGGGACCGCCAAGCTCGTCGATCAGCTGATCAAGTGTGTTCGGTGGCAGGCGTGAGCCAAGACGTTCGATCTTACGCAACAGTTCCTCCTTCATGGTGCATGCACGCTCAATGGCATCCTTCGGAGGTGGCCCATAATTCAGCTTGACCCCATTGACTCCCACCGGTGTCATGGTGCCCTTGAGCTCCTGTTTCTTTTGCAACAAATCCTGTATCTTGTCCTGTGTCGATAGCTGCGTTGACTTGCGACTCTTGGCCGCATTCAGTGCAGCAGCAACAGTTGCTGACATGGCTGACGAGGCAGATGTCGCTGTTGTCGCTGTTGTTGTTGACGCCGCCGTTGATGTGGACTCCTTCTTGATCTTTGCCTCTGCCGTCGCCTTCTTGGCCTTCTTCTTGGACTTCTTCTGTGTCTTCTTGTTGCTGCTGGACTTTTTACTGCGCGCATTCACCCAGGGATCGATGTCACTGTCGCTGCCACTGAAGAACGGATTGAAATCGGAACTACCATCGCTGGCCACGCTATGACGATCACTGTCGTCATCGTGCTTATCCTCATCATCATCATCATCATCGTCGTCGTTCTCATCATCATCATCGTCATCATCATCCGACTCTCGATCCTCGTCATAGGCATTGTCACTGTCCCCGGCGCCATCACTGTTGCTATTCCTCCCGCCACGCCCATTATCCTCATCGTCACTGTCGCTGAACTGCCATGAGCCACTACGCTTGTTCTTCTTCAATCTATTGGTGGCGCCACCTTCGCCTTTGCGTTTGCGATTGTTGCCTACTGTGCTGCTGCTGTTATTGCTGCTGCTGTTGTTGTTGTTATTGTTGTTGTGCAACGAATGCGACTCGGACTTGACCACAGCTGCCGTCGTTGGTTCGTCATAGAGCCCGAGAATGCGATTAATGCGATTGCGATCGGGTGCCGGAAAATGACGTTCCACAAACGACTGGAAGACGCCTCTGCAAGGAGAAATGAAGAGAGAGAGTATGAAGCATAAGCAACGAGTACGAAAGAGATGCAGGGAGAGCTTGTATGTCTCTCTCTCTCTCTCTCTATCTGATGCACTCACTTGGCTGTGGACACAAAGTCCGTGAGTTCACCATCATCGCGCTCCAACTGATCCAGAGTACGCGCCTCGCCGGTGGACTGCAGACCTATGACAACACACTTGCCATACTTGATGGACTCGCGGGCAACGAGGACGGCATGATTCACCTTGGCCGCAATGCAAAGATACTTGAAGAAACGCTGATGCGATGACCAGAACTGTCCCCACATTGTCTTCTTCATGCGACTCTCGGCATCGATCAGTTCCGCTGCCTCGGTGAACTTCTGCATTGCCTCCACCCACAGCTCCACAGACTGATCGTAGATCTTGCGAAACTCCTTGGACAACGGTACCTCCTCAATTTTAAAGCTGACGCCCTTGAAGCTCAGCTGTCTGGCAATGTACATGCCACGTAGCTTCATGTCCATGGCAACGATCTCCATGGCGCCCACGCCGCTGCATAGCAAAAAGGAAAGAGAGTTAGATAAGGAATCAATGGTAATATTGCCGACCTACCGTCGCTCCACGGCGGTTATGAAGTCACCGAAATTGGCAAACGCCGTGCCCTGTCCCCAGAGACCCAGTCGCACCATATAGGCCATGTTCTTGGGCTCGGAGGCACCCGTTGCGGAGGCATAAACCACACGCGCCTTGGGCAACTTTTGCTGCAGCTCCAGCACAGTTTGGCCAGTCTTTGTCGGCTTACCCGAGCCCACTGGACACAGATTCTTTGCCTTGTGGCACTCATCGAAAATGATCAGTCCCTCGAAATCCTCGCCACACCATTGCAGCAGCTGACGGAAGCGTGAACGATATTTGCCGGTCTTGTTGTTGGATTCCCCAATCAGCGCCGAGTAGGTGCTGAAGATTACGCCACGTTTGCAGTTGTTGTTCGCATCCGAACTGATTTTGGCGTACTTGAACTGCAGCAGAGAAGATTGGAATAGATTAGGGAAAGTTTGTGGAAGTGGAAGTGCATTGGGCTCACCTTATTGAGCGCATGCACATCGATGCGCGTTGCACCAATGTCGCTGAGATCCCGTTCGGCATCGTATTTGAGATCATTCGATACGGATATCCAGAGTGCCTTCTTGCGTCCCTTCAGATAGTTCTCATAGATGATACCGGCTATGGTGCGACCCTTGCCCACGCCGGCACCATCGCCAATAAGAAAACCAGCCCGGCTGCCATCGGGCAAGAGATGATCGTGTGCCTGCGATGCATACGTAATGGACTCCAGCTGCAGGGCACTCAACTGGCCACTGTTTATGGTTTCGGCGGGTATGGACAGTTTGTAGTAGACATCGCATGGTTCCACAGAGCTAAGCGAGGCGGTCTCCACCACGGCATCGGGATGCTTCTTCCCCAGTTTCACTGTGGACAGGAAAAACAAAGAGAATTAGTCATGAGGATGATCTCCTCGGCGTGGAGTTACTTACACTTCGCTGGCCAATAGTCGGCATATGTCTCGGCCACGCCCATTTCCTCATAGTCCACCTCATCCTCCTCCTGCTGCACATAGACGGCGGCCGAGGCAGCTGCCGCTGCTGCTGCAGACGCTGCTGCTGTTGCATTGCCACCTCCTCCCGCCACATTGGGCAACTGTTGCTGCTGCGCTTGTGGTGGTGCACGTATGGGTTGCATAAAGAGCTGCGTCATCACGTGGTTCGGTATGCCGCTGGTCAAGTACTCCGGATTGAGTGCTATCAATTTCTGCAGATTCTCCATTATCATTGTGGACACCTTCATGCCGCCACCGGCACCAGCAGCTGCTCCTGCTCCTGCTGCTCCCGCTCCAGTAGCAGCACCAACTGCTGCTCCGACACCGCTTGCTCCTCCGGTGGCAGCGGCCGTGGCTCCGGCTGGTGATGTCTTCACAGTTACCATCGGTTTGAATTGGCGCAGCTTGAAGCTTGGCGCGGTTCGCATGGGTAACGTGGCGCCGGCGGAGCTCACTGCAAAATAAATAATCGACGGGGGTGTAGTGTGTGCGAAAGAGATGGCGGTATATAAAAGAGAGGGTAGGCAAGGGCAGAAAACGAATTTGAAAGAGAAGGGAGTGCTTGTGATGAAGCTGGGAGCAATCTATATGGCAACATTTAATTTATTTTATTTTATGTTGCATACTTTGCGGCTCAGGCTCATCCACTAAAAACATTTCTTAAATAACTTCTATGTTTTTAATTCGATTGCAAGCAAATTTTAAGATATAATTTGAATGGTTATAATTATTGTACACACCAAATATGAACGGACTAGCTTTTATATGATGCAAGCAATTAGATTTTTATCAAATTACAACACTGGAAGGGGGCGTGTCAAACTTTAGATAAAATAGTTTGGTCATTGCAATACACATGAGTGTTGTCACAAAATTTAATGACTAACTCTGATAGTCTCCAAGAACTAGGCGTTCATACAGACAGATTTGAACATATCAGCTCAGTTATTGATGGTGATGTCTGCTGCTACTTGTTACCAGTTCAAGGGGTGTATAGAGACGTGATTTATACCAATGAATCTATTAAATCTATGTCTGTCTTCCCGCAAGTTGTAATTTGTATAGCTGTAGTTCCATTCCAGGAGTCAGCTAAAGTTTAACCAGCAGTTTGACCTCTTCTTAAACAGAGCAAAGTCAAGGAAAGTGAAATAACATGCAAGTGTTATTTACATATAACACCTTTCCAATCTCTTTCTGTTTCTCCCTTCTTTATTACCACTGCATTGTGTGTAGAGACGTGATTTATACCAATAAATCCATCAAATCTATGTCTGTCTTCCCGAAGTTGTAATTTATGGAGCTGTAGTTTCGTTACAGGAATCAGCTAAAGTTTAACCAGCAGTCTGACCTCTTGTTAAACAGAGCAGAGTCAAAGTTAAAGTAAATAATATGCAAGTGTTGATTAAGTGTAAATTAAGTTCCTTGCCCTAAAAATGTATTTATTCGTTTATCCAAAGGTAAAAGTATTCGTGCAAAAGTGAAAATATTCGTATATATAATATTCAATCACATCCACACACCAGGCACACCCACACAAAACACAGTGGAACACACCCACACACACACGCAGTCGTCGTCGTCGGGAAGCTTAACGGGGCGCCTTCTGCGGATTATAAACTCTTCGTTTCTGCACCTTTTTGCCCATATTGTAGAACTCGTGTAGGAAAGGAACCTTGTAACGATTCATTTCCATAGAATACGATGATTTGCGGACCATCATGTTGAGATTGAACAAATCCTGCTCTGGCTCCTTCCACTGCATGCTTGCCACAGATTTGATGCGTTTTATATACAGATGCTTCTTCTTGCGCTGCTTCTGGCGCTGCCGCTGCTGCTGATCCTGCTGCTGCTGCATCATTTCCCAGGCAATCATTTGCTTCTCTGGATCCATCAGCTTATGTGCGATCCTTAATTTATCCGCACGTTTCATTGGCAGCAATCTGAACGTCGAGTTGCGGTAGATAACCATTAGTTCCTTAACCTTGTCGGGCGCCTTCTTGTCAACATCATCGCGTGCGTTTGGAGGAGCAGCAGCATCATTGGGTGGTGGCAGCTTAGTCACAGTTGGCGTGTGGCCTTGTTGGTTCTCGCTGTTGCAACTGGAAGTGTGACTGCAGCTATAAGTGCGACTGCGGCTGCGACTGTGATTGTCACTGCGACTGTGATTGTCACTGCGACTGCGACTGCGACTGTTACTGCGTGACTGCGACTGTGACTGTCACTGCAACTGCGACTGTTACTGCGACTGCGACTGTTACTGGGACTATTACTTGTGGTGCGACTTGAACAGCTTCTGCGACGACGCCTGCGACTGCGAGTGTGAGATGTGGAACTCTTGGAGCACTGTTCCGGCATGAAGTGCACACAGAGATCACGCGTTGCCGCCTGTGATTGTGACTGCCTTGACGGGCCTTGCAAGATGATGCCTCGCATATTGAGGCAGGCCAGTGTCTCTAGCTCTTGATTCTGCTGCTCCAGTTCTTGCTCCTGCTGATCCTGCTGCTGATCCTGCTCCTGTTCTGCAATCAGGTACTGCGAGCATTGGCTTTGCCTCGGCTCATCTTTCTCCTGTTCCACGATAACGCACTGCGAGACCTGCTCCGATGGTATTGAATTCTGTTCAGATCTCGACGACATTGTTGTCGAAACCTTTCGCAGATCATCGTTGAGGGTACTCAGTTTTTCGAAGCGATTTAAAAGACGCTCGATGAGGCGATCGTGTTGTTGCGTCGACTCAAGCAGATGCGGCACTATCTCCTCCAGCATGAGTAGCTCCAATTTGCGATAGGCCAACGTATGCTTCTCATAGAACTTTTTCATTGCATGTCGCACTTGCTCCTTGACGATCTTATTGATCTGATCAAAGCGGAAATTGATCTGTATCGTCGAAGTGGATGACAAGCTGCCACTGCAGATCGCTGGAGATGAATGCACTTCACGCAAAACTGGCCAATTGTCTGACTTTGATTCCATTGTGTTTGGCAGCGGGGTAAAGAGGGGGGTCCGATAGGTACAGACAGACGGACAAAACGAAAGAGAGAGAGAGAGGGGTAGGGGGGTAGAGAGAAAAAGAGATTGACAGGATGGAAAGTATTTTTTTTGCTTTTTAAAATGATTTAAAACTTGAATTTTTGTTAGCTAAAAATTTTGAAAAGCCTTTTTCATTTGATTATTGTAAGAGAACTGACCGAATAAAAGTGAGCGAGCTGAACAGAAACTAAGTAGAGATTGAAGTCGAACTCGAAGCCTGCTAGGGCACGAGAAATAGGGGGGAGAAACAGAGAGAGGTTGGAAAGGTGTTATATGTAAATAACACTTGCATGTTATTTCACTTTCTTTGACTTTGCACTGTTTAACCAGAGCTCAAACTGTTGATTAAACTTTAGCTGACTCCTGGAATGGTACTACAGCTCCACAAATTACAACTGGCGGGAAGACAGACATAAATTTGATAGATTCATTGGTATAAATCACGTCTCTATATACCCAATGCTCTGGTTACATGTAGCAGGAGACATCTCCATCAATAGCTGAGCTGATATGGTCAAATCTGTCTGTATGAACGCCTAGTTTTTAGAGACTATCAGAGCTAGAGTCATTAAGTTTTGTGACGACACTCTTGTTTATTGCAGTGACCAAACTATTTTATCTAAAGTTTGCCACGCCCCCTTTCGCTGTTGTAATTTGTTAAAAATCTAATTGCTTGCGTAATTTTAAAGCAAGACCATTTATGTTTCGTGTGTACAATAACTATAACCATTCAAATGATATCTTAAAATGTGCTTGCAATCGCTTAATAAACATAAAAGTTATTTAAGAAATGTATTTAGTGGATGAGCCGGAGCCGCAGTTGTTTTTTTTTTTTTTTTTTATCAAATTGCTTGCATAACTTTAAGGCATTCATGTTTAACGTTAATTAAGAAATGAGTAAAGTGAGCGTACAGTTGAATCATTAAGTAATGGGTATATCGCTGTCGAGCAATTTCAACCGTAGCTTTCTTACTTGCAAGATGTTCCTGCTTGCAATCAGTTTGCACATATTTAGTGCAGGTTAAAGTTAACCTGAGCATTGACGAATATATACTTAGCACTAAATGATTTGCATTCACCATGGCTGACACACACACACATCCCTACACCTGCACCCTCAAAGTGTTGCCACACTCTTGTTAGTCATAAATTGCAACACTCATAATACACACACCTACACACACACACACCTACACACACACACACACCCACACACACAGGCAAGTTACTGAAGTTAATTGGCGGCGTTATTCTTGGTTGTTACCAACATTACAGGACTTACTCTGCGCCAATAAAGACGCGGCCATATTGAAATTGGCAACGGATGCGGCCGAAGTGGACGCGCCTCCGCTGCCGCTGGCAAAGTAGTTGCTGCCTCTGTTGCTGCTGCTGCTGTTGCTGTTGTTGTTGTTGTTGTTGTTGTTTCCACTGCTGCCAGGGACGTTCCCACCTTTCGAGGCAACGTAGGCGGCCAGACTCATCAGCTCGTTGGTGCTGAGACTATTTAGATAATTGCCAGCGCCGCTGCTCAGATATGCGCTGGCAGAGCCTAGATTCAGTGGGCCAGAGTTGACACCACCACCACCACCACCTGCACCACCAGCAGCAGCAGCAGCTGCGTTGGTGGCGGCGGCGTTAGGGTTGCCAGCATTTGGACTGATCTTCGGTGTGGCGGCAGCTATTCAGGGTATGGGGCGGGGGGCCACGAATGGAAACGAATTGGGAATGAAACGATACGAAAACGGAACGGAACGAAACGAAAGATGCAACGAAAGAGCAAAGCAACAACAACAAAGAGAGAAAGAGGGCAAGGATTGTAGCGTGATAAGGAACAGAAAGAGAAAGAGAGAGAGAGAGAGAGAGAGAGAACACAGCAGCATTAATTAGAGTTGAGTCGACTTTGTTCTGTCTTTCTAAGAGAGAGAGAGAGATGGCTATAGGCATGCGCTAGTGTGTGTGTGCGTGTGTGTGTATTTCCATGTGTGTGTGTGTCTCTTTTGCCCCCATCTGGTCACACTTACCTGTCAATTTCTTCGACATATCGCTCAGGATCTTGTTCGCTGCAACTTTGGTTGTTATTGTGGTTGGCAACGCCGTGAATTTGCCTCCTGGTGCTGTTGTTTTTGTTGTGTGCGTCACAATTGTTTGTTGCAGTGCTGCAATGTTGTTGTTGTTGTTGTTGTTGTTATTGTTGCTAATGCTGTTATTGTTGTTGATAATGTTGCTGGCGTTGCTATTGTTGCTCAGGAGCAGAGATATTGGTTTGTTGCCAACAACGATTTTGGTGCCGATGTTGTTGTTTTTGTTGTTGTTACTTATATTATTATTATTATACAATTTGATAAGACTTTCACCAGCAGCAGCAGCAGCAGTGGCACCTAAGCTGCCACTTGCCCCACTGTGCGTCTGCTTGCCAACAGCGATGCCAACGCCGCTGCGTATATTCTGCGCGTATGTTACCGCCGTGTTCAGATCGCGTCCGCCTCCTGGAAGAAGAAAAAGAAGAGGAGGAGTTAGAAGATATAAAAAATAAAGTATAGAAAATGTATAGATTCATAGAACTGATGAAGAGAGAAGAAATGTCTGTTAAAGTTCCAATTTTAGTCAGCTCACAGTTCTTTCCTTTCGCACCTTCTCGAATGTTGAATAAGAATTATTACAATTGCGTTAATGAACACTGTAAGTGTTGGACAGACCCTTAATTATTATACTTTGTTTTGTATACCCTGTAGCTTTGATGATGTGTAAGCAAATTAAAGTACAGGGTATACATATGAGCAAAGACAAGTGTATCATCAATAATAGTATTGTGAACATGCGTTAACCAACACTGTAAGTGCTGCACAGACAATTATTCTAGTTTGTTTTATATACCCTGTAGTTTAGATAATGTGTATGCACATTAAAATATAGGGTATATATACATATGAGCAACAGCGAGTCTATGACCGATAAAAAAAGCTCTTGCAAGTGCGTTAACCAACACTGCTTTTATATAATATATATAATTTTAGCATATTTTTTATATATACCCTACAGTGAAATTAACGTGTATGCACTTGAAATTACTATACCCTGTAATTACATACAAAAGACATACAGAAGGCAACAGCAAGTCTATGATCGATAACAATGTACGTTAATCAACACTGTTTTACACACGTATCACATAATCCCAATACTTTGAGCTGTTTTTTGTATATATTTAAAAAATACAGGGTATAGCTACAACAAGTCTATGAACGATAAACAAGTTGCCTTCAACGATAAGAAATTTTTCAAGAAGACAGCATGAGCAAGAGCGATAACGATAGCGAAGGTTCTCGAATGCATTAGTGTAATTAAGAGCAAAGAACCGAAGTTCGAAAATTGTCGATTGTAAAGTGTAGGGAGAAAGAAGAGAACTAACGGGAGAGCAAAAGAACGGAAATGACAAGAAAATAAAGTTACATAAATGATTTTCTAATTTAATTAATATAACATAATGTATTACGAGTATTTAATATAAGCTTTAATTCCTTATTTATTGTAAAAAGCTGACTTTAATTCGCGCTCATTGGTGTCTTCACATTACTGCTTCCAAACCCTTTCCCTCCCCTCTGTAGCCCAGCAAGTTATGGTTGTTCGGTTGTTTCAACTGCAATCTTGCTAACTGCTCTACGTGCAGAACTCTCCCACCCACGTTAGTCTGTTCCGTTGGGGGTATATAATGAGTACATAATTAGCAGCTCCATACTGCATGTGTGTGTGTGTGTGTGTGTGCATAATTGCATATACCGTGTGGGAGGAGTGAAATGGAGGGAGGAGAAAGACAAGTCAGAGTTGAGGGCAGCGCCAGTTTCACCTGCCCTTCAAAGCAGAGTCCAGCGACAAACTGAGACCAATGCAAGTAGAAGGTAAATGAGGAAGAGAGAGAGAAAGAGGGGGAGAGAGGAGAGGGGGATGTGCCCACAACCATCTAGGGTACAGCTGTGTGTGATTCCCCAAACAACCCCCAGGGTACTTTGTGGAGGGGAACCCCCATTGGTTTTGGTTCCTCTGCATGTGACATTGAAATGCAATCGCAGACTTTGCCAACTTGTTGTTGAAAAAGTCTCATGTTATTACTTTAAGCTACATTTATCTACTTTCAGATTGACCCAGTTTTTACAAACTGATCTTTAACCAACTGTAGCTTCAACTTTCAACTTATTTGTTGGGGCATCTTGTGTGCAACATGTCATGCTGAGCATTTTGAACAAGTGTGAGTCAAGAGAACAGCAGATATGCCAAGCGATTGTTGAGCTTAATTGTCACGCTAATTGCGCGCTCTTCTTTGTTTCTCTTCGCTTCTCTTCTCTTCTTGCAGTTGCTATAACAGATTCTTAATTAAGCGAGAGATGACAGGGAAGGCAGCACAGACTACTCACTGCAAATGCATCGATAATAACAATCATCGAATCGAATTGAATTACAGGCGACGTCGCTAATGATGACGCACTGGACGGGACGGGAGCACTTACATGCACTTATGTATGCGTGCGCGTATGTACATGAACTTGCGTGCACATATGTATATCGGATGTGCATGTACACCCACGCTTTATAGAGGGAAACATATATGGTGCCTACGTCTTACACGAGATGCGTTTCGAATTTGCGTCAGAGCTCGATTTGCAGCTGAACATATGTACCTAATACATACATATATGGCGTGTGCCATATATATATATGAGACGCGGATGGATGATAGTGCAATATGCTCCTTGTCTACGTGTGTGTGTGTGTGTTTGTAGCTACATAAACCATATCAAGCACAACCAATGCAATCACTATGCAAATATTAACAATCTCGGGTCCTCGAGCATGTGTGCAGATACATAATTATGCGTATGTGTGTGTGTGAGTGAGTGTGTGTGAGTGTGCGTATAGTCTACCAGGTGCAACATTCTGCATTCGCCTTTCATTAATATTTCACTTGGATTCTAATTAAATTCTACCACTAATGGAAATCGAATAGGATTCGAATGAGATTCGAGCATTAATCTCTTCTTTACTTAAAGATTATAATGTTTGCCAGCTCATGTTTGACATTAAGATACCCTGCACACAGGCAGCCCTGCTCGGTACAAAAGAAACTGTTGGATGTCTTTGGCTTTTATCGTGTTTAAATATTGTGGATACTGCCACGCCTTCCTTTTTTGACCCTTTTCAATAGTCGCAGGGTTTCAAACCCTTTCCTTCAGAAAACTTTTCTTCTTTGAATACTTTGAGCCTTCTTTTCTTTTCCTCACATTTGCACTTTGTGCCTTGCAAACTTGTCAGACACATACGAATCGTTTATGAATGTCTAAGTTGAATAAGAGTGTAGACAACTTCCCCAACATGCCTCACAAAGTTGTGGCCATTTCTTATTCATGCTGCTGATAATTATGAATAACTTTCTGCAGGTAGTCCCCTATCTGAAGGCAAAATGCAAGAAACCGAATATAAATTAGCAAGCAAAGGTAAGGAGACGACGTTGCTATACCCTACAATATTATTGAAGTGTATAAAAGAAAGTTTGCCTCATATTTCTAAGGAGATTTGTTTAGGAAATATGAAAATACTCATTTACTATAATTATATAATATACAAAGTCAATAGCGGTTTACTTTCAAGAAATAAAGAATTATTCTCTTTATACACAAAAATATGGAATTTTAAGAATTTTAAGTTTCAAGATGTATATACTATGTTTCCTTAAGTTTTCACAATTCCCTTAGCAGCAGGTTAGTGTATTATCGATACTTTAGCAGCAAAAACTTTCAGCTCGTAGAATGCAAACTTCTGCCCCATCTTCGTATGTTTAGTTTTACTTTTTAACTGATTTCTATTCAAGAGCTGAAGCAAGAAGTGACGCGTCTGGTGAAAACTTGCCACAAGTTTAGCAAGTTTAAATTTCGGCAAGTGTGTGTGTGTGTGTGTGTGCGGGAGCTCGTGTGAACATGTGTATGTTAACTAGTAACTTACCGGGAACTTCTATTTGATCTGGATCTTCATCATCATCAAAGTCTGAGCCTGAATCATCATCATCGAAATCATCATCATCATCGGCGTCCAAAAATGCTTTCCGCTTTTTCGATGTCTGTAAGAAAGAAATAACGCAAAGAATCGCAATAAGTAAAAAAGAAATTCAAAAATGTCAACTGCATTCACATTTCTCACAGTGTACACGACAATCAACAAGCAACACTTGAAAATCTACCACGAAATTGACGGGAAATCACCACAAAAGGAACTCAACCAAAAAAAAATTGTAGCACACTTTTCAGCGCTCCAAATCGCACACAAGAGCAGCGGAAGAGAGAAAGGGAGGCAGAGAAAGAGACAGAGCAAAAGCACGCGCGCTTTTCTCACAAGTTTGTTTAGAAAAAACCGCAC
The DNA here is from genome assembly GCA_018151435.1 of Zaprionus africanus. Lineage (NCBI taxonomy): Eukaryota > Metazoa > Arthropoda > Insecta > Diptera > Drosophilidae > Zaprionus > Zaprionus africanus. Next base: position 80,818 of record JAECXB010000076.1, read on the forward strand.
AAAAAGCACAAGCCGAAAAAAAAATAAACACAACAAGGAAGAAGAATCGTCACGAGAAGGAAGAACAAGTAGAAAAATACAGAAAAAAAATGAGAAAAATACCGCGTCACTCTCGACAACGAGGCATGCGTCGCGTCGCGTCGGGTCAGCTGAGGTTAGTGCTCAGGTCAGAGGTCGCGCGACAGCTTTACTTGCTTTCCACTGTTTCCAGCGTTTCGATTCGGATTCCTTCTCCACCAGAGATGCTTGTGCTGTTGCGGCCGTGACTGCAATTGCGACTGCTCCAGCGCTCGTGTTGGAGGCAACTACGCCATGCCGACACTCCGGTCGTGCCACCGTACCTCTTGGCCGGGGCGCCGCCAGCAGAGCAGAGCCAGGCCGGGTCGGGCCATAGCCGAATATTTCGTAAACCAAAACTCTTGCAGTTTTTCGGCGGCTGAGTGGCGGTGGTAGCGACGTGTGTTGTGTACAACCCTGTCCCTTACCAGCAACAAACCCTAAACTGTGCTCTTGCTACACCCCCATCCCCCCTGCTCCCTTTCACCTTCCCGTTCTAATGTGATTCCCTTGCCCCCACGATTAAGAGACTACCCTCGTTTTGCCGAAAGGGTACAACGGGGAGAGAGATGGCAGGGGCCATGGGGGGTTGGCCCAACTTTCGACGTTCGGTCAGGAGCGGGCAGGCGCAACCACCACTTGAAAATAACACACAACTGGCACATTGGACTGGCACCGACCTGCTGGCACCGTGGTGCAAGTGCTCTTCAAAATGTATTCAATTTGCTGGCTAAGCAAGCAGATGGAAATACTGTACTCATATTTGAACATTCATTCACATTCTTAGTTAATTGCACCCAACAAATTGTACCCATTTGAACGGTGTGAGATTCAGTTGCCTTTTCTGAATGCATTCATCCAGCACTCCAATATGTGTATAATTTACTTATATATAATATATAACTAAAAATATTTTTTATCCTGCGAAATTTGTTGAATATTTGGTAATTAATTTTCATTCCTATCATTTGTCATTTTTTATTATATTATACATATATAACTTTTCTTAACTTCAACTAATAACAGTTTCACAAAATGTTATGTTATAAATTAATGTTTTGATTTACTTATTAAAACTTAATATTTATAATACATAGGTCTAGGTATAAACCTTCCCAATCAAAGTAATAAATTAATTTGTCTTAATTAATCCAACACAATAGAAAATAATTACCATTTAACTAAGTTACGTGAAATTGCCCCACTGTGCCACACACCCGAGAAAGGGTTGAATGTTGTTCTCCACCTTGCACAGACCCACGCACACACACAGACAAATGCAGAGACAGAGGCAGAGGCAACACCGAAGCAGTCGAAAATGTTTGGCATGCAGAGATATCGAGAGCACTACGAACTACGAGCCGCAGCAGCAGCAGTAGCAGCACGAGCAGAGCAGAGCAGAACTACGCAGCATGTGCAATGTGCCAACCCCTAGCAGAGTGAGCCCCATTCCCCTCTCGCCCACTGCCATCTACACTGAACTACCCCTACTACCGTTGAAACAAAAGGATTGAGCCTGGTTAACTAACAGGCGAGCCTATGTAGAGCGAGAGAAAGAGAGAGAGAGAGAATGGGCAACGGGTAGGGGTGCCAACTCGTGCCCATCCAAAAGGATAAGAGCAGAGAGCACCGAAGAAGATGGAAGGGAATGGATGGAGAAGAAGCCGATGAGTGGAGTGGAGAGGACGCGTGCACAACGGCAATTAGAGCAAGACAACAAGCAATAGCAACGCTGATGTTGAGTGGGCTGACTAGTTAACTGGTTGCCTGGTTGGCTCGCTTGTCCGTTGCCAGCAAGATTCCCCTCTCCACCCTCCACCTCTGCACCACTCCTGGATAGAGATAAATCAATGGCGAAACTTGGAACTTTGGCCAAGCCGCAGGCATCCTAAAATACACGACGAGCTGGCGAATGTGCCAAACGTTTGCGGCCAACTCTATTCCCTCTCTCGCTCTCCCAAGAACCTTAGGCCACAGTAGACACCCAATTTAGGCGCTAAACAAGTTCAGCAATTCGTTAAACGATACGTATATGATGGGATAAAGGTTAAAAGTCAATTGCGGACAATCTCAGATGCAGCCATTTAAAATGCAAAGGATAGGCAAATACTTAGATTCTATCCTTATCGAACATCGTTACCAATTATCAACAAGTTTTCAATACACTTAACACTTGGGAACTAATTACTCTCTCTCTCATTCCATCTGTCTCTGAATTTTGTATATCGATAATAAGCTCTGATTCCAGTTCAGTTTTTATCCGCTAGTTGGCGTGAGCAGCTTCCGATCTTAATTGTTATCGAGTGTTTGGGAATATTTGCAGTAACTAAATATCGATACTCAAGCATATTGTGAACTCCATTACTCAGGGCTGCATTAGGCTTAAGTCTGTCGAGGATTAATTATTGTGCAAGTAGAGAAAGGATTATTTAGTATATATTCCATTCCCAAATTACAGTTAATTCGTTGCCAAGGAAATATGGCAAGCATTACCCCTGCTGCTCCAATTAGTAAATGATACACACCTCCTGCACACACAAACACAAGCATATATACAGCAGCACACTGCACGATAATCCCAGCACGTACCCCATACCATCTGCCTCCGCCCCTTCACAGCATTTTTGACACACAAAATAAAAGCAAAACGAATGACCTTGCAAACAAAGCACAAAACTCAACATTTTGCACACAAAAACATGTGTTTAATCACGTGACTGCGTCTGTGTGTGTGTGTGTGTCTCTCTCATTCTCTCTCTCTCATTGTGTGTGCAAAGGAAATACATCAACATGTTGTTGCCTTTGCCAAAAATGTGCGAAAAATGAGCAAAATTCGAGTTGAACTCAGTTAAGGGTTGAAGCGAAAATAAAAACGAAAACAAAAACGGTCCGATAAATGCACAACTGAAGCGCAAACCGAACAAAAACAAAGAAAACAACAACAACAGACAGAGAATGGGAGAGAGAGAGTGACATACCAAGGGAGTATGGGAACTGAAATAAGTGTGTACACATACTGGGAAAGAAAAACCAAATAAATTCACACATGAATTTGCCAATGTATCGAACAAAGTGGAGACACTATGCAACTAGAAAGGAGGGTGGGGAAAATGGAGCGAAAAAAATCTGCACTTTGCTGTGTGTATGCACTGGCTGCAGTCTGGAGGGGGAGGGAGGGAGAAGGAGAACATCGCCGACGCATGCGCTGGCAAAGGCAGCACAAATGCAATGGGAGAGAGAAAGAGAGAGGGAGAGACATGTACTGCGATAAATAAGCTAAGCAGCTGGGGAAATCAGCATCCATTGAATGCAGCAGCAGCGGCCGCAAAGGCTGCTCGCGTGGGAGTGGCATCGTCCGTTGCTGCCCCTTCCTGTGACGCACTTTGCCACCTTTAGGAAGGTTTCTATGACACGCTCTGCATCATCTTTCCTCTATCTTCTTCTTCCTGCTACAGTGAAAACGTGCCAAGGACGACCCAACAACAATTTGAACCTCGAACATTGACTGCTCATTCAGGTTTGTGTCTTGGCTAAATCGATTGGTTTTGTTTCCCACTTAAGAGCAACAAGTTACGATGCTTTTCTTCTATTTTTATTTTTTTTAGATTAAAAGTATCGCAATCAAATGCTTAAAGTTGGTATTTATTTTAGTTTACGGTATAAAATAGATAACACCACAGCTTATAGGAAAAGCTCCTAGAAGCAGACAACGAATAATGTAGAAAAAATCACATTTTTTTTAACTCATTCGAGATTTAAGTAACCTATTCATTATTTTACTTAAATAAAGAAATAATCAAAAATAATTATATTTTAGAATAGAGCATAATTTCAACGGCTTATTATTGTTTTATACCACGCATTTTTCGAATTTGCACGTGGTATTTTACTTGTTGTGTCTCGTGGGCGCCAAACCAACAAGTTCGTCTATAGGTAAAACAGACAGACGCACGTGTGCCAATGTGCACAGTGGAATTGGTTTGAATTCAAGTGACGCAAATGTCGTTGGGAATTATAGATTATGTACACATGGGAATTTTTAGAAATTTTAATACGCATAGCAACATTAAAAAACCACGAATAAAATGTGAGGGAAACAACAAGAAGGGGAGGGGGGAAAGTGTCTCCATAGAAACGGTCGCATGGCCTTAGCCCTAACCTATCACAAATTTGTTAACATAAAATCGAATGTGAATAGAAGAAGGCGGCGGGGGTGGTGAGTCTCGAATAAACGAGGTCTATACCAAATAAATTGTGTGACAGACGAAGAGAGAGCGATAAAGAGAGAGATAGGTATAGAATGCATAAACATGTAAACAAAAAATGCAAATTAATTGTGTCGTTTGTCTTTTTCGCCGCACAGCTGAGCAGAGCTGACAGAGAGACATTTCTCCGTCTTCCTCTCCCTCTGCCGACGTCACTCATCCTTTCGCTTTCTTCTCCCTCTCTCTCCTCTCTAATCACATTGAAATGTTTTTGTTATTGCTTTGGCTATTCTTTTTTTTTTGTGGCTCCACCATGTGGTTGAACACGCACTTGGTAAGTGCGAGCGAGATGGCTAGCATATGTACACTCAGCTGCTTCTGCCCCCGCCGGGGTGGAGAAAGGGGGGTGGTCGTAGCTGGCCATTGATATTGGCCATCAAATGCGACAAAGGAAATTCAAAAGTCATCCAAAATAAACAAACAAACAAAATGCTTGCAATCATTTCATTTATTAACTTACCATTTTGTATTGCTGATTGTTGTTGTTGTTGTTAGTATCGCAATTTCTTGTTACTGCTGTTGTTGTTGTTATTCGTGATGGTGCCGCTGCCGCTAGGCCGGAAGAGGAAGAGTAAAGAACGCGCGAAAAGAGAAAAAAACTAGGCGACGGCGGCGATGACGATGACGGTCAGACGAACGGTCGCTGCAAAAGAAGTCGCAGCACAGCGCGAGAGGGCGGGAGTGGAGGCAGCGCAGGCAGCAACTGAACTGAACTGAGAACTGCAAACTGAGCTCTGACTCGGCTTGGCTCGCAATTGTTTGCCTTTTTGAGCTCCGCGCTTCAGTTGCGGCTCTGGGGCCCAACACGCGTTCGCGTTTGTTCGTTCTTTATTTCTTCTCTTTTCTCCTTTTCCGCTTTTTGGTCTACTTCTTTTGTTTGTTTTAACTTTTCTGCACGGGCATTGCAATTTGGTCGTGTCGCAATTTTGCGTATAAAATTTGTTTGAATTCTGCGTTATTCTTGATTATTGATACGGCTGCTCTTCCTGCAGTCACGCACACGCACAATAACAACAAAAAAGAGGAAGGAAACAAAAATATTAACAAGCCGAAAACACACGTAACATACGTTCGCAGCGCACGTCGCACGCTAATAAAATAATATTTATCGATATATTCACAAATGTCGAAAATGAAACGAAAATACTAGTTTGGTATTTGCAAAAAAATGACAAAAATACTAGCTCTCTATTTTGTTTAATTTTCTTCGATTACTTGTAAGGTTTTCAACAAAAGCAGCTCATAAATTAAAAGGGAAATTCTACAATGAGTTAAAACGCTTCTTACATATAATTGTGAAATACAAGACAAATTGGTTAGTATTTTATCGATATCAAACTAGACCGCGTTTTGTTATATGACTGACAGGCTTAACACATGAAGCATATTTGTAAAAATGAAATATTTAGATTTCATACATCAAATGAATCATTTTATAACTTTTAAAATAGAGTGATATCGAAATCAATGCATTAAATTTTGTTTAGGGGTTGACCAAAACATGTGATTGCCAGAACGCCCAGCAGTGTTGCCAGAAATGTTGATTGAAAAAGAGTCAAAAAAAAAGCTAAATTGAATCGAGTTGACATACAAATAAAGCTGTATGTGTGAAGTATCGGTATTGGTAGAACACATATAGAGTACTATTGCCGATTTTTCCTTGCAAATGCAGATGTGACGGGAAAAGAGCTGAATTGGCAACACTGACTTGCTGGTCCATCGATCACAAGCGAAAATTGCAATCACTTCATGTTAAATATTTTAGTTAACAGCTCTGTTGGCCATATGTTAATGCGGATGCTCTTTTTTGCGTCTTTCATCGATTACCTAGCTATCGATTACTCTGCAGCACAACTAGAAACTCTTCCAAAGAAAATAATTCCAACATTCAACAAGTGCAATTTGTAGTCAATAGAAAAAAATTAAAATTCCATAACTTGCGCCTTTCCGAATCAATCGAATAAAACGCGAATGAACGTTAACAAGCAATTCATTCAATGTACCGTAGAGCATAAAGAGAAATCGTTAGCACAAACATATATGTGTACAAAACATATTGCAACAGTGATTGAAATAGATAAATGTTTTTTTTTGTTGCTTTGTTTTGATAATCAATAGAAGAGGAAACGATGAGTTGCTTTAGTGCAATGAATACCCCTCTTCTGGGGGAAATGGAGCAGACAGTTTGCATGCTGGAGCGTGGAACGATCGTGACCAAACTGTATGGAAAACAACGACGCCCCGATCGACGCCACCTCATGCTAATCAGGGAGACCCGTCAGCTGTTGTGGTCCACAGTGGCTGCCCAGACCCGCACGGACTACGAGGGAACGATACAGTTGCGGGAAATACGTGAGATTCGTGTGGGGAAGAACTCCAAGGAGTTTCGCCTGCACGCCGACGATTGTCAGCGCTTTGAGAGCAGCAAATGCTTTGTGATCATGTACGGGAATAGTTTCAAACTGAAGAGTTTCTCGGTGGTGGCACTCTCTGAGATCGAGGCCGATAACTGGGTGAGGGGATTGAGGTATATGGTCAAGGATACCATTAATGCACCATATCCACTACAAATCGATCGCTGGCTGCGACGTGAATACTATTCCTTTGAGAATGTCAATTCACATCTGACGAAATCAGATCAAGTTTCTCAGGTCACCATAAAGGACTTCAAGACATTCCTGAGCAGCGTTAGCTGTAAAATGAGCACAAGTAAATTTATGGAATGCGTTACGGAAGATGTACGACGGAAACATGATCTTAAATTTGATGATTTCTCACGTTTATATCAGAAACTCTTGCTGCCCGTTAATTTTGTTAATATTCTAAGCGGAACTGAGTTCACATATTCAGAAGATAAGAAACTAGTGCGACCGGTTGAGTTTAAAAGGTTTCTGGAAACCGAACAACGAGAATATAACGATCTGCAGAGCATATCCGGTCTAATATGTGACTTTGTGCAGGATGTTGAGCGCGATGTGCAGGAACCTTATCTCACCTTATCCGAATTTGTGGACTATCTCTTTTCGAAGCAAAACGATTTATGGGATACGAAATATGATTCGATATTTATGGATATGAATCAACCGATGTCCTCGTACTGGATTGCATCATCGCATAATACATATCTAACGGGAGATCAGTTCTCCAGTGAATCCTCATGCGAGGCCTACGCTCGGGCCCTGCGCATGGGTTGTCGCTGCATCGAGCTGGACTGCTGGAATGGTCCCGATAATTTACCTTATATATTTCATGGCCATACAATGACATCGAAAATCAAATTTATGGATGTTATCAAGACAATAAAAGATCATGCATTCACCACATCCGAGTATCCAGTTATACTTTCGATCGAACAGAATTGCTCCCTCGAACAGCAACGGAATATGGCACATGCCCTGATCGAGGTAAGTTCTATATATACATGTATATATATGTATTTTTGTAGGGTATAAGGGTATTGGATTGTTATGGAATCAATCAAAAGCAAACAATATATTTCCTGGCAAACATGGAGGCTCTAGATAATGCTTATCTTTACCGGAGCATTGCTCTCTCTCTCTATATATAATCGATAATTTCGAATTGATAACCAACCAAACAGGGGGCTGCGAGTTAAGATCTGAGCTGAAGTGTGTCTCTGGTGCAAGGGGAAGAGGGAAAGAGAAAGCAGTTATGCGAGAAATCAAGAGGAAACTAACTTTCGAAAAATTGAAGAAGAAACATATGCTTAAGTAATTTAATTATAATAAATATATAATATAAATATATAACTACAATTTCCCATCCATTGCAGGTCTTTGGAGACATGCTGCTAACGCAGCCCTGCGATCGCAACGAGGTGCATCTTCCCTCTCCGAATCAGTTGCGTCGCAAGATCATTTTGAAGCACAAGAAGTTGCCGCAGTTCGATGAGAATGTTAATCCAATCAATTTGCCAACTGGCGGTGCTGGTGCTGCTGGTGGTGGTGGTATTAGCAATGGAACAATCGCCTCGTTCAGCCATCGATCATCGCTGGGCGGTGTAACCGATGATAGCGATAATATGCAAAAGATCTTGAAGAAGGGATTGCTGTACTTCAAGGATCCCGTCGATAAGTCATGGAACCTTTATCAGTTCGTGCTTACACAGCAAGAGCTTATCTACACGTCAGAGATAAACGAGTGCCGCAATGGCACCTCCGAGGACGATGACTTTGGACTCTCCTCGTGCACCTTGAACAGCAACATGCAGCAGAAGCAGAAGGATACATCCGCCAATGACGAGCTGCACTTTGGTGAGAATTGGTTTCACGGTAAACTCGAGGGTAAGTAAAGATCCTTGAAGATCAAGCAGATGTAGTAATGTATCTATTTATTCTTTATATGCAGGTGGCAGACCGGAAGCTGATCAATTGCTGGAAACGTATAAACATCTTGGTGATGGCACATTTTTAGTACGTGAATCGGCAACATTTGTTGGCGATTATAGCTTATCATTCTGGCGACGAAATCGTCCAAATCATTGTCGCATCAAACTGAAGCATGAGAACGGATCGATTAAGTATTATCTAGTTGAAAATTTTGTATTCGATTCGTTGTATTCGTTAATTGTCTATTATCGCAAGAACATGTTGCGTAGCTCAGAGTTCTCGATAATCCTTAAGGAGCCAGTGCCACAACCAAAGAAGCACGAGACCCAAGATTGGTTCCATCCAAATACCACAAAAGAGCAGGCCGAGCAGGGACTGTTCAAGCTGGAGATTGGATCGTTTCTTGTGCGGCCCTCGGTGCAGAGTGTTAATGCCTTTGTTATATCGTTTACGATAAATCGCAAGATCAAACATTGTCGCATCATACAGGAAGGACGTCTATATGCCATCGATACAATGCAGTTTGAGTCTTTAGTCTCGTTAATCCATTATTATATGAGAAATCCTCTCTATCGCAATGTCAAGCTTGTGCATCCGGTGTCACAGGAACTGTTGCGTCAGACTTTGCTCGAGAATGCGCAGCTGCATAACGAGCATAGCAGTAATGATGCCTCCGGTGCCTCCAACTATATGGGATCCAATCTTGAGGAATATGTCACCTGCAAGGCTCTGTATGTCTACAAAGCCGACAAGCCCGATGAGCTTTCGTTTCCCAAACATGCTATCATCACGAATGTACAAAGGAATAATACCATGTGGTGGAAGGGTGATTACGGTGGCATGATCCAGCATCATTTTCCGGCCAATTATGTCAAGGTAAGCGAGTGAAGACTGTAGTCACTAGTGCAGGATATTAATCTCTGTCTCTCTGTCTTACACAGGTCATTGATTCGGCAACAGAGGATTACAACTCGGTGAACGAGGAGGGCAACGATGGACGCACTGATTCCATTGAGATTTATGGCGCCGTGGCGACACTCTTCGAATCGAATGAACTGGGCATTATTATAAAGCTACAGATACAGACGCCAACGATGCAGAATCCATTTATAATTGGATTTGATAACCAGGAGACAGCATATGAATGGACAAAGGCCATACAGGATGCAGCCCTATTTGCTAGTCAGTTGGCAACGGAGCGTCGCAAGAAGGAGCGAACTGCACGCGTGGCCAAGGAAATGTCCGATTTGATTATATACTTTCGGAGTGTACCGTTCAGGGATCATTCGTGGATATTTCAAGAGATGTCCAGTTTCCCGGAGACAAAGGCAGAGAAACAGTTTATACAGCAAAATATGCCGCTATTTCTGGCCTATCATCGCAATCAAATTAGTCGTGTATACCCCAAGGGTCAGCGACTGGATTCATCCAATTTCAATCCGGTTCCGTTTTGGAATATCGGTTCACAGATGATAGCGCTGAACTATCAAACAGGCGACAAGGCAATGCAACTGAATCAGGCGAAATTTCGCAATAATGGTCAATGCGGATATATACTGAAGCCGTCGTTCATGAGACTCGATACGTTCAATCCAAATAATCCACTCTCCGAGGGCCTTAATGAGATTAAGATAAATATGCGTATAATTGCGGCGCGTCATCTGTTCCGTGGTGGCAAATCGAATAATCCGCAAATCGTCGTGGAAATTGTGGGTGCCAGTTACGATAGTGGCATCAAATATCGTACTAAAGTCAATGAGAATGGTTTCAATCCCATCTGGAATGAATCTTTTGAGTTCACAGTACATAATCCGCAATTTGCACTGCTGCGTTTCGAGGTACAGGATGAGGATATGTTTGCCGAGACACACTTCATTGCCCAGGCCTGTTACCCTTTGACCTGTGTACGCCAAGGCTATCGCAGCGTTGTGCTGCGCAACAAATTCAGCGAGGAGCTGGAACTATCTTCTCTTTTAGTCAATCTAGAAATTGTGAATAGAACAGGATCTTAGTCAGAGTTTAACCAAACGAAAGTGTCTTATGAATTTTCTTTGATGTACAAAATGTACCTCGACGTACGCATTCTCTATCTTCCACATTCTATGTATGGCTCAGGCACTTCTGAAGGGTATTAATCGAACAAGTCCTGTGTGAACTTGTCCTGATATCGATGGTGCTGCTTGAACACTTAGTTGCCTTTACTTGTGCTGCGATTTCGAACAATCAGAATTATTTTCGACTATCGACAAAGGATTTTCGCATTCCAACTATATGAAATGTGCTCAGTCATTGTCATTTACATTGATCTATAGATATAGCCACATGTTGATGTCATCCATCAATTGGTTTTTTTACTGCTCTTTTATAGTCTTCCAACTGATATCATTTCATTATATGCCGGAGAACCCATCACAATCAAAAGCTTATCCAATTATTTATTCTGTTTTTATAGTATACTTTTATATATATTGAACATATACGAATAACTGTATATGAATAGTTTTAGTTATGTTTGATCTTTGACTTAGATTCCCCACATATACCTTAGATAACTTCCTTGTCGTGCTGTGTCCATATGCCTTATGTGGTCATAACTATATCATGCAACTGTACACATATCATACGAGTATACATATCTTTTATCTGCAGCTTTCTTTAAGATAACATAAGAAAAATCAACTTGAAAACTTTTTGCATTTGCTAATAATTCCTTTCTCTAATCGAGCAGACTATATATTTACGTTTACATCCATTTATATTTATATACTAGATATATATTTTAAGTTATTTTGTATTAATGTTATATAAATGTTTTCTCGTCAACAAACTACAATATTTTGTTTTATTTCATTTCGATCTCTCGAGATGGAACCCCAAAAGTAGAATTCAGTTGTGTGTTTGGATAAAAGTCATGAATAATTATTTTTATTATGTGATTTCAGCTTGTTCTGTTTTTTGTTTTCTCTTTCGCTTCATATTTATATATATATATAGATATTGGACAAATTGTGGTGAATGTGTGAAATACGTAGAAACTTGATCTAAAATTCGCGTCTATGATATTTATCAGGATCGAAATATGACGTAACAACAACACGATCACTGAACTTTCGCCCGGTTAATGCTTGCTGTGCCTTCTGACAATCGAGTACCGAGTTAAATTCAACAAAGACTTTGCCGCATCCAGGAACTTCGACGCCTTCGATCGGCCGTGGTATTTCCACGCTACGAACGACACCATATTTCGTGCACTCCTCCTTAATGTCCTCCAATATATCCTCGTATTCCTCCTCATCGCGCAACTCATCAGGCGTCACCATATTGAGCAGGCACAGCACCTCGGTGGGTGGACCCGATGTGACCACTGTCGATAGCCCGGGCACTTGCAGCATCACCGACTGGCTGGTGTTCGCAGCATTCTGAGCATTTTTGGCACCCACACTGGCACGCTGCACGATCAGTTTCTTGTCTCCCAGCTGCATGCCATTTAATCCAGCAATTGACTGAAAGAAGAAAGATCATCTTAGCACACCAATTCGATAGAGACAGAGATAGAGGAGGGAGGGACTTACCTGATCTGTAATGCTTAGATCAACATATTCACAAAAGGCATAGCCTTTACTCAAGCCGGTCGCGGCGTCTTTAACAAGATTGAATGCTCTTAGCTTACCAAACGATAGCAACAACTCTTTTACCTGTAAAACAATCAGAAAACGTTGAATAATTCTTTCGCAATAGCTAAATCTCGTTAGATATATACTCATGATTATAATAATAGGTACACAAGAATATAAGTATAGATTCAGTTCATAGAGTACCTATTATTATAATCACAAGTATAGATCTATGACTACACATGGCACCATATTGCGCGCAGTTCTATTCAAGGATTCTCGCGTTCCAAGCCTCAGTCCAGCTTCTTACCTGTTCGTCGTTCAGATAATTGGGCAGACCGCCAATAAAGATTTTGTGTGGTGAATCGGGCACCACCGTTGAGATGACTCCACTGGACACTGATAGGTGATCAATAGAATAACAAATAAAATGAATATGGTTTGCTTATGGCATTGGATGTGTTCCATAAAGGGCCTCAACTTACCAACAGCTGGCTTAACGGCCGGAGTATCCGTAATGCCGGGCATCGGTTGATAATCATGTGGCCGTCTTATTTTAAGATCTTGTCCTTTTAAATTGATGCCATCAAAGGCCATGGCCTGAGTGGTCTCATCTATAGATCGGAACTCGAGGAAAGCAAAGTTCTTGTCCAAATTAATTTGACATGCCAACACTGGACTGCCGGCGGCTTGGGCTAGGCCAACTAAATGCATTTGTTGATTGAAAAACTCCATCATTTCCTCCTCAGTGACACCGAACGGAATGTTGCCCACATACAAACGACGCGCCTGACGTGTTATGGTCGATCCCACAACGGGTACAGCTGTTTGCGGCGTATCTGGCACGACGCTGGCCGGGATCTGTCCCGATGCCTGCATCGCTTTGTACTGCATTGGTGTAATGTGCTCGAATCCAGGTGGCGGCACATCCCAGTATAATGAGGGCTTGCGACGCGAGTTGCGATGATGACGTCGATCCCTGGACCGATCACGATGCCGATCGCGGGAACGCGAACGATGGCGACGCCTGTCACGGTCACGGTCACGATCTGTATCCAAAAATAACATTTGATTATGCATTATTCAAAGTTGGATTGTATATTTCTCTCAATTGATGTTAACTTGAAAACATAATAATATACATATAAAGCAACGTATCTATTTTTTCATCGGTTTTCTGACATTTAGTACTAGGAATTCTAGTTGGGCTACAAATTTAAATATTATTTTAACTAGTCAAAGTAATATGCTTTTTGCAACTATCTCAACTGTAGAAAAGAATCTACAACAACATACTATGAACTAGGTGCATGGGGGGATGATAAGAACGATTGTTCTTGTTCAAGGTGTACATATTTTTCATACTGGATGCTGTGTACCTTCATCACTTTTATCATAGAACGCAACTAACATATGAATTAAGCTTGTCTACACACACATGTAGATATGTAAATACATATGTAAATGGCAAAATCTTGCCAATGAAAATATGCAAAAATTTTGGTGGGAAAATTAAGAGTGTATGCATTTTTCAGACCGATGATGAACGATGTGTACATTAATGCTGACTTGTATTGGGCGGCTAAGTTTTAATACAAACTTTAAGCGAAAAATGCAGTGTAAACTATTTAATTTACATACTTATGTATGCATACATAAAATGTATATACATACACACACATCTGTATGTATGTAACACAATATGTCTGCCGGTGTGTCCCCATAGGAACGATAAAAAACGTTTAACACGCCTACATATGTTGACAAATTTATAACTATCAAGGAAACATATTCCATGCATTGCTTACTGCAGACGATTGCAGTCTAAATTTGCAAGCATTTAGTACACGCATATATTCTATTTATGTAAACTTATGTACCTAAAAGTACATACAGAAAAGATGCATGTGTAAATTAACCGCAGACCTCGTACTTGATGTGGGTGCACATTCGTGCGTCTAATTTGGGCTGACTAGCACTTTGATTGCAAATCGAAACTTACCATCATATCCCATTATTATTATATTTTTTAAATGATTTTTTCACGAACAAATTTTTTAACTATAAAACAAAAGCCGATGAAATATGTATCCCTTAAAAATGCGAATGTGTATGTCAATAAATATCTGCGAAACGATATAAAACAGAACACGTGAAAAACTATGGAATTGTGAATTGAAACACAAGCACATACCACGGTTGCATTGATAGTCAATATTCATTGGTAGAAATATCGATGCATCGATAAGAAGCTTTTGTTATCGGGTTTCTCTAAATTTATCGGACTATAAAAATTGTCTAAAGTTTTGTTTTGTATAATGTGGCCGCGGAATACCGGCTTAATAAAACATTATGAGTATAAAAATTTTTCTACCAAGTCAATACTTTTATTTGAAGAATCCAAGTAATTTATATGGACAATTACACATTAGCGACGACAATGTTGTGGTCTTTTATGTGGTGGAAGTTAAAAATAAGAAATCCAAGTCGGATCCCGAAGATTTGCGGTACCTTGGTTCAATTCTGTGTAGTGAATCCTATGCGGACAGTAATTACTGCCGTTCACGCAATATGATGATATGTTTCACTTACACTAGCGAATCCTCGAACATTTCCCTTCTCTTTACTGGCGTGGTTCCTGATAATTTGAGTCAAATAAAGCTCATTCTCTACAATAAGCAAGCTGTACGTGATTTGGTTATTAAAGAAAACAATTCTGTCAACAATTGGAAAAGAGACCGTATCATACAGGATGACTGTGATTTTTATTTGTTGGCAACGTTGGTTCAGCCGGAACCCCATTCCAAGCGTAAAACAGAAAACCTTTGGTTCTCTGGGAATCAACTGTTATGTTTTTTGGCTGATCTTCCCATGCAATTGTTCATGTACATTGCAGGATATTCTATCGTAACCAAAATTTTAGAAAATACTGTGTTCTACAAGCATTACATGGAATGGCAAACCATATACGCTAAAGGGTAAGATAAATAAAAAATCCTCTAACAGAACGATCTAATGCAAATTAAATGTATTATCCAGTACAAGGTTGACCAATATAATGATTGATCGAGCCTTGGGAATTATATTGATGCTGTTCATACTTACGCTTGCCTCTCAGCCTGGTGATTTTCTCTGTCACATCTCGCAAGTAAGAACAACGCAAAGAGAACGCAAACTACTATGCTGTAAATATTAAACCATTTATTTTTACAGATCATTATCAGTCAGTTATACGCGCTCCTGAAGGTGTTGGAGGGCAGTCCCATCGGTCTGAAGCTTAACATACATCTGAATAATTTCTTTCTTGATTGCTTTAAATATCACATTGAATTGTGGTCAACATTTTTGAGTATGTTGCTGGATACGTAAATAGCCTTTAAGACTTCATTAATTTTCTCTAAATATTATTTTTATTATTATTATTTTTCAGCGCTTATTGAGCCGATTGTTCGGCAGGTGTTCCTAGGCATTGGTGCTTTTGGCGTTCTGGGATTCACATTCCAAATAGCCTTACTGGCTGATCTGATATCAATAGTTGGCCTGCATGCCCATTGTTTCTACATTTATACCAAAGTGTAAGAGCGATAATAGTGCCAATGTCTCAAAGACATCCTTTAATATTCAATTCTATATTTTCATTGTAGATTGACTGAAGTTAAACAAAAAATGCTCTCTGTGTTATGGCAAGTGGTGAGAGGAAACCGTTTTAATATATTAAGAAGTAAGTGAAAGAAAAAAGAGAGTGTTAAAGTTAGTTTACTTAAATATTGTTTATTTTTACAGATAGAATAGAAGCACATAACTTTACGAACCGTCAGCTTTACCTTTCAACGATAATTTTCTCCACTATTTTATTTTTATTTCCCACAACACTTGTCTACTATGTCGTTTTCGCAACCGTAAGTCTGGCAATATGTCTGAAATAAATATAATTTAATGTATCTAATTATATAATTACAGTTAAAGGCACTAACAAGTTGTTCATTAGCCATTCTGGAGTTCTTTCGACGCATTTTGTTAAATTTTCCAGTTGAAATGTTTTTAAAATGTTTGAGAAAAGGATTCAATGAAATCGGTATAAAAACTAAATTATTTAAGTTTCGTCCTACTAATCAGTTTGTATATTCTATATATTTTTCGAAACAGATTGCTTGGGACTGCTAGATATGCCACTACAAAAGCCAATCTATTTTATGCATCGAAATTCTAGAATAGTAATATTTGTTTTTAAACTGAAAGTATAGAAACATGAAATTATATAAAGTTTCTCAAATGGAAAACTAAAAATGCATTTTATTGGGATCAAGTTTTTCGATAAACATTGGCTCAAAAATATAAATATTGATTGATTTGTAATATTGTCATTCATCATTATTTCAATACTACAAATTTTGTTTTGTTTTTTTGATTGAGTTAATGAGAAAATAAAATTTTGAATGTAAATCATCGTAAAATATTTTATATCGATAGAAAAACATCGAATGAATCACTTAGAGACTTAACAATCGAATAATCACTATCGTGAGTACAAATTTTTACATCGATATAACTTCGATAAAAGAACGAAAGCATCTCTGACAGATATAGAATTGTTTCTTTTCCACAATTTTATTTTATTACGCTTCAGTTTCTGGGCGGAGCTGGACGGTTGTGCAATTGACTTTTTAAAGTAGTTTATCGTGTCAAATTTGTATGGCAAATTACTGAAAATGGAGATTCAAGCAAATTCAGTACCTTTGCCGCAGCGTCCTGCTAGGGCTAATAATCAACAGAACAAGAATATCGGCAAACATGTACAGCAAAAACAACAAATCGACGGCGGTGACGGCGGTCCGGCCGAGAAAAGAGCACGATTTGGTGGCCCCAACAACAATCAGAATGGCGGCGTCAATAGTGGAGGAGGTGGTGGTGGCCCCGGCGGCGGTGGCGGCGGTAACCAGAATCAAAATAAGAATTTTGCAAACAAGGGTGGATTCGGAAATCGGAACCGCAACCGTGGCGGCAATCAAAATAGGTCGAATTTTCAAAACCAGAACAATGTAAACGTAAGTACGATGAAATACATAAAACACAGAGCAATATACATATGTATGTCCGTGAAATAATGGAAATTGTTCTCAATTTAAATGACTTCTGCAACCGGCAGTCTTTTTTATACTCGCGATTCATGTTCTTCTTCTTTGTATGCCTAAGATATACATACATACATATTTTAGTTGTGTGTGTGTGATCACTTGGAAAAAACAACATGTGTATGTACACACATGCATACATACATACATATCTGGCTGGAATTGTGGCAATTGCAATGGCGGTTACAGCGTAATGCTGAACCTGCATAAAAGATGTGGTTGAAAGGGAACTCAAACTTCTTTAGCCGTAAACATTTTAATTATTTGGGTACTCAGCTGCATACATACAGTTTGAGTACATATTTCTAATCGAATTTGTGTGTTCGTCGTACATACATACATATGTATGTATTTACAAGTTGAGTACATTTTTGTGGCTTCGAAAAAAAAGCGTGGGAAAAGTGGATTACAATTATTATTTTTATTGGGAGAGTACATATAATTGTACATATTTTTTATTATATTCTGTGCTGCATTTTTTCTGCAGACTTCCCAAATTGCATACATGTCAACAACTGTACATACATGCATATGTATGTATGTATGCCTGTTTGTGTATATACAGTGCACGTCATACAGTGTCATCATCTATTTATCTCGTTCGCACCAACGGCATCGGGGCACAGCAGCTCAGAATGTTGTCTACTGCTTGAAAATTTGTTTGTTTGTGTGCGTGTGAGAAGAATGTGCGTGTGTGTGTGCTACAACCGGCAAATGGATCGTGTCCATATGGAAATATTTGAAAAATAAACAAGTAATGTTCTTGGGTTCAGGGGCATCTTTAAGATATACTATGTGTGTGTACTCAACGTATACATATAAACATATTTATACTGACGTACATGTATGTATGTCAATAACCTTTATCTGATTGAAAACTCTTATCGTATTCATCTTGCTTAGTTTGTTGTCTGACAAACTGTAACTGTTTAATATTTCCAATGTTTTTATCTTACTCGCACATGTGTGTTAGTTTATGTGACTATGTTCCACTGTGCTTGGGAATAAGTGAAGACTCGGGGAGTATAACAGTATAACAAATATTTCTTCAATCACTGGGGACAACTTTGTTGTTGTTTGGGATAATTCTAAAAGCGGCTTTGGCCCATTTTCGTTGTATTCAGCGGGTAGAATGTTTTATATTTTGCAGGTGCAATGTTTAATTGT
This sequence comes from Zaprionus africanus, assembly GCA_018151435.1. NCBI lineage: Eukaryota > Metazoa > Arthropoda > Insecta > Diptera > Drosophilidae > Zaprionus > Zaprionus africanus. The sequence continues at coordinate 99,402 of JAECXB010000076.1, forward strand.
TTATTGTTGATTTGTAGTGTAAATCATTGATGAGTAGTGTAAATCACATTTATTTCTTTCTTTATATACTTACATGGAATTATATAAACATATGTATATTATACACATACACATATACAGCAAAAGTCAACTGCAGAGGCATCAAAAGTGGATGGAGGAAACCTTAATGACAAATCTAATGAACAATCTAACAACAATCAGAATCAATCGAATTCAAATGCAGCAGCTCAGGCCCAGGCTCAAGCTCAGGCGCAAGCCCAGGCTCAAGCTCATGCCCATGCTCAGGCTCAGGCTCAAGCACAGGCCCAGGCTCAAAATCAAGCATTTAGGGCTCGTGGTGGTCCTGGCGGCGGTGGTGGCGGTGGCGGCGGTGGTGGTGGCGGCGGCGGTGGTGGTGGTGGCGGTGGTCCTGGTGGCGGACAACGTGATAGAAATCGTGGATCGCGCGGAGGCGGAGGTGGTGGCGGCGGCGGCGGAGATGGAAGAGGACAAAATTCTGGTGGTGGCGGAGGAGGCGGCGGCGGTAACAACTCACAACGCGGCGATGATTTCTTTATTGGTCAACGCCTTCGTGCCATCAGTGGCCCCACACATGAGCTACCGCCGATCGAGGTCGCCCAAGAGACAAAGTTCTCTGGCCGCAATCGCCTGTATGTCGGCAATCTGACAAACGATATTACGGATGAAGAGTTACGCGAAATGTTTAAGCCATTTGGTGAAATAGGCGAAATATTTTCAAATCTCGAGAAGAACTTTACATTCCTTAAGGTCGATTATCATGTTAATGCCGAAAAGGCCAAACGCGCCTTGGACGGTTCAATGCGCAAGGGTCGTCAGTTGCGTGTCCGTTTTGCCCCGAATGCGACCATCTTGCGTGTCAGCAATTTGACACCATTTGTGTCCAATGAATTGCTATACAAGTCCTTTGAAATATTCGGGCCAGTTGAGCGTGCCAGCATCACGGTCGATGATCGTGGCAAGCATATGGGTGAGGGCACCGTTGAGTTTGCTAAAAAGTCTTCGGCTAGCGCCTGTTTGCGTTTGTGCAATGAGAAATGCTTCTTTTTAACCGCATCGTTGCGTCCGTGCTTGGTGGAGCCAATGGAGGTTAACGATGACAACGATGGACTCCCAGAGAAGGCATTGAATAGGAAACTGCAAGAGTTCAATCAGGAGCGCAGCGTTGGTCCCCGCTTTGCCGATCAGAATTCATTTGAGCATGAGTACGGATCCAGATGGAAGCAATTGCATGATCTCTTCAAAAGCAAGCAGGACGCTCTCAAGCGTGAGCTTAAAATGGAAGAAGAGAAGCTCGAAGCTCAAATGGAGTACGCTCGCTATGAGCAAGAAACAGAGCTTTTGCGCCAAGGTTAGTATAACTGGGTAAAATGTATAATATTAAAAACAAAAAAAAACAAAAAAAAAAAAAACTAATTACTCTTCGGGTATTCCGGAGTTGATAAAGCTTTCTGCACATCTTCTTTCCCAGCCCTTAAATCTTTTAATAGCAATCTCGAATCTTGTTACTTTTAAACTAAAAACTATATTTAAATTGTTGGGAACACATGTTTTGGGTGGGACTATCGTCTTGAATAATTTTTCTATATGTTATCCTGTAATCTCTGTGATCGAGGGTACATTCATTTTCGCCAGGTTTTTGTATGAAGACCAGTGATGTTTTTTTAAGTAACTTCACTTATCAGTGCCTATAAATGTTAGACATTTTCAGGCAACTGTATATTGCTGCTTTCAATAGGAAGAATCAGTTAAATATAAAGATGTTTAAAACAGGGATTGGAATTATTTAAGCTGTCAATGACGACATGAACAATGTTATTTATTCGTAATAGTATTCATAGTATCGTAATATTATGTGTTTTAAAATACCTCGAAATTTTTGTCTTATTTGAAGATTATGGAAAGAAAATATTTGGTGATTCGTTGGTTATATAAAATCGTTTACCGATTTTTCTGGGATGTCTTTCTCACCTAAATATAAACATATATTAATATTACAAATTCATCCTGTTAGGAAACTAAATGCTTCTCACGTGGCCGGGGCCCTATTAGACTTAAAATTTACACTTATTCTATGTTTCCCGGAATCTATGTACGGCATATCTCTCGATAAATTCTGCTTGTATGTAAAATTCAGTCGAAACTGCGGTCTACGCAATTTTAAATGTTTTTCTGCTAAAAGGTGAAAGCACCTAGAACATTTCTAAACAATTTATAACTTTGGTGGGTGCTGCAACTTAGTTTTCCAATTGTGGAACTCTGGGGAAATGGGAATTCTTTACAATTTTTATATATTTCTTTTATAATCAAAATGCTTTTGGAAGCATATAACTTAGAACTCTGTGTAGAAATTCTTATTAACGACATCATCTCAATCAAAGTGTTGAAAAATGCAATATGCTGTTTGTGAAGAGATTTTGGGTTTCAAAATAGATTCTAGTCGTACCTAAAGTAATATAAATAAAATTTAATTAAAGGTCATGCTACCTGGCTACTATACATTTCCTGTCTTGTATCATCAACTCCTCATCTGTTTTTTTCTTTCTGTACCCTACTGAAAGTCTAATATTAAATACATTTTCCAGAGTTGAGAAAACGCGAATCCGATAATGAGCGTAAGAAATTGGAATGGGAAATGCGCGAGAAACAGGCTGAGGAAATGCGTAAGCGCGAAGAGGAAACAATGCGTCGTCACCAGAGCGAAATGCAAAGTCGGATGGTGCGACAGGAGGAGGATATGCGTCGTCGCCAGCAGGAGAACACATTATTTATGCAGGCCCAGCAGCTGAACTCGCTGCTTGATCAGCAAGAAGGTTTCGGAGGTGGTGGCAATGGCGGTGGCGGCGGCGGCGGTAATCCCAACTTTGATAACTTCAGAGGCAACAGCAATTCGCCGTTTGAAGTATTTAGAGGTTAGTCAAGTTTGGAAATGTGTATCTTTGAGAGATCCTAATTTATACAAACAACTTTTACTTTTTAGGTAACAACAATAACTCGTCCATGGGCGGAAACAATTCAGGACCTGGTGGCAACAACCAACAACAGGTATGTTAGCTGCGTGCAAGAGTTGCGGCTTGACAGTTATGCCTCTGAAGGAAGGATGCTGATCTTGCCATTTCGTCTCAATAACTATTCTTGTCTCTGTATAGATAGTTGAAGCAGAAGTAAAGATGAAAGTCGTTATACTCGGGGATTATTTTCATATTGTAATCTTTCTGAACTTGTATACAAATAACTTCAATGTTGGGATCATAAAATATTCTATTCTGTTAGCTCATGCTTGAATTGACAGTTGCAACTCAATGCATTGATAACTTGATGTTTTTAATGAAGTAAAAATTATTCTTCACGTATTTTTTTTGCCTCTGATATTCAACAATAGTAAACGAACTGAGTGAGTCGTCGCTCTTTTGTGGTTTCCCCAAAAATAAATGCATTTTTGGTGCGATTCCCTACGATGTTACTGGAGCTCTGCTACCAAACGTGTAAAGAAAATATATTTCTTAGAAACATACATATTTATACCTATAGTTACTCGCTTTGCTATGCTATATATACACAGAGTTTGGTATATGTCTATGACTCACATTTGTAACTGACGCAGCTCAAGTTTGTTTCAGATGTTGTTTAACTCATTGCAATCACAATTTTCTGATCGGGCAGAGCAGTGTAGCAACTCGCTATATAGCGTGCGCTACTCCCATTGTCTCGATAATTAAGATGTGGGAATTTATATATATATGTTGCTTGGGGTGGGCTGGTATTGTACACAAAAAATGTCAAAATGTGTGACCCACATTTGGAATGACTTTTACCATTTTTTTTTCCATTTGATTCGAACTTTTTAATCCATTGAAATGCGACTTATGCAAACTAAAGAAACTAGGCAACCTCAACTTGAATAAGTAATTGAGTGTTGGGAGGTTAAATGTAATCGGATCAAGGGAATTACTTTACTTGATTATTGGTTAAAGGGATTGGGAGGGGGAATGTATAAATTCATAGAATCTTATTTTGGTTTTGAGAACGGGGATTGTAGAGTGTTAAAACCCGATAAACAAAATCAGCAACAATTGAACTGAACGATGATATATTGTACTTTCCTTGCTCGCATAGGACTCCTTCGCGCCTTTTGAATTTGGGGTTAACAATATGAACCAAGGCGGCAATCAACGTGGAAATAACGGCGGAAATAATGTTCCATGGGGACGACGTCGTTTTTAAATACATCCCTGCAAGCGAAAGAGAATATAATGGACGGCCAGACAAACAAATTTCCCGGATATATCGCAAATTATAATAATCTCTCTATCATTGATTTGCGGCTAAAAGTAACACACACTTCTTGACTTTTTCGCTTTTCGCATCGATGCGAATGTACACAAATACAAAATGAAATTTGTATGGAGCATATATTACATGAGATAACTTATAATATAATCCTGCTTGCACCCAAAACTTTAAATATAAATAATTTGAGTTGTCAAATATGTCATCATCGTCAAGTATTTTTCAATAAAGAATTATACTTTTTCTTAAAAGTAATTTAAACCGTCATGTCGTGGCGTCAAATGAAACTAGAATACCTTTTACGATCTATAAGTAAACTTTATTGTACTATAATATCCCATCTTCAAGAAGAACATATGAACTTTTGAAGTATTTTTACTTAAATTCTACCATCTGTATCATTGTCAATAATTTTTACATATTTATATACATATTTTCATATGTAATCTACTAGAAATTGAGAATTTTTTTTGTTTTTTATACATATATTTTATTCATTCTTTACATCTTAATGTCCTGATCACTTTAAAGAAATATAGAAACACGTATATATATAGAGATTAAATGATTTTATCTTCTCCAAAGTTGTGTATATAAATCTTATGGTGAGTATGAAGCAAGTCGGGGGATCTGGGAAAGTGAAATTTGGGCGAAATTTCCCATATTTATCGACTTAAGCTTCTGCTACATAATGTTTTCTTGGGAATTAATGGGGAAATCGTGAAATTATCACGATCACATGTTTTCTTCAGAATTTCTTTGGGAATATTTGGGTAATTATTTTATGAAACATCATATTATTAATGTATTTAAACATCTCTTGAACTGTACTTAAAGTATACTTATGGGAATATACTATAGCCGCTTTTATAAAATATTGGCGGGATTAAAAATTTTGTAAAATTGCTTGGATGCTAATGTTTGGTGTAGTTCTATTTTGATAACAAAGGATCTGGTAATTGTTTAAATTACGCTTTATATGTCTTGAACGGGGGTCGATATGGCCAATCAATCTAATTTAACACGATTCTTTCGCAAAGAATTTTAAAATACTAAGAATCTACAGAGAACTGTTTGGGCATAGGGGTGTCAAACTTGGGTGTAGTGAACACAGCAAAAACTAATAAGAAATATATTTCTTACTATATATAAAATCTGGGAAAATAATGTGGACATCTTCTAAAGGTGATTGGGGAAATATGTGGATGCTTAAAAAGAAAAAGGTATGTACCATTTCCCAGGCTAATGTGACGCATTTTTCACTTGGCAAACCCCTCGGATATAATATGATTTGGGATCTTTCAGATCTGTACATTTTTCCTTATATTATCGCAATCTTTATTTTTAAAATGTTTCAGGCTTTCAACCGAAGCTTGATTGACTGCGAGAGTATCTCATCTTCGGCATGTCGAATATTGATTTTTTCTCTAATTTTTTTTTCAGATACTAAGTCAATCTTCTCACTAAGATCTATAATATATTTTATTTGTATTGAAATTATAATGGGTTTTTAGTGTGAAAACTACCGATATTTCTTTAGTATCGATTGATTCTTGAAACAGTAGCAAATGTATGAAATGCATCTAAAATTATACAGATTTACGTGAATATTGGTTCCTGTTCAATGGTATATAGAATAAATATGTGTGCATATTGGCACCTGTTTTGGTTAACTTCCATTTGTGAACTCCATTTGGGAATACGATCACGTACTTGTTTACGTTTCTATTGCAAATTGCGTAACTTTTGAAAACTCGCTCTATGCGATTATTATATAAAAGTTATTGAAAGAAAAAGTAACCTGAATAAATATTTAATATTTGAGCTGATTATATAAACATATACTATTTGTTTAATTGGTAAATGACGTGTGTGTATCAATTCAAGAAGTAGGGCAAAATGTGATTATATTATCGCTTGAGAGCTCTCTCAGTAAATATTTTTGCAAAGAAATCCCAAATGCAAACTTCAATTTTAAAACGGAATAGAGCATATTTTGTTTTATTCAGATTATTTTGAAATATTGTAGTTGTTTTTGTATACAACATATTTTGTGGACGTTCGATTGTGTATTTCAAGAACTCTTACGTCAATATTTTGTGACTCTACATTTAATCGTATTGTATGAAAAAAAAAAACATTTTGCAAATCATCAATGCCTCGTCATTGGCGCACTTAATATTAATTTTTTCCACATCATTTAAATTGATTTTGAAAGCTTTAATGTAATATCGTTTTTGCTCCTTTTAACCATGAATAATGTGATGTGTGTGTGATTAGAGTGTGTTCGTTCGTTGTTGGAGTTCCCCCTTGCATATGTTTGCACGAAAGCCAGTTTTGGCAGAGAACTTGAATTTGAAAACAAGAAAGCACTGCTCTCGTTTTGCCAGGTCGGAGTTTTAATACCCTTGCAGATTGTTTTCTTAAAAACTTGAATATTCCAGTTCCAGTGTTGCAAATTGGGTCAAGATATTGACGGTCTCGCAAATAATTGAAGCAAGTAATTTGTGTTTTAGAAAGTAACTTAGACTACCCAGTGTAATCTCATTTATGAGGAGTCTTAAGTACTGGCACCAGAATTAAAATCAAGATCATTAACATCAAGATTAAAGACAAGAATTCTTGTTCTTGAAAGCAGACTTAATCTTGAAAATTTTCAAGTTATATTTGGATCATAAATTAAATTCGTAGCCAAATTGTAGTATTGCCCACTGCAGGCGTGCCGGACTTGTCTTCCGATCGTTGGCTTTGCTTTTTGGCTCGAAAATTATGTTGAATTTTTTGGCAAAAACAAAAAATAAAAGAAGGAGGAGGAGGAACACTCGATTAAATCAAGTTTATATTTACAGGAAAACCAGCTGAGAGACGATGGCGGCGAGAGTTCGCTCGGGTTAACAAGGATAAACGATGATATAAAGCCGAATCGTGAGAAATTATTTCGATTTAAAATTGTAAGCAATTTTCATTTTAAATTTAAACATAAAACAAATTCATTTAATCTCCCCCATCCCCATGAATATGATGATGATGATAATAAAAGACTGAAATGGATTCTGTGTTGCATTGATTTATTTTTGGGTTGCATAGTTGGTTGTTCGGTTGTTTTTGTTGAGCTTTTCAGGAACCCAAATACACAAGATACATTCGTACATATGTATGTATGTATCTATGGCAAGCCATGCGGAGATATTTGAGACGACGACGGAAACTGGCACACAAACCCCATAAACAAGCGCAAAACGAAACAAAAACCGTACTCCTCTAACACTACCGGCGCCGCAATGGATGCTGCCCACAAAAGGAAACGCGACTGTGACGCAATTCAATCACGATGAACTAACTATTATGTACGTACATATATACATATGTGTGTGTTTGTGTATCTGTACTATTCACTCTTTCCAACACATGTAGCAAGTATGCACATGTACATCTTGTTCGTACATCGATTCGTACATGTACATAGGTATGTATTAGAGTCCTGCATGAATACATTCATTTTGTGCTCGACAGTATTGTACTAAGTTGTGTTTACTGCCCCCTAAAAATACTGTACTCATTTCTAACTCTAAATTATTTTTGAGAAGTCATATTTTTAATAACTTACTGTACAACTATGAACTCAGCACTTAAAACAATGTGTAGTAAATTACCTACAACAACTTTACTCATATTTGTTACTTACAATATTAAAATGAAAGAGTACACCAGCTGTCAAAACAGGCTAATTACTAAATAACTTACTGTACAACTATGTACTGAACACTAAAATTACTGTATAGTAAATAACCTGCACCCAATAATATAGTACTCATTTTTACTGTGCAACATTGAAGCTGTCAAAACAGGCTAAACTAAAACAATGCAACCCATTTTTTACTGATTGATTTAATTGCCCTTTTGAATGCATTCATGCAGTACTCTAGTATGTTTGTATGTATGTTTGCATTTATTCGCAATTGCGATGGTGTGATAGTAGTTTAAACCACACTGACAGCTTTAATTGCTGCTAGCCTCTCAGCACCTCTCTCGCGGAGAAAGAGAGAGATAGAGAGAGAGGGCGAGCAAAAACAAGTTAGTCTCTCTCGCAGAGCGGAGATTTGCAAGCGTGCGCACTGTGGCCGTGACTGATATTAACGGTAGTAGGCAACAGATTTAAATAACAAATTAAGATGTGGTTTACATACATATATTATATAAATAATTTGCCATTTACACACACGCACACACATATACAGACATGTGTACCTCGTGTTAACACATGAATATGCATAACATGTACGGCATGTCGTGTTGTTATCAGTTACAGTCAGAGTTCGATAACAATCGTATGCGCAACATGACATGAAATCTCAAATCAGCTGTTCACAGGATGAACCACTCAAGTTGCGAGGCAAGGATAAACTCAACGCATGCATTCATTTTGTGTCACCCTGTGTGGGTGCTCCACCACCACCTCCAAGCTGTCTGTCTGGATGTCTGTGTGTGAACTAAGTCTATTCTCTTAATATTGTCTTAATTCATACAAATAATTATGTGAGTAATTATTAATAATTAATATACATAAATATTTACTTAACGTTGAGTTTGGCAAACAATTAAAAAAAACCTTGCCTATCTCTTCTTTGAATGTCAGCTCTGAGAGCGACACACTACACACACACATGTACCTTAATGCCCATGTGTCTTTGTGTGCGTGTGGTCATCTCTGTTTGCAATTGTATAAGTAAGATGGCTTTAAGTTGCATACGAAACATGTCTTAAATGTCTACGTATTATGCATACATACATAAATAATCTGCATGCGTGTGTGTGTGTGTGCGTCGGCAAATATGTACACACGTAATACTAATTAGTTTTGGTTTTGTTACAGCACCGTTGCGTGTTATGTTTTGCATTTCATTTTGTTTTGAAAGCTTTAAAGCTGTGCTTTCATTTGTATTAATGCACATACATATACGTCTGTGTGTGTTTGTATGTATGTACCATCGCCACCACCACCAGCTTAGTGAGTAAGAGGCGGTCAGCGCGGCACAAACACACACAAGCATACATACGTGTGTATGTATGTACATATATTTACGTTCGTACACTCGTTTGTATTTATGTATTAACTTCAAAATAAAGTTCAGTTTAAGCTGGAGCGCAGTCGAGGTTGCGTCGCTTGTTCGTTCGGTCGGTCCGCTCCGCTCCGTTCCGTTCGGTTAGTTCCTCCTCATGGTAAGCACGTTCTCCTTCAGTGGTTGATGGTGTTGATAAACTACTTTTAATTCGATCGAAATTCGAAAAGTGACTGCAACATAAGTATTAACAAATAAATATATATTTCGGTGTGTGTTTGTATAAGAAATGCATTTTTCAAATTATTTCACGACATCTGACATTTGATGTATTTCGTACATACATATGTACGTTATGCATTCGTAACTTGGTAAACATACAAATGCAGTGAAGTGCATGTTGATGTACCCACACAAACACACACATGCGTACATGCATTTTGACCAGCACAACACCCGCATTAGTGTACCCAAATACTGCTGCTGCTGCAAATGCTCTCTGTGTGTACTTTTTTTTTTGTTGTTCGTGAGAAATTTGGTACTCTGTCTGTGATTAAGTGTTGGACGTGTTTCTGTGAATTTATAATAAATGAAAACAAATACAACAATTATGCCTATGTGTGCGTGTGAATTATTAACACTCTCAAACATACATACATACCTACGTACATGCATACAAATGTACATAAAATCATAGGTTGTTGTTACTGTTTATTTTGTGGTTTCGGTACGACGACTTCGACGGCGATTGGCACAGTGAAATAGAAACCGGAATCATCGGTATCGAAATGTACATAATATTGTTTATACGCACTATCTATCTGTTCCAAGTGCTCCCCAAAGTACTTGTTTCAGCCCTGCGGTACATTTGTATGCGTCTGTGTCTGTATGTATGTGTGTACATATGTACGTGCCTGTACAGAGGAGAGAGCACGGCAAAGCGCCAATCAACGGCGCAACAAACAATATTATCAATAAATGAAGAGACAGTTGAAAACATTTAATTCAAATTTAAATAAATCAAGCACGTACACATTCGCCTGGACGTGTACAATCGTGTGTACATGTGCGCACACTGGTACCAAATGTATGCAGTGCATGCATGCATGCCTCTCTATGTACAAAGGTACATATGGGAATGTGTACGGCTTGTACATCCCATCTAGACGTACACTTATGTACCTGTTTTCATGGACTAGGGATATAAAATGGTTTCAATTTGACTCTTTTCACTGGAAGTGTGTACACACACACACAGACGCCAAGCTCAATTGCCGATCATCATTGGCAATAACGGGGAACTTTTACATATTTAAATGTTAAATGAGTTAAACAAACAAACAAACAAGTCGAGACTAATTAAAGTTCCTACGGTGATTTTTTCATACATTTACTGTGTTTGCACAGCATTTCCACCCGGGAAGTACATTAAAGCCTAATGCGCCTAAATGCGCATTATATACAGACTAAATATACATTTGTATAATATAATATAATAAGGCGCTTAATTAAATCGTTAAAACGTACGAACGCGCTGACTTACCTATGCAGTTGTGTATTTGCAACGGGCATTTACGAATCATTTACAAAGCAGAGCTCTTAACTCAAATCCTCTTGCGAAACACACACACACACACACACACACGAGCACACAGTGCAAATAGCCCAGGTAGAGCTATAGCTATATATATAAATATATATATTTAGCTAAAGCTGTGTGGCATGTGATTGTTAGCTTCGTCGTGAGTCACGCTTCCGGCGACAGTTCTTTCTTTTGTTTTTGTTTTGGGTTTTTTTTTTGTACTTTAAAACTTTGTATAAATTTTAAGTCGGTTTAGTCGAGTGTAAGCTGTAAGTAAAGTTTCTTGCAGGAGCTCATGATGATGATGATGATACACATTCTTAGTCCCAACTGAAAGTGGATTAACTCAAGTTTATTCATCTGTAGGGAAACCGGATCGGATTAAAAATCGAGTTTAGTGTAGGAAAAACTTTCTTTAAATTACTTAATTAAGTGAAATTAACCAACACACAAGTGAATATACAGTATAATATTATTGTGTTGTATGTTTGTGTATCCCATGCAGATAATCCAAATTCACAACCAATACCTATGAAGAGATACATCCATGAAAGCCAAAGGACAAACACACGCAGTAGAAACCGCAGCCGCAACCGAAACCGAAACTGAAAGCAATCTGATAATAATAATAAAAAGGAATAAAACTCAAAAATCCCACAGATCTGAACCGAGTTAAATATGCTTGATGATATAGGCATTGATCGAGAGAATACCGTCGAATTACCATTTATTGTGGAACGTACGTGTACCGATTGCAACAACAATACCGACGATACCAGCACCAACCTGCGGCCCGTGACATCATCAAAAGCATCAGAAACAGCAACATCATCATCAGCATCACTCCCATCAGACCCATCAATCATCCCATCGTTACCATCATTATTATTGTGCTTAACAACATCCTGCCGAAGATTGTCACTATCATCAGCCAAGCTGGGCAATCGGGAGGCCAGCAGCAGATGCCATCCATATGCTAAACTCAATAGGCGATACAATTTATGCAAATGTAATCGAATGGCAACAAGCTGTATATATTTTGTATTAGTTTTAACAATCTTAAGTCTAGGAAACACTAGTGCTGCTTTTCAAAATAATTTTAATAATAATAATAACATAAATAATACAAATACAAGTAATAATTACAATAATAATAATAATACTATCGAAAGTGCAACTCAACATTCTGCTGGAATACTCCGTTATAGCGAGAGTAGTGCCAGTGAATTATCCTCAACCAACTACTCGAAATATCAAGCCGAAAAGGAACGTTATAGAATACACCCTGATATAGATTCTGAGACTGACTCTGAGGCTAGTAATACTCACAAGAAGAACAACAAGAACAACAACAGCAACAAGGAGAAGGCGAATACCAACAACGCTAAACAGACTGACACTGAGAGGCAACATCATCATTATCCTCTAGGCGATACTGACATATTCGGTCCCTATAGCCTACCCGACGATCCCATCTATACCAATGAGTTCGCTGTACATATACCCGCTGGCAAGTACGTGGCCGATGGCATAGCCGACAAATACGGGTTCATCAATAGAGGACAGGTAATTGTCATTTGTCGCAAATGTCAATGAAACAACCACAACAACAAGAAAACAAAGAGGAACAACTCATAGAGAGACCCTCCTTATGATGGGGACCCACTAGTATCTGTTTAAGTAATTAGTAACTCTTTTATACCCTTCGAACTTTGAAAATTGTCAAAAAAGGGTATACCAACTTTGTGCAAATTTATGTAACAGGTAAAAGGAGGCTTAAAGTTTACATATTTTTGATTAGGATCTGTCCGGATGTCCGGATGTGAACACACAAATCTCGACTATTATAAGAGCTAGAGACACCAAATTTCATTTGAAGGTTCAGGTATACCTTGGATAAATTTATTTCAAATACTGGCTGCCACGCCCATCGCCTCTGCAAATCATAGATTTTATTTTTAAATTCGATTTTTAAGCAACATAATAAGATAAAACATACTGACTTTAACATATACTTAGCTGACTATAATATTTATCTTTCCTCCAAATTTCAATACGATCGGACAATAAACAAACAAATTAAGTCATTAGAGTGAGATAGCAATAGGTAGAAGAAGAAGACTTTTGGTTTGCGAGGGTACTCCGAAGGGTACCTTGCAGTCTGGTGGTTGTAGTTGTTGTTGTCGTTGTTTCCGTGACATGCATTTGCACTCTGAGAGAGCCATCATTATAATTGTACGTTCTTCCATTATATTTGATATTTTCCGCACAGATCGGCGCCCTTGACGACTACTATCTATTTCAGCATCATCGCGTGTCGAAGCGTTCGCTTCGCTCGAGTCGCAAGCATCACAGTGCCTTAAAGTCGGAGTTCGAGGTGAGTGCGTAAACAACACGTACCGAGACCTTGTCTAGCCCCTCTTTCCCCTCTCCCGGCTCCAATAACTCTTTTGTATTTAATCATTTGAAGTTAAAAGTTTTTTAATTGGAATTCCTCTGTTTGTTATTCTCTCTCGCTTTTCCGTTCAGGTTAAATGGCTGCAGCAGCAACACGAGAAGATCCGACGGAAACGAGATGGCCCCTATCGCGAAATACCCACCTACAGTCCGTACAATATTTTACGCCAGCCTAATGACTACGCTATCGATCCGAATACGAATCCGCATTTTTCCTCATATTCCTCAGACCCTTTAATATCAACGTCGCCGCTGATGGGACTTGGTGGAGCTGGTGGAACACATTCGCCGCGACTCGAGTACCGCGATGTCACCTCGCATCTCGTATTTACCGATCCCTTGTTTAAGGAACAGTGGTATTTGGTGAGTAAAGTATGTAATCTGACGGCATTGCTGTCTTTCATCTTATCCATTAACCTCCCCCGCCCCACCCTTGTCTCGCTCTACACCATGTTTAGACACACACTCATACATACATGCATACGTGCCCACGTTATTCATTTGATACTTTGAGTTCTGACTCCAAGAATTGAAACCCAAAACGCGCTTTGGCGTAATTTTTTATTTATTTTGCTATAAAGTCATTAAACTTTTATGGCAACAAACAAGTTGAAAATTGAAGCTTTTCATTCATTTTATGATTCAAGGAAGTTAGTTAGTGTTAGTTAGGGCCTCGACTTTAGTTAGAGCTTATTTTAAGTACATACCTCAATATACTAAGTGCTTATTAAGTGTATACAAGGTTAATAAAGACACAAAATGGAAAAGAGGGGAATAAATAACTTGCGGGGGAATATTCTTCATTCATAAATGAACACAAAATAGGTTTAGCTTTAGAACCATAGGTTTTTGCTTAAAAAAAGGCTAAAGTTTCTAAATTACGTATTCAAATTTATATTTTTTAAAATTGTTCAATCTTTACCGACAGTGTTATTGTCGGTGCATATTGTTATTAAAAATGTCTGGCAATGTAAGCCACGATTGTTGATATACTTGTTTTGTTGTGAACTGAATAAAAATCGATATGCGAATCGATAAACCTGAATATTAATTTGCATACAAATTGAGTGGCTGTACGACAATTTTTAGAGCAGTTCAATAAAATATAAATATAAAATACACATACCATTCTAAAGAACAAATATCCAAACAGTAAGATTTCGTAAATTAAAATCTAAAAAAGGCCAGAATTGTCCATAAAAAGCTAACCTACTAACAGTGTTGCCAGCTCAGAATTTAAGTTTTTAAATATAAAACTGCAGGAATATTGCCCTATCTAACTCGAATTCGAACACAGAAAACTCTATATATTCAGCTACCTGGCAACCCTGGTCAATACAGTAGTAATAGAACCAAGTCCTTTTACTTTGTTAATTATATGTATTAAACAATTCAATTTATTAACCTTTTTTGATTTAATTTAAAGAACGGCGGAGCCAAGGATGGCCTGGACATGAATATAGCTCCTGCCTGGCAGAAGGGTTACACCGGCAAGGGCGTTGTGGTCTCCATTCTGGACGATGGTATACAAACAAATCATCCCGATCTAGCACAGAATTATGTACGTAATTAGTTACCATACTATATTATATAATTATAATGTTAACGATGAATTTTCCACAGGATCCCGACGCTTCATTCGATATTAATGGCAACGATTCGGATCCAACGCCACAGGACAATGGTGACAACAAACATGGCACCAGATGTGCTGGCGAAGTGGCCGCTGTGGCCTTTAACAACTACTGCGGAGTGGGTGTGGCATATAATGCCAGCATTGGAGGTAATTACCAGTGATATGATATGATATATAATATGATAACTCTGCTGCTGCTGCTGCTTCTCGACAGGCGTTCGTATGCTGGACGGCAAGGTGAACGATGTGGTGGAGGCGCAGGCATTGAGCTTGAATCCCTCGCACATTGATATATACAGTGCCTCGTGGGGTCCCGAAGATGATGGCTCCACAGTGGATGGACCCGGACCCTTGGCACGTCGTGCCTTCATTTATGGCGTTACCAGTGGCCGTCAGGGCAAGGGTTCCATCTTTGTTTGGGCCTCGGGCAATGGTGGCCGCTACACCGACTCTTGCAACTGCGATGGTTACACCAACTCCATTTTCACGCTCTCCATCTCAAGTGCCACACAGGCGGGGTAAGCAGAACCTGACCGACAATCGTTGCAGCTTATTGAATAATATGTTCTTGCAGCTTCAAGCCCTGGTACCTGGAAGAGTGCTCCTCAACGCTGGCCACAACCTATAGCTCGGGCACGCCTGGTCACGACAAGAGTGTCGCCACGGTGGACATGGACGGACGTCTGCGTCCCGACCACATTTGCACAGTGGAACATACGGGCACATCGGCATCGGCACCATTGGCCGCCGGCATTTGTGCACTGGCACTCGAGGCAAATCCTGATCTCACTTGGCGTGATATGCAATATCTGGTTGTGTATACCTCGCGACCGGGTCCCCTCGAGAAGGAGAATGGCTGGACCCTGAACGGAGTGCGACGCAAGTATAGCCACAAGTTCGGTTACGGTCTGATGGACGCCGGCGCCATGGTGGCTCTGGCTGAACAATGGAACACTGTGCCGCCGCAGCATATTTGCAAGTCGCGTGAGAATAATGAGGATCGCAAAATCGATGGCGCCTATGGCTACACACTGGCCACCCACATGGATGTGAATGGTTGTGCCGGCACCATCAATGAGGTGCGCTATTTGGAGCACGTGCAGTGTCGCATCACCTTGCGCTTCTTCCCGCGTGGTAATCTGCGTATTCTGTTGACTTCTCCCATGGGCACCACGAGCACATTGCTGTTTGAGAGACCGCGGGATATTGTCAAATCCAATTTCGATGATTGGCCATTCTTGAGTGTGCATTTCTGGGGTGAGAAGGCCGAGGGTCGTTGGACCTTGCAGGTGATTAATGGCGGCAGGAGGCGCGTTAATCAGCCTGGCATCCTCTCGAAATGGCAGCTCATCTTCTATGGCACCTCATCACAACCGATGCGCCTCAAATCGGAGCTGCTGAACACACAGCTGCGCAACAGTCCCGTCTCCACGAATCCCTTTCTCTTTCCGTCGGGCTCGAACATCGGACAACCGGCGAACGAGGGAGGAAATTTCAATACAGACAACTTCGGTTCATATCTGAACTATCAGAACATCTTCAGTAGCGCTGGGTCCAGTCCAGAAGTGGCCACTGCAACGCTGGACGGACAGAATGTGACACTAGGAACAGCAGAGGCGCAGCAATTGGCCAATAAGGATAACAAGTTGATACTCTATTCCTGTGATGCCGAGTGCGATTCCTCCGGTTGCTATGGACGCGGACCCACACAGTGTGTGGCATGCAGTCACTATCGACTGGATAAGTAAGTTGCAACTAGACAGAGATAGCATGTGCATTCGATCATTGTCTCTTTCTCTTTCGATTCAGCACCTGCGTGAGTCGTTGTCCGCCGCGATCGTTCCCGAATCAAATGGGCACTTGCTGGCCGTGCCATGACTCGTGTGAAACCTGTGCCGGCGCCGGGCCAGACAGTTGTCTCACCTGTGCACCCGCCCATCTACATGTCACCGATCTGGCTGTCTGTCTGCAGGTCTGTCCCGATGGCTACTTTGAGGGTAAGTGGAAGTGGATCAACTTGGAAGAAAGTTTAGCCAACCTTTTGTTTCATTTTCCTAGATATGAAGAACAGAACCTGCGTACCATGCGAACCCAACTGTGCCTCATGCCAGGATCGTCCCGAGTACTGCACCAGCTGTGATCATCATCTGGTCATGCATGAGAACAAGTGCTACTCGGCTTGTCCCTTGGACACGTATGAGACAGAGGAGAACAAGTGAGTGAGAAGATTGATTTCGAAGATGAGATTGATAAACCAAATCCTTTGTAGATGCGCCTATTGTCACTCGTCGTGTGCCACATGCAACGGTGCCACAGAGCAGGACTGCATCACATGTCGACCCAGTCGCTATGCCTGGCAAAACAAATGCCTGAACAACTGTCCCGATGGTTACTACGCCGACAAGAAGCGCCTGGAGTGCTTGCCCTGCCACGAGGGCTGCAAGACATGCATCAGCAATGGCATCTGCAGCGAATGCCTGTCCAGCTGGACGCTCAACAAGAAGGACAAGTGCATTGTGGCGGGCAGTGAAAGCTGCACTGAATGTAAGTAAAGAGACACGTGCTCCTCTTTCCTTTATGCCTAACCTTTTTCTCCTCTCGTTCAGCTGAATACTTTAGCCAGGCGGAGGACAAGTGCATGGCCTGCCATGAGTCCTGTGAGACCTGCAATGGACCCTTGTCTTCCAATTGTCTGTCATGCGCGCAGAATCGATTGCTAGAGCAGAGCAGCTGTGTAACTGGCTGCCAGGATGGCTTCTACATGGAGACAGGCGTCTGCACGCCCTGCTTGCACACTTGCACCCAATGTGTCTCGCGCACCAATTGCAGCAACTGTTCCAAGGGTCTGGAACTGCAGAATGGCGAGTGTCGCACCACATGCGCCGATGGGTGAGTCCTGGCAATAAAATAAAATTAATTAAATAATTCTATATTCATTTACTCTGGTTACCCCTTGCAGCTACTACAGCGATCGTGGCATCTGCGCCAAGTGCTACCTCAGTTGCCACACGTGCAGTGGGCCGCGTCGCAATCAGTGTGTACAGTGTCCCGCTGGCTGGCAGCTGGCGGCCGGAGAATGCCATCCGGAATGCCCCGAGGGCTTCTATAAATCTGACTTTGGTTGTCAGAAGTGTCATCACTATTGCAAGACCTGCAACGGTAAGATGAGCCTCATCATAAATCAGAATCCAGAATAACATTTCCTTCTTCTGTTTTCCATCGTAGGTGCTGGTCCATTGGCCTGCTCCTCATGCCCCACCCATTTTATGCTCGACGGAGGCCTTTGTATGGAATGCCTTAGCTCACAATATTACGACTCAATAACACAAACGTGCCGGAGTTGCCACGACTCGTGCCACGCGTGCTTTGGACCCGGTCAATACTCGTGCAAAGGTTGCGCTGCTCCCCTTCACCTGGATCAGTTGAATAGCCAGTGCGTGCCCTGCTGCCAGAGCAAAGGTGCAGGAGATAATAATGATACGGAAACCGAGAACTGTTGTCATTGCGATAAGGAAACTGGTGAGTAGATCGAAGATGCTCCTTGAGATAATTCATTGACTCTCGTTTGATTCCCTCTGCAGGTGAATGTAAAAGCGCATCGACTGCAGGCAAGCGTCGCACTGTGATCGGATCAGAGAGTATTTTCCGAAGTGCTTTACGCGACCAGAGAACCGAAGCCATGTCCGAAGGTAACAGCGGCGCCTTTGTGCTGCGACTCGACTCACCGCTGACGGCGATCACAGCGATTGCGGTTGCCATCTGTTTGCTTATCATCACGATTTTCTCCATCATTTTCGCAGTGTTGCAGGTAAAGCTTATGCCAGATCCACTCACTTACATTCCTTATAACATCTGTATTTGAATTGCAGCGCAATAGTAACCATGTCTCGAGGAATTCGGTGAGATATCGGAAAATTATCAGTAAATCGAGCATTGGTCGCGGCAAATGCGATGCCAGCAGCAATGAAGCTAGATTTATATTCAATGTCGGCGAGGAGGAGGAGGATCCAGATGATACTGATGATAATACTGATGATGATGATAATGAACATAATTTGAATGTCAATGCAACAAGGGGCACCATCAATAGAGTCGTTTATGAACAGCAACAAAGACAACAACAGCAACGCAAGAACACAAGTGGCCCGATGAATGGAAACGAATTTTATATTAAAAGTACAAATGATATTGATGCGATCGAGTTTCATTGCTCAGGTGTAAACAACAATGCGATAAATGTTAACACTACTAACTGCAGCAGTTCCCCCACGTCTTCGCAACAGCAACAACAACCGCCTTCAACTAGCAGAAGCAACAGCAACAGCAAAAACAATAGGAGAATCAGCAGTAGAAGCAATGTTCATAGCTGATTCCATGATTATTTCATTGTGAATGCACTAGGAACAACACGAACAACAACAACAACTACAACAACAACACCTATTATAGCAAAAGCAGCAATAAGCAGAAGTAGAAGAAGAAAAAGAACAGCAACACCAACACCAACAACAACAACAACTTTGATCCTGAATTTCTTGCTCTGGACTAGTAAATTTTAACCTTACTTGAGGAATATAGCGAATCGAAATATTTAACATCCGAAATGATAAAAATTTATATGTGATTGTGAATTGTTTTTATATATATATATATTTGTAAATTTAATGTTTGTATTAAATTTTTATGAAAAATGTTATGTCAAGTTGAACAATGAATGTGTTGTTTTTATTTCTCATTTTTTGTACTTATCCTGTGCAACAGGATGCATTCGATGAAGGAACATGGTATGAATATGATATATAGTTTATATAGTATGTATGTACATGGCGCAGTATGTATGTAGCTATGAATGTATGTAACGTATGTATGTTATGTACGCTTTGTATTATGATGAATGTTATGATAAATTATAGATTTCGCATTTTTGGCTTTGCCATTTCATGACAGATTCGAGAGTCGAAAAGGGACTTTGCTTTATTTACAGTTCTTGTATAAAAAAAGTTATATAAAATATTTTATATTTATATGATACATATCCGTTATATGCTTCGAGTAAATCTTATCAAAAATAAACTAAAGTCAGCGTAAGTAATTCGAGATTTTGCATGTGCGCTTTGTTCTTGATTCGTTTTTTTCTCCTTTAGCTTTGTAAATTCGTTAATTTTGTTTATGTGGACATTATTATTATAATATTATTATTGTTTATGTAATTTAGTGGAAATACTTGAAGATAGAAGTAGTTTGTACGCGACCTTTCACATCGGGAAATGTTTAAGTTTATACATAATACATACATACAATGTACTTTTGAGCAGTAGATGTGGTTTTTTTTTTTGTTTTTTTTTTTTTAAATGCATACATTCTCTTATACACTACATACATGCATCTACGTTCACAGACGTTTTTGCTCCTTTTTTATTGGCTACATACATAAGGTAGTTCTATGATATTGTACAGTCGCAGCACATTAGAGAATAATAGAGACATTTAACCACCTTCTCGTCATTATCATCGTAAGGTGCAACGGACTTGGGATCGTATTTATTATCATTGATTTTACAGGCATCCAGTTCGTCGGATTCCTTAAGTGCCTTCTTAGATTTCTTTCGCTTTGTTTTAAGCATATGTTCGTTGCTTGTGCGCTGCGGCTCATCCTCGTTCCATGAGTCTGCGTTCTCATGATTTAGTTTACAACTAGAAATGCTTTCAATGGAATTGATGTCATCCTGTTGCGAATAAAAGGAGGAATTGATTTAATACAATGGAGAATCATTTATGGGAGTTGAATGTAACCTGATTATTGTTCTGATTCCTGTATATGCCCTTTTGGGGCGTGGCATGCGTCGGACTATGGTTCATCAGTGGCTGGCTGTTGTTGTTCCTGCGATGGGCCAGCGGCGATGCGTTCGTTGTTATTGATGCTGTCGTTCCGGCCGAACTATTTAATACCACAGCTGACGTGGACAGATCTGCATCGCCGATCAATGGCACCTTTGGCAACTCATCAGGATTCAATATGTTGTGCTGAAAGAAGGAACATATATTGTATAAGTACATATGTATTATCTTTTTATGATATGAGTTACTATTATCTATTTCTTATTATATGGTTTATATAATCTTTTCATATAGAACTGACTGAGGTATATTTACCAAATCAAGTATGCCCACAGTTGTTATTAATATCGGAGATGCCATTGCCGTGGTTGAGGGTGTCGATGGAGCCAGCTCCGATAGTGGGCTATTTAAATTTGGAGATATTGCGGCAACTGGAGTTGGAGTTAATGGGACGCCATCTGAGAGACCATTTGAGTCATCTGACAGTATATTATTATCACGATTCACACGTTCGTTCGTTTTCACAAGCATTGAGGACATAGCGCCTACGGTTACCAATGATGATGTCGAAGCACCGTCCTCGTCCTGGGGCGTAATGGGCCTACAAAGGGTTAGACGGTTCTTAGTTCTTAAATCGAAATGGATCGACATTTGTGTTCAGTAATATGTCAACGTCTGTTTGATTTTTTGAATAAATATCTATAGACATAAACATAGTATTGTATATATTTTTATATATAGTTCTATACCGATGTGTATAGAATTTTAATTATTATTATTAAGTACACACACATTAACACACACAAAGTTAAGTCATGAAATTCTTGTCGTGGCCTGCTGATAACAAATCAAAACTCTGAATTCATCATCTTTAATCTCTCAACTTACAATAGCTGTAAACCTTGCGGGATGGATTTGGGCAATTATACTCACAAGTCAAATAGTTCGGATTGGGCCTTGCTGCCACCCAAGGTCCACACTTCGCTTTTCTTTTGTGTGGGCGAATAGGAGATATGTTTATTTGTGGAACTGAGGCGACCTTTTGAATGGCTTTTACGTCCTGGGATCCACAAGACGCGCAAACCGGAAGACGATTTGCTTTTCTTGGTTGAATTGGAAGCCATCTGAAAATCAACGCCCCAACGTTTCAAATATAAGCAGAGTCAGGCAAACAAACAAACTCCAGAGAATATATGTATGTAGGCAAGCGTGTGGCTTAGCAGGCATGTACCGTATATATCTACAGTGTTCATATGTATGTGGATTGTACTATATACATGTGTAGTTTGTACATTTCGATTTGTCACGTGCTCCTCCTCCTTCTCCTCTTGTTTCTCACCTCGCTCCCTTCCCTTTGTATACACCTATGTTTTCACTCTTTATGCATGCACGTCTTGGCCAATGATTTAAATGATTGTTACTGTTACTGTTTGTGCAATTGTTAATGTGTTGTGGTATGCATACGGTGGGAATTAACTGATATGATATCTTAGAGAGCTCTCAGTACATAAATGTTATCATACAAGCTATCCTTCAACCGGATTCCCCAGTGATTACGCATCCAGTGTGCAACCTTCGCGATGTGTGCCAAATAACTTTTACCAAATAAGCCCAGATTCACACAAAAAGTGCGCAGGTGTGCGTGTCTATGTATACTCGTTACACATTAGTAGTGCGTGTGTGCGTGTGAGCTTATGTATTTTAGTGCAAAACAACATCATGATGTTTCCCAAAAGCTTAGTGTTTGTTTTTACATGTTTTTAAGCACATATGTACATATGTAGTATTGTATGTCGCCAACTGAATTGTGAATAACACTCACCTTTCCTCGATCAAGCCTTTACTTTTTTAGGTGCACCAGTTTTTGTGCAAACAATAAATATGCAAATGTATGCATGAACATACACGTCTTTATCTTGTTTTATTCAAAATCCTTGTATGTAGCGATTGTACATTAACTTCTGTTTTAATTTAGACGAGATTCGTACTGGTTTACTCTGGACGGATTTGTTAGAAAGGAATTCGCTAAAGTATATTGAGTTTATTTGGAATTTTTGTAAAAAAACAAAAACACAGTATGATAGTGATGTCAAAAAGTTATTACAAATTTTGATATTTCAGCCATCGATACATCGATTAAGCTCAACATGTGTGTGCGTGCAAGTGTTTATATCGATTTGTATCCGTTGATATAACTGGCCCAATGGTGGATAAAAACTGAATAGTGCCATCCATTCGATAAGTCGAAGCAGCACGAAACAGCTGACGAACGGTGTGACCAGGTGATTGTAAATGAATAAATACCATAAACGAATATTCCGTTGACAGAAAAACGCAGCTCCTTCACCTGCTAATCGCACTCATTTTATTTTTGTATTTACGCTCTTCTGTTTACGTATGTGTTTGTACATAAACAACATTAAGAGTTCTGGTCTAGTTATGAGACAAACACACACGCACACACACACAACTAACACACAGTCCTCTTAGCCGCCTAATCAGCCGCGTAGATACGCATACAAGCACATGAATATTTGGTTTGTTTCTCTGCATTCAAAACTCACAGATTCTAAATATATAACATATTCCCGAGAGCGGCGTAAAATTATCGAAACACCATGAGCATGTAATATACGGGCCAGCTTCGAGCCCAGTCTCCCCGTGTACGTGCTGCACTCAGCTATCCGTTGTTGTTCGCGTGTAGACGTAGGTAATTTATTTTTTATTTATTTAACACATACATATCAAATCAATTTTTATGCCTAATGCGCAACTAAAAAACATTTGCATGATACTGCATATAAACATACATCTGTGTTGTATATAGAACTATTATATAATATACACGGCGAAAGGAACTGCATCCGGAAATGTCAGGAATATTTTAGATACATCTGTGTCACTATGTATGTACGGCGTATTCAGACATCCTCTCCAAATACGTGCACACTTACACAGACACGCGAGCACTCACGCAAATACTCACACACAAACATACACTTGTACAAGCGGCCCATGTAGCCGACGAGGTGAAGGAGCAGCGGGCAGAGCAGGGGGGTGTCACGAGAGGAGAAAAACGGACCCGGTTCGCGCGTCTTGGTAGCCCTCGCCGCGATTCATCAGCAAAATTTATTTTTGGAGCTCTGGCAGAGAGCAGCGACATTTTTATTTAGACTTAGAATTTGTTTTTATGTTTCTCGACATTAACACACAATTCGACAACTTCTACATCTCGCGGCGGGCGCCAGTCTTTGATTTTGTATCTGCATCTGTATCTGCATCTGCATCTGTATCTCTATCTGCGAGTGCAGGCAGAGGTTCGGTTCAGGCAGCTTCAATCGAATCGAGTCTGCAGCGAGAATAGTGTAAGGAATCTGAATAAGTGTTGTCGAAATTTGTAGATATTGTACTTATAGATACATCTGTATCTATAATGTGTCCATGTATGTGTACATCAATGTGGAATGCGCGTTCGTATGCATACATACATACTCGTACACTGAGTACGCTCATTGCATAGGCATATTTTCGAAATAGCGCCGCATACGGTTTATAGAATTATTTTCGTACATCTGTCTATGGTGGAATTGTTAGTTGTCGCTCGAATCAGTCTCTAATTATATAACATATCTGAACATTAAGTTATTAAAGTGTTAAGTAAGTGCAGGACAAGCTGAAAATATATTAAAGGGTTTTAATGCAGGCGCGGGTTAAACTCATGTATATCCTATATATAGATAAAATTATCGTTATTCGAAGTGGTTTATATGCGGGATTGCAAATTGATTCATACCATTTAATTTTATAAAGATATAATAGATTTATTTATAAAATAATCATTCTTCTTATTGATATAGAATATCATCCGTGAAGGCAGGATACGAGAAGAGCTGTAATCATGGATCCGGAAGCGTTTTTGGATGTGGCCAATCAGGTCATCAAGCTAAAAATGTTTCCGTTCTTCGACATCGCGCACAGTTTACTTGCCGCGCTGGCCGTGCGCGAGGATTTGGGCGCCAATGCTCAGGCCTTCTCCAGAAAGCATCCGCTCGCCTGCTGGCTATCGACAATGCTGGTGATATTCGCCGGCGGCATGGTGGCTAACGGATTGCTCGGAGAGCCGATACTGGCTCCGTTGAAGAACACCGGACAGCTGTTTGTGGGCTCCGCTGTGTGGTGAGTGTGCAGTGACATAAGGAATTGGGATACCATGAAGTATATACAATGTATGATAACTATTCCGAACAGGTACATTGTCTTCTATACGCCCTTCGATATCGGATACAAAGTTGCCAAGTTTTTACCGGTGAAGATCGTCGCGAGTGCCATGAAGGAAATTTACCGTGCAAAAAAAGTGTACGACGGTGTTGGACACGCTGCCAAGTTGTATCCGAATGCGTGGATTATCATGATCATCATCGGCACACTGAAGGGCAATGGCGCTGGCTTCACCAAGCTGATCGAGCGACTCATCCGCGGCGCGTGGACACCAACCGCAATGGAATTCATGCAGCCCTCCTTGTGAGTTACCTAATTAGATGCCTAGATTAGAACATTAAGTTGATATAATGACTGATCTTCTCTTCCCTTCGTAGCTATACCAAAGCGTCTTTGCTTGCTTCCATTATCTTTGTTCTTGACAAGAAGACGGACTGGATTTCAGCGCCTCACGCTTTAGTCTACTTTGGTATTGTCATATTCTTGGTGTACTTCAAGCTGTCATCGATCCTGTTGGGCATTCATGATCCCTTCTTGCCGTTGGAGAATCTGTGCTGTGCAATCTTCTTTGGCGGCATTTGGGATAGTCTGGCCAAGATTCTTGGCCGCGGCCAGGCCAAGGATGGCGATAGTAAAGACGTTAAGAAAAGCAACTGAACTACATATACAATATGTAAATTAGCTCAAAATTTTGTAATCGCTGCCAACCAAAGCAACAATTTTTTATTATTATTATTATTTTTAATATCGAACGAACCATTTTAACAATATCCCATAAGTTTTAGACCTTGTAATTTGTACGAGAGATTCGAGAGTTGAATGAAATCAAGCTCAGCGATAAGCAACAAGTGGGTGTGTCTGCCTGTGGTTGACTTTGATTTCATGCTTCCATCTCAGTTATATGCCACATCATCTATAACTATAGCTATATACATGATATATATTCTTTAGTTGTCTCTTATCATTTTTAATATGTGTAGGTACCTAGGGACCTTTATCTTTCTTTTTTGATCTGTTCTGTTTTGTTTTGATTTAACTTCGACTGATGTGCGGTGTCTTTATTAAACTTACAATTTGTGAACAAGAAATCGAGAGATTTTGACGAAACGATTTGCTCAGTTTATATATACTATATATATATATATATGTATGTACATGCGCAATTACAAATTGGCGTATCTATAGAACTTTTATGTTTTTTGTTTGTAAACCCATAAGGTGTAAATATTATTTTGTTAATCACGCTCAGATCTTCCTTACATACTTTTGGGAACACTTCCAAACAAGTCATAATTTTAAGAGCTCATCAGACAAGCATGTACAACAAAAAATCGAACTATATAGTGTACATTTATGATTAAATACGCATTCATACAGTTGGATGTATGGGTTACAACAACTACTGATCATGATTATTGGTTGCAATAAAGCTATGTGAACCTATTCTACATGGACTCGTCTTTATCAATTACTACCCGAATCCGAGAGAGATAGATGCATAATAATAATAATAAGAAACAAAAACAGGAATTGGTGTGATGCGTAAAAGACGCATCAGCGGATTGTATATTACGAATATGAAATTGAAAAGTGGACTTTACTGATTTACACGTACATGAATATGGTCTTAAAACTATAACTTTGTACTTAAAATGCTATATAATTATGTGCTATACAGTGGTAAATTGCGCCTTACAGTGAACTGAAAGAGAGAGAGAGAAAGAGTGTGTTAATGATTTTGTTGTTCCTTAAGAGATCTCTTTAACTCACCAATGAATTCAGAAACGGGATCGTTGTCGCCTTCACCGCGCATTGTACCAGTGATTTCCTCGTTCTCGACCATCGGCAGGAAAAGCTGCACAAACTCCGGCGAGTAAGGATGCGTTATTGTCTCAAGAACTTCGGTAACAAAATACCGAATCAGGGATATATCAGTGTCTTCAATTGCACAACATTGTTTAATATATCGCAGCACTGGGACGACACAGCCGCGTGTCAATAGATTGACCATGCGATCCAGTATCATTTTCTTCATCTCCAGCTGAACAAGAATCTCCAGTTCGTCTTGCTTCGACTCGAATAGGCGTATCAGAAGAAATAGAATCTGCTGCTGCAATGTTGGATGCACTCCGGCAACTTCATCGAGCACCGCCAAATGCGTGGGGCAACTGTCTGTTGAAAGTTTAAAATACGATGGTTCCATAACAACATTCTCAATCCATCGGATCACTCCAACGCCAACAACGGGGTACCTTAAAAGGGCATCATATATAATCATATTTAACTATACATCTATATCATTTAACTCACTTAATGCAATTGTAGAGTGTTTGCAGTTCGGCAATTAGTTCTGTTGAACCCTGATCGACAATACAAATGGCGTGGGCCTTCTCTATTGCTTGGATTGTACTCTTTAGCTCGTCCTTGTTAAGCGTTCTTTCGGTCAGGGGCCGCTTCTTGGCGGGCTGGTCAATAACTGACGAGGCATAGGCCAGCAGGAAAACATATTTTGGGTTTATGTTCTGGATTGATTTTCACGCTAGCGCGAAATAAGGCATCGACGAGCAACTCCAAAAACTGCGGATTGCGTATGAGATCAATTGGGGGCGGATCTGAACCCGAGTAATTGCGAAACAGTACAGTTATGTCTGCCGGATTTAAGGTATTGCGGGTTAACATTGAGGTAAGAGCTTGACACGCCTGCGGATACACCGCTGAACCATTAAGAGCCATCGTAATGGGTGTCACGTTTTGATTACATGAAACGGTGGAAAAAGAGATTAGCTTATGAAGGGGTACAGATTGAAGACTATGGAAATGCTCACTTTTGAAGGGCATATTTGATGATCTCCTGGGATAGCCTCTTCATATTAAAGCCACCTTTTTGTTCTTGACTAAGCACTTGAATCAAGACCTGAGAGTAAACGTATGTATGCTGGCCATGGCACACCATTCGGGCACACTCCTGAATGGCTCCATGAACATCATCGGGATTGTTTAAAAATTTAACTATCGATGTTTTCAATACGCGGGAGAACACTTCGATTTGCTGTGCGGCAGTTGAAATTGATGTGATTTCGCTTTGAAAGCCAGCATCTGATATCAATTTAATTGTAAAGTTAAGCATGAGGCAATCGGGGTATTCTTCTGCTAAACGATATATTAGAGATCGCCACGTATAATGGTCAATCATTTCCGTCAACCAATCCGGCGTCTCGCCTTCCTCTGTAAATATCGTATCCGCTTTTTTAGGGTCAAATGATTTGAGAATCATTTCCTTTAAGTGGTTCTCAACCATTGCCTGCACTTCCGTCACCTTGACACCAGCCAAAATAAGCCACTCGGCCAGGAGGTTCGCCATCTGGGCAACAGCCTTGTAGTTTTGAGACAACATTGATATCACTTCTTCGGGCGAGCCACCGGATTGGAAGTACCGCTTCAACTGTGTAAATATCCCGGGCTCCATAATATAGTCGGGTGTTAAAAATTTTTCTAGGCATTCTTGTATTGTCTTTTGTGGGTTATCCTCGTGAAGTTCCTTTATTATGAAAACAAAAAAATTTGTTGTTTTGATTTGTCGGCTTGGCATTGACGCAAACGTCAAACTGATACGTACCTCGGTAGTTGACTGTTGTTTTGTGCGGCCCTGCCAACCGGAATCCTCGTATTCTACTTCCATTTTTATTATAAATAATGAACATTCACTAATTTAACACTTTTAATCTTAATATTATTATATTTTATTTTTATGAGGTATGTCGAATGTGTATCGATATATTGCTTATATCGATTGATAAAGTAGTCGATTATTTTACATGGCGGTTTAAATTATGCCGTCATACAATTGATGTAACTTGCCTTAATAAGAGAAAAAAATAAATATAATTTTTGATAAAATTAATTTCAATAAATCTCAAGCATTAACTTAATAATATATGTTTATAATACCTATTTAAAGTTATACTTATTTATCGATATGTTATCGAGAGGGTAATACATTGCGTGGCTTGTTTTAGCGCTGCTAACTTGCCAGAAATGTATTTTTTCTAGCACTACTGTACCTCATAATGCTAACAGCTGTGAAGTCAATGTTAATTTGTGAGTATATCGATAGAACAGATATCGTTTAAATATATTCGATTTAAAATGAATAGGGTCGTTAAAAATACCGAACAAGGACAGTATTTATTTTAAATTTGTTTCCATTATTTTACTTTTCTGCTAATATAAAAATATATAAATTTGCATATGTTGTAAATGTAAATCTTTTTCACAATGTTTGTTATTGATTTTATTATCCTTTGTCTATACCTTTGGGCTCTGTGGTTTTCTTGCCACCTGCTTCTCTATTAGAGCTGGCTCTATGAACATATCATTAACGGCTTTCATGAGAAAGTCGGGCAGTAAACAGGTAACTGTACAGATTATGATATATAGCCACATGGGAAGCGAGCTCAAGAACATGTTGTAGACATGATAGAGAGTATTGTCGCTTAAACAATTGTATATGTATGTGCTCAACATGAATGCAAAAATGGAGAAGATAATGAAGGCGAAGTTGAGGTAGCTCATGTAGTGCGAGGCCAAGAATACCTTCAGATTGCCAACGAGAACCAGCACCATTATAAGCATAGTTCCGAAAGTATTGAAATCAGCCGTTTGTCCCTGATTAAAGACAACATTATTGTCATATAGAATGGCATAGGCAAAGTAAAAGATAATGAACATTTGCATGGCTCCATTCAGAATCCAGAAAATAAATGTGCGCCACGAGGTCAATCTGTTGTGTGCGATTCCTCTATATAAAATGGGAAATCTGAAAGATACGAAGATATTAAATATACATTATTAATCAATTAATTATTTGCATACCTTAGTAGGGTGTTCTCGCTGTAATGCTTATCGGACATGGCCAGATACGTGAAACTGAACGATATGTAAATGATGTCGAACAGCCAGAGATATAGATCATTGTACACCGATGTGGCCGAGTACAGGTCATAGATTTGAAAGAGCGCCATGCAGCCGGTAATAATGATGTTCTTGTAGCAATAGAAGAGCACCAGGAATGCCAATCTCTCGGTATTATAATGTCCGTGTACTAGCAATAGTCGCTGCAGCATATCAAACTTGGCTATGGCGTAGTCGGCACAACGCGCCGCCTGCTTCCCCTCACGACCCACAATGCCGATGCCAATGTGCGCCTCCTGGATCATGGACACATCGTTGGCGCCGTCACCAATGGCAGCTGTTATGTGGTTGCCCGACTGCTTGATCAACATCACGATCTCGCTCTTCTGCAGCGGACTCAGGCGGCAGCAGAGCACCGCCTTGCACTGCAGAGCCAGTTCGGCGAATTGTTTGGGCAGGTGCAGCAGCAGCGCACTGACTGTTGTTCCATCGATGACCAGGGCAGTTGGCCTAGATGCACTGCTCGTAAGATCAGCCTCAATCTGCTGTAACCTGTTGGACAGCTCTGCCAGATCGGTGACATTGATGAGGAAGTGCACCACAGCCGATGGCGGTATATGCTTGCACGCCATGCCAATGTTGAAGGCCGTCTCTACTTTATCTCCGGTGAGTACCCAGATCTTTAGACCAGCCTCCTGCAGGGCCACCAGTGTCTTATCCACATCATCCTGCAACGCATCCTCCAAGGCCGTAGCACCCAGCAGTTCCAGTCCTGCAGAGGCAAGTTTAACAAGATATACCCAGTATACCCTTTCTTGTACAGCTTTGGCAACTTACCGACTTCAATGTTCTCGTAACACTTCGCAATCAGCTCCTGCCGATTCACCAGTTCGATATTGGCATTCTGGTACTCGGCGACAAACGTAGCGTACTCGGCCTCCGTCAAGGGTTTCCGGGCGACGGCGAGCGTGCGTAATCCCTGCTTGGCAGACTCCGTTATCTGTGCATCCACCAGCGAGATTAGTGGACTGTCCTGGCAGCGCGGCAGTATGGCGGTCTCAGCACCCTTGCTATAAAGCCAAATGGAGCCGTTTTCATCCCGTACAATGACACTCATCCGCTTCCTCTCTGAGCTAAACTCGAGCACCTGCAGACGCTCGTAGTGCAGCTCCTTGATGTCTCCGTCGTTCGAGATGTGACACAATTGCAACACATTGTTGTCGCTGCTCTTGAGTATCAATCCCAGCTTGGCGCATCCCTCCAGAATTGCTTTCTCATCGGGACTAGATGCCTGATAGCGTCCCACAATGTCCCTTGTGATCAGGCTATCGTTCTCCGATTGCAATTCGGCTGATTTGCCCTCGACCTGCTCCAGCACGTCTACTGTGTGGCACAGCGCAAGTGCCTCAAAGAGGTTAGTTACTTCTGTCTGAAATAGACAATCATATGCTCAAGAATCTCAATATCTCTCTCAATAATACTCAAGAATCTCTACGTACTTCCATTGTCCAGAGCTCGAAACTTTCGTCTGTGGTCGGGCAATATAATTGCGTGTTCTGCAAATCGTAAGTATTCTCTCCGGTGTGACATCTGAGAAAGATCATTTGGTTCTTGGTCAGGGTGCCTGTCTTATCCGAGAAGAGTATGTTGATTTGCCCGAGATCTTCGTTCAGATTCGATGCATTCACCTCGCAGGGCTGATCGGTTTCCTCGTCATACAAACGCAGATCTGATTTCATAAAGATGGCACCGAAGACACGATATAGCTCGATGTTCATGTACATGGAGATCGGTACCATATAGTTGAAGAGTATCAGGAACGAGAGAAAGTCCTCGAATATCTGGAACACCTTGTTGTAATCGATGGGAGGACCCAGGTAATACACACTCGGCACCACTGTGGCTGACTTCTGCCTGAAAGGGAATCGAATGAGTATAAAGAATTATCATTATAGATCCTATAATCGATTACCTTTCGATCAGATAAAGTATGAGCACAACAACCACCATGCCCACAATCAGAGCAATGATGAATCTATTGATGTACTGCTCGCTGGAGGCGGACTTGTTGCCCGTGTAGCGACTATTTAGCTGCAACTTGGTGGCCATGCCCGTGTAGATGGCACAGCCAATGACCCGGCCCTGGCCCTTCATGCGAACCCCGCGCAGCAACAGGTTATCGATGGCCAGCGAGATCGGTGCCCTCGCATTGCCCTCGAACTCGATGCGTCCATTGAAGCCATAGAGATCGGAGGTCGACTGCTCACAGACCACGGTGCCCATATGCTGATCGCTTTCATACGTTGAGTACGCATAGTTGGATGGACCGAAGATCGTCTTGAGATTCGTCTCACCATCCAAATTAGCCGTGTTCACATAGCACATGTTCTCCGTTCCCGGCGAGTGGAGCAGAACCAGATCACAGGGCACATCAGTGGCGCTGGTTACCACAACCAGATCACCCGGTGCTATATATTCTGAATCGATACGTTGTTCCTTTCCTTGGCGTATAACGGTAACTGAATGGAGTTAAAGAAGTGAGAAATGAAGCGAATGAAAAACTGAATCGGCATCTCAAACCTTTTGTGGTGTTGACTATTCGATCACTTTTCGATCGAGCATAGTCCTCGAGGCCTTCCTTGAGCGCCGTGACGATCATCACGAAGAGTAGCGGCAGCAGCGAAGTCAATGGATCAATTGTATCATCTGCAGAGTATAGGGTTGTTTAATAAAAATCTATATCTTCCAGAGTTTACAATGGAACATACTAACGAAGAAGGAGACAATCGTGATGATCAGAAAGTAAAAGT
Organism: Zaprionus africanus; assembly: GCA_018151435.1. Classification (NCBI taxonomy): domain Eukaryota; kingdom Metazoa; phylum Arthropoda; class Insecta; order Diptera; family Drosophilidae; genus Zaprionus; species Zaprionus africanus. The sequence continues at coordinate 132,222 of JAECXB010000076.1, forward strand.
ATACGGCGCGACGGAACTGTTCGTAAAAGTTCAGTGGAATAAAGGTCAGCCAGGTGTATTTGGTCGTTTTCACCCGATTAGGTCGCAAGTTCTTGCGCAGATTAGCCTGGCCAATGGGTATACGTAGTGGGGTTGATTCTTTCTTTCCGTTACTGGCCATGGTGTATACGTAGCTTTCGTTTCAACTGAATTCTCTATCCTTTGTTGACGGATTAGGAGTAGCACACGCGCGTTATCTTTCCATGCTAAACATCGACTGAAATTCGGCAAACATTTCTTCTTCACCAATCGCTCAATTTATAGCCCATTCACTTTTGTTTCCAGATACCAGGCAAAGCGATACTTAAACTAGTCAAAGGGTTAATCGGTTAATCGCACATCCTGGTTATCAGTTAGATGCCTAAGGTTCTTTGGCTAGTTGCAAGACAGTTCAATTGGTGAAATTCAACAGTAATATGGCTTGCATTGTGGCTTGTAATGAGCGGATCGTGCTTCCTATTGATTAACATTAGCCGTAGATTAGATATAGTCTGTCAGCTTGCGATTTGAAGCTATATTTGTTCCCCCACTTGGAAGTATGTACTTGCTTGTATATGTATATCATAAAATTCCAGCAGGTGCTTGAGCACAAAGAAGAGAATTTCAATTTGAATGGGTTTTTGTCGGATAAGGCTTTGTATTAACACTTGTTTTAGTTTTAAGAATGAATAAAATATATGAAAAAACAAGAATTTAACTTTCTACGAGTATATATTTCTGAAAGTTTCATTGTGAAGAGTTAATATTTCTAATAGTTCCATCATCAAGTAGTTCCCTACTAGTTCCTTCTGACTTCCATCTCAGCTAAAAGGAGCCTTTATTGCTCTAATATGTTCTTTAACATAAGACTTTAATACCATTATCCATTGGGGATTTACCATTTGTCTCCGATAATACCCTATGATTATGCTAGTCTTGAAGACACACCTTTGGTCTGGGACTGGACTGGTCGCTGACTAAGTGCCGCAGATATGCGGAACTAGTGATAAATACGAGTATGGCTGACGCATCTGACTTAAATTATCAGTTGGGCGTTAACCCCAAACATGCGTTGATTCATTTCCAATAAGTCTTGGCAAACATAAACAATATTAAATATCTATTTAAGGGATTTGTTTGCTTGGACGTTGTAGATCCTTTGAATTGTTGTAGATACTTAAGATCGATACTTAGTTACTTTTTGTTTTACTTTTATTTCTTTCAGGAATCTTCCAAGAAAGAAGATGAGAAGATGATCCGGAACCTAATCGAGGCATATCTTTGAAGTATATGCGTATTATATATAGTAAAAGTTTGATGCTATAAACAGTTCTTATAGTTAATATCTTAAGTAAATATACCACGACTGTTACTTCACACGGTCTTCCCTGTAATCGCCATGGATCATTATCACTAAGGGTACCGCTAAGTACTTGTAATAATTATTATATAATGTCAGATAAATTCGCAGGAATATATAGTAAAAATTTCATGGTATAAACAGTTCTCATAGTTAATACCTTAAGTAAATATACCACGACTGTTACTTCACACGGTCTTCCCTGTAATCGCCATGGATCATTATCACTAAGGGTACCGCTGAGTACTTATAATAATTATTATATAATTTTAGATAAATTCACAGGAAAACCCGTTAAAGAAAAGTAAATATATTTACGAAAGAAAACGACGACAATTTCAGGCACCGCGAACTTGTTTACTTTGCCAACTCTTCGATGGGACATTGCGTACTTGGGCAGTGTGTCCGATAAGGCTAGTCGTAGTAGGGGGGCTTTGTTGTAATACACCATGTACACATGCTATAGGACAGGTTACACCACACACACACACAAATACAATATTACATGCATACATATATACATATTATTGCAATTTCTTGGGGTAAGGAAACATTATTTAGCTATCGTCAGAGAGGCCTCTCTGTTCCCGCTCGAGCAACTGTATGTGTGTGAGTGTGTGTGTGTGTGCGGGTGTGTGTGCGGTCGTGGGGTAAGCGAGCGAATGTGTACGATTCAATGCTTTAAGATAAGATATTGTTATCGACTTTATCTCTTCGGTGTGGTTAGAAAAATTCGTAATAGTCGCCGCTCGCCGGTTAAGAGAGTGAAAGCTTGTTGGGCCCCAGAGGTGCCACAGAGGTGGGGCGGTGTCAGCAGCTCCTTGGTTTATCTGCAAGCAAGTTATGGGTGTGTGCGTGTGCATATATGTATGTATATTAATAACGGCCAGTTTGCCAGCACTTGGACGACTCTCTTAGGTTTATCATCCAGAGAATTGAAATGGGAATCGACACGGCATTACACATTATTCGCATATCATAATGAATGCAATTTGATGTGCGTCCGATATACATATATTGGTAGAGTAATATATAGGTTTAGGTATACAGGCATACATATACTTATATCTGGGTGTGCGCCTGTGTGTGTGTGTGTGTGTGTGGGGCACATATCATTACCAGTACTATCGCTATCAACAATTCTTCGACAGTTTGCCGATAGATCAGTTTGCGCGTGGAAGGCTTCTCCTTCCTTTTTGTTTTGTATACTCGGGCATGTGAATTAGCATTAGCACACGATATATACATATATATACCTATATATATTCCGATCTGCCGCCTAAGCCTCAAGGATTGGCCAACAATTAAGCTAGCTATCAGACCAAAACAAAATGGTATGTTTACATCTCGCAGCACTAAACTAAAGTCAAATACCTGTGCATATTTGAACTATCTATGTATGCTAAGTGTGTGTGCTTATCTGTAGTATCTGTAGTAGTATCTGCTCTGACGAGTAGCTCCGCATCTGTTGACAAATGATAATAGTCGAGTGTGGTTTATTCAAGTGACAAGTGAAAATGCTCTCTAGAGCAACGAGTTCATCTGAACCAAGCTGGGGTTATCCTACCACAAAAGTGATCAGTTTCTTATAAGAGAATTTAACTGTTGTTCTATAATTTTGTGAATAAATGTGCATATATATAATATATACTCGAGTATGGCCTGACAAAATATATTACACCTAGCAAAGCAAGAGGCCCCAGTCGATAATGATTAGGAATACTCTGTGCACAGGGGTGAGTCTACGAAAAGTGGAAAACATCACGGCAATTTGAGTATTTTTTATATATGTGATGATAAAATCTATTCAAATTGATAGGGCGTCTCAGTCGGAGTTCGCAGTTGATTCGACTTGAGCTCTGACGGGGCATTAATATAATCTCTGGAATTGCTAACGACTTTCTGCTGACCTGTTTACAGTGCTGCCAAAAAAAAGAGGGTATTCGGGTGGACCTAGATAACCACATCGTTTCATATCAATCAGTCAACAGGGGATTACAGGCGAATGGGCCTGGGTATTTTCGGAATTTTTGCAAATGAATCATAGATTATATATAACTCTACTATGTGCTGGCCATGCCGAGAGAGTTCCAACTCGGGTTCAGTACATGGCAGAGATTTATTACGGTTTAAAATAATGCAAGTCATGTCGGTTAAGTATTTTCCTGCCAATTGAAGCTCGCCTTGAAGTAGGCAACGATTTGTTCAGTTAAACACTGTAAATTCTATACAAGATGCTATAAAGTGCCATAAAGAGTTTACTGCCCCGCAGATATTGTGGATATTGCTTCATGACTTTACCAACCGCTTCAGTTGTGAAATTCTAATCGTTCGGATATCGCCAGAGATCATAAAGGCAACATGACGTAGCTAGTTGCCACATTGCGTGCAAAGGGTATGCTTGGTGCAAGTGTACCCTGGCTGCTTATAACCATATATAGGCCAATAATATATATGTAGGTTATCTGTGGATACATATGTAATGCAGATATATCCGCGCAGTTCTCCTGAACTATCGATTGCTGGCTGGCAAAGGGTTGTTGCTTGTTGATCGATTCCCAGAAATCGACGTCGGCGTTGGCGTTGGCGTCGCTGCCTAACGCTATTAGTCAGCTGCGACACTTAAATGCTACCATAATCTTATCTTGGCCCGTTGATATGTATGTCTGCGATACGAGAAATCCCCCCACTTTTTTTTTTGTTGAAGAGAAAATCCGAAAGAGAAACTGCGAACAGGAAGAGCGCTGACAGTCGGCTATATTGGATTAGTCAAGACGATCAGAGCGTGCGAGTGAGCGCGAAACTTCAACAATGAGTTGAAAGTTTTTTCGGCCTGCTCCGAAGGTTTCTCCAACTGATAACAGAGACTATGGTGCCTGCCTTAGGCACCCTCGGTACTGCTCTGCTCCGTTCAGTTCGCTACGGTTCAAGTACACAAAAGTCGAGTAAACTGAAAAAAATAATAAAAAAAAAGAATTGCTGATAATTCGCGTCTCCTTTTGGTCCGCTCGTTCGGTTCTCTTAGGGCCCGTTGTGGGTTGACATTGTGGCCTCATGTGTAGGTAGTGTCGATATGAGTTGTGTGGCTATACATAGATCGATTGCCGTTTGATACCATTAACGGTGACCGTCTGCAGCTCGGCAAGTTGGTGCTGGCTTGTTCTCTTGCGCCTGTTCGGGCACTCGGTTATTGGTTCCCAAAGCCAGTCACGATAAGCACGATTGTCAATTCGAGGCACAACGAAGCCTTTCCGTGACACATAAATCGCTGGCTAGTATGCGATTGCTGCGACTCCGAGGCACATTGTACTTCCAAAAACAAAGCATTCTATCGAAAGTCCAACATTAGCTGAATTAAGCCAACATGGATAACGTGCTGCAAAGGGTTCTCAAACGGGTGAGTTGAATAACCATACCGGACTGGAAGTGTTCAAGAAAGTTTATCACAGTTTATGTGAAGTTAGTTTAAGTTTCATTTGTTTTTTTTGTGTTTCAAAAATGTTCTTATTGGAAACGTATTGACGTAAGCAGCTGCACAATAGTGGCAAATAACGAGGTCGAATGTATCAAATCTCCTAAATATTATCTTCGTATTATCTGCCACTAAAAGCGAATGTTGATATCACCATGACACACCCGGACGCTTATAGTTGTATACCGGCTATCTGCGAAGATTGTGTTTACTATAACACACACACACATCTGCACTACCTCAACCTCGGTTGTTCTCAGCAGTTGAGTCCATTGGGGTATACCCAAGACCAGGTTTCATAGATGTTCTAGGGTTAAAAGTTATAGCCTTAGTTAGTTCTGAATAAAAGGGTTTTTTAATAGCGATATTAATTCAACGATCTCAGTCAGAAAAGGAAAAGTGAAGTCAACAACTCAATTTTTAATAAAAACAAATAAAAAAAAATATGTATGTATATATATATTATATTATCTGCACTACCTCAACGCCTGTTCTTATTAATAGAGTCCATTGGGGTATACCTTAGACTAGGTTTTATAGATGTTCTAGGGTTAAAAGTTACAAGCCATTCTTCTGAATAAAAGGATTTTATAATAGCGATATTAGTTCAAAGATCTTAGTAAGAAAAGGAAATGTGAAGTCAGCAACTCAATTTTTAATAAAAACAAACAAACAAAAAAAAAAAAAAAAAAAAAAAAATTATAAATAAAGTTTTGATTTTAAGACGCTTTATCATTGTAAGAGCTTCTTGAGTTCTGCACCAAACAAACGAATTTGAAGATGTTTGAAAGAGTGCTTTTCCTTCAGGAATTTTAAGACCTATCAAACAGAGACACATGAAAGAGCCCTTAACTCAAGGACCAGTACTGTTACATAAAACTCTTTAGTTTTGATAAGAAAGTTCTCAATAACTGCCATTGAAGTCCTAACTCAGTTCTGACAGAAAGGTACACTCAAAGAAATGCCCTTCAATCTTTAATTGTAGTTTTGATAAGAACATTCTTCATTACTGCCCTTTAAGTCATAAATATGCCTTGGTAATCGGATTAGACAGACAAACATTTATATAAACATTCGTATATTCGAAGAAAAGCCCTTAAATCCAATGTCCAGTACTATAAAAGAACAGTTATAAATAGTGTAAAAACAATTATATCATAAATCTATTTCTGATAAGTTGACACTGAATCTAAGTTGGAGTACAACGCAAAAGAAACTCCTGACCAAGAGCACGTAGATGTCCAAGAAAAGACTTGTAATTCAATCTGAAAAACCTAAAAAATAATAGGATTGGTTCTTCAATTTCCTGGTGGAAGAGGCCACACTCAATGCTGTGAGTGCATGCCCGTGCACAAGCACTTGTGAATAGAAATATATTCAATTCAGTCAAATATCGACGAATTTGACGAACTGGCAAATTAAGCCTGCACTTTGAACTCATAACTCGCCTCGCATAACTGGCGAAGAGCAAGCGATCGGTCGGTCTATTTGGCGATCGGGTGCTACGAGCTCTACTAATTGTTCTGTTCCGAAGAGTCTCGCAATAGCAGTAGCAATAGTAGTAGTAGTAGAGGTGGAGGTAGCTGGAGCTTTCACGACTATCTTTTGCTGGCGCCTCGTCAGCTGTGCCGACATCGAGATCTCGATCTCGATCGAAATGAATATGCAGATCGTATTCTCAGTGCGAGAACGGGCTTCAAGTTGCGCACATCGTGTGACCAGGCGAATTGTCTGTCGTTAGTCTATCGGTCGAGTGAGCGAGTGTGTGTGTGGAGTGGAGTGCGGCGGCTTTACAGGGTATTGAGTAGCGATTGGCAAACGTATCTTCACCTCAGTGATTTATTGTGATCGTGTCCCTAAGCTCTTCGAGGTGTTTGGGAAGAATATGGAACTTAGATCTTCAATCAACGCGAAGATCGTAAAGTCATTACGTGATTGAGAACCGACGTCACTGAGATTCGTGTAAAGCGCGAGCATCTAAAGTCATGTAAATGCGAAAAACAAATTCCACGCACCGATATACAATAGAATACAGCAGTAACAACCATATGCATATACACCATACATTGTTTACACTCGCTAGTGTGTGTGTGTGTGTGTGTGTGTGTGTGCTCACAGAACTGTTCAATTGAAGTGTTAAAATTACCCACTTAACATCGTTTTAAGGTTATACCTTTTAATGTGTTGAGAGAAACAGCCAAATAGCCGTCTTAACCGACGCCCGGTCACACGTAGCGTGTGTGCAGATGTACCATATGTACATATATACTATATATATACACCTGTGATATACACCACATGCAAATTCAAACAACAACAAGTGGAGAAAATAAATCATCATCGGATGTTCAAAGGCGCCGTCGTCGTTACCAGATGAAACTGAAACTGAAGCTGAAGCTGACTTCCAATCGCGCTCGTTAGAGATCGTTCTTCCCTTCCCCTTACACCCCTCAATTAGAAACGTATTCCCCGCGTTGAGAAGATGCACATGCACCAGTTAAATGCGAGCGTAACGATCGTTGATCTGTTGTTGTCACTGCATATCGGCCAGATGTTAGACAATGAATTTCTTTGGCCATGACTATCTCAGCGGATTTCGGCGCATCAATCATCTGGGTCGATATCATCAGACGCCACTCTGGGCGGCAGAGCCGCCCTCAGAGCCGCAGTTCTATCTCAAGGAGACATTCCTATGGAAGCAGCGTAAGGTGCGTGACACAATCGTGCCCCCTTCACCCCTGGCCTACGCACTCGACTCGCAATGTATTGTGCATACTCGTCATCGTGCATAGACATCTGTATTGATTAACCCCATTAACCCGCTGACCAAACACAAACCGATCTTTGAGAATAGATGTCAAGCATTGCTTTAAGTCACAGCGTGTGTGTTGGGCACCAAATGTAGCAGAACTTCTACGAAACTTATCAATATTTACAAGACTTTGATTTGCCCTACACAAAAACGGAAAGAACTTACATATACTAAGTTTTTTACTGCGTGAAGAACTTGGGAGATTTCAGTGATAAACCTCGAAGAGATACTAACAGTACATTGTAGGTTACACTTTAGTAAACTAGGACTAGTGAGTAAGCAGCTATACAGATTCTTGGAGTTAGATACCGAGATACGGAAGCACTTACCTACAGTATGTTCGGCAAAGGTTCTTACGTGTAAGAGAAGAAGCCTCTTCTCGATGTAAACGAAATATGGTCGACGAAATAAGGCCCTTAGAAGAAACTGGGCTGCATAGGAAGCTCTTGATCTAGATATAACTCTAGATCTAAATTATATACATACCTCACAGGAATACTTACAGAACATTGAAGGCATTTCCTTTGCAAACTAGAAATACTGAGTAAGGAGCTGTACAGACACTTAGAGTTAGATACTGAGATATCGGGACACTTACTCACCTTATGTCCGGCATTGGCTCTTAAGATGAAAAGCCTCTTTTCGAAGTTCTTAGAGAACATTGAAGATATCTCCTTTGCAAACTAGGAATAGTGAGTAAGGAGCTAAACAGATTTTTTGAGTTAGATCCCGAGACAAGGGAACATTTACTCAGAGTATGTTCTGCATATTCTTAAAAAAAGAAGCACCTTCTTGAAGTAAACCAGATAAGATCGACTAGTCCAGGCGCAGCTATTGGTATACTTAGAAGAAACTGCACTGCATAGGAAGCTCTAGGTAGATCTACAAGGTCGCAGTACTTGTCAAGCAACCAAAGAGATAAAGAACTTGTAGAAAACTGATCAATAGGCATTGATCTCTCAAAGACGAATGTCTTACATATGGGGAAAACCTTTACTCAAGTGCACTAGGGCGACTTCTTGTGGTACTTGAAAAAACATGTGGGAATTTTCCCAGATTGACATTTAAAGATCCAGGATAATTGGACTGGGAATTTCCTTAGATAAATATTTATAGACACAGAATAATTGGAAGATTGAAAGACTCTGTCATTTGTAAGATGAATGTCTTTGATGTGCAGAAAACCTTATCTCAAGTGCACTGAAGCGATGTGGAGCTCCTGCACTTAGTTCTCAAATAAATTATAATGAACTAAGGGCTAGTAGTAAAGCACATATTGAAGGGAGTAAGCATTTTAGATATTGTACCTGATTATACAAATCTATACTTCTTAACAATACTCTACTCGGCCAAGCTTGTTTCTGAACGTCAAATCTGCATTCATTCACATGTTTGAATTTCAATTAAAAATAAACAAATATGGAAATACCTTATCGCTTTGTTTTCTAGGGTTCCAGAGTCAGCACTATAAATGACTGGCTACAAATTAAAATCGGAGGCCCCGAGGAGGGGAAGAAGAAGAAGCCAAAGAATCAAAATCGAATCAAGTCCACAAAGTACACATTGATAACATTCCTGCCGCAGAATCTGCTGGAACAGTTTCGGCGCATTGCGAACTTTTACTTCCTGGTGATGACGATAGTTTCGCTCTTAATTGGTAACACGATCGATAGTAATCGACAACTGATCGATTACTAAAAACTCTCTCTTTCTCTTCTCACTCTGTAGAAAGTCCGGTCTCGCCCATGACCTCCCTGCTGCCCCTCGTCTTCGTGATCGCTGTGACAGCCGCCAAACAGGGATATGAAGACATATTGCGATATAGAACTGATAATGTGGTCAACCGATCTCCGGGTAGGTAGTCCCGTTAGCTCTACAAATGAGATCACTTGGAACTGTTTCTTCTCTTCTGTTTCTTGCAGTGACCATCATAAAGAACGGCGTGGAGGCGGTGATACAGTCGCAGCATGTGGCGCCGGGCGATCTGATTGTGGTGGAGCGTGACTGTGATGTGCCCTGCGATCTGGTGCTGCTGCGTTCCACAGATCCGCATGGTAAGTGCTTCATAACGACAGCCAATTTGGATGGCGAGTCGAATCTGAAGACGCTGCTAGTACCGCGTGACCTGCCCTCCGTGCCCATCGAGGAGATGCATCAGCTGGGCGTCATTGAGTGCGAAACTCCGGGCACGGATCTGTATAGTTTCAATGGCAAGATCGAGCTGGCCGGCGGCGAGGGGCGTGTGCTGCCCCTGTCCGCTGAGAATGTGTTGCTGCGTGGATCGCGGGTCAAGAACACTGAGGTCGTCATCGGCTGTGCCATCTACACTGGCATGACAACAAAGCTGCAGCTCAACAGTCGCCTCACGCGCAACAAGACCGCCTCCAGCGAGACCTATGTGAATCGTTTCCTGATCTTCATACTGGTCGTGCTGATAGTCATCGTAACGCTGCTCTATTTCCTCAAACGGTAAGTGGATCCACCAGTGGAGTAGAGAGAAGGAGCTTAGTCCCTAACGAACTTGTTCTTCTTGGCAGCTACAACGAGCTCTTTGTGATACCGAAGCTGACGTACCTGGGACCGCCAACGGATAGCTACACTGTCAAGCAGTTCCTGCAGGATTACCTCTCGTTCCTGATACTCTTCAACTATCTGATACCCATCTCGCTGTACGTGACCATCGAGCTGCAGCGTGTGATTGGCAGCATGTTCATGGAGTGGGACATGGAGCTGTACGAGAAGGAGACGGACCAGCAGTGCGTGGTGAACACATCCAATCTGAACGAGGAGCTGGGCCAGATCAACATACTGTTCTCGGACAAGACGGGCACACTGACCAAGAACGAGATGAACTTCCAGCAATGCTCGATTGCAGGCAACAAGTACACGTACAAGAAGACGCGGCTGGAGGATGCGGAGACCAAGGCGCTGACGGACATTAACAAGTTCACGGTGAGCCAAAGAGATGCCCCCTGAGTGAAGCATGCCCTGCTAAACGTTTCCCTTTGCAGCTGGACCAGAAGAACTTCTTCCAGGCGCTGACAATTTGCCATACGGTGCAGGTGGCGGCCAGCGTCACGCCGGAGGAGCCGGCAGCGGCTGAGGCACCCAAGCAGGAGACGAACAAGTCGGGCCCACCCGAGATGTACTCCATATCGGACATCACCGAGGAGAGCCACAATTCTAGTCAGAACAGCGAGCTCAATGTGAGCCACACCATCGAGACATCGCTGTCGACACATCCGAATGGCGGCAATGCGCCCGCCACCTCGTCCGATGTGAATCCCCTGCTGCTCTCCCACGACAGTCCCAAGGTGGAGCGACGCAAGCGTCCGCAGGTGGTCAAGCGTAGTCCGAACTTTGCCCGCTCCAACAAGGTGCACATTGCCTCGGCTTCGGCGGATGCGAGTGGCAGCGCGACACCCCAGAACGGTGGCTCCGCCTCGGGCATGCAGAGTCCAGCGATAATGCGCCCGATCTCCTTGCAGTTCCAGCGTTCCACCTCCGAGCGGGATCTGCCGCAATTCGAGGAGGCCCATAGTGCCACCGCCGCGGCCTTGGGCCATCGACGCGCCCACTCCTATGGCGCACCCAATGCCTACCTGTCGCATCCCGTGGGCAGCATGTCGCCACCCATACTGCCCGGCAGCGTGCTCTTCCGTGCCGGCAGCAATTCATCGCGCGAGTCCTATGCCGCGCCCACCTTCACACGCCAGCCGACGATGCTCATCCGCGCCGAGTCGCAGCGGCGCAAGCACGAGATCGAACAGACGATATGGTAGGTCCAGCAGGATTACCTCAGTGCAGTACCTAATCCTCCTTCCCCCTCCTTTCTCTCTCTCTCTTAGTTTGCTGGACTATCAGGCCTCCAGTCCGGACGAGAAGGCGCTGGTGGAGGCGTGCGCAAATCTGGGATTCGTCTACACCGGCGACGATGACGAAGTGCTGCGCGTGCGCATTGTGCCACCACATCTGGACTACAAGCGTCCCTTCATTGGCAGCAAGCCACGCGAGGATTGCTTCCAGCGCCTGCACGTGCTGGAGTTCACCTCGGACCGCAAGCGCATGAGCGTCATAGTGCGCGATGCGGCGGGCAAGAAGTGGATCTACACCAAGGGTGCCGAGAGCTATGTGTTTCCACTGTGCGCGAATAGCTCTGCCGGCATGGTCAGCAAGACCGATGGCCACATCAGCGACTTTGCCCGCCTGGGCTTGCGCACGCTGGCCATAGCCAGGCGAGAGATTCCCGAGTCGGAGTACCAGGAGTTTGTCACGTCGCTGGCGCAGGCGAACAGCTCGCTGGAGAATCGCAAGCAGCTGAGCGAGGAGTGCTATGCCAAGATCGAAAGTGGTGGGTAAACCAAGTCAAGCTGGAACTCAAGCGAGTTTGGATCTGAATAACTTTGATTGTTCTTCAACAGAGTTGGACTTGCTGGGGGCCACGGCGGTGGAGGATGCGCTCCAGGACGATGTGGCTGATACGCTCGTGTCCCTGCAGGCAGCCGGCATCAAGATTTGGGTACTCACCGGCGACAAGGTGGAGACCGCGCTGAATATCGCTCTCTCCTGCGGCCACATACCGCCGGATGCCAAGAAGTACATCATACTCGACTGCAAGAGCCGCGACGATCTGGAGGTGCATCTGAACACGCTGGATCGCGAGATAGTCTTTGGCATTGGGCGCCAGTGTGCCCTGCTTATTGACGGCGCCAGCCTGGGCGTCGCCCTCGCCCAAATGCCCAAAGAATTCCGCGACGTGGCGGTCAAGTGCACTGCTGTGCTCTGCTGTCGCCTGAGTCCGCTGCAGAAAAGCGAAGTGGTTGCTCTCATCAAGTCGTCCAATGAGAACTACAACACCGCCGCCATTGGTGACGGTGCCAACGATGTGTCCATGATCCAGGAGGCGCATGTCGGCATCGGCATCATGGGACGAGAGGGTCGCCAGGCAGCTCGCTGTGCCGACTTCGCCTTTGCCAAGTTCTGCATGCTGAAGCGTCTGTTGCTCGTCCATGGCCACTACCACAGTGTGCGACTGTGCTTCCTGGTGCTCTACTTCTTCTACAAGAACATTCTGTTCATGGGCATCATGTTCCTCTTCCAGTTCCACACGCTCTTCTCCTCGTCCTCCATCTATGACTCGCTGTTCCTGACCCTCTACAATGTGATCTACACATCGCTGCCCATCCTGTTCATCGCGCTCACCGAGAAACCCTACACCGAGGAGGTCCTCATGAAGTGAGTACTCAAATATATTTATGGTTATTTTGAAATACATTTCATTATAATTCACGATCTCTGACAATCTTCGCAATATCATAATCAGGCATAACATATCTTTACTTTAAAGTAAAACCTTCAGATTCTCATTTACTTTAGGTTTCGATCAAATACTTGTTAATCTTTTCTGACTGTTCATGAATATATATTGTGTACTCTGAATTCAATTTCCCCACTTTACATTTAAGATATCAAGAATTCCCTAAAACCTTCGGTTTCTACTTAATTCCTTTAGATTTCAATAATGTTTGAAGTATGTTTCCTTGATAAATTGACATATTTTATAGTCATCTCTGACTGTTCATGAATATATATTGTGTAATTTGAATTTAAAAGATCTCATAAGATTCCCAGAGCTTTTAGATTCTTATTTACTTTAGATTTCAATCATATTCAACTTGGCATATTTTATAGTCTTCTCTGACTGTTCATGAATATATATACTCTGCATTCAATAGCTCTACTATACATTTAATATATCATCAAGTCCCTTTATCCTTCAGTTCCTCATTTCTTTTAGTTTTTTTTCAAATTCGAAGAATATTAACTTGATTACTAGGCATATTTTATAATATACGTTAACTTATCATGAATATATAATATATTGTAAACTGTCTCTTTACTATGCATTTAATATATCATCAAGTCTCTTTTTTCTCCCCGTAGAACTAGAACCTTCCAATCCTTATATCTTTTAGATTTTAATCAAATCATATTATAATCTCCCCTGACTGATCATGAATATATATTGTGTACTCTGCATTCACTATGGATGCGCACTTTGCATTTAAAATATCATCAAGTCCCTAGATCTTTCACTTCCTTACTTCCTCCAGATTTTAATCATATTCAAAGTATGTTTACTTGGTAACTTGGTGTCTTTATAATCTCCTCTGACTGATCATGAATATATATTGTATACTTTCTTTACTATATACTTACGATATCATCAACTTCCTCTCTGCTCCCCGTAGAACCTTCCGATGCTTATTTCTTTTAGATTTCATTCAAATTATAGTATAATCTCCTCTAACTGATCATGAATATATATTGTATACTCCTCTCTCTCTCCCTTCATTCAGAAACCCAAAGCTGTACAAAAAGAACACGGACAACAAGCAGCTGCACTGGCCGTACTTCCTCATGTGGACGATATTCGGCATCTACCATTCGGTTATAATCTTCTACTTCGCCTACTGCATCTTCTCGTTCAACAATGTGATCCTCAATGGCGGCCAGACGGCGGCGTTCTCCTGCTTCGGCACGCTGCTCATCTGGGCCGTGGTGATCATAGCGAACCTAAAGCTCTGGCTGGAGTCCATGTATCTGTCGTACTGGTACATAGCGACCCTGGTGCTATCCATACTCGCATTCATGGGCACGACAGTCATCTACAACGTTATCAATCTGTGAGTTTGCTTTGCGCCGCATTAATGTTTGTTTGTTCTCTATGATGACTCATTTGGCCTTTGCAGAGACTACGATACGGACATCTATTGGGCATACAACAAGCTGCTGGCCTCGCTGCCCGTCTGGCTATATATCCTGTTGGTGACTGTGGCCTGCCTGCTGCCCGACTTCACGTTGCGCATGCTCAAGCGGGCCCTGAATATCAAGAGCTTTAGCATTTTCCCAGGCAAACAGCGGAAGATCGAGATGCGCAAGAAGTTCGAGTCGACCTACTTATAATGCTTTACTTTACTCTAAGTTCATCATTTTTATACGGTTTATTTATTTATTATTTGTCCTACACTTATGTAAATATGTATTTTTTTCTTTTTTTTTTTGTAAGAAAAAACTATTGTTTGTTAAACATTTTGCTTGGCTTTTCATTTGTTTTTTGCTCTAGTTGTGATTATAGTTGGGAAGAGTTCTTACAATCTCATTTATTTCAATCGGGGGGCGGTACTGAAAATGAATTGGAACTCATAGATATAGTTGAATACGTGTGTGTGTGTGTGAGTGTTGGAACTATCAACAGACGATAAGCGTGCTCTGCAATTTGCGGACTTCGCCAATGGGTTAGTTTCCGACTTAAGAAAAAAAAGAAAAAATATTTGTGATTCTGAAAGGGGAGTTTCGAAAAGTAAAAATGATATTTCCTTTATCATAATATCTGTGAGGTTTAGGAATGAAAGCCTTACAAACATTTACATATATCGGATACAGATGGATTTATTAAATTTATAAATATATAAAATATATTTAATATAAAAGTATAAATCGCATGCAATTTTTTTTTTTTTTGATGCCAGAAATGTATAGAAATATATTAGCTTTATAGGTTAAATCTTATATCCCAGACTTCTGCACCGTGCTAAACTTCAGTTTTAGTCCAGCATACCCCAC
This sequence comes from Zaprionus africanus, assembly GCA_018151435.1. NCBI lineage: Eukaryota > Metazoa > Arthropoda > Insecta > Diptera > Drosophilidae > Zaprionus > Zaprionus africanus. The sequence goes on from JAECXB010000076.1 coordinate 147,510, forward strand.
GCCCCCAACTGCAGGGTATCGCTTGATGCCCTGTTTACCTCTGCACCTGTAGGGCAACTGTGCTTCGCATTGACCCATTCTGGCACTGGCAATCGCAATGTTATCTTCCTCCATTGTTGTAATACTTCCCCACTGTTGCAATACCAAAATATTTTGATTGTACAGTTATTTCCATTGATAATGATATCTCACCCATACACTGAAACACCACACACACACACATACTCCGGCAGGTTGTGTGCGTAGTAAAGCTTCGCAGTTTGCTCGCCTGATCCGACGTGTTATTAACAAGTTGCCGCGTTAAGACTAAATTTAGTATATATACATATATTCTCTGTGTGTTTGTGTGTGTGTGTGTGTGTGTGTGTGTGTGCAGCCTTTAGGCAGCTTGACGTTTCAGGGACGCCTCGTAGTAAGCGACGACTCATGGATGTGGCCCCACACACAGGCGCAGTTCCCTATCAGTATTGCACAGCACATTGTTCAAACATGTGTGTGTGTGTGCGTGTGCGTGTGTGTGTATAGTATATCTATGTATGGGGAAACTCTTAATCATATTTCTGTTATTTTTCACAATGCTTTTTTGGCCGTTTTTAGTGCGTTGAGAGGCGGGTAACGTAACGGCAAATTCGGTTTGACGGATAGTTTCGCTGCCTGCTCCAGAATGTCGCTCCGCAGAGCTGACCAGGCATCACCTGCTGCAACACAGCAACAACAGCAACAACAACAACAACAAACGAAGTCGACAACAATCATCAAGTATGAGAAGTCATCGTGTTTGTTCTGCAACGAATGGTTCGACGCGCAAACCTTCACGGTGGGTCTCAATTTGCTAGAGTGACTTGTGGTTGCACCTGCTAATCGTTTGCCCACAGGAACACCTCATACACTGCGGTCAGGTGCTGGAGGAATGTCCCAATAGCTGCAACGTCTTTGTGCCACGCATCCGCATGCGTTCCCACCTCAAGGAGTGTCCGCGCAGCAAGCAGCAACAGCTGCAGCAGCGCCTGAGCGTCAGCATGGAGCGTCTTGATCAGCAGCAGCACCTGCAACATGATCCGCATCGGGTACAGGTGCTGGAACAGGATATAGCCACCATACGCTCGGTGCTGAATGAGGAAATCCGTCAGCGGCTGCATCTCATCACAGATGTGGGCAATATACGTAAGCACAACCAGGTGGTGGAGGATTGGACACGCGACACGGACGAGTGTCTGGCCGAGCTGCGACGTCTGCTGGGGGCGGAGACGGCGCAACGTGAATATGCCGTGGAACAAACTCAAGGAGATTTTCAATACTGCTGCAACCTGACGCAGGTGAGTGGATGCACCAATCACAAGAGATACCCTGTAAAAAATTCACATGTGTGTGTGTTTGCAGTCGCTGAAGGATCAAGTGGAGTCCAAGCTGGACGACATGCAGCAGCACATCAATCAGCTCTCCGGCGATGTGAGTTACCATCAGAATCAACTCAATGATAATATCATGAAGCTGGAGGAGATTGTCTTCGAAAATGAAAGAATTAATCGGTGAGTGGGCAGAAGGGAGGTAAAGAACATCTATGGGTCGATTTATAATTCTGACATATTTATAACGCGAATTTATGACACATTAGCGAACGTATGATAAGATTTGTATACCCTTTCTGTGGGTATAACAGTGTTGATGAGTAGTTAACTGCGAAAGTATTATATCAGATTTACTCTTGTGCAGTGTATATATTAATTATGAACAGTAGCTTGCCATACACTAATATAGGAACAATCAGAGTATATAACAAGAGCAACAGTCGAGCGGCACGCGACAGTGGGATACCCTTCGACCTTTTTTCAAACGTAAAGAGTCCATAATTGTACGATACTTCTACTTAATAGAAATATCGAAACGCAAGCCCTTATATGCGTCTTTATATTGATCAAACACAAATGCGGGGGCTGTGGGCGTGGCACTCAACATTTGAGATAAACTTAATCTGCGCCGTGTAAACAGAAATCTTCATGCCAAATGTGGTGTCTCTAGCTTTTATAATAGCTGAGATCTGTATGTTCATCTGGGCATTCGGACATACGGACAGACAGACAGACATGGCTTAATCAACTCGGCTAGTGATGCTGAGCAAGAACGCCTCCTTCTGCCTGTTACATACATTTGCACAAAGTTAGTATACCCTTTCTGACCATTTTCAAGGGTATAAAAACTTGCAGGGGTTAAGGTTTTATACCCAAATTTACCGAAGATAACCTTTCGTTCTGCCTTTTATCATAGTTCGGGTATTTTACTGCTAGTCAAAATTAAAACATAAATATTTCGCACAACTTAGCGATAAGTTTGTACAGATCGAGCAGTTTCTTCAGGAGATCAATGAGGACCTCAAGACGAAGCTGATCACCAACGGCAACGGCAACGTCAATGGCGACTTTGCCACCTCGAAACAGGCCACACTGGACTACGAGGTGAAGAATGTGAAGAGCATTGTGTGCGAGGCTGAGGAACGGATCGACAAACTGAGCAGCATTATCGAAGGACTCGACAAAACGGTGCACCAAACGCTGCAGAGCATAGCCGACATCGAGAACCAATTGGCCATGCAGCAACGGATCGCTAGCGTGCAGAATATCAGAGGTAGTAATATCTATAGCAATGAATGATCACAGTATACTATAATGCATCGTGTAGGCCATTTAATTTGGCGCATCAAGGATTACTCGAAGAAGCTGGAGGAGGCCAAGCAGTACGACACGATTCTACACAGCGCCATGTTCTCCAACAAGGCATTTGGCTATGCACTGCGAGTGAGTACTATACTATATCTATATATATACCCTATATAAATGACATCCTATGTTCTTCAGCTGGACATCTATTTGAACGGCAAAGGCACCTGGAAGGGCCGCAACCTGATTGCCTGCCTCAACGTGCTCTCGGGCGAGTACGATCCGCTGTTGAACTGGCCCTGTCGCCTGCAGGCCGAGATCATAATACGGGATCAGTGCACTGTGCCGCAGGATGCACAGGACTATGTCAAATCGATCTATGTGCGCAAGAAGAGCGACGATTACATACAGACCAATCAATACTTTCACATACCCCACAAGGTGATAACCAGCCGAAATTATCTACGAAACGATTCTCTGTTCGTCGAGGTTCGCGTCGTGAAATGATCAAGCTAGAATAAAATATATATACATATATCTTACTATAGCCTAAATAAAGAGTAGCCCAGGCAATGTGCATTGTGGAACGTTTATTAAAATACATTCAGATATATATTTAAAATATGAACGAGCAGTGTTAACAAGGTAGGTAGGTAGGTAGATCATGTGTAGAGGAGTGTCCGGTACCCATTACCAATCAGTGTAAATTGACGCGTTTCCATGTCCAAAAGAGTAGTTCAAGCATAGCTAAAATGCTAATGGTAAAAAGTACACACACATACAAATACATATTGTACTATAAGAGTCCAAATAGTTTCGTCTTTAAAATAGTTAATAGTTAAATGCATTCGCATAAGCTTTCGAGTTTCGTTGAGGCACAGTTTTTAAGTTTTTCCACAGAGAATTTTTGTATTTTGTGCACTTGGGATGTTTTTGTTGTTGTTGTTGTTTTGTTTTCGTTGTGTTCTTTGTTTCCTTTTTACACAATTCCTCATAGAGGTACTTAAATCATCTTTTATATTTAAATTATAATAATAAAAAATATGCGAAACAATTTATCGATTGTTTTTTGTGGTTAGAAATTTTAAGACGAACGTTGCTCTCCCACCAGCGCGTACAGGGCGTGTTTGTAGTGACCGGAAGTATCACCCTGTGAATCACAAAATAAAAATAAATACATATTATTTGGGTTTAAGTTTATATCTGTCTGTGGTAGAAGTATTTAGTAATTAAACGATTAAAATAGTAATACAAAGAATATATATACTCTCTGTTATTCAAGATATTTCGAGTTTAATTTCTTTCCTTCTTTCAAATGAAACTTTAAGAAGTTTAACTTAAAAATACCAAAACAAATTCCTATGCTATATTATATAAAATATATAAAAATACTCACCTTAATCCAGCTCTTCAATGATTTGCCATACAAACGTTCGAAAGCCGTTTTAATTTCTCCCATATCGATCTGAAAACGATCGAATTTCACGTTAGGAAAGTTCAAAATTTGGAATTGTTAAATCTGAGAACTCACCTCACAGCGCGTGATAATCACACGAATCAATTGTTTATCGTTGGTGCCGATGCCGGCCATGGATTTGTGCAAGCGCGATGCAAAGTATTCGGCCTTGTTGGTCACGCATCTGTAGATGGCAATGAGACCCTCCATAATGTCGCCAGAGAACTCCTTTTTGATCGCCTTCTCCAGCGAGTGGCCAGTCATGCTCTCGTACTCTTGGAATATCTACAAAGAACTCGGTTATTTCAATCATTTCAAGATGTGGGGGGGAGAGGGGAAGGCACTTACCAGCTTCAGCTGTTGGTAGTTTCTTTGGCACAGTATCATGTTGAACATGCTCTCGTCGGTGCCGACGCGTAGTTCGCCAGCCTTCAGCAATTCCCTGGCATCCTGTTTGGCCAAGTTGGGATCAATGCGACCGCTCTCATCCCGTGCCGCTGTGCACAACGAAGTGAGCAGTCGCTTGAAGTTGCCTGACGTCTCTGACTTAAGCTCCGACTCCAAATGGGCGCCGTACACTATAGAGAGAAGATGCAGATTTAATTTAATTCCAATCAAGATCTTATTCTTGCAACTTACAGCGCAAATATTGATTCTTAATCGTATGAATCTCCACGTTCGAGAGCGTGCAGAGAATTTCGATGAGCACCTCCTCATCGGTGCCCAGACCAGCCATGGCATCGTTCAATTCAGCACAGTAGAAATCCACAATTGGACGGAGCAGACCGACGAGCAGCTTCTCGAAGTTACCGCTCGTCTCCGACTTGATATCCTCGATAAGATCCTTGCCAAAGTGCGTCTTGTACTGGCGCTGTATCTCCTGGCGCTGTTCGTTGTTGCGGCCACAGATGATCTCGATAAGCTTATCCTCATCTGTGCCAAAACCTTTCATTGCTTTGCGCAAATTGTGAGCATCTTTCACAGGATCGAATCCTGGCGCGGGCACCACAGTGGGAGTTCCCTAAAAGAATTGAGTATAAAATGAATATAAATATTTAGGAAATTTGCTGCAAAAATGTTGAATATACAATGTTATAATCATGGGTGGGAAATATATTGGAATTATCTTTATATCACTGAGAGTTTTTGAGAAAACTAAAGACTAAATTTGTAACAGATTGGATATTATAAAAGATATACTGCACGTAGGTTGAGTACGTTTGTATATAGTCTATTCCTTTTTTAAAGGGGTGCGTGGGGAAGCACAAAGAAAGTATGTTTCTGGCGCGATATACATAGAAGAGTTATTGACAAACCTCTTTGTGGGCCGTAAAGATTTGGTTGAGCGACTGCTGCGCATGCATTTGACCATACCCATGACCATATCCATGGCCCTGACCATACCCATGGCCCTGACCGTGACCTTGGTGACCATGGTGACCTTGGTGACCATGATGCGACTGCGCATGGTGGCCCGAGGCAGAGCCAAATGCCGTCTGTGGCATGGACTGGTATCCCCCAGCAGCAGGGGGATAGGAGGGATTCTCATGATGATTGAAATGTGGCGGCAAAACTTGAACTCCATGACTGGGAGCTGGTGGATGTTGTGCATAGTGAGTTGGATATGGTGACGAGGACGCATGGGCATTGACTGGACTGCTAACTGGGTACGGCGACGATGTGGGGGGATATGGCGAGCCATGCATTGGATAGGGTGCAGCGCCGGCGCCTGCCTGCTGGTTTGGATATTGTTGGAATTGTTGTTGTTGGCCATGGGGTGGACCATGCGATGAGGACGGTGGGTATGGTGCTGGATGGCCAGCATTTTGTTGCATCGTCGCAGATCCCCAACCAACTCCGAACGGCACTTTGGGCTGCTCATTATTGGCATGTTGATGTGGCATTCCGGGACCCTATAAAAGTCGAAAATACACATTCAGTGTGCAAAAGCACTTAGAACATCTGCGTCGAGTATGTGGTACGTGTACACTTGATGGAGCCAACGCAACTTGTAGCACTCTCTACTAACTATGCCAAAGTCTGGAGAAACGCTCTCACTCTCAACGAAATAATAAATAAATGTGGAACGAAATCGAAATAAATGAAAATTTTGCGTGCATTCCTAGAATTTTGTTGTATGGATAATGTGAGAATTCTCTGAAAACTATGTATCTATATACTTCTTCTGTTAATCTACTTTGTACATTTCATAAGTGTCAGGGTCTTGTGTTCGTTTCGGTTGATGCAAATTGAGTTTGAAAATCAAAATTTTACTTACGTATGGATACATTTTGTATGGTTGCTTTGAGATTACTTTGGTTGTGGGTATTCCCGTGAGATTCTAAACTGAAAAACAAAAGAAATACCAAAAATATGGGTAAGGTTTTTTGAGTGCAATTTCATAAAATAATAAACAAAAATAAGGCTGGTATTGATAACGAGTGTTTGATAAGCTTCAAATTTAGGAACAACTCGCAGAATCACATGGCATGTTTCGACAATATCAAATACTATATGGAAATGCTAGTCTATCACGATATAATCCGCTTGCCCTTATTATAAGCAATACAAATTAATATAATTAGACCCGCAGTGTACAATGAAAATTGTTTACTTGGGCACACACAGCTTGTATCTATGGAGCTGTGAGTGGGCATGAATATTTCGAAATTCCCCAAACCTCATGAGTCTGGCTTACGCATGAGTCACCTGCTGTAGCCACGTTGTCTACCAAGGGCGTCTTCGGGTTTTCGTTGTATGTATAAACAATGTTTTCCCTATTGACATGCGTACAAAGCATAAGGTCATCTGGAGTTAGCAAATATCCAAAAATTACGCATCGTTATATTTATGTATACTTATACATTTGTGTGTGTGTGCGTGTGTGTGTTCATTATTTCAAAATTATGGGGAAATTGCGATGATTGGAATTCAAAGAATAGTCTGTCAGGAAAATGCTTCCACAAGTTACACTCATTCTGCGGGCTCTGCGATGATTCATCTTAAAGACTATCCACATTTGAATATGGATGTTGATACAGATAAACACATATACATATAGGTACATTTGTGTACGAATGTACCTAATTATAAAAGTATGACTAAAGTATGTAAACTCTTGTAAGAGGTTCTTTTCTTTCTTCGGTGATAAACGAGCGCAAATCAACAGTTGGTTGCATGTTGCAAGCGAGAGTAATTACACACAAGCATAAATATGTATGTTACACACAGACCACTGGTATTTATATAGCACAGACATGGATACATATGTTTGTGTGTATCCTACTACATACGTTTGCCTCAGTAACAATAAGTAGGTTCAAGAAAAAACAAAGGAAATGTTCCAATTGTTATATGTACATAAGTGTTCGTACAGATACTTATGTATTCTGCACATGCATCTGTATCTATATGTTCTTATGTTATCTATGGGTCTTAAGATATATTCACATCACATCCATTAATTTTACGTTTCTTTTAAATATTGATTATGGGCTAGTAAGTCGTTTCCGTGGGAAATGAAACAAATGTTTAAAGTTGTGTGTGCAAAAAAAAACGTATAAATTTTTAATTACTTTAAGTATCAAGCACAAATATTTTACGTGCACCGTGTACTATATACCGCGACGAAGTGATGTTATCAACTAAAAGAACCTTACAGGGCGGCACAGCAACCTGTTGAACAAGCATCTTGTAATCGATTTTCGATTACTGTCCATGCATGTTTTCGCCATGCTATCGATGTTAATAACATATGTTGGAACAATGTAAACAATACACCAGCTATCTCAGTAAAACAATATTTTGAGTAACTTCTTTCTGTTTATGCCACGCAGCAACATACTATGAATAACCGTGTACGCATCGTTATTGTCGGCGATTCAGGTAGGATAGAATTACATACTAGTGGCACACATATTAAATGGTAATCGGATCTTTCCTGTACAGGCGTGGGAAAGACCTGCCTAACGCACCTGATTGCGCACAATGAATCACTAATACGCCCTGGCTGGACAGTCGGGTGTAATATACAGGTGAAAATCCATGAGTTCAAGGAGGGTACCGTGCGCCAGTGTCCCTATTTTATTGAACTCTTTGATATTGGCGGTTCCCTGAGTCATAAGAATACACGCAATGTCTTCTATACGGGTATACATGGCGTCATACTAGTGCACGATCTGACCAATGGGAAATCGCAGGAACAGCTGCTTGACTGGCTGTACGAGATTGTCAATAAGGAGGGTAAAGACACTTACAAAAGCCGAGGCACCTCAATGCCACCGTCACCTCAACCTGCCTTTTCTATGGATCAGCATATGGGTTTCGATCTCGAGGAGTTTCTTGGCGCCACACAAATACCCATACTTGTGGTGGGCACCAAGCAAGATTTAATCGATGAGAGACGTCAACCCAAGACGGCTGTTAAAAAGGCTGGCGGTATTGGTAAGTAATTGATTGATATATACATGAGTAACTGTTTGTGTCCCTACTCCCCACTCGCTTGTAGCCGACAAATGTGGCGCCGAGGAGATTTGGCTAAACTGCAGGGATACTCGCAGTCTAGCAGCAGGCACTACTGATGCCGTGAAACTGTCACGCTTCTTTGACTGCGTCATTGAGAAGCGTGAAAGCTGTGGTTCATCCACACACATGATGGGTGCCAATGCCACCGACCGACGACGTCCCACCACCAGTTCACAACCCACGAGCCCAGACTATTCGCTCTATGCGCCTAAAATGCCCGCAGACAGCCTTGTACCGCTGCTGGAAACACACGATCTTAAATGAATGCGTTAGACCATGTTGATTGCGTTAGAATTGTAAAATTATCTTTAAAGTAAAAACATATACACTAATCTGCTAATCTACGTTTAGGACTGCGTGTTTCCTCGCATTAGTTGCCGATACCAATCGGGCAGCATGGGCTCCTCTTTGTCTGCTTCGAGCACAGTGTACAGCACCTTACTTCTCCGAGCCTTGTAGTCTAGGATGACAATGGCATGAGAATCGTTAATGTGCTCCATTAGCGCCTTCACTTCGTGCAGAAAGTTCGATAGAAATATGCAAGCTACGGCTGGACTCCATGGCTTATTACGATGCAGTTCCCTAACGCTGTACTCCTTGATTTCATGGCATAACCCACTGTTATCACGTAATCCGGCCAGTATAGTATTGATTCCGACCAGGAAGGATTGACTCCACCAGTTAAGCGACTTAAAGTGTTCGAAACTTCGCCTTTGCTTTTGGCTCATGTCACAAGCAGTTGTCTTAAGCTCCATGAACTCAACTGAGTTCAGTTGCTTGGGCGAGTCCAGGTCACTAGAAGATGGATGGGAACGGTGAAATATAGGTATCAGATATTGCATAGCAATTAAATTCCATACTTACACCGGTACATCGCTCTTCATGCAGTCCATTTCGGCTCCATAAAGCAAATGCAGTCCGTCCAGTTTAGAGCGGTAGACGCAGGCAAATTCCTTGGACTCGTTAACCGGGCCACTTGTGTCCGGTGCCATGTTCGGTGCTGAGGTGGTGCAGTATTGCTCAAACTTGAAACCCCACGAACACATGTCCAGGTGTCTGCGGGTCATCTGCTCACGTTCAATGCGCTGCTCCTCGGTGTCCACCCGGCTTAAGTAGATGGTACCATTTAATCGTGTTGCCACCAGCCTACAATCCTGTTGTCTTTCATATGGCGTGCACATTATCTGACGCAGTGCGCCACGAAAGGTAACAAAATCGGCGGGTAGTTTTAGGCCATCGGGTGATTCTTTTAACAGCTCCTGATGGTTATAGATGTAGTGACACATTTGCTGAATGGCATGGTAGTCGGATACTGGGTTCTTGCGCTGCACTTGCTCAATACCAGCGTTGAGATCCAATGGGAACGCACTCTTGGGCGGTAAATACAGATATGATGCGTTACTTGCATCGTCCTGATACTCGCGTTCCTCATTCAGGCAGTAATACCCAATCGCCTCGGGTCGGCTGATGTCTGGGAAGGCACCGTTAAATGGTGTGCCGAAATTGTGCAGACGCACGTTTACGCGCAACGTTCTTTCACAATTCATCCCGGATTTTGACATTTTAAAAATTATCGCTCAATTCACATTTGTATACATACATTGCATGCAAAATATTCGATGATATAAAATACCACCTGCTGAAACGATCTATATCGATTAGTGTTAGGTCGATAAACGCCAACAAGCAACTAGAAAAAGTTGCTGCTAAAACTTGAATTTGATGAACGTTATAGAAACATCATTAAGAATATATAATAATCGGGTGCATTTTTATTTTCTTTAATTCGTTTTGTTGAAAATTTGCCCATAGACATCAACTATCGATATATTGTTTTCGCATAACATATGTTATTCAGTAAAATCGATAACACATAGATTAGTGTAACCCATCACTATTCGGAAAATAACAAATCAACAACATTCGCATTGCAGAACGAGCGACTGGAAGATTCTAACTAGACAAGAGCAACAAATTTCCATAATGAGACACCAGCGGCAGTGCATTGTGGTAAACATGCGTTCCGCGATAGCCCTGATTATAATATTCGTGCTGACCGGCATTAAAAACAGCGAAACAGCAAGTGGGGGCAATCAAATGGATCTCACTGATACAAAAAGTGATCAGCGTAAGGACAATAGCAATGCGGGTGGCAGTAACAACAATAACAACAACGAGAATGAGGTGTTTCTGCCAGCAGTGGTAAGCATGGGCACCAAGTCGTCATCCTCGGCCAGCGATAATAACAACGGCAATAGCACCACTAACATGTTATGCCCCATGGACAAAGAGACGCCCTGCGAGCGACTGCCGTTGCCGTGTATAAATTGCAACTTTCAAAACCATTTAAACTGCCATTACGGCCGCGATATAAACATCACCTGCGAGGCTGCTGGCAATGTGCAGTGCCAGGGCGAGCGAACGTTCCAGCGGCAAATGAATTGTCGGTACTGCTACCAAACGGAGCTGTGGCAACAGAACTGCGAACAACACGCTAATTGCAACTCAGCATCGGACAAGTTCTATCGCACCAACTGTACTGTGCACCAGGATGTGCTCTGCCTGGGACTACGTTCGTTCACACGCAACTTGCGCTGCAACTGGACGCAGGGCTATCGATGGAGCACCGCACTCCTTATTAGTCTTACTCTAGGTGGCTTTGGAGCCGACCGCTTTTACCTGGGCCATTGGCAGGAGGGTATTGGCAAACTATTTAGTTTCGGTGGTCTCGGTGTCTGGACAATTATCGATGTGCTGCTCATATCCATGCATTATCTGGGTCCAGCAGATGGTTCGCTCTACATATAGATAAGTTTTGGGGACTCTGGTTGACATATATTAAGTAGTAACTCTCAAAAACCTATTCGCTTGCAGTGTCCTTAATTGTCGGTTATAGAATTTATCTTCTTGTTTTGCCAAATTTAAATCTAAGTTGATCAGTGCATTCTGAAGAAACGTTATATGAACATTTAGGAACATATCCCTAAGAAAAAGTACCCTATACATTTAAGCCGAAGGTGACATCGAAGGAATGCAAACAAATATTGTGTATATATGCACGGAGTATTTAAGAGACTGTCTAATCATAATAATATATATATATATGTAATATATTAATGCACTATTTTGAATAAACATTGATGTAAGTTGTTTATTTTATTTGCTAGTCGAAATATTCCCATCGGATCCAAGTATCGCAACTTTTTTTCAGAGAAGACGTACACATATGATAAATAAATATCAAATGAATCCCCTCTGAAATACCCCATCAATATCGAAGCATGATGAATGTATAAAAGTCCAGTTATAAAGATTAACATCCATTGTGCTTAAACAGAGTTTTTAATCTTAATCTTAATCTTCAATATCTTTACACTTTCAATTTCAAAATCGTACCAAGCGAATACTATACCATGCTGTTTATGATGCATCAGCTGATAAGTTCAGCATGGTATTGTTTGTGGCACTGCCACCGCCACTGGGCACTGCCCCAGCAACTGCCACTTCATCGTCTGCGTCATCGAATTTGATGTGCGTGGCCAGAAGCTTAGCAACCTTTTCCCGACCGCGTTTCTGTTGAACACGAACTTTCTTGCTTAGTTTCGCCTCTCGATCCTGTTCGATCTTCTGCCAGTATTGCTTCTCGGGCTGACCGCGCAAGACCTTCAGCTGCATTTCGGCACAGTTCAGCTGACGCAGCAAATCCTCGGCAGCGTTGGGCGTTGCCATTCGCAGATGCGCCACCTGGTCGCCCTCCTTGATGTCCACATACTTGATGTCTGTGTATTGGCGCATGTCCGCTTTGAACTCTTTGACATTGCTGCAGACCTCATGGAGAGTACACTCCACAATAAGTCCTGGCTCGTATTTGAACAACGGCGAACGTTCCTGGGCCGCATCTTCAGCTCGTCCAGCCAGTTTGTTATCGTCTACCTCACTAACTCCTGCGCCATAGAAATTCATATTCATCTTATGGACACCAGCAGTTTTGTTACGCTTTCTACGCTTTGCGGGCACAGGAACTTCCGCAGCGTCACCAACGTCGCTGAGCTGCTCGGTTTCCTCGTGACCGCTGCTGGCACCGCCGCCGCTGTTGCAGCTGCCCTTGGAGCTATCCGCATGGGACTGTTGTTGTTGTACCTGCAACGGCAATTGAGTGTTTCTCCTCTCCGAAGACTGATGTCCCTGCTGTGAGTTCAGCCACAATTTGCTCTTGGCCTCGCTTACAATGCGCCGCTGCAGATTGAGGTACTTGTTACGCAGACTACACCAGCTGGTCTTGGGCAGTACCTTCAGTTCCATGGCACTGGCTTCGACATTGGGTCTCTGCTTATCTACAAGCGGTTTCTTCTTCTGCTTGCGGCGTCTTTTCGCTTTGACCGCCCTCTCAGTGCCAGCTGTATTCTCTGTCTCGCTCGGTTGCGTGTCTGTCTCTGTGTCGGTTGTCTCAAGGGCTGATGCTTCGCTTAGCTCTTGTGCTGGCTCCGGCTTGACTCGCTTGGCAGCAATTGTCAACTCCTGTACGTCCTCCTTTTCCCGTTCCCGCTTTCCCAACTGTCTGGTTGCTGTTGTTGCTTTTTCTTTGGAATCTTTTGCTGCACTGTCATTTCCCTTTTGCTGCTGAAACGAGCGTATACTGGCCAAATCTGCGGGATCTGTATGCTCCACCGAGAGCACACCCTGAATCTGCGAGAACGCCTTAACAGCCTTCTCGACGGAGGCGCTTTTCTCAAACTCAATGAACGCAAACTCCTTGATCTTCCGTGTTCCCGGATAATGAGGCAGCGATACGTAAGCCACTGTGCCGTACCGACTGAATACTTCCTTTAGCCAATCGTGGGTGGCAGTTGCCGGTAGCGCCTCAACATACAGCGTCTTGTCATTAACATCTCGTTGCACTGGTAGCGCTGTTTTCCGACGCACCTTCAAGCCGCTCTCATCCAACTCGAGTATTTGAGAATTCGAAAGGGATCGCGAAATTTGTATCACATCTTGAGTGAGACCTTTTATCTTATTGAACGTAAGAAATATATCCAGCGGCACAACTGCAATCAAAGTAACGTAATGGAAATTAGGGGTAAGGAACAATGAAGCCTGGGTTTCTACCTACATGGATCCTGCTCAACATATTTTCGTAGAAATCGATCCTTGCTCAGATTCGCATCGCCAAAGTAGAACTCCATCTGCGTTCGGATCGCATTGTAGAGATGCCGCTTACGTTTGCGTCCACCCCCACCATCACTTTTTGCCGGCAGTGTAACTGTTCCATCTGTTGTGGAAGCACCATCCGTTTTTTCACACTGATCATCATTTTCGGCATCTGTTTTATTGATTTTCTCCGAATCTTGGCCATCGTTTTTCCCGGCGACCATTGTTTTCGCAGCCATGTATGCTAAATAACAATATATTGGAATCGCGCATATAATTCGATAAATACCAAATAGCTATCGAATGGCAAGCTTGTTTTCAGTACTTTCACTATCGAAATTGGTGAGCACTAATTATTTTATGATGTTTTCTTTTAAAATGTATGTAACCGTTCTAAAAAAATATACAAAAGCTTTAAGCATCCAAGAGAATGTGTCAAGAGTCTTAAATATAGTTCTAATGGTACAAACAAAAATACTAGATTTCTATATCGATAATTAAATGTAACCGATTGCAGCTCGACTTGCGGCTCTGCAACATAACATTTTGGCGGCAAACAATTGATGTTGTGCTCGAAGTATTGCTGTACAGTGTGCAAGGATGATTGGAAAATAAATACAATACGACGCTATAAACAACTGCTTTCTTAAGTTGAGCATTCTATGTGCGTCTAAACCTCAAAAGTTAAACAAATACAAAGTACAAAAGCAGCATCGTACTATCACAGCAACAACAACAAAGTCCATCAACAGTACAGACAGACATCGGCATCGGCATCGGCGAAAACAGAACAACAGAGAACATTGACAACAAGCAGACGCAGCAACAGCAAAAAGAAAAAAAAAATACAAAAGCAACAAAAAGCAAGCAACGCAAACAATCTTTTTTTTTCATAAACATGTGCGATAATTATAGTTGAGCAGTAAATAAACAAAATAGAATAAGAGATAAAGTTAGTGAAATGGAATCAATTGTGCTGCACTCGGATATAGCGCGTCTAGTTTTGGGTAAGTTTGCCAATAGGTGATTCGCGTGCGTACGATAAAATTGAATATAATTTGTGTGGACTGTATCTACCGCAGGCTACTTAATTAATAATAACCTTAAGCGGGCAGCGGTAGCGTTATGCCGCACATCGCCGCATCTGCAGCAGGAGTTCGTTGCCTTGCGGCAGGGACTGCAGCCACACAACTTTCTCAATGGTGGCCTGGAGGATATGATACGCGAGCATGTCAAGATCACAGGCTTGGGTAAGTAGTGGCATCCATCACAATCGGATCTGATTGAGTAATTCCTTGCAATCTCCATGGATTCTCAGTGGCTAATGCTGTGCATAAGCTGCCATCAGATATGCGACAGCGGTTGCAGCAACTAAGACTGTCCGACCGTGTTAGCGAGCTCCTGAAGCACCGTAATGAAAAGCCGATGCCTGCAGGTGCCAGAGACGCAGCCTGTCAGCGGAACGAGAACAACAAACCAGCGCAGCGCAAGAGGCGACGCATGTAAGTTGCCCAAGATGAATTATTGATTATGCAAATTGCTCTAATTGGTGCCGCTTCCTCTCGTGCTTTTGCAGGCGTTCAGTGCTGACCGATGAGGAGTATTCCAACTCTGCATCGCCATCACCAACGCAGCACGCAAGTAGCAAGCGTCCGCGTCTGCTGGCTCCTCACTTGTACTGTAGCAATGAGCGTACGTTGTGTCGCAATCAGAGCTTGGACAACGCCTCTCTGAACAGCAGCACGGCCAGTGATGTGTCTAGTGGGCATACGGACGAGGACGCCATGCATTTCCACGGGCATGGTCCGGGACCGAAAAATAACTCAACTCCACGCACAGTCAACAGCGATGAGACTGATCTGATGATGCCAACGCCTCAAACAATGCCGGTAAGTCGAAAGAAGAGAGAGAGAGAGAGAGTAAGAGGAGTAAGAAGCCAATGCATTCCCTTTGCAGGAGCTAACACAGGCCATAATGACCAACGAGGACTTTCAAGCAAAGCTGCTGCACAACATCAACATGGCATTGCAGTCAGTGCAGGTGAATGCACCCACACCGGAGTCCATTAACGCCGAGGCTGTGCTGGATGGTCTGGTAAAGAATATATTGGAGGCCACGGAAAAGGATCCTTCATTTGATCGTATCATTCAGGAAGTGGTTGGTCAAGAGATTCCACCAGGAGCGGCGGATCAAACCGTGCCAAACGTAGCATCAGCTGCAGCCAACGCTGTTGCAGAGCCAGCGCCGCCACAGACTCCACTCATCATACGCACAGCAGTCGCCTCCGCCAGTGAGTCGAACAACGCGGCAAATGGCAATGGGAATGCCATCATACAGCTGAATGCCAACAACTCCATTGGCACGTTGATCGATCCGAACTTCAGTATATCCAAGCTGATTGTGCTCAACTCAAACGAGAGTGCCCAGAAGCAGCAGCAGCAGCATCATCTGCTGCAGCCGTCGACTGTGAACCTCAGCTTCAATACGGAGAATCTCATCAATTTTGTCGAAGGCCAGGAGGCTGATGCTGTTGCCAATGCTGCAGCCGTGGCAGCTGCTGCCGGCGGGAGTCAGGTGTGCGTGGACGCAACCAATGGCCAGCTAACGTTCCCCATGATCCTCTCCAACGAGGGCATGCTCTCGCATCTGCCCTTCCTGGTGAACAACGAGTGGCTGGCGCAGCAGTTGCGCTCCGATGTGTTCGCCAATGCGGATGTTTCGCACATTGAGATACCGCTGCCGGAGCCAATTACAGTTGCTGCCAATCAGTTGCCACCCAATTCTATAATCATAAACAGCGCCGTCAAACAACCGCCGCCGCCAGCATCGGCTGAGCCACCGGCACAACTCATCGCGGAGCCAGCAGCAAAACCAACACCACAAGCGACAACAGGAGCAACTGCAGCGCTGCTGGAGCGCTCCCTGGGCAAAGTAGCCATGAGCAATGCTGCTGTGCCCGCCTCTTTGGACTCCTCACGTCTGGTCATGGAACGTGTCACGCCCTCCACATCGGGTATTGTGAACGTGAAGGCATTTCGTAGTCTCTCCACGCCTCGCAAACGCACCTCACACGTGCGCACGCTCAACTTCTCACCCAAGGCAGTGCCACAAGCGCCAAGCACGCCCATTTCCTCGCGACGCCTGCAGCAGCAGCAGCAGCGGCAATTGAGGCAGCAGCAGCAGCAACACAAGACACAGCAGCAGCAGCCAGAGCAAAAGGAGGAGAAGTCTGTGGAGCTGCAGCCCAGCGAGAAGCCAGTGATCATTAAGAGCGTGGAAATTCTGCCAAACTTTGGCAACAGCTCGGCAAGCACAGCAGCAGCAGCAACAGGAGCAACTGCAGCTGCAACATCTGCATGTGGTGCCGACTTGAGCGCCAATGAGAGCAACGGCTGTGTGCCGCCGCTCTTTGCCATGGAGGAGGGCAGCAATCAGACGGTCATCAAGGCTGTCACTGCATCCAAGCAGTCAAAGCAGGCAAAGACTGTAGCAGATGTCTCAGCAGATGCTATGGCGCACACACCAAAGCGCAAGCAGAAGCGTCGAGTGGCGGCCAAGGCCTGCAAGCGCATCATATCCCAAACCGCAGCAGCCTCAGACGAGGCTAAGCCACAGCAGGAGGCAAAGGAGACTGAGCAGCAGAAGAAGGAACAGAAGGAAGCGAAGAATGCCTCGAATACCACGCTGGATGACAGCAAGGAGAATCAGAGTGTGGACGCGCTAGTGCCCGATGTGCTGATTGAGAAGGATGAGGATCTAATGGCCGCCTGGCAGCGCCAGATGCACAATTCCAGCACAGACTTGGAGCAGCGTTTGCGTGAGATCAATGCCAAGCGGCAGGAGCTGCTGCAGAGTATGCCTCGACCGCGTCGACCTCGCGTGGCGAATAAAAAGAAAGCGGGCACGCCACTGGGTCCCACACAAAAGAAGCTAACGACGCCACCAAGCGCAAAGCGAAAGAAGCGCAAGTTGCTGCAGCAGCAGGCGAAGAAGTCCGCGAATCCTGAAGGTGAATTCAAAATCAAAATAACGACGCCACACAAGCCAAAGAAGGCAGCGCTGTCCGTCAGCCAGGAGGAGGTTAAGGAAGTAGTCAGCAAGGAAGTCACTGTAGAGGAGCCCAAACAAAGTCCAGAGCCCAAAGAGGCTGAGAAACCACAAGTGGAGCAGCAGCAGCAAGAGCAGCAGGAGGAGGAGTCGAAACAGGCCAGCGAAATCAAGTCAGAGGAGACCAAAGAACAGGAGCCTGCCTCGGATGCCAGGGATAATGCTGGCGCCAGCTTGTCAATGCTCTTCGAGACGCCATTCAAGATGACGCTAACCGAACCGGGAGACATACCGCCGACTCCAGGACCGGCGCTAATGCCGCCACTGGATACACCCTATGCCAAGCTGTTGCCCTCGGCTTCGTTTCTCTTTGGCAGCGATACCAAGAGCATTCTGGACACACCCATGCTGACGGCCATAACGCCAGGCATGCGTCTGAACACACCCTTTGGGCATGGGCTGGGAACACCGCACGGCAGTGCCGCCAAAACGGATTACTCCTCGGGCAGCTCATACTATCGTCCCGACGAGGCGGAGCACACGGACACCAATGCGCAGTGCGCACTGCAACCGACGCCCACAACGACGAGGCACCAAGCCACCACCAATGAGGAGCAAGCGCAAGAGCAGCCAGCGGAGTCGGCAAAGAAATCCCCGCCAGCAGCAGCATCTATTGAGCTTCATGCCCAACGAGTACCCGTCGAGCCGATGGTGCTGCGTCGCGTGCGCTCCTTTGGCACCGAAGCAGTGGAGAGTGCCGAGGGCGCCATTGCCGCGTCCTGCAGTGCAGCGGAGGAGACAGCGCACTACAAGCTCGTCTCCGGTCTGCCCGATGCGATTGTGGACAACTCCAGCAGCAGCTCATGCGCTAGCAGTTCCACCTTCTCGAGCAGCTCAAGTTCATCGAGCAGCGGCAGCAGTAGCAGCGATTCCTCTGCTGTGTCCGCTGCCTCAGCTGCAGCCTCGGGCTCAAGTCAGATTGCTGTCAAGGTGGCGACGCCGGCGAAGACAATGCAGCTGCTTGACATGGAGAATCTATCGGAGATAAGCAGCACCGAGGATGAGGAATGGCTGAAGGCAGCAGCTGCCAGTGGGGATTGTCCCACAGATGCGCCGCCGTTGCTGGCAATTGATAGTGAGCCGACGCAGCTGGTTAGTCAGGACGGTGAGGTGCGTTATCCGTTGCGTAACTGGTTGACGCCAAGCAAAGATGCGGCCGCAGCTGCTTCTACTTCAGCGAACACCAGTGGTGGCGATATGGCACCGCCGGCAGCGCCAGTCCCTCCAGCGGCAGCGCCAGTTCCTCCAGCACCAGCGCCAGTTCCTCCAGCGCCAGCTCCAGTCGCTCCAGCACCAGCTCCAGTTGTAGTCTCGCCTGCCAAGTCTCCCACGGCGCTGAAAATTGCCCAACAAGCTGTGATTGAGCAACGTAGACTGGATCTGGCTGAGGTGCGGGAACGCGTTAAGGCCAAGGTGAAGCAGCAGCAGCAGCCAGTGCCCAAGCCGAGAGCCAAGAAGCCAAACAAGAAGCTAACGACCATGCGGGAGACAGCCCAGTTGTGCAATCCCAATCCCAATGCGTCGCACAAATCACCCAAGAAGGAAGCCAAGCCAGAAGCAGAGAAGAAGAAGCCAGCAGCTGACCCAGTGAAGGAGACCAAGACTCCAACGGCAAGTGAACCAACCCAACCCAGTAGCGATCTCGATCCAGCGCTGCTCATTGCGCTGAACTTGAGCGCCAAGAAGCAGCAACTGCAACACCATCACCATCATCAGCCAGCAAAGGTTGCACGCGCTGCAGTTGAAATTGCCGCACAGCCGGCGCCAGGCACGAAGGCTGCGGGGCAACGACGTGGACGACCCAAGAAGGTGGTGACGGCAGTGCAGCCAACACGTGGCAGCATGCGACGCTCTACGCGACTGATTGACAATAAGAGTAAGTAGCCTGCTTGATTGCCTCCTCTCCTTAGAGATTGCTGACAGTTCTTTCTCTCTCTCTCTCCGGCAGCACCCGCACCAGAGGAGGTGCCAGCTAGCGGGGCTGAGGACATAAAACCAGCCAAAGTAACCAAAAAACCAGCCAAGAAACGGGCAGAGGCGCGACTAGAAGAGCTAGAGGAGCCACAAGAGGATTCAAAGAAAACAGAAGTACAGAAGGAGCCCAAGAAACCAGAGATAAACAAGGATGCCAGCGAACCGAAGGTGCAGCAGGAGCCGGAGGTGCAGCAGGAGCCAGAGGCGCAACTGGAGGCAGTGGTGCGCCTGGAGCGTCTAGATGAAGCAGAGGTAGAAGAAGCAGTGTCCACTCTGGCCGAGGCGCATACAACAACTCAAAGATCCCCCGAGAAGCCACAGCAACAAGAACAACAACAACGAAAGGAGTCGCCACCTACGGCAGCACCTTTATCGCCAGCTATATCCAATGGCGGTTACGAGCTGAACTTGTGCCCAAGCAGCAGCCAAGTGGGGAACACATTCAGTTTCCGCTATGCCGACAATGGCAGCAAGCCGACGAAGCCTGTGCCGCGCCAGCCTGCGAGCTACTTTAAGAACTATCAAATGCGCATCATGATGGACAACGAAGTGCACTCGGTGCGCATCACGAGTCCCCTGCTGCTGCACCAGACGCCTTCGTCGTCCTCGAACATACGCAACATACCGAAGAAGAGGCTCATTCAGTTTACAACCAGCAGCAGCGGCGATGAGCAGCTCGCCAAGCCGCAGGCACAGTCAACACCCTTGGCCGCAACTGGCCAGGGCAGTGTGCAGAACGTGAGCCAGGAGCGTGACGATACCGATCACGAGGTGGCCTCCATGTAAGTTTACTCAGTTTTCTTTTTGCATTATAAGGTTCGTCGACGTTTCCTTTGTAGTTCTGAATATATCAGAAATGAGCCTAAAAAGCGCCTCTGTTTATCTCTTGTGTTTTATTATTACACTGTAAAAAAAGAAACAGGCAATCGGAGCTAGTAAGTAAAATACTAAGTAGGATATATATATATGTGTATATATAACTGTTAAGCAATGTATCCCGATTATTCCCGATGTGCCTGCAATTTCCTTTTCTTTTTTGAACTCAGTAGATCTTTCCATATGTATGGCATGCTGAAGAGAGACAGCCAGCTTGCATTCACTATTGCCGTCCTCTTTTAACCCATTCAATTTAGCTGTTACTGATACTGCATTATCGACGTGCTTTACTTATTTTCTGTCTCTTTTTGCAGCAATGCGACGCCGCCATCGATGAAGTCAAGCAACACTGGCGAGGATCCTCCACTATCGGAGCTAGCAGAGCGCTCTTCCGGAGCAGTGCAGATCGATATTGAATCGATACTATCGCATTTGCACGGTACATAAAAGAGAAAGGAAAGGAAAGCAAGAGAGAATATTACCAAATTGAACAAATGAAGAAAACGCACAAGTTCGCTTGGTTACAATATGAAAAGATCATTTTGTTTTTAAACTAACACACACACACACACACCCTCCCTTATGCAATTATAATATTTTTTTTCATTGTTTTTAATTAAGTTTAATGTAATCTTCATTAAAATACCTAGAGCTATGTATGTATATAATTGTACGTATTCGAAAGAAATACTTTCTTAAGATTAATAACTTATCATCGCACAAAACACGATCATCGAATCAAATCTGAAGAAACCCATATTGATCTTTCTGTGTGTACACGTATTTACCACACTCAGGAGACTTGCTTATCATATAATATTTATTTATTCGCCAATCACTTCGGTTTCTTGATTGCTCCGCTCTTCATCTTCATTATGAATAAAAGAAATTTTTTAATATATTTTGATTTTTGTATTTGGCAATTTTAAGAACTTGTAGTATTTTTATGTATTGTTCACAAGTTTCAGTTACTATGCGCTGAAGTGGATACATAGAGAGCATCCACTTAGACTGAGGACTTTAAGTTTGTTATACATATATAGTCTACTTTGTAATACTTTTATATATGTGCATATATAAAATATAATAAAATTTATATGAATATCGTATGAGTAAATCAAGTGAAGATGGGCGGATTAAGTGGACATAGAGAAGTTAAGAGGTTTTTGTTGGTGTATTTGTGGTATATCGACAGTTTTAGCGAAGTTAATGTCATTTGTATTAAAAAAAAAAAAAAAAAATAAAATAAACGAATGATATATGGATTAGAATTATATATAGAGCGAGTTGGAGTTGAAGAAGAGGTATTTATATTTGTTTAGATAGCAAGTTAGGCTCTGTAAAGAGGACGACGAAACCACCAAACACATAATGTGTGATTGTCCAGCCCTGGTATGGATTAGGAGGAAACATTTGCACGTGGAAATCGCAGTTTCAGAGCACATTGTCCGTTCCTCGACGAAAGATCTGTTTTGCTTCATCAGGGAAGCGGAGCAGCTTTTGTCAAGATAGGGAGAGCTTTATAGGTACAAAAGATCATTCTGGTCGCCGTGCCTCGTCCCTTCTCTGTTGGAAGACTCCCTTTGTCAAATAATAATAATAATAATAGAGAAATTAAGAGGTTTTTGTTGGCGTATTTATAGTATATCTGTAGTTTAAACAAAGTTAATGTCATTGTTTATAAATAAAAAAGCAATAAACGAACGAAATATAGATAAGAATTAAATATAGAGCAAGTTGGAGTTGAAGAATTATAGATAGCAAGTTACACTGAGAGTTTTGACTTTGCTGTCCTTCATTTACTTATATCAGCAACATACCCTACAAAACAAGGCGCTAAGATACCCTTCGCACAGATTTATAAAACCGTAACAATTCCAAAGACGGGTGGACAGGACAGTAATAGACAGGAGATTTAAGACAGACAGACGAACATGGCTCAACCAACTCTTCTTCTTCATTTAAAATAAACTTCACCTGTCCCGGATCAACAGAAACCTTCATGCCAAATTTGGTGTCTCTAGCTTTTATAATAGATGAGATCTGTGTGTTCATCTGGACATCTGGACAGGCGGACAGACAGACAGACATGGCTTAATCGACTTGGCTAGTGATCCTGAGCAAGAATATATATACTCTGTGGGGTCTGCCACGCCTCCCTCTGCCTGTTACATACATTTGCAAAAAGTTAGTAAACCCTTATTGACCAGATTTGCAACTTCCGCGTGCATGTGATATGTCATTCCATATGCATCGATTAAGTCACTGTATGGACTATAATTTGCTCGTATTATCTTCTCCGTGGACTGTCAAATATCCTGTGACCAGTGTTATGGCTGGGCAGCTGATGAAAAATGCATAATGCAGATCGATGAGGGTAAATTGTGTGTGCAATTATATATGAAGGAACTGGGACAGTGCGACAAGTCAATTGACTCACTGATTCCAATTGCAATTGTCAATTTGCGGGCAACATTCGCCGGTGATGGTCATCGTAATGGATCGCCTCAGGCAGTGCTGCCTGGTTCTAGCTGTCGTTGTGGCCCTGGGTTTCTGGGTGGCCAACGCCGAGGAGCTGAGGATAAGTTAGTCTTTGGGAATAAGATACAATTTTACTCTCTCTCTCACTCTCGTATCTTGTTAGCCTTTTGGTTGGAGCCTGTGCAGCGTGCCGAATTCGATGCGGATTATGCAAGTGTTGTCAAGGAGCTGGAGGCAATGCAACTGGAGACAAGCATCATTGACACCGTGCTGGAACGTACCGACAATCAGCAGGACTTGGATAACTGTTAGTAACGACAAGTATCTGCTTGGAGCAATCCCATTGATTCTTTTTTGTTTCGTATCCGACTAGTCTGCGAGATTCTGAGCAACGTGGGCAGCACGGTGATTGTGGATCTCAGCTACAGTCCCTGGCCAGAGGGCTATGAGTTGGCCCGCAAACATGGCATTGTCTATGTGCGTCTGGAGAGGATTTTGCGTCCGTTTCTGGATATGTTTGCCGATTTCATGCAACAGAAGCGAGCGAATAACGTCGCCATGATATTTCACAATGCCCGCGATACCATGGAGGCACTGCAGCATCTGCTGGCGGGCTATCCTTTTCGAGTAATGCTACTGGATGCCAGCAATGCACAACCGGAGAGCTTCGTGCAACGCCTCCACGCGCTGCGACCCATGCCCACCTACTATGCCATGTTTGCCCGCGGCTCAGCCATGAACGAACTCTTCGAAAGCGTGAGTAACTTACTCCCAGAAAGTGCTCTGGCTTCCACTTTTGTTGCTTGCAGGTGGAACAGAGCAAACTGTTTGCACGCCCCACCGAGTGGCACTTCATCTTTCTGGACACCAGGGACAGGGTGTTCAAGTACAAGCGCCAAGTGGAGTTCGCCACGCGATTCACCCTCAATGCCCGCGCCATTTGTCGCTCCTTACTGATGCGCGACACTTACTGCGGCAGCGGATTTACGGTAGGTCGATCTTCTTTTCATCTTTTGTTCTGGTGGAGCATCCAAGATCTTTTCCAATAGTTGCAACGTGGCCTGTTGCTGGACGTGCTGCGCAGTCTTATCAATGCCGCGGGTATTGCGCCACAGTTTCCCAGGCCAGTGATCATGGAATGCAATGGCAGTGCCGAGGCCACAGATGCTGGAGACATCAAATGGATGGAGAGAGTGGATTGGTCTCCATTTGTGGCATATGTGCAGAGCACGGAGATGATGGGCGGCGAGAACGAGCCACAGCAGAGGCTGCTGAGCAATGAATTGCCCGTGGACGAGGATGCAGTGCATCATTTGACTTACGTGGCCAACATATCCGCTGGCTACTATTCCAACGAGCACGAGGCCAAGACAGAGCTGGCCATCTGGTCGGCGGGCCAGTTGCGACTGCTGAACGAGACAATCAGTCCAGGGCGACGCTTCTTTCGCATTGGCACCGCCGAAAGCATGCCCTGGAGCTACTATCGCAGGGATGCGAAGACCGGTGAGCTGCTGCGCACCCATACTGGAGCACTCATCTGGGAGGGCTACTGCATTGACTTCATAGCGCGGCTGGCGGAGAAACTGGACTTTGACTATGAGATTGTGGCGCCCACGCACGGACACATGGGCGAACGGAACGAGCAGGGCCAGTGGGATGGCGTCATTGGGGATCTGGTAAGTGGTGAGACTGATTTCGCCATTGCCGCCCTCAAGATGTACTCCGAACGCGAGGAGGTTGTGGACTTTTTGCCTCCTTACTACGAGCAGACAGGCATCTCGATTGTGATGCGGAAACCAATGCGACGCACCTCGTTGTTCAAGTTCATGACGGTGCTGCGGCTCGAGGTCTGGCTGAGCATTGTGGCAGCACTGGTGGGCACTGCTCTGATGATCTGGTTCATGGACAAGTACTCGCCGTACAGTTCACGCAACAATCGTGCTGCGTATCCGTACGAGTGTCGTGAGTTCACGCTGCGTGAGAGCTTCTGGTTCGCATTGACCTCGTTCACGCCACAGGGAGGCGGCGAGGCACCCAAGGCCATATCGGGACGTCTCCTTGTGGCTGCGTACTGGCTGTTTGTGGTCCTCATGCTGGCCACATTCACCGCCAACCTGGCAGCGTTTCTCACCGTCGAGCGCATGCAGACTCCGGTGCAGTCGCTGGAGCAGTTGGCACGACAGTCGCGCATTAACTACACTGTGGTCATGGATTCGGATACGCATCATTACTTCATGAACATGAAGTTCGCCGAGGACACGCTGTACCGGATGTGGAAGGAACTGGCCTTGAATTCTTCGCGTGATTTTCGCAAGTTTCGCATCTGGGACTATCCTATCAAGGAGCAGTTTGGACATATTTTGCTGGCCATCAACAATTCGCAGCCGGTGCGAAATGCCAGCGAGGGATTCGCCAACGTCGATGCACATGGCAATGCGGACTATGCGTTCATCCACGACTCTGCGGAGATCAAGTACGAGGTAACCAGGAATTGCAATCTGACCGAGGTGGGAGAGGTGTTTGCCGAGCAACCCTATGCGGTGGCTGTGCAGCAGGGCAGTCATCTGGGAGTGAGTAGTAGATCCAGCTCTAATCTCTGATCTCAGTTAGATTCTCACACAAATATTTCTGCCTGCCAGGATGAGCTGAGCTATGCCATATTGGAGCTGCAGAAGGATCGTTTCTTCGAGGAACTTAAGGCTAAATACTGGAATACTTCCAATCTGCAGAGCTGCCCGCTGTCCGAGGAACAGGAGGGCATCACATTAGAGAGTCTTGGAGGTGTTTTTATTGCCACACTCTTTGGTCTTATCGTGGCCATGATCACGCTGGCCGTGGAGGTTATCTACTATCAGAAGAAACAAAAGAAACTCTCACTTGTGACACAGGTTAAGCCTCCAGAATTCGACCCATCCTCGAAAATAGCTTGGGTTGATACGACCGATAGCAAGGATATAATCAAGGATACAATTTCTCATGCTAAAGATGGAAAGATTAAGAAGCTTGCGAAGAAGAAGGTACTACCGCGATCCCTTGAGACACTCCTGTTCAGAGGCAAGAAACCAACAACAGCTTCAACTATTACGATGGGCGACGGCACGTTTAAGCCGCGTCCACGAGATCCCTTGCATGCCTGGCGCTTTGACCCACCACCAACTGGTTATTTGGAATAGATAGTAACACACACACACACATGAATAAATCTATATTTTTCTTTATTAGCAACAGCAAACGCAACAAAATGGCGAAAATAAATAACTGCACACATCTTGCACGTTACATTTCATAATTCTTATCGATATTTCATTTAATTCAATCGATCAATTTTGGTGCCTTCGATAACAGAGAGATGTGCGGTGTTTAGGTGTTACCAAAAACTATTAAATACCATAGACGGCGACTCAACCCCCTAAAATGTTGCTGAAACATGCCATGGAATGTTTGTCAACATTGAGCGGGGTTGGGAAATTTAAACCGTTTTCTATTGGCTGATCGTTCCCTTCGCAAGGAAAATGTACCTAATAGCTAACATGTCAACATGTCAAAAAAGCAAGGGGAAATATTAAACTCTCGTACTACTCTAAGTACTTCTCTGCCACCCTCGCGCAATGCATCTCTCTCTCGGACCTGTCACTGCTAACATTACAGTTACAGTTGCTGTTAAAACAATAGCGACGCAGTCAGCTTAATTCCGTCACTCATTACATCTTCTCGCATCCGCCTTGCTCTCATACCTGTGTAAGAACCTATGCATACATGCAAAGAAGTAACACACACGTGTGTGTATTGGGCTCTAGTTGTCATATGTTCATATGTATGTGTATATGTTAGCTCTCTGTTAATTAGAGAAAACAACAACAGTTTCGAACGGCAGCTCGCACAGTCGCCGTCGTCGTTGTTGTTGTTGTCGTCTCACTTACATGCATTGCAATTGGCAATCCAAAAATAATTGTCGTGCTTTTATATTCGTAATGAAATCGTAACTTTCTTTTGCCTGACATTCCACTTTTTGTTTTTATTAATTATTTAATTCTCAGTTTGCACAGAACTGATCTCGATTGTTTAATCTTCTATTTGTGTGCGTGTGTGTGTGGCAACCTGTTGATTGTGAAATTCCAAGGAGTAGATTACTAAGATATCGATATCGATATCAGATAACTACCGAAATGGGAGGGGTGTTGGGATTAATTGGGATGCTGCTGATGCTGGGGCACTCTGCCGCTTGGCAGGCGCACTTCAAGCCGGCTAAGCTGAAGCTGAATATGGAGACCAGCGACCAAGTTCTGCTCACACTCGCTGGCATGGATCAATCGATTTCGCAGCACAAAAATCGCTACAGTTTTCATCTGGAGAGTGATGCAGCGGATCTGGCAAGTGTTTCCAGTGAGAGCGCCATCATTCCAGTGGAACAATTGGAACCAAATGGTTGGAGTGGCAACATAAGTATTGTTGGCAACTTTCTAGGCGAAGCACGCATCCAGGTGCGACTCCATGATGACCTACTCAATGTCACCACCCTGCCCGATAATGTAGCAAGCAAGGAGAGTACTTTGTTGGTCCAGGTGGTGCGACCACATCGTGCCATCGATACCATATTTATTGTGACCGTCATTACATTGATGTCCGTGGTTTACATTAATTTCGGTGCCGCCCTTAATCTGGAGGTGCTGCGTGGTCTAGTGACGAGGCCAGTGGGACCGTGCATTGGTTTCATCACTCAGGTGGTAGGAATGCCGCTGTTGAGCTACGCTCTGGGTGTGTTCATCTTTCCCGATGCACCCGCGATGCAGTTGGGTCTCTTCTTTACTGGCATTGCACCCAGTGGAGGCGCATCCAATACCTGGTCAGCTGTGCTGGGCGGCAACATCAATCTCTCGGTGCTGATGACCACGGTTAGCAATGTTGCCGTGTTTGCCACAATGCCCATTTGGATCTTCACACTGGGCCAGCTGATCTTCGAGCGTGCTGGCATGGAGGTGCCCTACGACAAGTTGGCCAGCTATTGTGTTAGCTTGATTGTGCCGCTCCTCATCGGGCTGGCCATTCAGCGTTGGCTGCCGCGTGTGGCGCAGATTATGGTGCGCTGGCTCAAGCCCATTTCGGCAGGCATGATCGGCGCCATCATTATTCTGGCCATCATCACAAATTTCTATCTATTCAAGCTGTTCACATGGCAGGTAAGGCAGAGCAAAAATCTCGAACTCTCTCTCTCCCTCCAACTGATATACTCTTTTCTCCTTGCAGGTTGCCATTGCTGGCTTGGCACTGCCTGGACTAGGCTATACCTTTGCATGGCTGGCGGCCAAGTTGTTGAATCAGAGCTCGGCCGATGCACTGACCATCGCCATTGAGACGGGCATACAGAACACAGGGATTGCTATCTTCTTTCTGACCACTACATTGCCCCAACCGCAGGCGGATCTGACCACTGTCGTACCAGTCTCTGTGGCCATAATGACTCCGCTGCCACTGATTGGGATTTATGTCTATCAACGCCTCTGTGGCACCATCAAAACGGGCGAGACCAGCGCGTCTGAGCATCAGAGAATTGTAGCATGACGGGATCATAAGGAGGCTCTGTTGGTTATTACATTATTTTTTTTAATTACAAGTATTTGTTGTATATATAGAAATTTAATATACTTTTAATTGGATTCTATTCAAAATTCTGAAAATCAGTGTTGTAAATTAACCGCACCTATCGATAGCTTCAATTGGACTCTCCTTTGGTGAGAGGGATAGAAGTGAGAGACTCAAAAAGAACGCAATGAGAGCGCTTTTAAAAATGGCTGTCATTTAATTACAGTTTGTTTATTTTCATTTGCTTCAATTGTTTATTTTGCTTTGATTTAAATAAATATTCAGTTGAATACAATTAAATCGTACGCACAGAGAAATGCATATTCATTGATCGCAATCGATAACACGATTAAAGGACACGTTAAAGCAATAGTTCAAGCTTACACGGCGAGATGTTCGCTGGTCTTCGATAGATATGTAAGTCATACTCTCAGTTGCTGACAGAGATAGAAAATGAGACACAAGGCGAGTGCATATAAATATGGCTGTCATATAAATATAACAGTTTCATTTTCATTTATTCAGTTGAATTGTTTAATACATTTGCATAGATTTGAATAAATCTCTAGCTAAATACAATTTAATTGTAAATACACGTATCTCTGCCCGCAAGTCACAGCTAAAGAGCGCAGTGTAATCGATAACAGATTAAAGGACATGCTTAAGCGATAGTTTAAGCTCACATTTTAAGTTTTGAGGTGTTAATGGGCACATATCGATAACAAATTCGAAGTCGCTCTCTCTTCCTTTCTCTCTCTTGGAGTTTAAATAAAATTAGTTAAATTAATTAGTAGAGTTCTTGTTGTTCTGCTGCTGCTGCTTGTGCCGCTGCTTCTTCTGCCTCTTGGCTGCTCAGCAGGGCCTGCAATATCTTGAGCAAACAGAATATAGTGAGAGGACTCAGCTGCAACTGCTGGAACTCGTAAAGGATGCGAATATAATTGATGGGACCCGTGCTCAGATCGACACCATTAAAGAGATCCGGCAGGAGATTATAATAGTTGACAACGCAAAAGACACGCTGCAAATCATCGGAACTAACGCTGGCCACATATGCCGGCTCCAGGCATTTGTTGGTAAGGAATTCACGCAGTGGCACGCAAAGCTCATTGATCGATGTCTCCAGCTGCACCTTAAAGATCTCCTGCATCATTTGTATGAGCTCCACGGAAATGAGCGTATGCTCACCGGGATTTTTACCCAAATACGCATCGATGAGCTTCACTTGCCACACATCGTTGTTGCTGGCCATGTGCTTGGTCACGTGCTGGAAGGGGGAGAGGGAGGAATAAATTAGGAGGAAGTTTAGATTAGATTAGGGATTTCCCCGACTTACATCGTAGAGCGTCAGATAGACGGGCAACAGATGCATGCGATCCTTGACCACAGCATTGTAGAACAACAGCATCAACTGATGCCGCTTACTCAGCTCCAGGAAGCTGAGCTGTGTGCCGCGCAATTCAAGGAATCTCGCCAGAAAAGGCTTCACCAAACGTTCACTGGCAAATTGCTGTAGATCATTCACGTCCACCTGCCAGCAAATGCTCTGCTCCATGGTGAGTGTCTGTGCCAACATGCTCTTCAAACGATCCGGATCCTCAAGGTGGGACAAGCATCCAGTCCGCTTTTTTATATCAATAGGTGCACACAGCTCCAGTGCCTTCTCAAGCTGATGCCAGTTACGCGAGCGTTCAAAGCACACTGGCCAATAGTTCTCATCATCCACAATCACCTTCTGCAGTGTGCTCAGCTCTGGCAGAATGCAGGGAGCGATGGGCAGACGACGCAGCTCAGTGGCGCCAATTTCCAGCACAGAAATGTTGCACAGGCACAACTGATGCGTGTCAATGTCGCGCGGGAGGAACAGACGTGGCTCCACTGCCAGCACGTAGAGGTGACGCAGCGCCTGCAGATGGTAACTAAGGAGAGAGGGAGATTAGTTCAAGCTGGAGCAGGAGTTGGAACTGTAGCCCTACTCACCGATTATCATTGCTGTGTATGGGAAACTTCGGGAAAAAGGCGCACACCAGCGCCGCTATAGACTCCGGTGTCTTGGCAATGGTAAAGCGTCCAGCGCCCAGAAAGAGCAATCCCAGCGACATGTGTATGGCCATGTGGGATCCGTAGGTAATGTGTGGATATTGAGGACCAACACGTGAGCGTAGATAGCGTATAATGCGTAGGATTTCACAATTCCCTGAACCGGCAAAGACCAACGAGATGGAGATGAGCAGAACCATCAGGCAGCTCTCGATTGTGGTGCGTCCAGCACATTCACCCATGGTTGTGCCCGGAAAGCCAAGGAACTCTTTGATCACAGCACGCAGCGTAGCGAAGGCCACGGGATCCTCAGTGCCAGCGTATTTGAGGCCAATGCAGAAGGCGGCGCCCGCCAAGATGTTGCAGTAAGCTTGCCTAGAAAGTGGAGGTAAAGAAGCAGAAAGAAGAGAAGGAAGGAGTACAGGAGAAGGAATAGCATTTTAGATTATAGATTCACCCCAACAGATTCCTCTGTAACTTACGTAATTGCCTCATAGTCCACATCCGCATCCTCCGGCTGCTCATCGTCCTTTGAGGGCAATCTTAAATGGGCGCGCAAGCTGGAGGGGAACTGGGCACGGAACCATTGGTCATCTGGCTGCACATGCTGCCACAAGATCAATCCACGTGCAATGGTGCGCAGCAGGAGGAAATCTGGACGCACCATGTCCAGTAGATAACGTGAATCCGGTGGCTGCATCCACTCAGCTATGGCAGCATTGCCCGAATCGAAGAACATCAGTCCCAGTGCCAAGGTGGCGCCTGGAGCAGTGACATCTATGTTCACATTGTCACCCTCGCGCACCTGGAAGGAGGCCAAGCGATATTTCTCCTTCTGTGAGCCACCAATGGGTCGCTTAACGCCTCCAACCATGTAATAGTGCAACGTGTCAGGCAATTGGAGATCACGCAACTCCGCAGGGGACTCTCCCTGGCCTAGGGTGACCAAGCCGAGGGCTAATCCCGCTGTCATTGCATACGATTCACGCTCCACACTGTTCTCCATCTCGGGGCCAGGTGGACGTCCAATTTCCTGGAGCAGCACCTCAGCTATGTGTCGTTTGGCCGATCCTTGATACAGTAATCCGATGCCCATCAATGCCGCCACTTGCGTGCTCTGTGGTATGTCCAGTTCCATTGCCGTCGCTGGAAGCAGCGCCTCCAGATGGACACTCAACAGCTTGGTGGTCTTGGTGTCCATGCTGCCACGATGTGCAGCAGAGATGCCCAATAGCAGACCCACACTGGTCATCTCATCGCACTTCACTAGATACTTGTACACACTCATAAAGGACAAGGATTTGAGGTGTCCATTGAGTCCCAAAGCCATAAGAAATCCCGCATGTTCCAGCGCATTGTTGGCCTGCGCCTTTGGCTTGTTGTAGACAATCCAAGTGGAATCTATGTCCTGTGCTTGGGGCGTGATCTTCAGCCCAGTGGCGACACCATTATGGAACGAGGGCCACATGTGCATATTGGCTGGGAACTCAATCTGTTGCATCTCAATGGTGGTGCCCTTGATGGGTTCCCGGCCCACCAGGCACAGCTTTGGCATGGGCATGTTGTCACTAGGGCGTGGCAGCAACGTTCTCAGCGTGAACATGCCACGTCCCAGTGGCAGTGTCATTGTTCTGGCACACAAGGCAAACAATTGCTTCTCCTGCTCCTCAATGAAATCATGATCACTTGTCCCTGGTGATTGTTGCACCTCTATCGCCACGGGATCAGCGCTGTTCAATAGACGACGCACTTCCTCCACTCGCATATCGTCGGGGAAGCGTAGACGCAACAGCTTCGTATCCATATTATCCATGCCATCGTGACGCAGCTGCTCCGCATCTGGCTCCGGCATGGGCCATTCTCCACTGCTGGGTGCGCAGCGTGGCGAGAGGGAATCCTCTTTGTAGACGCGTCCACAATTCGGTGGCTGCCCAAGATTCGTTTCCAGAAATGGCAGCTGTGCGTGCGCTGCCAGCTCTGGGCGCAGTATCAACTCATAGGTGGCCATGCTGCAACCCATGGGCGGCGAGAGGCGTGCCTGCTCCAGTGCCTCTGCTACAATTAGATGCACTGCAGCAGGAAGTCGTTCAATGTCCCGCCGCGTCAACTGCATGGCCAGCAACAGTTCTAGCAACTGATGACAGCGAGGAGCGTCCGCTGAGATGCTTCGCTTTGCTCGCTTGGGATAATTAGACTGCACGGCGCCATGCAGCTCGAGATGTTGCCACCATTGCTTTAACTTGGTGTGTCCATGCATGACCAACGAGACAAGCTGCACCAGATTCCTGCTGCGCTCATTCACGCATTCGATGTAGGTGAAGGGAGTCACCTCCTCGCGATTGAGTAGAATATGCTCCAACTGGCGATAGATACTGGGCGCGGGCATTCTCACTAGCTCCTGGTGCAGCATCAGTGGCCCATGCTCACTGGTCAGCATGGTCATCTTGGTGGTCTTGTGCGTCAGCTCCGGGAAGTCCATGTGATAGTGACGGATGTACGTGGCCAGCTGCATATCGATGGCCATTTGATGCAGGAACTGCGGGAATGGAAGAAGAGGAAAAGGGATTAGTGAGAGATTTTCACTAAAGGATTCCTACTTCAACTTCTCTTTCTCTTTTTCTCTATATAGGATTGGAGAAGATTCAATGGGAAAGTCTGGAAGAAGTCTCCCAAGTTGGAAGAGTATAATAAGCTTAGATTCCTCCGTCCCTCGCTTACTTACCGCTGCCAGAAACGTGAGGGAACTGTTGAACGACGAGTCTAGCTTGAGATCCTCGTAGAGCATGTGCATGCCATAGAATACAGCGGGCACCATGCGAAACAGTGGAGCAGTGACATCCACACTATACGTATGCACGGCACCATTGCCCAGCGCAGCAATTGTGGTGTGCATGAGCAGAAACTCCCAATCCTCATCGGTATCGGCCTCACATTCGTTGTACTTTCTTCGCTTCTTGGGTTCATCCTGTTGTCCGGCACCGGAGGAGCACATGAAATGCGTCTGCAGTGGCGGCGTGGCACATCTGGCATAGGATTCATCTGCACCAAAGTGTTGCTCATTCACTGCCGCCATGCAACCCATGAGATTGAGCAGCGTGCTCCGAAACAGTTGCCACTCCTGTTCGATGCTATAGTCACGTGAGCCCGGAGGATTCCTCGCACTATACCAGCGTATAATGAAGTGCAGGAACTGTGTGGGATTCAACACTTGACGCAGTGTGGCCACACAGCGTGTAATCAATCGCGTGTCATTGAGCAGCGGCAAAGCAATGCGCAACATGCGCCCCGTGGCATAGACCAGTGTCAATCTATTCCCTGCCGGATCTCGCAGAGATTTGCATATATTGTGCGCCTGTCGCTGTGTATACGACATGGTTGGTGGCTGTATGGGCGACAGCATGTGCAGCTCCAGTTCATCATTGAATGCGCTGAGATCTGCAGCTGCCTTGGTGGGTAGCAGGCTGCTTCGACGCACCTCCACAAAGGAGGAGTTACTCGTGCCGGGCTTCAGTTGTGTCGCTTGCAAGGGAGTCGCTGGTGCTGTCGACGCTGTGGGAAGATTGGGTGCTGTTGGTGCCATCGTTGGCATCGCCGTAAGCAGCGGCGTAATGTGCACCTTGGAGATGAGTACAGTTCCCGTGTAGAGTATCAGACTTCCGCCCGGATCAAGCACAGCAATCATATGCATGCGCTGCAGACCCACTGCATCTTTGGCAGGCAGCGTGGAAGCCAATGTGGAGAGCTGCAGCTCACTAGTATCGTAACCATTGAGCAGCACCAGCTGCAGGCGACACGAGCGTGCCAGGAGATAGCAGAGATATGTCTGACCCACCAGATCCGTGTGGATAAAGGCGCGTGTAGCCATTTCACAGAATTCCCGCTGACTGGGGAAGAAGAGACAGTTCAGACAGCTTGAAAGGAATTCACCCGACTCTGAGTACTCACGTGCCATAGGTGTTCTCTGTCCAGATGTGCTCGAGGCACATCTCCGGTTCAATGGGCTTCGCTGGCTTCACGTGCGTCATTTTGCGCATGTCCTTGATGGACACAGAATGCTGGCTGATGCTGTTCTGCAGCTGACTCAGTGGAGTGCCCAGCGAGGCGCGACTAGGGAAAAGAAGGTAGATTACTCTTAGGCCCCTTTACCTTCTCCTCCATACTCACTTGGATTGGCCCAACACGCCGCTGAAGGATTGCGACTGACTTAAGCCGAACCTGGTGAAATTATGCGCCGCAGCTGGATGCTGAAAGGATGTGGTATTGAACTTGGGAGTTGCCCCTGTATGCCTTGTGGAGCTGAAGCTGTTGATGCTGGTGGAACCACCAGGTGTGCCCCGCTGCCCACCGTGCACTGTGTTCCCGAGCAAATCCTGTTGCTGACTCACATAGTTCACCTCCTCGGGTGTTACCTTGCGTAGGCGGGCCACAAAATGCTTAAAGAACTTGGCATCGTAAAGCAGCACAAGATCCGAATCCTCTGTGGTGAAGACGACACTCAATTCTGGTTCGGTCATGTAGCCAGTGGAATTGGTGGATGTCTTGAGTACCACGGGGCATGCCTCGTGCAATGGATGCGACATGGAGAAGAGACGTGGCATGGCTATAGATAAATGCGAGATGAGTGCATTGCTTGAATCCTTCTCAAGGAGCAGACCGTGCACCGTCTGCCAGAGCTGCGACACTGGGAAGTCCAAATTGGCGAGGTAATCTTCACCATTATCGCAATACACACGCAGTGCATCCTGATCCATTACACAGATGGCTGTGAGTTTGTCATCCTCCGGCTGCACAGCAGCCTGGAGCTGCGCCAGGCGTCCACGGACGAAGCGTCGATTGAGGAAGCAGGCAAACTTTACCGGCGTGTCGCAGGTGAAGCACATGCGTTTGTGCACACCATCTTCATCGTCATCGTTCAGACCTTGTGTCCAGATCACTGTGTGCTTGTTCACATAGAGCTCCTCCTCATTGTTGACCATATAATCACACATGGGCTCCTCGCGTGGCTTGCGTGGCGGGTTGAGGAGTTCCTGTGGTAACGAGGTCAGTTGTGTGGCCGCTGCCGCGTGAGGTCCACACTTCTTAGTCAACTCTATTAACTGTTGCCGACGCTGGGCGCGCTCATAGCTCGATTCGTAGTCATCATAGATCTCACGAATGCACCAGAACTCTTGGGGCTCTTCACTGGCGGCGGATATGTTGACATTCTGCAGACGCTGCAACAGCAAATGCTCGGCGGGCAAATACTTGGGCAACGGCGGCTCCGTCGGTCCAGGATGATCCTCTGCCGCTTGACGACCGCGAGGAATGAATTCCAGTGGCGGCTCTGCGACGGCAATCATCTCATTGCATGCATCCAGATTTGCGAGATTTGTTTCGCTTGCAACAACAACCGGCGCCGTGCAGTGCAATAACTCAAAATCAAAAAGAAATTAAATAAAATGCGATTGCAAATATTTAGCTAAAATGCCGGCTCAGCCTTTCGATATCGTCGCGCCGTCAAAAACAAATTCATATTGGCCATGCTATCGTTATCGAACTGCGATTGTAGTTCCGCTCTCTATCGGTATTCAATGGGAGAGTAAATAGTATTTGTGTCATAGTTGGGGATATTTTTATTTATTAAATTACATTATTATTTGTACATGTTTTAAAGCAATTATTTAATGGATTTTAATTTAAGTGCAACAAGTTCCTCCGTAATCGATACTATTGCGGTTCGTTTGTCCACCGGTTTGTACTTTATGTTAAAGTATCGATATATCATTTTCGTAGCGAACAGCTTTGCGATATATTATGTTACGTATCTCACATCTCTAATCGACTAGGCTTTTGCGTAAGCGTAAGTTTTAATAATAACAAACAACCAATTTGGCAAAGTAACTTGCAATAATATTGTTTGCTACTTTAAATTAATACACAATCAACTAGTGTATACACAGAGTAAGCAAATCAGAGCGTGGCATGTGCCTGAATGCTGTTTACAACAACGTTTTTCACAAATTCATTACGTAACCCAAAAAACAAAACATACATAGAAGCTGATACTACAATATTTCATGTTGTTCATCCTTCTTGTTGTTTCCCATTCTGTTTACAGTTCATTCGCATTGACCAAGACACACACATATAAATTTATATGGGCAGTAGCGTAATCTCGCAGCTGGCGCGAAAGTACGGTGCAGTTATATTCTTTCCAACTGTTGCAGTCGGCTCCATCTACGCTGATTGGTCGCACACCCGCGAGTGGAAACGCCAACAACAACGAGCAGCACAGAGCGCAGCTCTAAAGAGTCAAAGCTAAGCTAACAACCTCACACACATATACAAACATGGTGCTAGGACTGGATGCACGTGCACTGTGGGCAGCACTTCCATTGCTTGGATTTGCCATTGGACATTTCCTGGATCTGAAGGAGACGGAACGCATGACCATGTTCCGTGACAAGAGCGCACTGTATGCTCGTCCCGAGGGAAGCGAGGACAAGCCGCCATCTTGGTGATTAGCATTAAGTTCTGTTCGACGATTTACGTTAATACATTTTTTTTTTGCTTCCTCTCACTGTCATCAAAATAAACCGTAATATGGCTATGTGAAAAAGTAATAGGTGTGTGTATTCCGGAGAAAAGTACTACCTCTCTCTCTCTTCCAATTTGTTGGTGTAATAAACCAAATCCTGCGGTCGCCTGTGCAAACAATGGGAAGAACGAAGCTTGATTTATCTGCGCAGGATTACGTTCTCGGGTCCATTGTTTATTTTACACAAGAAAACCCATAAAACCATCAACACAAGGCGAGCTCTAAAGATAAGCCAAAGATGCTAACTCGTTTTCGACGGGCTCTTCCCGTGTACCTGCCCGAAACCAAAAATACACAGAATGCACACGGACACAACCATACCTACACTAGCATATTCCAGAGTACATGGATTTGTACAGGCAATCGGATTGTTGATTTTGCACCTTTAGTGCAAAAGAGATAGAAACAGCAGCTGTTTTAAGCGCAAAATCCGTTAGAATTTTGGACGGCCGCGCGTGTTTTGCTGAATGAAAAACGGGAAAAATATCGAATGGCAAAGCACGAAATGCATATGGAATTTGATGTGTCGGTGAATATGTAACATAATCCGAGAGACATACACACACACACACACAATCCTAAT
Source organism: Zaprionus africanus (assembly GCA_018151435.1). Lineage (NCBI taxonomy): Eukaryota > Metazoa > Arthropoda > Insecta > Diptera > Drosophilidae > Zaprionus > Zaprionus africanus. Next base: position 185,510 of record JAECXB010000076.1, read on the forward strand.
GGAAAGAGCAGACACAGAAGAGAGACATAAATTGAAATGCCAATGCAACAAAAGTAATTTATTTTTATGGTCACTGTGGCAACAATTGTTTAAATTGCAGGCGTGCTGCGTCAAAGAACCTTTTTGTCCTTGCCACCAAAAATACACAGATACAGTAAGAGATCTTCATAGATCCAACGGTTTTTATTTTGTACACAGGCTCAAGGCGATGTCGCAACCCCGCTGCGTGAAAGATTTGCAAAGTGCGTCGGCGTAGGCGTCGCGCCGTCGTTGAATGTGTGTATGTGTATGTATGTTTTTGAGTGCGCATGCAGGAGAGAGTGGGAGACAAGAGAGCGATCAGGTTCTAGGAAAGTAACAAGAGATGCAGTTAGAGATGAGCCGCAGCGTGATTTTTGAATCACGTTATTGCGTGACTGTGACACGGATTAGCTCGGCATGCATATTGAAGTTATGAAAAAGTAAGTAATATTATATAGTTCATAAAAATATCACAATTCAAGATATTCGCATAAAAATACGCACAGCTTGCCATTGTTGTTGTCTGCATATGTATGCATTCACAGTCACGTTCGCAGCAGCTGCGCATCTCTAGTCTGCAGTCGCCACCGGCCTGCAACACTTGTTGGTGTGCGTTGGGTTTTTCGCAGGTAATGATGTGTGTGTTTGGGTGCACTGTGTTCTCTCTCTCTCTCTTCTCTCATTTGGGTATGTGAGATTGCCGAAACTAGTTTGCAGGAGCCAAGCCATGGATCAGTTAGTTTTCGGCATTCAAAGCAAACAGAACGCGCAGCAAACAAGTTCGGCCAACGAATTTACATAAAGCAGAGTTGAGAAAAATACAAAAAATAAAACGTATAAGGGAAAAGAAGAATAACAACACAGCCTCATCATGAGCGCAGCCGCGAAGCAGGGCGAAGGAACAACAGCAACAACGGCGAATTCGTCAAAAATGTGCAGCGAATTCGCGAACAAGACACTGCAGGATTATGAAGTGCTCGCTGTGATGGGTAACGGTGCCTTTGGCACCTGTTACAAGGTGAAGGACAAAACCACCGGAGAATTATACGCCTGGAAGGGAATGAACTATGATGAGTTGGACGATGAGAAATGTGAATCCCTTATATCGGAAATCAGTGTGCTGCGCCAGTTGCAGCATCCCAATATAGTGCAATACTATCATCATCTGGTGAACCGTGAGGCAAAATCGATTTACATAGTGATGGAATGTTGTGATGGCGGCGATCTTGCCCAGCTTATACAGCGTGCCCGTGGGCAGCGACAACGCTTCGAGGAACCGTACATATGGCGCGTGCTCTTTCAGCTTTGCCGTGCTCTCCAGGTGTGCCACAATCAGATACCCAGTGGCACCATACTCCATAGAGATATCAAACCGGCGAACATCTTTCTCGACGTTGCCGGCAATGTGAAGCTTGGCGATTTTGGACTGGCGCGTGTGCTGCGTCGAGATCAGAGCTTTGCTGCCTCCTTTGTGGGCACCCCGCACTATATGAGCCCGGAGCTGGTCAAGGGCAGGCAATATGATCGCAAGAGTGATGTCTGGGCCGTGGGCTGCCTCATCTACGAGTTGTGTGCACTGCGTCCTCCATTCCGTGGACGCGCCTTTGCTCAGCTCTCGGAGAATATTGCGCATGGAGAGTTTAGCGCCATTCCTGGAATATATAGCCAGGATCTGCAATCGATAATTGGCTTCATGTTGGCCGTGGATCATGAACAGCGTCCCAGTATTGAGGTAATCTCACGACATCCGTTGCTGGTGAGGAATATCAGTCAATTGGATGGTGAATTTCCACGTCTGGTGGCAGCTGGCAACGATATCCCTGGGCTCGCCGCCGGTGTGGGTAAACTATTCGCGGACACCGAACCGGAGCTCTCGAGTACCATGTTCACGGAGCAGTATAGCTTCAACGAGGGCTATGGCCAGCGTCGTCTGAGCGTCAGCGGCGTCTTTACGCCCGATTTGCGCAGCGAGCTCTTCTACTCCGCCAAGCGTCGCATCTTTGCCAGCAAACAGCTGCTGCAGTCGGATCCATCGCTATACGAAAGCATACAACGAGAGAAGGAGCGGGATCCGGAACCAGAGTCGGAGTCTAAGGAAGATGGAACAGCTGTGGAGCAGAAAAGTCCACGCCGCATCACCCAACACATCTTCGATGACGCACTACAGCAGCGTCTGCATGCAATACGTGCACAGGAATCGCTGCTGGAGCAACGGGCCAACGAGCTGCAAGCGGCAGAGTTGCGGGTGCAGGCCATGGAACGTGAGTTGATGCAGAAACTGGAGCAAGTGGAGGCGCAGGCACAAGCACAGAAGCAACAGCAGTGTCAATGTCAACGAAAGCAGCTTCCTCCACCAGCGATACCTCCCCGCAAGCCAGTGACCCGCCACGATGATACCTACTGCAGTATTGAGCTCAATGAGACATCGCCAACGGTGGCCAAGCTGAATCTGGCCATGCTGGCGGCACCAAAACAACTGCACAGTGGCACGAACAACAACACGAGCAACAACAACAACAACACATTGCGCAAGGTGACGTTTCAATCGCCACCAAAGCTAAGCAAAGTTGCAGCTACCTCAACATCGCAGCCATCGGTGGCGTTGCCCATGCAGACGAGTGTGTCCAGCAATGAATCTGGGGATAGCCAAGCCTCGAGCACACGTCGCAAGTCCATATTGGCTCTGTTTGGCTTGAGTCGTGCGCCCAAAGCTGCCGTGGCCAAGACAACAACAAATACAACTTCTGCCCCAGAGCAGCCGCAGCGCCGTCAACCTTTAGCTGTGAAGCCACCGGCATCACAGCAGCTGGCGCCGCCACCACTGCCTCCACAGCAGCAGCAGCTGGCAAATATGTGGACCAAGGAGCAGAAACGTGCCGCCTTCGATCTGCTGGCAGCGATGAATGCCGCTGAGAAAGATGCAGCCAGCGTTGCCCAGCCAGGCCGCAGGCAACAAATGCGTCAATCTGTGCGGGAGCGCAATTCCAGCCTTCAACGCAATCGAATGCGACGTTCTCTGGTCCTAGGTGGGAGTGGTGGCCAGCCCAAGCCGCTGTTGGTTGCATCGCGCGAACAAATGTTAATTTAATAGTTGCAAATTCAAAGATTTCGATAACAATTTCGATTGATTTGCTTTGCTGGCTGAAGGGGATCGCTCAAAGGGATTCGCCTTGTGATGTGGAATAAGTTCCAATAATTCATTTTTTTTTCAACCCATTTTTTTCTATAGCAAGCCATACTCTATGTTCCTAATTAAATGTACATTAATATCTGTGTACTGCTAGTGATTAAGCCAACTGTATTTGCAATGTGTATGTATAATAAAAAAACGTTCAATAACAATTGGCCAACCGTTAAAATTTAATTTTCTTGAACGCTGGTGGAGAACGATAGTAGCGGGAAACGTTATCGATTTATGTATTTATTTATATTGCAACCAACTCAATGCGGCTTGTCTGCTACGCATGCGCACGTACCATCACTAAGCATCGAACACATAGAGTGCTCAAACAGCGGAAAGTACTCGCCTGAATGCTTACGGATTATTATGACCATAGGACCCGAAGGGTTTCATGAGTGGTCGGCCCTCTTTGGTGAGCAACCGCGAAGCAGCGATCAACAGTTGCAACTCAGCAGTTGAAACTCAACATTTTTTTGAATGGCCTTTGTTCAGTGTTGGCAAACAGTTTGCTGCGATCGGTATTAAAATATCGACAAATTGTAGTGGCAACTCTGGCTTGAATGCTGCACATCTCAATTTAAGTTGTAGTTAGATTCGTTTTTATTTTGTTTACGTTCGTTGCATCATTGCAATGCTGCCGCATATCGCGCAAGATGTACCAGAATTTCTAGGGCAACGTGAATCGCTGGCATACTGCAGCCAGTTGCATGTGAAGCGAGTGAAATCGAGCCTCGTACTTTGTCGGAATTTAATGTTCTACGAGTACCGGCAAAAGGAGCTAATACATAATATCGATTTAAGGAGCACGTGCCTGCAGGAGCTTCAAGCCCAACTAGAGTCATATAGTGGCCCCATAAGCAGTTACCTTATACGCAACAATGCGGCTGACACAAGTGGCGACTCCACCAGCTATAACATGTTGCATGGCGCTGACGAACTCCCGCTGAGCATCGGCAAATATGTGTGGCTGGGCGGGCGTGTCTATGTGCTGCTCCGCTGCTGGCAGAAGCTGCTTGTGCTGCGCCGGCCAGAGGAGCTTGGCGCCTGCTTCGAGCTTATTGCGCACTATGAAGACCTGGAAAGTTATCACCTTGTCAAGGGACCCATACAGTATCAGGCTTATGTGGAACTACAATTCACCAATGGAAAGCGACAGCGCACAAATTTTCAAACAGATGAGCAGGAGGAAGACCAGGAGGCACCTCGTCCCACTTCGGCAAGCAGTCTGGGCGGCTTTGAGCGTCTTATGCAGCGTGTGCATGGCGCACGCGCTGAGCTGCAGGCGCAACGCGCTCAGACCCAACAGGACTTTATGCGCGCCCAGGAGCTGCAGGCGTTCGGTGCACCCAGTCAGCGTTCCCCGCTGCTAGAGGAGAAGCAGCTGCTGCGCCGTTGCGGCGATGTCTGGACACGCATTTGTGGCGGCAGCGGCGTCTACCTGGTGCTGGGCACTCTGCTTACCAACAGCGCCAGCTGCAGTCGACCCAGTGTGCTGCATGCTCTGCGGCCACTCCTGAGAATATCCAGTGAGGACGAAGCGCTGCCGCAGCCACTTAGCTTTGTGCATCGTCTGTATGAGCTGCCCTTGCAAGCGGACGGACAACCTGCAGAGGATTATGTGGAGTTGGCGCAGTTCTGGGCCTGTCAGGAGCAGCACAGCAGCGCAGGCTTGGCATGGCGGCAGCTCACCAGGCAGGGGCAATTGTTGCCAGAGCAGAGCCTGGTGATGGTCCTTCGACTGCCGCTGGAGCAGCTCTTGTTGCAGCAGGGCCAACTGCAGCTGTTTGCCACCTATGAGTTGCGTGGGGAGTGCGGCAGGATGAGGCAGCTACAACTACAATTGGCGAGCATCAATGTGGCTGCGCTGCTGGAGCAGCAGGAGAAACATGTGCCACGCTTTGCTGCGCATACACTGCATCAGGATTTTCTGGCTCTGATCATGACGCAGCCAGCGCATTGTGCGCTCCAGCTGCAGTTCCAAGAGGCGCAGCAGCAGACACAATTCGAGCAGTTGCTCTGCAGGAGATTCGGACTGGAGGCCATCACAGTGCCCCAGGAGCAGCAGCAGCAGCGTTCGTGTGAGTAGCCATCACTTGGTAAACCGATAGCTCCATGCCTAATCCCTCTTTTCCTCCTCCTTAGCTCTTCTCGATGCCACGCAGCAGTTCAGCTTTGCCAGCGCCGCGTGCTCAGCGCAGCAGTCGCAGCGCATCTATTACTGCCCCCAGCAGCAGCTGCTTCTGCTGCATCAGAATCCTCAACAGCATTGGCACATCTATGCGCGCAGTGAGTCCGAGCTGTGTCTGCTGCTGCGCCGGCTGCAACGTGATCTCCTCCAGTTGCATTGCAACGTTTCCCTGCTGCAACTGGAGCAGGATCAGTACCGTGTCCCTACCAATGCAGCGCTGCTGCTGGAGTCCGCATTAAGGGATGAACTGCAGGCCAGAATGGAGCTGCTGCAGCAGCAACCAAGAGAAAGTGCCGCCAGCCTTGAGCAGCAGCAGCGTCTGTTCCAACTGGAAATGGCCAGTGATCTGCTGGTAACTGTGATAAGGAGGAGTCAAGCGCCGACTGAGATGGAGTCCACGGCGTAGAGCAGCTGCAACTCCTCCAAGGATGTGTTAGGCATTTGTTTACTTAGTAATTGTATTAATGTAGAAGAGTAAGTAAAGTAACTGAAAATAATTAAAATAAATCAAAAAAAGAAATGACTGCGCCTTGCAACACTGAAGTGCTGCCGGATGGTCTGCAGCAGAGTCGTTGCCATTTGAATTTACTTTTATTTATTTATTTGTTTATTTAAAGTCAAATAAAAGCAGTCGAGTGTTGGGAATACAATTTTTATTCAGAAGTTGACTTCTATTATAATTGTAATATTATGTGCAAATTAATACTGTGAAAAGTCTTTTATAAATTAGTATTTAACTGCACATTGTTGCGCCCTTTGAGCAGGTGATCGATGGTATTTTATCGATTGGTATTTTAAAATGAGTGCATCTGCAGCACGCATTGATTTGCTTCAGTGTTGCCAAATGAGATGAAATAAAGTGAATAAAGTAAAAATTCGAAATGCATGTAGTCTGCGGTATTAAAAAAGCTAGATAGGTAGACCGATATTTTCGATTTGGCAGGACAGAAGCTAAATTGGCAACACTAATGTACCATCCCGAATAATTTATTAATTGTAGTTAATTAAAGGTAATACAAATTAAAATGTATAAAAAGAGAGAGAGAGAGAGATACACAGAAATATGTCTGTAAGAACTGTCTTATCTGGACGGAACCGGCTTCAGCTGTTTTTATCCGTTAATCCTAAAGAGATTTACATATGTTACTTGGTATATGTCACCTAGGATCGCATAGAAAGATGTTGAGAATCTTTAACAAATTGTACACTGATGCAAATGAGTCAAGAAACTTGTTGTTAATAACTAATACAAGGCAGCGCGAATGTTTTACAATATATACAAAAAAACTAAACTTAAGGCATTTGCAATGGTTTTCCAACTTCCGGAAATGGTCATCATGTTCTTCACTCGCTTCCAAGCTATTATTTCTCCTCTTTCAGGTATTGTCAGTGAGGGTATCCTCTGGAGCTTTTCCCTTCTCGAGGTAATCCTCTAGAGCTCCTTCACTCCAACGCGCTGTGAACTTCTCACGCTGCTTAGGCTACGTCGCTGTTGCTCCTCGCTCTTGATGATGTTGTCCAACACATTCTCCAAGTTCTGTGTGGCTGCCGATAGCTCCGCATTGTCACTATATGAATCATCGACAATCTCCTTGACCTTGTGCAGCAGCAACTTGAAGTTGTTCATCTCCGTATCGCGTAGTTTGTCCATATTGATAGACTGCTCCAGCAGTGCACCCAGTGGCATTGACATCACGGGCTGCACAGCGGGCATAGATGGCAAAGATGTTAACGCTGGAGGTTGGCCGCTCAAGCGACGCTGATCGAACCACAAGCTGATGTCGTTCATGGAGTAATCCGATTTGTTGGCCTCCAGATAGCTGCGATTAAGATCGGCACCATTGACTGGGGAATGAAGGAGAAGGTACATGAATAAGAGTGAGATAGAGAGAGAGGGAAGTAGACCAGATACGCACTCGAGTGTGTAAGATTCTCGCCCACCGGAGCGTACATGTCGTAGGGAACCACAGCTCCTACGCCGGGCAAAGCGATGATGCGTTGCGGCGTGCTGGCATTCAGAAAAGTGGAGCTAATCAGTGGCGCTGCCGTCGAGGAGGCGCGCTGCAAGAGCAAGAGGAAGAAGGAGAGTTAAGTCATATGCATATCATATTAAAGGGTATATATAGGGTATATCTACCGATAACTGTTGCATATCCTCAATGATCTGCAGCAGAAAACGCTGATGTGCGCTGAGGAAATCTGCAATTTGAGCGCTTGATGTGGTGGAAAGATGCTGCAACTGGGTTTCCAGCTTGCTGAAGGAAAGAAAATAAACATGCAAATGAAAATGTGTAAAATATTAATGGGTATCTTTAGGACTTACCTATTCTGCAGCATCACACGATCAATGATGGATTGCAGACGCTCTGAGGCATTGCTAGCGAGGCCTGTCAAGGAACCTGTTAAGGAGACGAAAGAAAAGGCATAAGCAAAGCTTCCAGAGTGCGCATTCCCTCCTGCTTCCACACTTACATAGCTCCTTCTCCTGCTGCTGCAGTTGCTCCTTCTGCATCTGCCTGGGCGGCTCCTTTGCTGGCGACTTGAGACGCAGCGTTGAATTGCTACGTATGCTGCGCGTCTCGGCAGGCATCGGCGACAATTCGGTGGCATTATTGACCTGCCCCATTGGGGCTGCACTCGCAGCACTCTCCGGCGCATTACAAAATCCCCGTCGTTCCTCCTCCTCGGCCTCTGCGCGCTGCGTCTTCTGTGCGTAGGCAAACCAACCGCAAAGACGCGCCAAGTAACGTGTCCAACGTTGGGCAGGAGGTTGATCCTCCGCAAAGACTTCACACATGCGATGCGAAGGCTCATGACGTGAGCCCACCACAGGCACAGCTGCCGCAAAGCAGGGCAGGCACAAGGAGACATCCCGACAAACTTGACACTTGAAACGAATCCCGACAATGTGCTCCATGCGGCAGGCAGCGCATTGATTGCTATGAATCAAGTGCTCCGTGTCCTCAATGCGTTTGATAAGAGCCAACAGATTTGCATAGATCAGGAAGCGTGTCTGCTGGTGTGTCCACAACTGATGAAACTGTTGCTCACCCAAGCCGGCTACGCCGTGATGACAACGTGCAAAGCACTCCTCCATCATGGTGGGTAAATTGTGTGGCCCGTAGGCTTTGCCTTCTCCGAGATAATTGAGCAACTTACTGAGCGTGAGCAGCAACTGCTCGAAGGCGTAGCGAGAGACGCACTGGGAACGTGTGTCGGCGAGAAGATTGAAGAAGTCACCGATCATGTGCTCGCTGCTGTAGAGCTTGCAGAGCAGCAGGAAGGTTACCTTGATCTCCAGCAGTGAAATGGAGTGACGCCGTTGCCTGCAGAGGGGAAAAGGAGTAGCGGAAGGAGGCAGACGAGAAGGAAGTCGAGGAGAAGTTATAGAAAAATTAGTAAAGTATTTTCCATTTGAGAACCTTCAGCATTTCCTTACGGATCGTATATGTTCCAGAAGAAGTTGGCCAGCAGCGTAGCAGCGTTTCCCAATTGATAATTTTCTGTCTTGGTGAAGTGCCCCAGTTTTTCGCAGGCAAAGTAAATGTCATGGAGCAGCGAGGTCAGCTGGAAGGGTGGCACCATCAGGTTGAGGTTGCAGTGGCCTCCACTGTTCTGATGCACGGGCATTCCATGGCGTTCCAGTATGGCCAGCACCAGTTTATACGGTATTTTTCCAGCTGTAATGGAAGTGCATTAATTTCATTCCATCTCTCTCTCACTCTCCCACTTCCTTTGCTTTGCTTACTGTGAAAGATTTTCTGCAGTGCAATAAATTTGCTGGCGCAACGATAAACTGTGTATTTATAATTGCCATAGTCCGTTTGCAGTTTCCCCATAATTTCACTTAAATTCGGTGCAACTTGTTGCTTCACTTGTTGCTGCTGCTGATTCTGCTTTGGTTGCGCCTGTTGCTGTTGTTGTCCTTTGTTATTTGCCAAGGCCGCGGCAACTGCGACGGCGCTTGTGCGCATTGTTGTCACTTGTGTATTGTGTGCGGCGTCTAACATTATAATTGAATATTCAATTATTAATTTTGCACAATACTTAGTTAATTTTCGTTAAAATAGTTATTTGATAGCGCAGCGTTGGTTTTTCTCGTATTTGCGTTTTCCACCGTGTTCGTTACCGCAAAAGTCAAATTTGAAATGATTGGGTGGCAACGCTGTTGCGCTTGCGCCTAGCAACACTGTAGTGCTGCCAGATGGTCTGCAGCGTAGCCGTTGGCATTTGAATTTATTTTGTAAATATTAATTAAAATAAATTAACATAACTTTATGTATAATTGAATTAATTTTTTTTTGACGCATTACTAATTAATTACACTAACATTATCATTATGCACGGATTAATACCATCAAAAGTCTGTTATCGATAAGTATTTAACAGCAGTGTGCTGCGATCGTGGGCAATAACATCAATTAGTATATTTGCAGTATTTTTTTGTTCGGAATTTAAAAACACAAAATCAAACACCTTCCTGTTTTCTACGAAAATGTAAAAAATTCGTACTCTACACATTTAACATCTTCCTCAGTTTTTTTACAATACTGCTAAAAAAATGTGTGTCCTGCACATTAAACATGATCAGCATATCATCCATCAAAATGTTTTTTCCTTTGCCATTCACAATGTACATTAGCAGATGTTGTAGCTGTTATGTGTGTGCATGTGAAGGACTGCACAATATAACAAGATATAACAACGCACAATGCAAAAAACTATGTATGCATGTGTGGACGGCGCCTTCTCTTCCTGCTGATTGACTAGCTGACAAATGGCCTTGTTGTTGTTGTTGCCCCATCCCAGTTGCCACCTGCGCGAAATGGTTCAAATGTCATAACAAGATGGAGCACACATGTCATGCACACAAACACACAGACACCCACTAGCATTTACATATTGTGCATGTGTACAGTATGTGGAGGAGGGAAAAAGAAAGGGAACAATTCACAATGGCCACCAAGGCAGGAACAATGACAAGCAGTTTGGGCGACGTTGGCGTCCAACTGCCTGCGCCAGGCAATAATAATTCGCCCGTGCCAGTCATTGACAATGTCGGTGCCATAATGGCTCTCCACTGGCTGCAGGAGCAGCTGCATAACAACAACAACAAGTGCTGCTGCTGTCGCTGCCTTTGCTGCACTGCGTCGTGTGGCAACAACGAAATGACAGAGGGCGCGACACCTACAATTGTCAGAGTCGTCTAAATGAATGAATTAAGTCAGCCATGTGACATAACTGCAATGACCGCCGTCCTGCTCATCCACCCGCTGCTGCTGTCCCCGTCCAAGTCGCCTCGTCCGTCGCCATTGGAGACAGCAACGTGCCAACGTGGCTCACGTTGCACATTTCCCACATTGTTTTGTTGCTGTCTGCTTTTCTCTTTTCTGAAGCCTTCAGCTCAGTCCTGGCTGAGCTTCAGCTCAGTTGTTGCTGTTGTGATTCTGTACGAGAGGATGAGGCCCGTTGCCAAAGTTATATGGCACACACGTACTACAAGTAAAACTCCAACACACACACACACGCATACAGCACGCCCTCAGTGCCGCCGGTTGGCGCACGGACAATGGCAATGCCGGAATGCAAATGGCGTGTGGACGTGAACAAATGCAACCAGCATAGCACGGCGGAAAAAAGAAGGACCACTCAGTCTTAATGTATGCAAGAATTGGGATCTCAAGTCTGTCATTCATTTGGGCATTCCATTTCTGTCAGTGTAAGCTGTGTAGCTGCGATAGTAGTGAGCAAATTTATCGAGTTCTGTGTTTGTCATCATTAAGTATTTTTTCCAGTATATCGAATAGAGCGGTAACGATCGAGTGCGTCACGTTGTCACACAATACTCACGCAAGGATATCGCTTATATAATATATACAGGTATATCGCAAAAAGAGATTTTAGTCGTATTGAGCAAATCTATCGAGCTTCGCAAAATACCAATCATTATTTAAGTATACGGTATATCGATTGAAAGGATAACGATCGCGTGCGCCGTGTGCGAGTTATGCACGCGATGCTCACGCTGCCGTCACTAGATTGCACCTCAGCTGGCCAGAGCGCCAATTAAGCAACAAAAGGTCGGTCGCTTGGGCAGCCCCATCCACGTCGACATCGTCATCGCCGGATGGGCACGGCACGGGGCACGGACTGGACTGACCTGCTCGAGCTGACGACTTGCCTGCCATTAAAACGAAGCGACGTTGCGAAATGTTTTGATGAAGCCAATGGCTGCCAGAGAGTTCGGTCAGCTGACTCTCCATCGAGCAGTCTCTCTCGCTCTTACCTACTGGTTATTACCTTTGCATGTATGTATGTGTGCCGCTACTACTACCACTGCACATTTACCACAAAACGATTTGCTGCTGTGCAACTTTTAAAGCTTTTCCAATCTTTCTCTTTATTCGTTGCACATTTTGCAACAAACTTGCCACGAGGAGCTTTATAGTGGCAACGACAGCGTCAGCGACAGCAATGGCGCCCCAAGCATTCAATTTCTCTTTACATTTTTTATTGTTTAAAGCAAAGAAGAACCGAGAAGAAGCGGAAGTAAGGCGGAGCACGAGGAGATGAATGAAACACACTGCACGACATTGTGAAGCTGTTTGCAAATGGCTCTTTGCGCACAACAAGTGGACAAGATGTGCTGCAACTGGTCCCCTCCTCTCTTCCCTTTTTTCGCTCCCTTTTCTACTGTCTTCTGTCCGACTGACACTCGTTAGCTCGTTTTAACTGGCATGGGGCACCTTCATGTGGACGGTGTAATTTGGATGCTTGCCGGTTGCACAATTATTACTTCATAAAGAATGTAAGCGATGCTAAACTAATTTAAAATGTATGCGAATTTTTGTTTCGCACATTTCTATATATGTTTGTACATACATATACATATGTATATGTACATATATATCCAGGTATCGATATGTTGTCCTGGAGTTATTGAAATACAATGCATATTGGTATGCAGCTCTCATAAATCGATGACAACTATGAAGTATTGCAATTAATATCGATATGTGATCGCAAGTTTCTCTTGTGTGTTGACAATATGGCGGACAGGCCAAGTTGCAGTGCAAAGCCGGTTTTAATTGCCACAATGGCTTTTAATTTTTGCGTATTTCAATTTATCACACACACATGCAACAGCAACACACATGGGAAAGAACAAACATTAAAACACGCCTGGCGATTGCCTTTCGCTTCTGAATGGACGCTGCCAATCCAATTAGTTGTGGACAGTGCAAACAAGCAGCGTCCAGCATCGTCTACTCTTCCCATGTGCGTGTGTGTGTGCGTGTATGTATGTTGCCGGCGGGCAATAAAAATGAAAATAACAACAACAGCAACAACAAATAATGGCGGCAACAGTGACGGCTACAATAACAACAGATCGAGTCTGGCAAAGGAAAGGTGGAAATGGATGGAAGGAGAAGAGGAGAGCGACAGAATGCAGTCATTGCTACTGGCTGGGACACATTCGCACGCGTTGGCACGTGGACACTGGACAATTTATGTTTGTGTGTGTGTGTGTGGCTATTTGTGTGTTGGAAAGCTGATGCGGATGACGAACGAGCTTTATAGCTGTACTGCTTACAGCTGCTCTTTCTCTGTCTCTCTTGCTAAAGGGTGTAACAGACTGCGACTCTTCAGATGCTGTCTGTAGTTAACCAACTTGAACGGTAAGCTAAAAATTATATAAAATAAAAAAAAAGAAAATCTTATCGAAAAAATGTATTGAGAGTTATTTGGCATTGTTTTGTATTTCTAGTTCAGTGTTGACAACTTGAGATCAATGAAAAAACACAATCGATAAATTGACTTGCCCATTTTTTTTATCGATTTGGGTTCTAGATTAGTTTTTCAATTAGAAACTATTTTATATCCCCTTAGTTATTGATTTGATTATAAAAGTTGTACTATTAATGAATTGATCGACTAGGGAGCATGTCCTAGTCATGCAATCCCAAGCAATCGCATTGTTTGTTTTTGCTTTTATTTGTTTTAACTATTTATGAGGTCGTGTTGTTTGTGTAGTTTGATTATATTGCTCTGAACGACTTCTGACTTGTCATAATTCAATTTTGCTACGCCGTAAAAATATTAACAAGCTTGAAAATTTAAAAAATAAATAAATAAAAGAAGTGAATGAAAAATCAACAGCCAGCCAAGCTTTCAAAGGGAAGTGATTTTTCAGGCGTTGAACATTTTAATGTTTCAATTCAATGTCACATTTTGTTTTATTTTATTTTTATTAATAGAGCTATATTTATCAAGAATTATGTGAACGAATTATTGGGCGGTCACTTACAGTTTATTTTAAACTACTATTTAAAATTTAATTTTATTTAAATTAAATGTTAAAATGAGAAGTATTTTTTTTTTCAAACGGAAACAGAACGATCACCAGAACCACCCCACAAACCCTTTAGGCAACAGTGACTCAAAAGATATCATCCGCTCGATCTCCTTTATAATACAATCAACTACAAAAAATGTAATATTAAATGTTTATGTCATAATTAATTGTAATTTAAAGCCCTGTAGGCAGATGTAAATAAACACTTAAATTAAACAATCTCCAGCTTGAGCTGCGTCTGTATCTGCCTCGTCGCTGTCTGCTTTTGGCGTTGTTCCTGTTTGATGTATTTCATGAATTCTTTATCTACTTTGGCGAACGAGTTGTTGGTGGCAAGTTGTGAAAGTGAAATACCAGACGCGCGAGCGCGTGTTGCACCCACGCTCGGGACGCTTGTCTCCAGCTGCAAGTGCAACTGTGTAACATTATGACAGCTCGAACTTATTTTACGGCGTAAACGAAACGAGCAACAGACGTGAGTAGGAGGAGGTGGAGGAGTGGCACGGTCAAAACAATTGCCAGGCAAACTTGCAACGTATCTATGTGGCAGCAGCAGCTACAGCAGCCGAAACGTGCGGCAAAAGTTTTTTGTCTGCCATGCAAAACACGCGAGTTGCGAGTGCAAACATCGCACAGATACTTGCCGCATGCATGCAGTGTGTGTGTGTGGCATATAGCATGTAGCCATGTAGCATGTCGCCTGCTGTCGATGCAGCTGCTCATCCACGCCTTGTTCGAAATCCTCTTGCTCCGTCTCAGTCTCACACTTCCGCCGCGGGATGCGGGTTAACATAAACACAGATCAATCTCGATATAACACACTCCCGTTCCTGACTTGTGTGTGTGTGTGTGTGTGTGTGTGTGTGTGTGGTGTACGTGTTTATGGTAGGAAGTGTGTTTGTGTGGCGCAAATTGGTTAGATTGCATCGATGATTGAGTAGCAGGCAACTGGCATCCTGTTGCATAATTTAGCATAGTTGTCTGCTGACAATAGTCCATTAGGTTTATCGGTTATCGGCTATCGGCTTGAGAGTTGAAACATGTATGTTTATAAAGAAATAACTTTACTACAATTATAAAGAGGTAAGAATACTTTAATATAACCAAATCCATATGTAAATAGCTCCAAAACTTAACACAATCTAACCTCAACCTCAACTCAGCTAAACCTAACGAAAGTCCAATCAAAATATTAACCAAATCTTATCAAAACTAAACAAAAAAACCCTTTTACAAACGACCTGAGTCAACCCTCAAAATAATTCAAAACTTGACCTTAATTTTTTATGCCCATTTCCGTTATAATCCTCCCCTTTCCTATCAATTGCTTCGTTTAATGAGGGGACTTTTTGCCGTTATGTCTGTGTTACCGGAAGTGTGAGTGGACTCTGGTAACAAATGTCAGATTCATTTCAAGAAAAACAAACGCAAAAGTTGCACAGGAACTCGACCAAGACCAAAGAGCATAAAGCATATAACGTGCTAGCATTTGTCAAATGTCGAAGCACAGTGGTCGCTGGCAGAAAAGGAAATTGCACAGTGGAATTAAAGAAGAGAAGAATTAAATACGAGTTTAAAAAAATCAAAGAAATACATTTTTTTCATCGTATTAAAATGAAAGTCATTGTACCAAATATTTGAGTTGACTCTACCTTCCTTTGTTGACTTTTAATAAACATAGTAAATAAATAATAAAGATGAATAAGCCCCACTTATCCTCTTAAGAAATCGATATACCCAACGCAGTCTGTGAAAAGCTAGAAAATCACTTAGCTTGCACTTGGTTTCATTGGCAGCTGCCCATTTTCGTTCACTTTTGTGCCGTGTCTGAGTTTGTAAATAATTGAAGCATTTTATACCCTTGCAGAAGGTATATTCATTTTGGCCAAGACTTTTAGTAAGACTTTAAAGTATATATATTCTGAATCTGAGGGAATCGAAGTAGCCAATCTAGACTGTCTGTCTCCTTTTTTTTTTTTGTTTTGTGCATTTTGATAAAATTTTGCACTCATGCTTCTTATTGCTGCACCCTGTAAATAAGTCGAAACGAGACTGATCGGATTTATTTATTTGGACTACTATGTTTTTCCTTTAAAAGGAAAATAAAGACTTGTATTAAAAAGCTGTATAAGTCCAGTGATTGACTTTGTTATAACTGTCAATGCATATTATTTTATTTAATTATTTAAAGTCGACTTAATGCAGTCAATTTAATTAGAAATAAGATCTTTATACTAAAAATAAGTTATAAAAATCAATTTAGAGTAATTAAGCATAAAGTTTAAAGTCAAGTTTTTTTTAAGATAATGTAATTTAGATTTGATTTGATATAGTTTAATTTTATTTAAATTTGAACAAATTTAATTTATACAACATCATTTAATAGTGCTCCATTATATATAACAATTATCGGAATGATCGGTCGCGATAAGAAGCTGCAAGGGCATAAAATCTTCGGCATGCCGAAGCCTCTCTTTCTGGTTCTATTATTTCGTGCACTTTTTCCCACAGTCACTGTTGGACACTGTGCGGAAGGGGGCTGTAACGGGCTGGTGTGACGTGGCACAATTGACAGCGCGAGCTTGCAGGTTAAATAATATTAAGCATATGCAGTTGCAATTGCAATTGCATACCTCGTAATTGCCGGAATAATCGTAATTACGTGTATGTGTGACAGCACGCACACACACAAACATGCATTCGAATACGCACTCACGTTCACAGTGCGTGCGAGTCTGACTGTTCAGATAGTTAATTGAGCTGTAGGCAGGCTTACTATTGTTATTGTTCTTGTTGTTGTTGTTATTTGTAATTGCTGTTGTCCTTTCCTCCACTTGTTGTTGCCTTGTTTGTTGTCGTTGTTATTGCTGTTATTCCTGTTGTTGTTGTTGTTGCTCTCTGCTTGTTGTCATTAATGCGAGTGTTGGCACTTTCGCACGCATCCATGCCCCCATCGTCCTTTAGTCTCGCCTCGGCTTTTCCTGCTGCTGCCAACACGCCCTCTTCACCTCTTCCCACCTCCCCACTGTAGCCCCCTCTGCCATCATTGTTCAAAAGTTTGCTGGTAAACACATTCATAAAGCAAATATGCAGGCAGAGCCGGCGCTAGCAGCGATGCCGACAGCGACGCCAACAAGGCACAGTAGTTTCACACTGCAAAAGAAGTCAATGAATGTTGACTGGCGGCGGCACTGCTGGTGAAATGGCAACTGTGCTACCTGTTGCTGCGCAAAAGTGAGCTGTAATGCAGAATGCAAATATTTGATTTTTTTTTTAATAATTACTGCAACACTTAACTTCATATTTTCAGAAATATAATGGTAATGACAATATTTTGTTACGAAAAAAACCTACAAACCGGTTGGGACAATCTTGTTAATTAAAGTACTGTCTGTAAAAATATTTAAACAAAATCTGTGACGCAGGCAGCTATTTATTTTAAACTATGTACATATATATTTACTATAAACGCTTCCACTTGGTTATTTAAATTATTTTAAGTATATTTCAAGCTGGATTTGATTATAAAGCTGCCTCTCTTTATCCAATAATCTTTCTTTTTATACTCATATGTCTTTCTTTTTTATTTTCATTCTCAAGCACTAATTTTTGGTATTTTTTTATAATGTTGAATAGTACTTCAAAATGGCTTTATTTTAAATAGCTTTTTATAACACTTTTTTCAAAAATTGACCCATAATTGCACTGGAAAGTATGCTATAGTTATTTGTATGCCATGCTATTTTGTATATTTGTGGCAGAATTATTGGTAAAGGTTAAATAGCTGCCTACATCTCCGATTTTTTATTTTAAAATTTTTACTGATCAGACAATAATTATCATGAATTTAGGTGAAGGAATTATTTGGCGGTCGCTTCTAGTTTTTTTAAATTGAATTTTGAAAATAATTAATTTTACATGTATTTAAAGTTTTAAACTTATTATTTTATTATTGTTATGCTGTAAAGTAAATAAATGAATAAATAAACGAATGAATGATTTTTACATGTAATATATAAATAAATAAATAAAGAAAAGAAAAAAATAAAAGAGTACATTGATAAATAAATTAAATTGAATAAATAAAGAAAAAAAATATATATTATCGAATGAAATTGTCAAATTTTGCACACAGACAAATGACATGCGAACCACTATGCAAGGATACCGTTGCGCCGTTGTCGCTGTCGATGTCGCTGCCAGCACAGACATATGCTAAACGCCAAACGAACAAGTGGAAGCCAAGCGCGCCATGGCAAGCCTAACCACTGCCGCTCTGCCGCCGCCAGTTGCGTCGTGCGTCGAGCGTCGAGCGTCGAGCGCCTCGCGTCGAACCGAGTGACGAGACGAGTTGAACTGAACTGAACTGAACTGGACTAAGCCGAAAGCCGAGCAGAGCCGAACGTTGATTTGTGCCCCTCGGCTCTCGTGTTGTTGCTGTTGCTGTTGCCTCCTGCCCAATTGGCGCTTGGCGCTGCTCTGCTGGCGTCTTGGTATAAAAGCCGCTGTCGCCAGCGATGCCGTTCAGCATTCTGCGTGCGGCAGGCGTAGAGCGCACAACACACAACACACGTTCCCCGAGACCGCCAAATCGTAGCGAGAATTCACAGAGAGAAAGAGCGAGAGAACGAGAGGGGAAGAAAGAGATAGCTGAGAGCGCGCGAGAAGAACCGTTTTCAAGCCAAATAGGCAGTCGCGGCGGCAGTTGCACAAAAAAGCGCGCGCAAAAGCAAAAGCTGATGCACTTTTCGAACGGCAGCAGTTGTAGCTGAGTCTAACGGTAAAACAAAAGCAGACTAACGGTAAACGGAAAAGCGGCACAAGAGTCCGCGGCGCTGTGTTTACTTTGCCATTATAAATCCGACGGGTTTCGCTTTGTTTGTGTTTGTGTTGATGTTGATGTTGGCTTCTTTTCTCTAGTTGTAGTTGTTGTTTTTGTTGTTGCTTTTTTTTGCTGTGACTGTGTGCGGGTGTGTGTGCTGGTGTGTGTAAGTGTGTGTGTGCAAAGTGCATAACCAGCAAAGAAATAACAGGCCAAAATTGCAAACGGAAGGAGGAAAACGGAAAGTGTTGCTGCGTTTCCGTGTCGTTGCTTCTTTGTGCTGTGTTGTTGTTGTTGCCATTTGGCGGCGCATTTGGCATCTTGAGGCAATTTCCAGTGGCCGCAGGTGCTGCCGACAAGTCATCGCAACATCCACAATAACAGCTACAGCAACAACAACAGCAAACATGGCCATAAACAAATTGACGCCAATATCCGTTGACCTTTCCACAAATGTTGGCCAAGAATGAAGACGAAATTGCAAATTGCATCATAAAAGACATTTAATTGATGATTTACCGCTTGTTCGTGCCGTTATCAATATAAAAAGGAAATTGTATTTTCCACGCTCAATCGTAAATCGCATAAATTGCCATTGAAAAAGATGAAAACACTGATAGAAAGTTGCTGGAAAAAACAAATGAGAAAGAAATCAGACAACACGTGAATAACAACAGATAAATAGATTTATAATATGCTCAAAGGTTATTAATTGACGATTTAGTTTTTTTTTTTTTTTTAAGAATTTTCTATTGTGCAATCTATAATGCAAACAGAATTGAAGTGAGTGTTTGAGTGAGTGTTTTGAAGATCAGAAAAAGAAATCACGAGAACTTGAATATTACAGGAAGCTAAGGCAGGATTTTTGAAAGGTTTTTACCAAAGTTAAAAAATACAAGGTTGAGCTAACTGATCAAATGTAATAAATATCTATTGCTAATCTGAGCTTAATTTATTGGAAACTACAATAAAATTTAGTTAGAAATTTTCCAAGATTTTACTTCATTTTTTTGTAATTAAAACTACTTTATTTAATTTAATTTACCACTGAAATTTCTCAGATTTATACATTTCTTAAGTGCTTTAAGAGCTTAATACTTCAACTCCTACTGAAATTGATTTATAGCTCGTAGAATCCTTCAGTTTCTTTTAAAACTAGCGTCTATTACCATTTAAAATCAGACATTAATGTCATTCATTAGTTTTCTTCTCTCTTTACCTGTTTTTTTGAATTTCATTTTGTTTTCTTCCTCGAAATGAATATCTGTTTCACGAAATAACACAACAAGACATTTGGAGAAGAAATAAAGAAAATATTCTTTCTCAATTTCGACTTCTCTAATTTATTTGAAGTTCTCTTAAGTCGCTGTGACGTTGAGCCGCTTTGCTGCACAAATTTTCCACGTCTGTCATTTTCACCGAGAAAAGAAAGAAAGAACGAACGAAAAAAAAAAAAAAAAACAAACGAAGAACGAAAAGAATCTGTTTTCTTTTTGGTTGTGTGCGAAATGTAGATATCAAAATGGAAATTGCATTTCTGGGCAAAACACGCAGAGAAAGTTGCCAAGTTTTGCTTAAAATTTAAGTACTTTCGAAAGTATTTCGTTTAGCAGCAACTGAACAGCAGCAGCAGCGCCCAAGAGCAGAGAGGCATCACCCGAGCGTAGGTCTTGGAGAGGCCGCAACAAAAAAACTTTTCGGCCCGAAAGCGTCAGAAATTGCATTTTAATTTGCCTTCAATTTGCTTCACAGTCCACAAAGATGCTGCTGTGCCAGATGGTGCGAAACTAATTGGATAGATCAAGTAATGGTTCATAAATGCCTCTTTAAAAGTCGACTTGTTGATAGCAGCGCATGGAGAATGTTTGAATAGCTTTTTGATTACCTTTTGAGAGTTTATCAAGGGTTGTGGGAACAGCAACAACAACAACGCACTTCGTTTATCGCTTTTTTAACATCCTCTAAAACACATTCTTGTTAAGTTCGTGAATTACGTGCTGTTCTGTGAATGTAGAAACAAGTAAGGAAGGAGAGAGAAATGAGAGAAAGTAAATTACAAGAGTCAAATTACGAGGGTCGTTTGATAAGTCCGTGACTTTTTGTATTTGCCGCGCACCTGCTCTAAATACAACACTGCTCCTGTCAGCAGTTATCGATTAACAGCTGACTGTAAAATTTTGAGAAAGCTGCGTTTTTTGGTTTGCGTTTTATAGGCATTGAAAGCAGACGATCTCGTGAATTTTAACGAAAATGGAAAAAAGTGAATTTCGTGTGCTAATTTAGCATTATTTTTTTGCGTAAAAAATCCATCACCGAAACCAAGGAAAGACTTGATAAATATTATGGGGACTCTGCACCATCAATTTCAATGGTTAAGAAATGGTTTACTGAGTTCCGTTGTGGTCGTACCAGTACAAGTGATGCCGAACGTTCAGGTCGCCCAAAAGAGGTCGTCATGCCAGAAATCGTCGACAAAATCCATGGAATGATATTGGATGATCGGAGAATGAAAGTGCGTGAGGTAGCTGAGGCTGTAGGCATCTCAACTGAACGGGTACATCACATTTTACATGAATATTTGGACATGAAAAAGCTTTCCGCGCGATGGGTGCCGCGATTGCTCACACACGACCATAAGCGCAACCGTGTGACCATTTCAAAGGAGTGTTTGGCGATGTTCAACCGCAATCCAAACGAATTTTTGCGCCGTTTCGTTACCGTAGACGAAACATGGATCCACCACACCAGAGACCAAAGAACAATCAAGACAGTGGGTTTCTCCGGGTGAACGTGCACCAAAGAAGGCCAAGGTGGGTCTGTCGGCCAACAAGGTCATGGCCACAGTTTTTTGGGATGCACAAGGTATCATTCACATCGATTACCTTGAAAAGGGTAAAACGATCACCGGCGAATATTATTCAGAGCTTTTGGACAGATTCGATATTGATTTGAAGCAGAAACGACCGCATTTGGCGAAAAAAAGTGCTGTTCCATCAGGACAATGCACGGGTGCACACGTGTGTAGTCAGCATGGCAAAATTTCATAAATTGGGCTACGAACTGCTACCCCATCCAGCATATTCTCCAGATTTAGCCCCCTGTGACTATTTTTTGTTTCCAAACATGAAGAAATGGCTCGGCGGTAAGAGATTCGGGTCAAATGAAGAGGTCATCACAGAAACAAACGACTATTTTGAGGGCCTTGAGAAAACCTATTATTTGGAAGGAATAAAAAAATTGGAAAAACGCTGGACTAAATGTATAGAGCTAAAAGGAGATTATGTTGAGAAATGAAACGCTTCTTTGACGAAAAAAATATATTTTATTCAAAAAGTCACGGACTTATCAAACGACCCTCGTAGTTACAACGAAATTCACGCATGTACTTGAACTTCAACAGAACATTCACTTGTATTTACATATCATTTTCCCAATTGGGCACCAAGTAAACATATCAACTTGTACTAGAGGTGTAAATACATCGATATTATATCGATAAACATCGATGTTTCATATGAAGAATCTCAACAAACATCGATATTTCTTACGTACGAGTTAGAGGTGCAGAAATATCGATTTAACATCGATGGTTCATATGAAAAACCTCAGCAAACATCGATGTTTCTACATCTCTAATTCATACGCAACGAACAGGTTTTTGTTTTCTTAATAAAGGTTTTCCTGTAGAAGAAACAATGAACGAAAAATATAAATTCAATAATTGAATAGGTTTTCATTTGTGTTAAAAAATACGTTTTTAAAGCAGCAATAAAATAATCTTTAAAATGAATTTCAACTTCCTATTGTTGAGTTGGAACTTAATCGCATGATAAGAAGAATGGGAACTTCATCAATAAGCCTAGTTAATAATCCCCTAAGAACTGCTTGTGAACTGCATAATTTATCACAACTGATTAATCATTAATATTCCCATTGTTTTTTTCCACACAAAAAACCAATTTCCCTCGAAATCCAATAAATATGAATAAATAGCATTTGTATATTGATATTAAGTGCCCTAGATTAAGGAAGTGTAACTGTCAGAAATGAGGTTTGATAATTGATTGAATTGATCCGATTGATTGATTATGGAATATATTTGCATTGAAAATGAGAGAGATATAACAAATTGAAAGCCACACTTGATTGAAATTTCCCATAAAGGTGAATATGTAATGTGTGTGTGTGTGAACTGTGAACTAATAAAAACACACTCACACACACACACAGCACGCACACGCACACAGACGCACTCAAACATAGCCGCAATTGATTAGCACAATTTAGGCATGATAAATGTACCGTTACATTTTGCCGTCAAACTTTTTTCTCTCTCTTCTTATTTTGCGGGTCCATCATACAGTTAAATGCACCGCAGAGGGATTGCGCCACAGATAGAGACAAAGAATGAAGAGGAGAGAAAGAGAGAGTAAGTGTGAGAGGAGTAAGCGAGATAGAACCTCGTTTGGTCGGTCATAAAATGAGGTTCTTTTTTTTTTCTTCCTGCTGTTGTCCGCCCACGTAGCACGTCAGGCAGGCTGAGGCAGGCAAGGCTGGCTGAGGCACGTTGGAAACTTTTTAAATAAGTTAAAGATATTCGCCGCCCGCCGCCAAATGAGAGTTAAACTCCGCGCATAACGGGAACAAGTCGTAAAATCGCGGGCGCTGCAAAGTATGCTACACAAATTGTTCGACGCCAATTGTGCACGGAACGGGATCGTGAGATGGCAATAAAAATGAATGTTGTAGCTACACACACACACGCACACACACAGAGAAGGAAAGTGAGGCACAGAAAAATAAACATACTAAAGGGAGTAACTCATCGAAATTGTCATAATTTGTATATACCCTAAAGAGGGAGTTCTAAAAAGAGTCTAACAATAAAGACCTGTAACTAGTCTGGGAAAAGGAACTTTAGAACCTCATTAGGTTGCATATAAAGCTGAATTTCTGGTCTCTAATGAACTAAAAGAAATAAAAAAAAAAATTTTGTTTGTTAGGCATTTTTTTATTCCTATTTTATGCGCATTTTATTTTATTTTATTTATTTAATGTTTGTTTTATTGTGTAATATTTAATAATCTCTTTACCCACAGGGTATCTGCTAGTTGTATATCATATTCAACACATAATTCGGTCTATTTTGCATTTTCAGCGAGTTTATTTCACCATTCAACAATCAATATTGCAAAAATAGTTACAACAACAACTGCAAACGCGTTGAACGATAAACGATATAGAACCAAAAAAAAATATAAAAACCGATTAAGGATTATCGAGAGCTATCAAAAATGTCGCTTAATCGATGCAACCAGTTGGACGAGTGCCAAACGGATGTCTACAGGAATCAACCACAGCAACAACAACAGCAACACGAGAAAGTGGGAAAACAACAACAACAACTACAAGGACGTCTGCAGTCAACGTCGCAGCTGCAGTTGGCGATGTTTGCTTTACTCTTTCTGACGCTGCTAACGGGACCAGCGAAGGTTTACGCAAATCGTAAGTGAAATATTAATTAGAAAGTAAGAAGAGTAGATATAAAGGGGGAAGAATGAGAAGAAGTTGGAGTGAAAGAGAGAGAGAGAGAGAGAGAGAGATAGAAACTAAGATCTTAGTAGAAAATTGCAAAGAGATAATGAAAGATTTAGAAAATTAGTATAATAGAAGAAGTTTGAAAGTTGGACAGAGAGGAAGAGTTAAAAAGAAAGATGGAAATTGAACTTTATCTCCCAAATTTAATATACATAAAAAGGAGAGAGACAAATAGACAGAGTAATAGCGATTCATAAAGATGTAGAAAAAGACAGAGAGAGAAAAAGAAGAGACAGCTAGAAAAACGGACAGCCTAAAAAAATGATACTATAAAAAAAGCCAGATAGCTAGAAGAGAAGAGAATAAAAGATGTGCGGAAATTGAAAACATAGAAGAAAAGATAATGAAAGGATTAAGATTATATGAAAAAGTCAAGCTTTAAAGTTATAATATTAATTATAAGTTAAAGTTATACGAGTAATAAAGAAAGAGAATTGAAAAAGCAAAGATAAAAGTAAAATAATTTCCGAAGTACTTCATATATATTTTTATTTTCCAACTATAAAATCAAAATTGCACTCGCGAAAACTTGGCAAGTCAGCACTTTGACAGCCTTGTATGTATGTAAGTGTGTGTGTGTGAGTGTGTCTCATCTCTTGATCTTCAGCTGGAATGCAAGTCAAGTCTCTTTGCTTAAGCTCGTACGGGAATGTCATATGAGCTCAGCTCATAGCGTGTGCAACTCATTATTCGCTCTCTCTCTTACCCTTTCTCTCTCTCTCTCTCTTGCTGACTTCTTACTTTCCCTTTGCCTTGAGCGCGCGTCTTATCGTGTTTATAGCAGCTGGTGCTGGTTTATGGCATATCTTGTATGCAAAAGCATGCGTATGGCATTAAGTTATCACACGAGCAACACCAGCAACAGCAACAGCAGCGGCAACAGCAGCGGCGGCGACGAGGCCAGTAGCTTTGTTTGTGTGACACGTTTGTTTGTTTGCATCACTTAAAAATACCATGTAAAGCGCTGCAAGAGCGGGTATATTGAGTGGGTGAAAATATAATGAGATGACAGCGCCTTCATCTCTATAAAAGATTTCGCTGCCTTACCTACGCCTTTCTCTACCTTTTTCTTCATTGTAAGTTAGGTTGAAGTAGAGCTAGAGACTCCCTATTGAAACCATATATAGTTAGTTATGTTTCCAGTAGATGCTAAAAGTTTTCCTTAAATCAAATTATAGTTAGTTCAGTTTTTTAACCTTTTTGTTGCATCTGACAGGAAGTTGTTTAGAATTTATTAAAATATATAGAAAAAAAGCTATGATCTCAGGTCTTTATATGTAGTTTATCCCAGCCTCACCTCATATTCAAGCCATATATAAAGTTGTCTATATATTTAAAGTCATTCAGTTCAGTTATTAAGACTTTAGGGTACCTCCCAGTCGAGTACTTTCTTCGCTGCCCATCGTACAGGCATTGAAATGCACACCCACACATGAGTTGATGGTGTAAGCAGGCAGGGTCGCGGCGGGGGCAACATCTTTCTCTCGGTGAAAGTTCAAAGTAGTTGGCTCTGAGCTCTGGTTACCCAATGGCCCGACAGCGCGCATAGGTTGCCAACAAGACGCGCATTAAAAATCAATAGAACTTACAAATGTATCCTTCATTGGGCAACAGAAACTAAAAAAAAACAGCAGAAGAAGAAAGCGAAAGGACAAAACATTTCGTGGCGCCGTCGCCAAATTGAAGCTGTGCAGGTAATTCCTCGCTCTCTCCCTCTCTCGCTCTCTCTAGATATTTATTTCTGTATGTGTTGCTCTGTGCCTTATATTGATCGATAACAATTATATGACAATAAATTTGGGCTAAACTTTCAATTATTCGGGCAATTGGCTTGGAGAATGTAGTTTGCTTAGCATTTAACTAAGGAGATTGTCTATCGATATATTTGTTCTGCGATCGATAACAGATTTAGATTGTTAAGAAGGATTTAAAAAGTTTAAAATGTTGTTCAAAGTGATGCAAGGCATGTTTATATAATTTATTTATAGAATTGTTTCGATAACCGCAACGATAAACGATTTCTTACTTACATTAGACTGTCTTATTCAACTTTACAACTTATCGAACCTTTTTTCCAGTGTTTTTATAGGCAGTAAAAGTGTTATAATAGGCCAATGACAAATTAAAGCTTCAATAAATGCTGAATGAAATTGATTGTTTCTATATATTTAAAAAAATACTATTATCGATAACAATATTTGTGGAAAACTTGTCATTTAATAGGCTTAATAGTTATGTGCATTCAACCAACCGAAAACAAACCATATTTCTTTATTGCTTAATAATAGACACAACTAACGAGGGGGGCAAAAATGCGATTAAAATACAAAACAGCACAATGACTCCCAAAAGTATGTGCAACAAGTGTGCTGCTCACTCTCCCCTCTCTCTCCCCCCTCTCTCTCTCCCTCTCTTTCAGGCATACGAAATCGAATGCAAAAGATTCTATTTGGTTCGACTGATTGATGAATTGCTGTATAGATTGATAGCATTTCGCTCGCCTTGGGCTGCACTCTCATGAATTTGGCGTCTAAATGCAAATCGAATGAATGAATAGATATAGTGGAATCTAACTGCGTATGTGTAAGTGTGTGTCTGTGTGTGTCTGATTTAGATTTGCTTTGGCCTCATAACCGTTTTATGGCTTTGGGTTTTTCGAGAGCCTCTGATTAGTGTCGGCTAAAGGCATCACGCGAGTGTTTGTCATGCCAGCAAAGTGCTCCATAAACACAACTAACTAAAGCAACAAAGAAAAGAAGCAGAAGAGCAGTAAGAGATAGCAAAGGTTGAGGGAGAGGAGAAGAATAGAATGAAACACAGAAAATCACAGAACGCGTCTGTTCTGCATGTGGTTTGCCTGCCTGCCTGACTGGATGACTGCGTTCTCTATCGCACAGCGCCGCAGTTCCTCAGTTGTTCCCTTGCTCCCAGCTCCATCATATATCTTTTTATACGCTTGCTTTTCTTTCCAGCCCGTGTAGATACCCTGTATTGTCGGTTCACTGTTGAGTATGTTCTATTTCTTATATTTCTTCACTTATACTTCAGTTAAAGTTGTTTTTGAAGTTAAACAGAAGAAAAAAGCACAACGGCTGATGCCTTAACTACTTGCTTATATTTACAGGGTGTCATCTAACACATAATTCACTACTCTGGCCTTTTACAGCCTATTTGTATATCCTGTAATCACTACAGATAAAGCATGAGTTGGTTTTCAACCAAAAACGATTTACGCATTTAATGTGTTCACTCATTTATTGTAAAAAGAAAAGCTTATTGGTTCCGTTTTCGTTTGAAAATCTGAAATTTTAACAGCAACTAGAACTGATTACTAAATTCAAACTGTTAGTACTGGAACTGGAACTAGAAAAGCAACTGGTAAGGCAAACAGAACTGGAACCTAATTTTGGATTGAAACTTAAACCGAAATCTTAAACGAAACTTCAAAATAAATTATAAATTAATGAACCTGATGTCATTACTAGAACTGGAACTATAATCTATTGACCATCACTGACTGTTAACATTGACTGTAAACATTAACAGGAGCATAAACTAACATAGCAGCGAGATTGGAACTAGCACTGCAACTAAAATTGAAACTGGAAATAAAATTGGAACAAGAATTCGATTCCAACTTGAGCAAGTACTGTAAATAGAACTGAAACCAGTAAAGTATATTAAAAAAAAAAAAATTCAAGCTGTTACTTAAACTATTCTGTAGACTACAGGGTATCTTCTTAGACGAACCTTAGCTTGTATCTCTTTTTTTGCTGTCTGTTGTTTTTATTGAGTTGTTTGGCAGCGTTTGCTTCTTGTTGTCTGCGATTGCTTTGCTACTTCGATTGCCCTGGCTTAACTTGGCTTTGTTTTGCCGCCTTACAAATGCCTTTTCACTCTCTCTCTCCCTCACTCTCTTCTTCAGTCTCTGCTTGCTCCCTTTCCCACAACCCCAGTCATCTTCAATCTTGTGCTGGCCTTCGCATCGTCACTCTTGCAGTACTGTGAAACAATTCAATTTATTTAATCCAGTCGCTGGTCATGTTAATATACCCCACACTAAGGGGTATATTAGGGGTGTCTGTGTGTGTGTGTGTGTGTGTTTGCTGGGCTTGTTATGGACGATAAGAGTAACCCTAAGCCACATTGGCCATTGGTATTCAGTCAATTTCCGCCACCGGATGCCAGAAAGCGTATTACACGTATTCCCATTTGTCGCGCCATTTCCCCACCTGGTGGACACTCTCTATACCTGTCTCGCTCTATTGTCCTTGCTCGGCAAGCGTGTTTGGGTGTGTGTGTGTGTGTGCCTGTTTATTTAATTCGCGTAAATTTTTATTAATTTTAATTGAAAGCTTTACGACGCTGCGCTGCGCCTTTGTTTATGCTTTAGTTTTTGCCTTTGTTTTGTTTTCCTTTCTCTGTGTGTGTGTGTGTGCCCAGCTGCACTTTCCGCGCACAGCGTGTGTTCCACTGTGTGTGTGCGTGTGCATGGCGCTTGGCGCTTTTAGTGCTTCTCTTCTCCTTCAGTCCCAGTGGCTGCTGCTGCTGCTCCTGCTCCCGCTGTTGTTGTTGTTGTTGTTCTTTGCAAAGTGTTTTTGTTTGGACTGACGCTAAGCTGGCTTGGCGCAAATCCCCGTTAAAGTTCGTTGCTACCGACCTCAAGCCATGCCACGCCACGCCCCCTTCCCCACCACTTGCTGTGGTGTATGTGTAGTATCGCCTGAAAGGAGGAGATGGGGGGGGGGAGGATGGGCACAAGTGACAGCTGAGGCTGCTCAACTCGCTGCCAAGATTTACGGTTGATTGAACTGTCCCACCAATATGCATAGGCTAGGCTTCGCCTTCTCTCTCTCTTTCTCTCTCTCTCTCTCCTTCTCACTATCTCTCTCTGGCCTGCATGTGCATGACTTGTTAGTACAGTAGCCAAGTCCATTTAAACTTTTCGGTGACCTTACGATGTCGCAATTGAGCAGCTCAAAATGTTTTATGAACAGCGAGCAGAGAGAGAGAGAGAGAGAGAGTTAATTGAAGTTTGCATATATTTTATTGACAATATATTGACAAGGTATAACAGTTTTCTGTATGTAGTATAACAGCATCAAAAAAAAAAAAAAAAAAAAAAAAAAAAAAAAAAAATTAGTTTCCACTTTTGCTACTTCTTTCATCATCGTTTTGTTTTCAAGATCTATGTATAAAGAAGATAGACAGCAGGGAAAGAAAGCAATTCTCGATATGGTAATGACTTTGAAATACCCTGCAGTTGATAAGGTTCTGATGAAAAACATTGCTACGCATATATTTTTATTTTTTTTAAGAATCTTCTTTAGTGTTCTTGCAAGAATCGATTCTTCTGTGTATTTCAACTTGTCAATTCAACATGACAATGAGTTCAAAATACCCTGCACTTGATGAGGTTCTTATGAGAAACATTAATACGTATATATCTTTTTTTTTAAGAACCTTCTCTAGAATTCTCCCAAGAATCTTTTCTTCTGTGTATTTCAACTTGTAGAATCAATTAAAAATAAAATCTTTCCTTGAAGTCAAGCAATAGAGCTTAGATCTTCGAAGAGTGCTCATATTTTATTGATACGATATATAAAGATTTGTCAAATGCGATGTTTCTAGATAGAAAATAAAGATGTTGACTCCTTAAAGAGTTACAGTCAGAAAAAGAAAGTCATTCATTCGAGCAAATACTGAGAAAGTTGCTGTACTTGTGCTTACGCCTTTGGTTTGTTTCGTTTCCACTGTTTCATGCTGTCAACTGCACATTTAGTTAATCAGCTGAAGGATAAAAAAGCAGGGGACCTTGTTGTATTTATGTGACATTGCTTATCGCATAGCGTGACCCGCCGTCAGTTCTCTTTCTCCCTCTTTCTCCATTTGCTGGGAAGGTTATCTGGCGGATCTATGGACTGGTTCTGTAGAAGAAAGGGAGCAGGGCAATGACTAATGCAAGACAAGCATAATGGCAAATGATTTTCAAAAAATATAATCTCCCCCCTCTCGCTTCTACACACGCCACAGAGAGACACCTACAACTTGCCCGCATTATGTTCAGCTTGTTGTTCCTGTTGTTGTTGTTCTTGTTGCTGTTGTGGGAGCAGCCCGCAGCGACTTTAAAAGTTATTGCCGTTCTTATCTCTCGCATCTTGGCTTGTCAAAGCCAAATCCCTCGAAAGCAGCGGCCCACTGCGGCCTCCTCCCACTCCTACTGCTCCCTTGTTGCTCAAGTTTCACGTGACATCGGTAAATGCTGTCTAATAATCATGGGCCATAATCTACAAGGGATGGGGAAGAAAGGGAGAGAGAGAGTGTGGGAGGGAGGCAGAAAAGTATGCAAAAGTATTTTGCCGACAATCGAGCGAATTACACGCAAAATGAGCCCCAACCACGGCCACAGTTCCCTTCCCCTTCCCTCTCCAAGTTCGTTCTTTTTCCTCCTCCGTTTTGGCTAATGAGGCGCGTCCAGGCGGGCATGTCAAGAGATGCCAACAATCAATAGGCCAGCAAATGGACCACCCCAACCCCACTTAACATACACACACTCGCTCTCTATATCTAGCTCTCCCCCTCTCTCTCTCTGTCTCTGTCTTTCTCTCTTCCTGTCACTGAATGTGAAAACTTGACTGAATAAATAATAAACTTAAACATGTGTCCGCCTGGCGGGGCCAAAAAGCAGCCAAACTTGACAACATTTTCGTTTCGTTTCGCTTTTATTTGGGCCAAAAAGTTTTCTCTCGTTTCTCGTGCATCTCTCGTGTCGACAAGCAACATTTTGATTTGCCTGCCCTCAGGGGGGAGTACGATAGGTTCTGCATTGTTTACTAATAGCTATGAAATGAGCAGCTCGATTTCTTTGTAGGAATTTTTGTTTTTTAATGGCACAAGAGTGTTTAAAATTAAAAGACTTTGGATTTATATGGTAAATTCATTTATGGAGCCACACAACGAATTTGATGACTGTAGATCAAATAGTTTTGGAGTTTAGATAGTTAGTTTTTATGTGGTTTTTGGAATTAATAAAACTATGCTAGTACTTTATCTTCTATCTCATTGGATCCTCTCTTACACTCTCTTTCTCTGATCTCTTAAGCAAAAAAACGGTTCTCGTATTACTTGCGAACAGAATGTTCAAAGTTCTGAAGGTTCAGGGTTCACAAAGTATATTCATATAACTAGATACACAACTAATTTGAAGTCTTTAGGTCGCGTAGTTTCTGAGTTCTAGTTATATGGTATTTCTTGTTTTTCAATGGCACAAGAGTGTTCAAAATTAAAAAGACTCTGGATTTATATACTATATTCGTATATCGAGCCACACAACAAATTTGATGACTGTAGGTCTGCTAGTTTTTGAGTTACGATAGTTAGTTTTTATAAGGTTTTCGGGATTTTTTTTTAAATTTTACAGGTTATGCTTGATTTTCTCTAAGTAAGTACTTTATCTTCTGAATTATCTGAATTTCTCTGATACTTTCTTACATCACTCTCTTGCTTTACTGTATAGTACTTTATTTGCTATATCGAAGACTTCTCGTCCCCCCCTCGCGACGCTCCAGTTTTTTCCCTCATTTGAAACGTGTGTGAGAAGTTGTCGACGATGTGCATGTGGAAACGTGGAAAAAAGGGCCAATAATGTCCATTTTGCGACGTTTGCCAATTTCGAGTCGATTTATTTAGTGGAAACCAATAAATAACCAATGATGTACGAGTGCATAAGTGTGTGTTATGACTGTGTGTGTGTGCGAGAGAGTGTGTGTGTGAGAGTGCGAGAGAGTGTACTCCTATCTCTCTCTTTTTTTTCTAGTCGTTTTGTTGGCCACCTTGGCCCATTTGTATATTCAGCTATCTATCTCTCTATCTATCGCTGTTTAATCCCCCCCCCCATACTGTTCCTTCCTCTTATCCCTCATCCTCGCATGCGTTGGCATTCACGTTCACGTTCAGTTCAAGGGATTCCCCAGAGTGCAACGAGGCAGCCTCGTTTCCATTCCCATTTTATTCCATTTCATTTCATTTCATTCCCTTACTAGTCTGTGTTGCGCATTGCACATTTGAATACCCTGTAGGATAGTAAAGGGTAGTTTATTGCTGCTTATCTATATATTTTTGTTGTAATTACTAAACTGTTTCATTTCCATGTTGTTTCTTTTGCGAGTTTCACTTGTTGCAGTGTTTTATAAGATATCTTTGTGTTGAACAGGAAGTTCATTATATTTTATTGAAATTTCTTCACTTTTTTCCAGTAATAATAATTTTTTTGGCTTATTAGCTTAACTTCACTTAAATGTTTCATTTCCATATTGTTTCTTTTCGAAATTTCATAGATTTTTAATTTTTTTAATGTCTCCTGTGCCTACTTCAATTTTTGTTTGCTTTCTCATACATTTCTTACACTTTTGTTTCATTTCCATGTTGTTTTTAATTTAAAATAAAACGTTTTTCTGTTTTTTATTACGTTTTTTGTGATTTATTTGAATTTTGTGATATTTTTTTGTATTTTTTCACTTTTTTCCTGTTTTAATTCAAATTATTGTTAATATTTCTTTTCTATTTTCTTTCTTCTGTCAAAATGTCTTCGGTTTTAGATCTTTTAAAACTTTTTGTGTGAGATTTTAATTTAATTTACTAATTTTTTTTTTTTCATTTTCATGCCGTTTCATATTACTCTTACATTAGCGATTATTTTATTTTTATTTTTCTATTTGCAATACTGTTTTTCTTACCTTTGTTTGGATTCACTTAATTTCATTAAAAATTAGTTTTTTTCTTTACTTTTGTAGGGCATCTCCAAGTCGCGTCAACTGAATTTGGTTTTCATCAATGTCATTTACTTTTTATTTTCCACAACGCGCTGGCAACACAATTTAACACTTTACTATTGCTCTGGGGGATCCTTAAATAAGCCAAGCCAATTCCGATTTCCCTCTTTCCCCCATCAACTCTAATCGCCGCTATATAATCCTTCATATAGCATAGATATATATTGTATTTATATGTACACAAATCTGTATATATGTATCTGTATATATATCTGTATATATGTTTAGCTTTATATAGTCAGCTGCATCCGTTTTTCTGGCTGCATCCGCTGCTGGATTTGCTGCTGCTTTAGCTGCTGCTGCGTGTAAAATGCGCTGCGATTTTCGTTTTAGCAAGATGGCGTCATTCAACGCATTTCCGTTAACATTACATGCTCATTTCCGCTTCGTGTGGCTTTATTAAGCGACACATCTCATTTTTCCCCCCACACTCGCTCTCTCTCTCTCCCTCTCTCTTTCTATTCCCCTATCTCTCTGCAACTGTCACTTTAAGTACGTACAGAGGCAAAAAATGCTGTCCAAGAGATTTTTCTAAGAAAATTTCGTTTCGATGTTGTTGGAAATCGATGCAAGCTCGGGGAAAATGTTCCCTCTAACTTTTGGGGCTATAACAGAGCTTAGTGGTTAAGTGAGTAGAGAGGGGGTGGTGGGTAGGTGGGGGAGTGAGTGGGACAGCTGTGACAGTTAGTTGTGACAGCTTTGCTTACAATTGAAATATGTTTAACGTGTGTGTGTGCGAAAACTTTTGCCTCCGAGTTGTTTGGGGGTAAAGGTGCAAGTGTAGGCAGAAGAGGGGCATGGATTGCTGGAGGGGGGGGAGTTTGCTGTATACTGACACTTACTTTCGGTTTACTTGATTGGCCCAGAGAGAGTTTCTTCCTCTTTTTCCCCTATGGGGCACACACAAGTTTAAGCTTATCTCCGATTAGTAGCGATTTAATTTACCTCCCTTCCATCCCCTCCTCCCCCTTCGATCCCCATCGACTTGTGCCCACAAAAAGTTTTGGCCTTGTGCTGCTGCAACTGCTGTTGCTGCTGTTGTTGTTGTTCGTGTTGCACTCTGCATAATCTAATACTCTTGCAAATCCCATCCAATCTCATCAGAACTCATCAAATAAATTGTTTCCCCCTCCCCCCTCTCCCTCTGCTCCCGGGCTGTCTTTCATGGGCAATCGTTCGTCCAACTTGAGTTTTGCAAATGCTTTTGTATTTCGTATTCATTTGCCTTTGCTTTTGCCCTTTATCATCGCCGCCTCTTCTTTTTGCATTCAGATTGCTGCACACAAGTGCTGCAATAAATAACTGACCAGGACGAAGGTGATGAGGGTATGCGTGACCATAGAGATACCTTTTAGTAGATGTGGAGATATAGATTTTTTTATTTTATTTCTTGTTCTTGTTGTTTGCAATTATATTCATGCTCTTGTTAAAGCTAGTGCATAAAATAACAACTATCGTAAAACTATCGCATAACTATCGTATTACTATCGTATGAAAAACAGTGTCAAATTAAGTTAAAAGTGTAGAAAATTAGACTGGAGTCTGATAACTTGCTTAATTTTTTTTTGTTGTCTACTATCGCACAATTATCGAATAACTATCACATAAAAAAAAGTGTAAAACCATACAACTCCGTCTCTAAATCAACTGTCGAGTTTTTTCTACAGGGTTTTCCCAGGAGTAGATGTAGAAGACATATAATAACAACTAGCGTCTAAATATCGTATTACTATCGTCTGCAAAACACTGGGAAATCAAGCTACGAGTGTAAGAAAACCAAACTAGAGTCCGAAAACTAGCTTGTGTTTATTATATTTTCTGTAATCGCATAACTATCGCATGAGAAAAAATTTAAAATCATGCAATCCCATCTCAAAAACAACTATCGAGCAATTTTAACTGCATGGTATTCCCAGGATTAGATGTACGAGAGATAAAATAACAACTATCGTTTAACTATCGTAGGCAATACACTGTCAAATCAAGTTAAAAGTGTTGGCAATCAAATTAGAGTTAGAAAACTAGCTTGCTTTTCTTTATTTTCTACTATCGCATAACTATCGCATAAGAAGAAAAGTGAAATTATAAAATCACGTCTTAAACTCAACTGTCGAACCCTTTTACTACAGGGTATTCCCAGGAGTAGATGAGCGAGAGATAAAGAGGGTGACAGCGTGGGAGGAAAAGGAGAACAGTTTGTCGATTCACGTCAGTTTGCGTTGTACGGTCTCCCTCTCTCCTTTTCCCTCTTCCCTTCTCTCCCTCTCGCACAATAAATATTTATGTTTTATTATTCGACGCTGCCCACAAAGCTGTCAATTTGTGTGTGCCTCAAATTAAATTTAAAAGTTTGCTTATTGTTGTTGCTGTGCTGTTGTTGCTGCTGTTGCTGTGTTGCCGTGAAGCTGTTGTTACTTGTGTTGCTAAGTAGTTACTGCCACGCCCACCAAGCAACCAACCAAGCAACAGAGGCGTGGCATGGCCGCGAGGCAAAGTGTCAAGTAATTTTGCCAGCCTGCATGTCGAGAATGTCGAGAAGAAGCTTCGCCAAGTTGGCCTCCCTCTCCCCCTCTCTCTCTCTTCCTCTCTCTATCACTGTCTCTTTACAGGTTTTAGCCGGGGTAAAGTGTTTAATTAGCCGCCTCCTTGGCTGTTGCTGCTGCTCCTGTTAACTGTAAACTGTTTGCTCTTGGCAAATATTTGTTAATTTGCCGTCGGCGCATCAATTAGCGAGCGAGCGCCAAGTGAATCTATTTTAAATTGATTTTTGCTTGATTAAATTTGCGGCGCCAGACAACGCACACCCCTTACCCTTTCACATGCACACACCCCCTTTCTCCTTCTCCCTCTCTCTCTCTCTCCCAGCCACACACCGTCACAAAATTTGTGGCATAATTTAATTTGAGTTTCACTTTCATTCTCATTTTGCCCCACCATGCAACCAATTAGAACAGAGCCCTGTGGGGCTGCCTTCCTTCTTCTCTCCTCCTCCTCTGCTCCTTCTCAATGTGAGACTGCCCAAAATTCGCAACTCATTAGCCTAAGCTTTGGCTTTGCACAGTTGCTGGGCTGCGCCCCTACCCTCTCTCTCCTTCTCTCTTTCCCTTTCTCTTTCTCATTCTCGCATTCTCTGTTGCCATGATTAGCTTGAAAAATTTACTTGTGCTTCAAGCATTTCTCCAGTTTCTCCCCCATTTCTATTGTGTGCAAAATTTTGTAATAAATTTTGGTAGTAGTGTTGGTAAAGCCCGCAGCCAATTAGAATTAGTATGGTAAACATTGTGTGGGAAACGCGCTAAAGTCATTTTTTGTGTTTGCAGATAATAATATTTAAAATATTTCAAGCACAAGAGCAAAATAAAGTAATAAATTTGAGATCCGATATAAAGATATAAATATGGAATGTGATTAGCTTATATTCATTTAAAAGAGATATATTTATATATAAATAAATATGACTAGTGTTGGAAAGGTCGAAAGGAGATAAGAACCTGCCAGGGTACAAAACATTCGGCATGCCGAACTTAGAAGTTTTTCTCTTTTTTAGTTAAAGTTTGATTGAGAAGAGGAAAGACATTTTCTAGTATTTCAATTCAGATCGGGCTTTAACCTGCTGAGCACCTCTTGAGTT
This sequence comes from Zaprionus africanus, assembly GCA_018151435.1. Classification (NCBI taxonomy): domain Eukaryota; kingdom Metazoa; phylum Arthropoda; class Insecta; order Diptera; family Drosophilidae; genus Zaprionus; species Zaprionus africanus. The sequence continues at coordinate 222,138 of JAECXB010000076.1, forward strand.
TCATTTTGGTTCGCTCTTCCGCTCTACAACATATCTCACATTATGTGCACAGCATTTAATGTCGATGACGTTTGATTATAACCGACAAAAAAAAAAAATCCGGAAATGAATTGGGTCAACGATGCGCTACCAGTAGAAAAATGAAGGAAAATGCAGGAAAAATAGAAAGGAGGGGGGGAGGAAAATAAAAGTGAAAACCCTTCGAATTCTGCGCCAAAGTGCAGTGTGCATCAAGTGCCAAGTGTGGGAAAAGCCTCGAGAGAGAGAAAGAGCGTGAAAAGCGTCGAGTGGTTTTTGCATTTGAAACTCATTAGTAGAAAACTGACTGGGCTTATGGCTTCGTGTGTGTGTGTGAGTGTGACCGGTGTGTGTGTGTGTGTGAGGTGCTGCTGTTGGTGTGTGTCATCTTCTGATGCTTCCACTTCGGCTCAGCTGTCCTGCGAGTGCGATAAAAACTTGAACCAAATTGAATCAAAGTGCTGCATATGCGATTCCTATTTGCATACAACACCTGTATGTGTGTGTGTGTGTGTTTGTGTGTGTGTGTGTGTGTGTGTGTGTGTGTGTGTGTTAGTGTGTGTGTGTGCACATGGATATAATCTATGCAAATGTTAAGCTATTATTAAGGCACTAAAGCGCACTTGGATCGGCGCAATGCACAGGGCGAGCCAACACACAGTCGCGTCTCATTCCATTAGTTACACCCCCCAAAGTCGTATTACCTGAAATTGCTGCAATGGAGCCAGGCGACTCAATTAGCCTCAATGGCAGGTGACAAGTGCCAAGTAAGGAGTGCACAGTTAATAAATTGACTGTTAAAACGAATTAAAGCTTTAAATTTAAGCAAAGCTGCGTAATTAACGAGCTTTAAAAATATTGCAGTAGAAATAAAATAAAAATATATTACATTTTATTATGGAAATTATTTTAAAAACTATTTTAAATTTGTTGTAAAGTGCAATAAAGCCTTATATGAGCTTTTAATGAGCTTTCAAGGTAATTTTGGGATTTCAATGCACAAAAGTGAATAAACACTAAATAAATAAATAAACTTTTGTAATGTAATAAACTTTTGAAGTAAGTGCATTGTCAAGTGCATTAATGCTTAAGCTAAGCTTTTTAATGGTATTTTAAACAGTTGGGGGTATTATTTAATGTAATAAATTCATATAATACAATATCTCGAAGACTTTACATGAATATTTTTATCAGTCAATATTTTTAATGACCTTTTGAAACAATTGAATGCTTAATAAAATTAATTAATAAACAAATAATATGTATAATATATAATAAAATAAAATACATATAAAAATAACAAATATAAAATCCCAACATGAGCTTTTCAAGCTTGAAACCAATAGTAAGCTCGTCTGTCTCATCATAAATTGTTCTCGAATTTGTTGCTTTGCTACCAATCAAATCAATTTTGAGAATTCGCCTTCTCTGACAATCGCTTAAGTTATGCATAATCGAAGGAGCACAAGAAGCTGACGACAAAGGCAACAAAAGAAAACAGAAGGACAAGAAAGAAGATGTAAGGGGTATGCAAATTGAAACAATTTGGCATCAAATTGTATATTTTTGTTGTTCTATTCTCTTTTTTTTGTGCTGCAAATAGTTTTCAATTTGTCATGCAAATTGAGGCGCGACGCTTTTTATGGCCGTCAGTGTATGCAAATGTGCGAAAATAATATCGTAGAAACAATATAAACAAACACACAAACACACACACACACTCTTTGGCACACACACACATGTGCACCTACACTTTATTTCATTTAATTTAGTTACATTTTTGCTCGCTTGTTTTTTTAATTTTTCAAATTTATTTTCCATTTTCATTTTCATTTTTTCACCATCTCCCGCTGCTGCTGCTGCTGTGTGCAGATTCCCAAGTGGTTTAGAGCTGATAGGATCAGAGCGGGGCATGCAGGGGCTCATGGAGGGGGGAGCAGTGGATAGGGGGGGAAATTGCTGCATTAGCACAAAAGCTGCTGTAGCTAAAATAATTCAGGCAAAGCGAACAACGCGGCCAGCCGAAGCCAAGCCCAGCCTCCCCTCGTGTCCTCATCCCCTCCTCTCCTTCAGTTTCCCTTTTTGCAATGCAAAGTGTCGCTGACTCTCGTATGCACAAAGCACAAAAACAACAACCATCAACAGTTGAGGCGGCAACAATAACAACAACTACAATAGAAACAATAACAAGAGCAGCAGCAATAACAAAACATTCACTGGGTCGAAGGAGTTAAGGTTACACTGTCAGAAAAAACGGGGCAGGTTTTAAACGTTTTATTTTTTTTTAATACTATTTATTTATTATATTTATAAAATATTTAAAAATACTTATTAATACTTATTTAAGTATATTAGATTTAATTAAATATTTCAGAATCTTTTAGAGAAATTTTGTGAATATTTTTTTTATTCATTTAATTTTTTCTTTCTTTCTTCTGCTGTGTTTTATTTTCAATTAGCAACAACAATATAATTGGCAACTAGTTTTGTGCACTCAAGCTATTTATTTATCAAGCCTTTGTGCATACACTGCGCAAAAATCTATGCAAAGTCTACTCGAAAAGTTTGCAAACAAAAGTTGTAAGAAAGTTTAACATCTTTCCCCAGTTGAATTTTATAATATCATTAAAATTTTCCTTTCCCCCACCCCACGTGAACAAAGTGAACAATATTTTGCACTCACAAATACAATTAGAGTTTTCGTGCAGTGTGTGCGTAGAGCTTTCTCTACTTTGCCGTTGCAGACACTTGTCAGTCTCCGCTGTCTCTCTCTTGCTTTCTGTGCCCAAGTTTATGGGCCTTGCCGGTTGAAAAGTATCTTTGAGTTACTTTTGTCAGACAAACACACACAAACACACATAGTACTCTGTCCGACTGTCTGTGTGTTTGACTGTTTGTGTGTGTGTGTGTGAGTGTGCACAACTTTTGCCGCAGCAGCCACCACACAATGTCATTAACCAAATGAATGGCTGACACTGCAGATTTGGTGGCTGCCTTTGAGGGGGGGAGGCAAGAGGCGTCGTTTACTTGTGATTAAGTCGGTTACCCGCACAACCAACTACAACACACTGACCCACGTAGCCCCCCCTCTGCCGCTCTCCTTTGTCCTTGAGCCGTAGATTACCTAGCGGCTTGTGTTCGTTCTCTGACCTCAGAGGCAGAAATTTTGGACAAGTGTCTGGAGCAGCGACTGAGGTGGCCAAAGCTGAGGCTGAGCCAAGAGAGGAAACTCAAAGGAATGTCAGAGTGATGACAACAACTTAATGGAAATAACTACACATTTATAAGTGACAACTTTGTTGCCTTGCCGCTCGCACAACTCCTCCCTCTCTCTCTCTCCTACTCGCTGTATGTGTGCGCCTAATTTATGGCCAAGGCGTGGCAGACAAATGGCCGGCATATGCAAGAAAAGGTGCTGAAGGAGGAGGCAGTTGGCAGGGAAGACAGTGAGGGCGCTTAGGCAGGGGGAGATGGGCGGGTGTGAGATACACACATGTTGGGCACACACTTGTATCTTAGCTAGCAATGGAGATACACACGCACACCCCCGCACACACGCTGGCAATAACTAACGGTAAATTAGTTTGCAAACAGAGTGAAAAAGGCAACTGGCAGATGAAACCTAATTTGGCCAAACACACACGCACGCACACACTCGCACACATGAAAAGGTTCCCACAGGCAACTCTGGGCCTGAAACAAAACCGATACGAAACGTACCCAAACGTGTCGCACCACAGATGGCGAAAGAGTGAGAGATAGAGAGAGAAAGAGATAGAGAGAGGGAGAGAGTGGGATCTAAACAAACGGACCGCATCAGCAAACAATTTAGGTTACCAAATATTTGCACAACCAACAAAAGTGTCGCAAACATTATGAACAACATGATAACACGAGGATAATGTGCAAATAGTTAACAACAAATTGTAACCACATCAGGCTAATAGTTCCTTGGCGTTTCTTCTCACGCCCAATCACTGCCAAAGACCAACAATCAAAGCCTTTACTGCGATGACAACTTTGTGTGTGGTTTACATTTGAGGTTATCGAGTCTTTACCTGTACGAGTACGAGCTGGAAGAAAGGGGGCATTCAACTCTGCAAACTAAGTTGGCCAAGTTATAATGTTGCAAGAACTGCGACTAAAGCACTTTTAAAGCGGTTCACTGAGTTGTAAATGATGCAAGTACAAGGTTTCTTAGTTAAACAGAGAATTTCAAGTGGTTTTCCTCAATTAGTTGAGCTATCGAAGAGGCAAGTGATATATATCGAATATATGCTATGTTTGGGTTTACTTATCTTATTTTTTTTTCTTTATTTAATTGTTTTTTTTTTTTTTTTTATTTATTTATTTATTTGCTTTTTTTTTATTTATTTCATTTATTTATTTATTTTATTTATTTACTTTATTTATTTTATTAATTTATTTTATCTATTTCTTTATTTATTTTATTTGTTTATTTATTTTACGGTCGAACTAAGGTCCGTCGACCGTTTATAAGTAAAATCAATCAATAAATCTAATTCTTTGTAAATTTTGAATTATAATAATTATAAGAAAATAAATAATTTTAATTTTTATTAAGGAAAAGCTTAAACCTTAAGTGAAAAATGAAAAGAATTAATTAAAAACAAATGTATTCAAAGTTATCCCGAAATTCAACTAGTCTTTAATACAGTTTCTTGTTGTTTAATTCGTCTTACTTATCTTATCGATCACAGCCACGATATATATCGTCTACTTAAGCACATCTCTATTGCTTAAGGATTTATTAGGTTTGTTTTCTTCTTCTTCTCGCTTTTGTACTATTTAATTTCAATGCTTGTTAGCGACGACGACAACATCAAATTTCAAAATAAAAGCACGCCTCGCATTTCTCCATCGCAGCGAGTCGAGTCGAGTCGAGTCCTTGGCGAACACCCGCAGACTGCCACGCCCCCATTCCCCGCCTGCCGCCCGCGGTGCGTATGTATGTGTGTGTGTGGTGCTTGTTTTTTATCAATTTGGTTTCGGGCTGCGGTTTTTCGTATAGCCCACGTTGAGCGCCCTGTGTCCACAGTTTGGGGCCTGAACGTGGCCACAAGCCGCTGGTTATTTTTTTTTTTGCGTCTGCCTCTGTCGCTGCCTCTTGCCACACATGTGTTCGACACGCCCCCTCCAAACACATGCATTGCACACACACACACGCATACACACACGCATACACAGTGAGCCCCTCCTTCCCCAGAGCCCCTGCGTGGTCAGCTTTATTAGGTTGAATTCAGCTCTGGGCAGTTTTTGGGCATCCTACCGTTTCGCGTGTGCCTTTTAATTTATTTATCACTGGAACACCAGGGAGAGAGATATGGAGAGAGAGGAGAGAATTGTGGGGAGAGAGAGAGTGAGAGAGCGAGAGAAGCGCGAGGGAGAGAGTGGCAGAAATGGCGAGTCCGCGCCGCAGTTCGACTCTGGCCATTTGACAGCCGCAGCTCTAGCCCAGACCAAGCCACAGTTTCCCCACTGACCCCCCTCTCCCCCCTCCTCTCTCCCTTGCAGCTTCCTGGCCTTGCTCGTGTTCTGGCAATTTGGTGGCTCTTGTTTATGCAGGACACTGTGCCAGTTAGTGGCAGGAGGAGTCACGTTAACCTGCCTCTCGCATCGGATGCAAATGCTCACTTTTATGCCTTTACGCACATGTCGCCTCTCTCTTTCTCTCTCTCTCCCATTTCTCTCGCTCTCTTCCCGCCTCCCCTGGTATTCATCGCGTATTCCGCATTTCACATGAGCCACATATGCCGTGTTAGGTTGCATTCGCAATCGAAACGCCAAAAACTGAAGCGTAAATCCAGCCTGCAAATCGATTGCCATTTCAACTCACATGGGGGCAGGTTTGGAGCGAGGGGAAGTCTTGATTTGAGGGACCCATAAAGTACAGTTCAGCAGCAAGCAGTTGATTAATTGTGCCTTAGCGGCGCAATCGAATAATCGCCTATCGATAAAGTAGTGAGAGAAATTTATTGAGCTTGAATATTGCTGTGGTATTTTTTTTTCTTGTGGAACTTACAGCTTAAGTGACTTCTCTCTGCGATTCTCATAAAGATTTCCACTTATGTATCAAGCAAATGATTTAATCGTATATCGTTTAATTGGTGCATTTAACCCTCGTCTATCGATAAAGTAGTGAGGGGAATTTATTGAGCATGAATATTGCTGTGGTAATTTCTTTCCGTCTTGTTGCACTTTAAGCTTAAGTGACTCTCTCTGCGGTTCTCATAAAGATATCCGATTATGTAACAAGCAAACAGCTTTATTGTTTATCGAATAATTAATGCTTTTAACCCTCGTCTATCGATAATGTAGTGGGGGGAATTAATTGCGAAAGAATATTGCTTTGCTAAAACTTTCTTGTTGCACTTAAGGCATAAAGAAATTAACTATAACAGCACATTCCTTAATCGTTTATCGATTAATTAGTGCATTTAACAATTCACATCCTTTCTCTGCGCTTCTCATAAAACTTTTCACTTAAAAGCTTTCTTAATATTTCACGACTTACTTGCAACTTGCCTCCTCTAAGTGAAAATCCGCAATGCTTTATAATTGCACAATACTTTCACCATCTGTCTCTTTCTTTCTCTCTATCTCACTCTGTCGCGCACCCGATTATCGATATTTTCTCTTAGTTGGAGGGATAGGCAGGCGCATTGACTGACATTTGCAGATTATTTTTATTATTTCGTTATTTCCTTCAGTAATTTATCGACTTGAGAGCGCCATTACTCACAAATGTCAACGTGAAGTGCAGGTAAAGTAGAACGAAAAGGGGGGAAGGTAAAGGGAAATGGAAGAAAAGGGAGAAGGGATTGCCAAAGCACTTGGCCTGCTGCCATCGCATTAACCAGGGCCATTATAATGCAGACGTGAGCTCGTCAAACAGCTTCCAATAGCAAACTATTTGTATGTAAGCAGTACATTTGGATATAGACAGGTATATATATACACTTTATACATAACAAATGTGGCAAGAGAGAGAGAGAGAGAACGAGCCAGCGAGTGCTCGACACGCACAATAAATCTTCAATAATTTATGGAGTAAGGGTAAACCGCACGACAGCGAAATTTGTACAAATATTTGTCTCAATCAATGTCTGGCGAAAGGCGGTGAGAGGCAAAGTGTCCGTCGGGGCAATGGCGACAAGAGAAATTGCCCTAATGGCTGGCCACGCCTCCATTTCATAACTCAATGTGACAAACAGCGGAAAAGAGGGCAGTCAATTTCCATTAAAGCAGACTGACCAAAAGCCACTCGCATTGACGAATCGAGAACAGCCCTCCCACTCTGCCAGGAGGAGGGACTGATGGGGAACATTTTTGTGGCACTCTTGCGGTAATCCTAAGCTAATGCCAAACTTATTGCATTTCCACAACATATTTTACTAAAGGAAGAAGGAAAAAAGTTAGCCATAGCATTCAGAAAGGGCACTCAGAGTTCGATATAAGTTGATGCGAGGAACTTAAGCCAAGCAGGCCTAAGGCGCAATTTCTATACCCAATTTGAAAAGTTTCTATCTTTATGCGTTAGATGAGTAAAGTTTTTGTGCTTCAAAATCTAACCAATCGAAAAGATTGAAAGGGTTTGCATACAGCATAAGACGAAAAAAGTTTAATAATGTGAGTGAGTTTTGGTAATCCTCATCAATTTTCCAACTGAATAGATTCTTAGTACAGAAATAAAAGAGAAAACCCAATTGGATTAAGTTTTCAATCGCAGATAAGGTAACGCAGCAGAAGAGCTTTTTAATGAAGTCAGAATGGCACTTTGAAAACTAGTTTAGGAAATCGTTTAAAGTACAGTTTATACTAAATAAAATCAAGTAAAATTATATACCAAAACTAAGTTCCCAGTGGATTAGGGGGCCCCCTTAAGCAGGTTAAAGATGTTGTTGCATTTTACGATTCAAATAACGAGATAAACGCGTTGCTGTTTCGAATATAATGTCAAACATATGAATTTGCAGTTCCTTTAACCATTCCCTCCCTTCCACTCCCCTCGTCTTCCCTTTCAAGTGGTTTCGCATGCAGTGAATAATAAGAAAATTCCTGTGCGACTTGGCATGCCGAGTGCTCATCAGGCCAGACCAGGCCAGGCCAGGAAAGTCGAACCGAAACGAGTCGCGTCCTCTTGTTCCGCTTTCAAAAGGGCAAAAACGTTCAACTATGCGAGCTGGGGTTTGCCCCCCACGCACACGTATCAAAGGGCACCACCCCCCCGCTCTCTCTCCCTCTACCCCACTCCTCGTGCCAGCTTGCCTCGCTCCCTACAAAGCCGAGCCGTCAAAACGGCATTTCAAGTTCAGAGGAGCAAAAAAAAAAAATAAAAAGGTGGGACAAAACTTTCGGTTTTCCATTTTTTTATACACTTTGGTTGGGGTTATAACGAATGCGAAGGGAATATTAATGTGTTTTCAGATATATATTTATCTTATATATTCTTGAAAAGTAAGATTGAAATAGTGATAAATTTGTTTTTCTCAAATTCAAAACGAGGAAAAAGAAGGTTGAATAAAACTTACGATTTTCCATATTTTGTTTTAACTTTGGCTGGGGATATTTTGCATATGTCTAAAGGTATATATATCTATATGTTTATATATATACGTATAACTTATATGTTCTTTTAAAGTAAGAAGAAAAGCATGATAAGCTTGGTTTTCTCAAATCGATTCTAGCCTTTCTGGGAAGAGATGAAGTTCAGAGATGATATTCAAATTGAATATTTAAATGTCGAAATAAGCGGATGAAGAAACTGTTGAATATAGGTTTTATAAGCAGAGGTAACGGATATATAGGTTATGGGTGTATGAAAAGAATAAAGACTGTATCAGGAATAATATGTAATTGAGTTTAGTTATCTACTATTTCTTCTCTTAACTTAACCTTAGTCATACTCAAATACATTTATTATTATTTTATATGCAAGATCACATTCCATATACTTTAAAACTAAAGGGTATTTCAATATTTACTCTGCCAAAACACAGTCTCCCCCTCTTTACTAACTGGTTTTTCGGAAAACCCCACACTCACACACATACCCACACACACACACACAGGCAGACACAGACACAGACACACAGGACTGAGGCGCAGTGAAGCAAATGCAATAAACTCCGGACAAGTTTATTAAATTTACAGTTATGTGTGCAATGTATTGTTGTTGTACCCATTCTGTAGTTGTTGTAGCTGTTGTTGTAGCGTTGGCATTGGTGCTTCTTAAATTGCCAGCGGACTACAAAGCTCTGTTAGGTGTGAATGAAAATGCAATTGAAAAGTTGAGACAAAGCAATCGAGCAATGAAGCAATCGAATAGCTCTACTCTCTTGACTTGGATGCCAACGGGACTTGGATGGGACGGGACGTTTAAGTGGGTTAGCAGGGAAAGGGGAGGGGGGAGGTGTTCGGGAACTAGAACGCAATTTGCTGGGCATAGTTTCCTCGGGTAAGGGCCTTTTGCTGCAGCGCGCGCTCTCGAAAGTAGACAAAACACAAAATCGAATTTCAACAAAATTAAAACTTTTGCTCATCTCTTTCCCTTTCGCATTCTCCCTCCCTATCCTGCCCTTTGGTCTGTGTGTGTCTTGAATGCGCAATGTGACTGTCTGTGCGAGTATGTGTGTGTGTTTGTGTGTGTGTTTGTGTGTGTGTCAAACCCAGATTAAACATCTGAAATGTTTAGATTTAATTTAAAAGATAGTTCCACGCACACACACACACACACATATTGTGCTGTCAGCCCGAATGTAGGCTACATAAATTTAAAAACTGTAGTTAAGCTTCCCATTTGAATAATGAACGAGTCTACGAAATGAAAGACAAATGACTCAAGCGGGTGTCCACGAAGAGAGAGAGAGAAAGAGTGAGCAGAAGCAAGACGAGCTTGTCCAAACTTGAGAAGAATAAGCTGAGAGAATAAGAAACTTTTGTTTATAAATTGCACAAAGAGCTTTTCCTCCAATTATAACTTGTCTAATATTTTGTATTTCCAACTGAATTTCAATTTCAAGAAACCCATAAAGTTCGTTTAGTTTTAGGTTTAGAGATATGGCATTTCAAATTGGAATGATTTGTATTGTAATTGCAAAAAGGGAAAATTAATATATATAAACTTATTTAGGAGTCTTGGAGAAGAAACACCTATAGATGCCCATTAAGTTATAGAAAAATTTGTAATCTGTACCCTAACGAAATAGACAAATTAAAAAAAAAAAAAAATAAAAAAATTAACTAGAGTAATATGTTTCTGTCCGATTCAAAGGCTTTAAGTGTTTACATTTACCTCTCTGCTCCAATTCTACATACCCCACTTTACACTCATGCCATATATTTACAGGGTATTCTACACTACGCATTTCAAAATTCATATAAATTCCACAAATATTTTTATAGTCGAGGCGAGAAATGAAAATACTTGCGCAAAAAATGCTTGCCAACTTTTTAATAATTTCAAAATGTGCAAAAATATTTCTCCCACACACACAGAAAGAGGGAGAAAGAGATGAGCAGAGAGTGAGATAACATATGCATGCGAATTTGGCATGGCATTAATTCAATGCTAACTGAATTTTGGCATTAGATCTATTTGATATGATTATAATTTGTATGCTTTGACAGTTGATTATGCCCCGAAAATGTTGTGGCAAAGCTAATTCACAGTGAGTCTGGAAAGGGGGAGGGGAAGATTGACAGCTTGTGTGCGCCATGTGAGAATATTATTCATTTATTCATGAAAGGGGTGGAGTGGGAGTGGAGGGGGGCGTATTTGCTGGCACTTTACAAATGGCAAACGGGCAAATGGGTAAACTGAACAATGAGTGCAATTTGTTGTTTATTACCCGCTGTCGCTGTGCTGTTTCCACTTGAGAGCACGACATGGAAATGGAGGAAAATGGCTAAAATTCGTAGCGCGTTTTCGTGTGTTTTTTGTGTGCGTGTGTGTGTGTGTGTGTGAACAAACAGAAAGCGGACAACGTTTGCCAACAGCTTGTGATATATGCGAGTGAGTGAGCTGAGTGAGGTGTGTGTGCGGGTTAGACATATGTAGGATAACAAATCAATTTTAGTGCTTCACTCCCACTCCCTGTCTCTCTCTCTCTGTCTCTGTCTCTCACCTGACCAACAACTCTTTGGGGCATATTACTTCCGCTGTGCCAAGTGGCGCCTGAGAATTCATGGGGAACACAAAAGGGCAATGGACACAAGCAGCCGCAAGGCTAGTGTAGTGCGCAACGCTTGCAATTCTCCAATCTACAATCTATCGCATCAAACTCAGCTCCCTCCTTCCTCCTCCCACTCCTGCCACTTTCTCTTCGGGGCACATCTCAATAAATTCCAAGGCAGAGCTCGACGGGGGCGCATCGTGTCGCGTTACTCTCGTTCGCTCTGTGAAAAAGCCACGAATCGCTGTCACTTTTGATTGTAATCGAGTGTTTCTAGGCTGCACTGCGAGAAAGCGGAGGCAAGCGCCTTAACCAATTGAAATTCATGCTGTTTATATACTTATATTCCAGAATTTCTTGCAGTGCATGTATCTAGCTGTGCAGCTTGTCTAGCTGACGATTTAAAGCGCCTTACCTAATCGACTCTGACTTTTTTGCCGAGTGTAACGCGGCATCGGTACTTCAACTCTGTCAAACAGTTTGATATACTTTTCCAAACTGTGTCTGTGTGTGTAAGAGTGTGCGTGTGTGTGTGAGTGTGTGTGTGAGTGTGTCTATTGCTGTATGTTTGCCAATTGGATTTGACATTTTATTGGGTTTTCTTTCTCGTTACTGCCGCTCCACTGACTGTCTGGCAACTCCCTTACCCCACAACCATACCCCAGGCTGTTACTCTCTCCACTCCTCTCCTCTTCACTCTTTTCCACTCAACTCAGTCTAGGCAAGCGCTTGTTGTAGTTGTAATTGATGTTCTGGTGCCTGGCCAAAGCCTTTGGTAACATAAATCTAATGACCTGAGTCCGTTCGGTGTCCGTTCGTTGTCCGTTCGGTGTATGCTGCACGGCGTGTACCACAGTATCAGGACCTGGCCAGGACCAACACGTCGACGTTGGTAAAGTACGATAACATGAGAGATTGAATTCGTTTCATTCGCTTCTGTCTTTTTCAGTAATTAGTACTGGCGAAGGCAACTTGATTATCGTCAAGATGGACCTGGCAGCAGAAGAAGTCACAGCTCGTAACTTGTTCGGTCGTAATTCGTAACCGTAGACGTGCCCCTAATTGCAATCATTAATTCTGCAGGCCTGTCATAAAATACTAGGGGCAAAGACGTGGCCTAATGACGGGGCTGGCCAGCACTATAACTTATGTAGATAATTAAGTTATAAAACTAGATCTATGGGAAACGTATTGCAAGCTAAGAAGAGGGCTGAGACCTTGAGGGATAGGTTTGTCCGGGAAGTCAAGTTCTTCTCGGTAGTTGCTTCTTCTCCTATTAACTCAACTCTGCTGAGAACAGGGTAGAGACCTTGGAATAGGTTTGTCCGGAAAGACTAGGTCTTCTCGGTAGTTGCTTCTTCTCCTATTAACTTAACTCTTCTCAGACCTTGAGAGATAGGTTGGTTGCCCAGGAACTCAAGGTCTTCTTGGTAGTTTCTTCTTCGTCTTTCAACACAACTCTTTTCAGAACAGGGTAGAGCCCTTCAGAGCTAGGTTTGTCCAGCAATTCAAGGTCTTCTCGGTTGTTTCTTCCTTCCCTATCAACTCAACTCTTATTAGAAAGGGTTAACACTTTAGGTCATGCATTTGCCCAGCAATTCGAGGTCCTCTCGGTAGTTTCTTCTTCTCCCATCAACTCAATTCTACCCAAAGAGTTGAAACCTTAGGTCAAGAAGTCAAGGTCTTCTCAGTCATTTCCATAAACATCTTTTCTTCCACTTCTCACTCAAATTTTCTTCTCTCAATCTCCCTCCCCGTTTCAGGTCTCTCGGACACCAAGTTGCATGAGATCTACTTGGATGATAAGGAGATCAAACTCAGCTGGATGGTCGATTGGTATAAGCAGGAGGTGCTCTTTCATTTGCAGAATGCATTCAATGAGCAGCATCGTTGGTTCTATTTGGGATTCTCGAAGCGAGGCAGCTTGGCAGATGCCGATATTTGTTTCTTTGAGAACCAGAATGGATTCTTCAATGTCGTCACCGATACGTATACCTCACCCGATGGACATTGGGTGCGCAAGGATTATCAGCAGGATTGTGAAGTCTTCAAGATGGATGAGTTTACTTTGGCCTTCAAGCGCAAGTTCGATACCTGCGATCCACTTGATCTGCGTTTGCATGTGAGTAGATGAGGAAAACAGAGAGTGAGAGGGTAGCCAGCTAAACTGGTGGGGCACTTCTTTCCATTTCAGGAGGGTACCATGTATGTGGTTTGGGCACGTGGTGAATCCGAGCTAGCGCTGGAGGATCATCAGTTTGCGCTGCCCAATGTGACAGCACCACATGAGGCAGGTCTCAAGATGCTGCAACTGTTGCGTGCCGACAAGATACTCATTCCCGAAACGTAAGTGTGGTTACAGGGTATAACACCCTGTCTTCTCTTCATTCTTCTCTCTCTCCTCGCAGCGATCTGAAACACATTGAAATCACATTGGAGACGGCTCCGGTACCGGCTCAGGAGACCACCTACTGGTGTCATGTGCAGCGACTGGATGATTTCATCAAGGATCGTATGCATATTGTACAGTTCGAGCCGATCATAAAGACACCTGGCATCGTGCATCACATGGAGGTCTTCCACTGCGAGACCGATGCCAGCATTGAGATTCCACTCTACAACGGGGATTGCGAACAGTTGCCCGCTGCAGCAAAGGTTTGCTCAAAGGTAATGGCTCTTTGGGCCATGGGAGCAAGCACCTTCACGTATCCACCCGAGGCTGGTTTACCCATTGGAGGATCAGGCTACAATCCATATGTGCGACTTGAGGTGCACTTCAACAATCCCGAGGCACTGTCGGGTAAGTGAGGTTCAAGCTGAAGGTTTCTTTTAGACCTTTTATTATATAGTTACTATCATATGATATTTATAGTTACTTTTAATAGACATTCCTTACAATTTATCATTGGTTGCTGGGTATTTTGCAGTCGATATTATACTCTCTGTTGCAATTTCACTTTTCTCTTGAACCCAATTTCATTTTTATTTGATTAATTTTACACTATAGTATAAATTATTAAATATAGTTACAGTAAGCTGTAAATTAAATTATATATATAAATTCAAAAAAAAAAAAAAATTGATTAATAATGCAGAAAGTAATTTAAATTGCTCAAAACATTAACCAACACTGTTGAAATGATTGCTTTGACTAACACAGGAATTGGCAAATGTTGTAATTCGATTTTTTTTTTTTTTTTTTTTTTTTTTATTGTCGTGCGCTGTTTTTGTACCCCTTTCCCTACTTTCGCTCAGCCACTCAAACTGTGTGTGTTTTCGAGTGCCAACAGCAGAAGAGGAAAGCAAGAGAGAGAGAGCGAGAGGGGGAGAGAGAGAGGGAGAGGAAGCATGAGTGTTGCATAGGGGAGATTTCATTAAAACTTTTGTATAAATAACAACAAGAGTCGCCGGTCGACGTCGGCGGCAGGAGCAATGTCATTATTGCTGCTTCAAGTGTCCTTGCGACGGCATCTCCTCCTCCTCCTCCTCCTCCACCTTCTCCATCATCTCCTCTCTCTGCTCCTTCAACTCGTCGCGCATTACATGGCCACAAGAGCCGGGCAAACAGAATGCTGAGTGCACCACTCAGCCGCTGTTTCTATGTGAGTGTTTGTGGGTGTGTGTGGGAGTGAGCGAGTGTGTGTGTGTGTGAGTGTGTTTGTCTGTACATGTGAGTGGTGTACACAATTTGGCAGCAATTGCATTAATATTAATCATACACTCAGAGAAATGTATGGAGACAAGAAGTGCAAAGCTTGCTTGCGGTTTCAATTGGAATAAATATAAATAAAGTGTGTAAATAGTAAATAATAAATAAAAGATGTCTTGTCTTGTTTTTTATTAGGGCGCAGAGAATTATAATGTATATTTGTATTGAGTTCCGAATTAAAAAAGTTTTTAAGAATTGTTTCAACATCTTATCTATTTATTTTCATTTCATTCATTAAAGATAGAGTGAGTAAATTTGGCAGCTAGAAGGCTAAATACCATAGGAACTTGCAACTTGTTTACAAATAGAAATTGAGAGAATAGATAAATAATTATGAAAATTTATACAAGATCTTGACTTTATAAAGACTTAAGGTTATTAGTAAATTATATTACATTAATTTATAAAAACTTCATTTCAATTAAATTAAATATTTCTTGGGTTAGTTATCCTCTCTGTTTACCCCTCAATAAATACACAAATTTTAAAGATAGTATCCTCATCTTAGGGCATTATTAAAGCAAGATAAGAAGATGAGGTATACTATATATCCTTGTCTGACATCTACCCGTAAAAATATTGATATTGTATGGTAAACTTCCATTGACGAAGTACATTCTTTCCTTAGGTCAAGCTACCCTCTTCTCTCAAGATCTTTCTAATTGGAGAACTCTTCGAAAATTTCTCTTGATGCAGGTCTCATTGACAGCTCCGGCTTTCGCATTAAACTGTCCAAGACGCTGCGTCAGTACGATGCCGGCGTAATGGAACTGGGTCTAGAGTATACGGACAAAATGGCCATACCACCGGGTCAGACGGCATTTCCGCTGAGCGGTTACTGCGTTGCCGACTGCACTCGTGCCGCATTGCCAAGGACGGGCATCATTATCTTTGGATCGCAGTTGCACACACATCTAAGGGGTGTGCGTGTGCTGACACGTCACTTTCGTGGCGAACAAGAGTTGCGTGAGGTGAATCGCGATGACTTCTACTCGAATCATTTCCAGGAGATGCGCACCCTGCACTACAAGCCACGCGTCTTGCCGGTAAGTGAAACCGCGATCTTCCGCTCATTCTCTCTTTCTTCAGGGAGACTTTTACTTCTCTACAGGGCGATGCACTGGTGACCACCTGCTATTATAATACACTGGCCGACAAGAATGCCACTCTGGGCGGCTTCTCCATTAGCGACGAGATGTGCGTCAACTATATTCATTATTATCCCGCTACCAAGTTGGAGGTTTGCAAGAGTTCCGTCTCTGAGGAGACGCTGGAGAATTATTTCATCTACATGAAACGGTGAGTGTGAAAATCCCATTTCCCTTTTTTCCTGCCCCCTTGAAGGTCCTCTCGATCCGGCCATCAAAGCAAAAACTTTGCTCCGACTCCGGTTGTGGCGCTTCCTTTCCCCCTTTTGCCTCTTAAACACCCTCTACACTTTGCCCGCCTGCGCAATATTCATAACGGAAATGTCTTCAACTTCCTGACTGTCCCAAAAGCGACGACGCCAAGGTGCACACGCTAATTGCCAAAACGCTAATGGGCCTGGCCAGAAGCAGCTGAAGCTGTGAAGCCACAACTTGTGGCACAAACTGCGCCCCAAAACGACAACAACAACGACCAACAACGAGAAGAGAGTGAAAGAAAACAGGCGAGAATTTACATTAGATTAGAGACTTACGAGTTTGGCGCCAGAGAATTCACAAAAGCCAAAAATGCTTTAAAGACTTTGCTAGACAATGGCCGACAGTCACCGCAATGGGGGCTTCGGGTTAAGTTATGAAGATTTACGGAGTGTTGAACATGGCCAACAGCAGCAGCGGCAGCAAAAGGTGCAAGACAGAGATACAGAGGAGTGGGAGAAGGTTTAAGACTGTCACTTGACACTTTAAAGCGCTGTGCAGCAGATAAGAGAAAGAAGATAGAGAGAGGGGGAGAGAGATAGAGATAACTGTGACACATTCACCCGCACTCACTTGCTGCAAGCCCAGACCACACCAGACCTGCCCAGAGACGCCTGGCAAAGTTTGCGAGTTGGGAAAATAGTATCAAAAGTTGCTTAAACAAAGCGCAACCCCAAAGTGGCAGCACCTTTTGCCAAACTTGCGCATTCACATTCATAAGACAAACAAGTGCAGCGAGTTTTGAACAAGATTGAAAAACAAAAGCTCTTGGCGCATTCAAATGATTTCAATTACCTGCAAGTGTTGGCAACTTGTGTGCCATTTAATTGGCATTTGGCATTATTTTAATTACTTGCAAATGACGTTGAATTTATAAAGATTCATGGCAACTTCCTAACTTCAAACTTCCTACAGAGTGCTCAACAAATGATTTGATTACACTCCAAAATAAATCGAATAACTTATAAGTACTGTCAAATTGACACGCGAATTAATTCAAATGACTTGTAAGTAACCAAACAATTCAATTGAGTTTTATTTATTTAAGTCAAACAATCGATTTGCTTCGAGTAACTTAAAATAGCTTGCAAGTCTGAATAACTTATCAAATTCACTTGACATTTGAAGCCATTAAATATTAAATTGGTTCTATTTCCGCAAAGAAGAGAGTGCCTATTTTTAGGAACTAGAAAACCAGCCAAACAAAACTGACGGAAACATGTGAGGCACACACAGCATGCGGCATCTTACTTGGCCGCATTTGATTGACAGTGAAGTTCTTCGCATTGAAGTCAGCTTGAGTATTGATTTGCATATTTATTTTTAGCTTGTAGAACTTCCTACAAATCTCTTTTAATCTGTGACTGACTTAAGCGAAAAGTTCTTTCGAGTGCTGAATAGTTAATCAGTTGATTAAAGCGTTGACTAGTTTAACTGGCAAAATGAAAAGTCGTGGAACAAAGCAACATCATGTAGAGCTGACATGTGAATGGCAAGTTGACAGTCGACGCGAAACGAACTAAAGGTTGTCATTCAACTTCAACATCATAAGCGCAACATGTGAATGGCAAGCGAAAAGGCAGTCACAGTGAAGCGTGGGAGGAGAAGGTGCCAGCAAATTGTAGGATTCACTAATTGAAATTGCCACAAAACGTGGCAGAAAACAGGGAATTATCCGGCCTAAGCACACCCACGCACAGCTTCCTTCTTCCAGCTCTATCATTTACTCTCTCTCTCTCTCTCTCTCTCTCCTTCTCTCTCTTTTTCCGCTTTTAATCGACAGCTCGGAGCATCAGCACAAGATACGTTTGAACGGTGCACGCTCTGCGAATTATCACAGCATCGAGTGGACACAGCCCCGCATTGACCAACTCTATACGATGTACATCCAGGAGCCGCTTAGCATGCAGTGCAACAAATCCGATGGACAGCGCTTTAATGCTCGCAACTGGGAGGGTGTGCCAACGACGCCGGTGCAAATCAAAATACCCATTCATCGCAAGCTCTGCCCCAACTACAATCCGCTCTGGCTGAAGCCGTTGGAGAAGGGCGAGTGCGATCTCCTTGGCGAATGCATTTACTAGAATGCGAATGCAAAAGCGAATTCGAATACGAATACGAGTGGCTGAGTGGATGGCACTTTCCGGGGTTACAGGGGGCAGGGGTAAGGGGCATGAACATGGCATATACATATACTCAAACACACACACAAAACATACGACCTTGTTCGCTTTCCACAGACGCTGAATTCGTAATCTTTTGATTTTGAAATGAGTGTTAAGTATTGAAAAACTTTATGATGATGAGGAAAAATTATAAGTTATTATTATGTAGTATTATTGTATTATTTAATATTATTTATGTCTTGAAAATGCAAGTGTTTTGTTGAGCTTTTTCTTTTATTTTTGATCTTATTATAATTACTATTTCTTTTTTTATATAATAAATATGTTGATAATACTTTTTTTCATTCTGAAACAAATTCATCATAATAACATAATGAATGATAAAAATATTTTTGTATTTTGTTTTTTTTTTTTATTTTGTAAAATATTTTTTATTTTTTAATTTTTTGTATACATTTTTTTTATTTGATTTTTTATAAATATATTTTTAAATTCATTTTTTTATATATTATTTTATTATTTTTTTTATATATTATTTTTTTTATTTTATTTTTATTTACTCAATTTTTTTTTATTTAATTTTTACATTTATTTTTATTTGCGTGCTTTGTTACAAGGAAACGGCAAACAAGGTCAATAATGAAAGAAAACATTTTTTTTTTTTTTGTACTCAACTCTCTTTGTGAATAGTGAAATTGTTGCGAAAGTGCAAAGCGGAACATGGCATAAATTGCAGTGTATTGTTTTTTTTTTTTTTTTTGGGTCTGCTTTGTCATCAGCAGCAACAACAATGGCAGAGGGCTCACAGAAAAGGGAACGGAAAAAGAAAACAAAGGTCAAGTGAAATGCTGGAGAAGTTTTCTTTAAATAACAAATGAAAATTAGCCGATTGACAGAGAAATGTGTAGCATACTTTGCAGCGTGCGCGCGGCGGCAGCTTAAAGCAAAAAGGCGCCACAAAGCAGAGCAAACAGAATGCCAGGGGAGGGTCATTGCTAGCAAATGCAAGGAGAGGTTGGCAAAAGAAAACCAAAAGAATGAAAGGAAAAGAAGCAGCTCGAGGGCACAGGCAGAGGAGAGATAGAGGGAGAAAGAGAGGGGGGAGAGGGCGGAAGGTGGGAGCCGAGAACAGTTTTCAATGTTTATACAATATAAATGAGGCAACTTTGAGTCGGCAGCGGCAGTCGGAATGAGTGCAAGATAAAAGGATGTGACTACGAGGTGGCCGAACTCTAATTATCAGTAGCCAGTAGCAGCTAACGAGACGAGTGGGGGAGAGAGGAGGTGAGGTGAGGTGGGGGACATGTCCAAAGTGCTCTGCGAAAAGTTCATTTGCAGGAAGGAGAAGCGAGCTCATCATCCGGTTTAAGTTGTGACATCGACAGCGAGCCATCGGAACAGAACATTCGCCAACAGCCAGGCGGAAAAATGAGTTCAGTTCAAATGCAATTGATGACACTCACACACACACACAGGCACACACACAGGCACACACACAGTCACACACACATAAAGTAATTAGCGCAGCAGGAGCAGCAGATTGAATTGAATAACGCTCGTTCAACACTCCATTCGAGTGCTTTGTCTTGATTACTTAATTAGACTGAATGCACTCACAGTTGCTATTCACTTAATATACTCAGAGATTTGATCAGCTAATGAGCTGCAGAGCCAAAGAATGTTATCATTCATTCATGGAGCACCATTTACAGACATTTTGGTTTCATTTTATATTATTCTAGTTTATTCGCATACACATTCACATGCACTCACTGCTTATTCAATTAAATACTGCACTACGGTATTCAATGCCATGTGCACATTTAAGCCACACCCACTTACACTGAGTGCACTCACATTCATATTTACACTCAGTGATCTTGCACTCCCTCTGAGGCTTTTCGTGACTGGGCATAACCTGCACTTATTCACCTGCATGTGCACACACACACACTCACTCGCACTCACACACTCACTTACTCGCGCACACAAAACGCTTTTAAAGGATTTACCAGTTGTTGTTGTTGTTGTTGCGGATGATGATGACCTGCAGAAAGTGTATGAGCAACAAATTGCTGAGGATTTTCGCACTGTTTTACAAGAATTTACAAAAAAGAAATACCAAAGAGAGAGAGAGAGAAAGGAACAAAAGGGAAATGAGCGAAAAGCTGGGCCAGTGAGGAGAAAGAGAGAAACTCAAGAATACATATGCACAAACATTTAATAGATACAATTTAAGTGTAGCTACATATATGTAAGATGTGATAATTGTTCTACGGCTAAAACCAAAGCGAAAAGAAAACAAAAAAAACCAAAAAACATGAAACTATGTATGTATTGTATGTAGATGAAAATTTATAAAAAAAACTACACAAAAAACAGTTATAATACACAAAAAAATATATATACGAAATACACAAAAAAAAAAAAACAAAAATAATAAAAAGACCTACGCGGAGAAGAAAACTCTATTATCTAATAAAAAATGACCACCATACCAGTATAAAGAGAGCTCTGTGTTTTGATTGGGGGAGAAAACTATCAGCTATGGGAAAAAATACAATATTTTTTAATTTTTATATGATAAGGTTATCTAAAATGCGATCTTTAGGATCTTAGGTATTCTTGCTTGGCTGAAAACTCGTTTCTCAGTTTTGTTTTCTTGTGAACTCCAAGATTTTTTTCAGGACCAAATAACGTTATATATTTAGTTTCATAATACTAAGGGATTATCGGTTATTCTAAGGGATTCATATGAATTAAAATGATTTTCCTTTTCCCTTGAGAGCTGTTTAAAGTTGACAACTAACGATACAATTAACAGTAAAAAACAGTGAAGTTAAACGATCCAATGACATCCAGCAGTAACAAAAACATAAAGCGAAAGTACTTCATTGCATATATTGCGCATAATCTGAATAGTATCTCAATGTGAGCTGCAAAAGAGTGAGAGAGAGAGAGAGAGAGAGGAGCATTTAAATACTAAAGTAAAACTGCGCTTGGGGTTATTTAAGAGAAGGACAAACAGGACGAGGGCCACTTAAAATGCCAGCACCATGATTACAATGTGCATATAAAGCAAACGCGAGCAAAAAACGAAAAAGTAATCACACATGCGTGCGCGTATATCGTAAATCAGATACCCTGTCATTTATTTTCGAGGGTATTTCAGGGAGAAATTAATAAAAAATAGCTTAAATTAATTTGTTGAAGAGTGTTATGGTGAAGATTATGATTAAAAAGCACATTAATTTGTTACAAAGTATTATGGTGCAGAATATAAATAAAAAAAAAATTAAAAAATATAAATAATATAAATAATGATATGAAATAGCATAAATATACTTAGAATATATTTAATGAATAACTAAAGGGGTACAAATTTATTTGAGTAAATATGTTGATTCATATATGTTTAGTAAGTATTTAGTATGATCAGCATATGCACACATAAAGCAATTTAATATCGTCCAAATGAACAAGAATATATAACATTATATACACAGAGCAAAGCTACCCTACCCCTTTGACAATTTCACAGGGCATCTCCCACATGTGGCGTTTGTAATGACCGTTCGTTGATTCGAATTTAGTTGAAGGGGCAAAAACAAACACTGAGTCGCATCGCTAACTCTCACTACATGTGTGTGTGTGTGTGTGTGCGAATCTGCGCCAATGAATATTAAAATACGTGCAACGTGCGTGGGTGTGTGTGCTTTTCTCTCTCCCTCCCTTTTTTTCATTTTTTTTTTGTGTATGATTTCGTTAAAAACTTTTAATTGGATTGCAAGCGTTTTAATACTTTCATAACGCGAAACGCGCTTCCTTTTCGTCGCACAAAACTGAAACTGAAAATCAATTAAAATGCCGCTCAGCCAACGCGTCGAAGGCTAAAATATGCGAGACCAGGCGAGGCGACCATCATCAATGTACCACAAGCAGCCCTGCCCCCTAACCATCGTCGGTACTTTGCAAAGGGGCAATCCAGCCTTTCAATAGGATGATGGGCACCACCACCAGCACCACCATCTGACAGCCCTGTGAGCAGCCAAATCGATTTCAAATCACAGTTCAAAAACTATTTTAGCTGCTCAACTTGAGTTGCAGCTCTGACAGGCATTTAGTAGTTTGGAAATGCATAGATTATACATTCATTTGGCACTTAAATGTTGCAACTGCACAGAGTATACGAAACTTGATGCTCTGCTATTTATTGTTTATCAAACTATTATAAACTTAAGATTAGCTGAGTCATTATTTTTAACAAAACAAACTGAAGAGTTTTGTTTGTTCGAAAGTCAAAGAATTGAAACATAAAACTGTGTTTGCTGTGACGCCAGAAATTGGGTATACACACACACACACACACACATAAGTGTACAACGAAAAGAATGTTCATTCATAATAGGGGCTCAATCGTCTATATGCTGATGTTCGCAGTATTTAGTTCTTATCTCTTATTTCATAAACAGTTCATTGTAAACAACATACAGTTCATTCGTTTTCTATCTCTGTTGCGATACTCGTGTTTGCTAAAAGGGGGACTCCTCACAAAAGCGTAAAGCGAAAGACAGAGACAGAGCTAGATCGAAAGAGGAACATCGAGGGAAAGAGATGTGCATTTAAAATATTATAATCGATCCCCTTTTAGTGAATATGATGTAATAAAATTACTTGAATAACATCATGCTTTTTATTTTATGTCTAATTTAAATATTTCATTCTAAAATTATTTTATTTTTATAACATTTACTCAGAAATTCGTATATATCGCAAAATATCTAATTTTTTTTTTTAATATACGAAAATATATATTTTTCAACAAAAAAAGCACGTATTTACAAGTTAACAACCAGAGCTATTCAATACATATTAAACTTAGATACCCGGAAACAAATACAAATTAAAGAAAATAATTCTTTAAAGCTCATAAATTCAATAAAATTAAATAATAATTAAAAACTCATAAATTCATATAAAGTTAGACAGATGGAGTTGTATAAGAAATGCACAATATTTAAAATTTATAAAAAGAATTATTAATTAATAATTTAAGTTAATTTTGAATATTTGAATCATTTAATAAATTTACTCTTGAAGCAGAGAGTCAAAAATATCGCAAAGCATAGTCAATAATGTATCGCATTCTTTGTCCTCACTAACACTCATGCAAAGCAACTCTGCATGCCTCTCTCTCTCTCTCTCTCTCCCTTCCCTGCTAGTCAGCGATCTTTGCAAGCTTGCCTGCTTGGGCAGTTCTCCGGCAAAAGTCAGTGCAAATCGTGAGCTGTGACAATGCGGATGCTTTCGATTCTTTTGCTTTGTTGCATCGCGGCTGCAGCAGGTGCCTCTCTCCACTGTGAGTTAAACCTGCAAGATCCTTATCCCGTTGTAGTGAAACGTTTTGGCAGCAAGACAGCGATCGTGAAACGAACCTTATCGAGTCTTCGTCTATCGGTCAACGAGACAATCACCTTCCACTGTCCCACCGGGGTGACAATCTACGACTACAACTATGGCAGCCGTAACGATAACCTGAGAGTGAAGAGCCCCACAGCCGAGGTCTTGTGCAGCGACGAGGGAATCTCCTTTGATGATCGGATACTGGTGCAGCGCTCACGCACTGCTGGAGTTACCTGCAATGCTCCGATTGGCCAGAGTCTGACACTGTACGAGAGCAACAGCAGCTTGCCAGGCTGCAATGTGCCGCATGCATCGACTCTGGTGATTGGCTATCGTCTGCAGGGATTAGGAGAAGTCAAGTTGCTGGGCATGTGCTATGATTTGGCAGCAACACGCTTGCATTTCACCAGTTTCCTGGCGTATTCAAACCCAATCTGCTGCTCGAGACGCAGGCGGGCAATGAGCTGGATGAACTGCATCTGGACACTTACATTGGAAGTTTGAGCAAATATCTTCGCTTTGTCAGAGCTGATGAGTTCCAAACACTTTTCACGAATAGCAAACATCAGCTGGGCGAACATTACGAGGCGACACTCTTTGACTACGACAATCTGCTGCAGGATCAGCATCAGGTGAAGCAATTCGGAGAGGATTACAAGGACATACTGAGCATTGTCTGGCTTCGCTCGTTGCGCAATGGCAACTGGAGACGTTGGCAGGAGGCTTTGCGTGCAGTCAGTGACAACAGTGCGGAGCTGCGAGGCTCTCAGTTTGATGTGCGCGTTGGCGTTTCAGGTATTGTCAAATTGCCGCAGACATGCAACAACAGCAACAACAACAACAACAACAACACTGGCATTCAAGTGCAGCAGCCACTGTTGCTGAGGGGAAACGATGATCTTGTGCTCTCGGTGCCAGAGCATATCTGGGCACATGTACGAGCACTGCAACCCGCGGGAGGCGCAGCCGATGAGTTTGTTATCGTCGCCCACAACTCGCCCTTTGTAAGTCAAATCTCTTTCTCACTCACTCTCAACAGATCTCTCACTAATCTCTCTCTGGCCTTTGCTTTTCTCTTCTCAGGTCAATGTTGCTGAACTGAGCTCGTTCTGTTTAGACATCTGTGCCGACATTCCTTGGCTGCGTAACACACCCTTCGGCCAGCTACACTTGCTGCCCCTCTACGGCGTCGTGCATTGCTGTCGTGTGTCCGAAGTACAGCAGAAACTCTCAGATTTCCCCAACTTCTCGCCCAGGGACAACTCACAGTCACAGCCGCCGCAAGCTACATCAACTCCGAGTGCCCCGTTTTTAAATAGTCTTAAAAAATAACTTTTTTATGCCAAAATTCTTTTTTAAACTCAATATCAAACCGAATTGGGCAACTATATCTTCAGCTTGTGTCAAACTCTTTTCAAGCAAAGTTGTCAAAAAACTAAAATTTCCTTTTGCTTCGAAAACCAACAAAAATTCTTTCTTCCTAAATTCTTTCCTAATAAAATGTTAGAGGCCTCTAAAGTAAATTCGCAAATCCTTACCTTCATCAGTCTTTCAGAAAACTGGTTGAAACCAGAGATTCTAAGCTCTGAAGTCTTTCTTCCTAATTAAGTTTCTTCTTATTTGCATACATTTAATACAAAATTTATAAAAATGATAATTGTTTTTACTTTTGAACAGTCGACTGACCTTAGTAGACTTTGAATAAATGAATACATAACTTTAAATAATAAAAAATTGCATATTACGAATCAATTTATTATTTTTATTTGGTTCTACTGCGCTCTACTGTAGAGCTGTCCTTCCAGCCTAGTTGCTCTAGGTGAATTAATATTTTAGCTTAGACTGATTACACCCTTATCTCGCTTATGCCGGTGCATAAGCTGTGTCCTGTAAGTAGTTCTCTCGTACTCATCTTCTTATCGGATTAAAACACTTTAAGATGCGAATAATGCTTTTTTAATGCTCTAAGAATATTTATATCTCTTAATCATGAATCTTAATCTAATGAAATGTCCATAGCAGTCAAAGAATCGTCCTTTTTATCGCCCCCCTGATCATCTTTCTTTTCGGCCTTCTTGAGGCTTATGATGCGACCCGTCATACGACGACCGCCACTATATTGACGTCCAGCCTCGAACAAAGCACAGCGCCATTCGGGGTCGTCAAGCTTTTCGGTGGCACTAGCGGCAAGCCTGTTGCGATTATGCTTATCGCGCGGCTTTGTCACTTTGCCATCGATGATAGTGTTGAGGGGGCTTTTGGGCTTCTAAAAAGAGAAAAATAATAATATTAAAATTGTTGTTCATCACTTGCTTCTTTAAATTGATATTAAGAGAATGTGTGTAGATCCTTATTATTCACCGATTCTTCTTCCATTTTGCTTTAAAAAAAAAGTAAAAATTTGTTCTAGATCGTTTTTCTAGTTGTGAACCCGTATGATTTTCTAGTTATACTAGTTATTTTTGTTGTCTGATGTCGACTTCTGCATTAAGCCTGGGCAACCCGCCTGCTTCGATTGAAAAATGATCTATATGGAAATTTTACTCATGCAGAGGCTACTATTCGAATTTATTTTGTATCTTCAACTTGAACAGCTAAGTTGATAAAAAATTCTAATTGAAAATGAGTTGAATACATTTAAATTTTGATCTTAGTTTCGATGCGATTGTTCTTGAGAAAGTTAAGGATTCCTTTGTTGGGTATAAAAGGGGAACATTGACCTTGAAGTGGGTGCTATATGTATACACATATTTTATTTATGTTTATCTATGTGAATGTATACCCTGTATACAAAACGACATTCGACAAAGGTGCAGTTTCAAATTCTTGCAATTGTTTACGATCTTTGGATCAGCCAGAAAAGAGGTTTCGGTTCACGGCTTGTTTATTCCTTTATTTACAGCTAAAATGCATAGTTATAGACTACTATTTATTTATTTATTATTGTTTTGGAATACAATAATAAATAAACAAAATACTTTGCCACATCATAAGCGAGTTGAGCGAACTTTAATAAAATTTACTCCGCTTCAATTGGCTTGTGTGAAATTCTGACCACACTCGACTAAAAAACAAATAAATGCTTAATTAATTTAATTAAAATGTAACTGAATTAGATTTGCTGTCGTTCGTTGGTTATGACAAACAATTATGGCAAATAGAAATAAATAAATGCTGACACGTTTGTGGCAGTTTGTTGATTTCAAAGCGATTCAAAAGGTTTAAATATGCAATGGGGACATTTGCGGTTTTTCGGCTTAAACGTCAGTGATAACAACAACAACAACTTTAACAACAACAACTTTAACAACAACAACTTTAACAACAACAACAGTGACCACAAGCAGAGTTGAGCTGCAATGGAGGTAGAGTTAGAGAACATGCAGATTTGCCTTCAGATTTGTAACAGAGCCTAGACAAAGTGAATATTTAAATAGGAACATTGCCATTCCATTAGCGTTATTTCATGGAAACTCGCGCCGAGACGACTGACAGATCCTTGACAGGCGTTTGCCAGAGCAGAAGCAAGAGCAGAAGCAGGAGAAGAAGCAGCAGGCAGTGAGCAGAACGTTGAGATTGGTGAAGCGTGACCAGGACAAAGCTTGACTACGTAGATTGTGTGCACATACTTGTTGTATACCCCGTAACTATTCCAAATGCACTGCGGGTAGACGGGCCTGCTGTCCTATATAAATGATGCTCTTGCATTCACTAAACCGTCTAAGGTTTACTTGGATACTTGAACAAGGAATCAGACAGTGCTGTAATGGAATACTCAGTTGAATGAGAGTACATTAATATTGCATATTCTCCTGATTTAAAGATTCATGGAGGTTATGTACTGCAACACAATGAGTGGATATTGCAATGATTAAGTATTGCAATACATTATCTCTAATTACAGTAAGAGTTTATTTAGATAAAATTGAAAGGAATCGCATGCAACGATTTTATAGAGACCGCAATGATTACAAGATATTTGTATAACTTGTCATGTTCTTGCTAGTACCTGAGCAATACTCTTATTAATCTTCGAAAGCAACAATATGATAGAGCAGGATTCTATTTAAAGTTATAATATACGAGGTGTGTTCAAAAATAAGGACGAATTTTCCAATTTCTTTCGATTATCGATTTTTTTGTTTTGTTTTTCATTCAACAGCTCTTGAGCGATGCTCATGCGACGGTTCTTTTGGTCAAAATTTAGCAATTATAACCTTTACACCTCTCACAATCAAACAAAAAATGAAATACACTTGAAACTTGGTACAAATGTTCGGCAGGAGTGCGAAGCTCGATAATTATCGTGCTCGGCGATTTTTTGTTCCAACATTGCTAAATTTTGACCAAAAGAACCGTCGCATGAGCATCGCTCAAGTGCTGTTGAATGAAATAATCAAAAGTACATTGTCCGCGAAATTTTTAAAGTCAACTTACTTTTTGGACACACCTCGCAGATGTATATACATATCATCAACATAAAAATACAGGCACTTATATCACATCATATAACATTAATGATGTTCGTTTACAATTGCATGTTTATGTGTTCATCCTACAAAGCAAAAGAACCTTGTTGAAATCTTATCCTCATTAAAGTTTTGTTCCTCGTTGTAGGGTATTTGCTAGTCAGTCTGTTGCACTGATTTAAAGCAAATGCAGTTGAATGTTAGATAAGTTTGTAGAGCGATGAGAATCCGCTTTGCGAATCAAAATTTCTCAGGCTCGGCGCGCTAAAAGTCAAGTGGCAACACGCGTAACGCAATGTTACGTAGATTCTGCGATGCGTCTATCTGTGTGTGTGTGTGTGTCTGTGTGCTTGTGTAATCGCCATTTTGCTGCTTGTCATTGCATTGGCGCACACGCACACGCACACGCATGCAAAGCACATTTAATCAGGCGCCAGCCACACCCCCTTTTCACACTCTCCTGCCCCTGCCCCTGTCCCACTGCCACTCCTCTACGGAACGACCTCACGATGCGTGAGCTACGTGAAGGCATCATTACAGTCTCATCATCATCTTCATCTTCATTTTGCTAAAACATTTATCTACACACACACACACGGATTCCCACGCATGTCTCTATGTGTGAGTGACAGAGAAAGTGAGAGAGAGGTGTGTGCGTTGCGCGTAAGAAAAATTGTTTCTTGCAAACTTTTGATGTCT
This sequence comes from Zaprionus africanus, assembly GCA_018151435.1. Classification (NCBI taxonomy): domain Eukaryota; kingdom Metazoa; phylum Arthropoda; class Insecta; order Diptera; family Drosophilidae; genus Zaprionus; species Zaprionus africanus. The sequence goes on from JAECXB010000076.1 coordinate 251,160, forward strand.
ACTAATTTATAAGGTTCAACATTGTATTCGACTCTTTCAGTTTGGGATAATAATATATTGATCTATCGATGATCTGCAAAGGGCGGGAAAAGTTATCGATTATGGCTTTAATAAGAAACTTACAAAGTGAACTGCAGTTTTGAATGGATATCAAGCAATGTACTTTACTATCGATAATAAACAATAGTTTCATGGCTAACGATAGTTAGGTCTTGAAAACAGACCTGAAAACATCCATTAAATATAGACGATCGATAAATTGATATATATTAATCAATACAAACTGTAGGCAGGTAATAAAAATTAGGTCAACTGTCTATTGACAATTACTATCGATATTTGTGAAAGCGAGGCGAGACAACTTTTTTAGAATGGCTCAACATTAATTGAAAATAAATCAGGCAGCTCTTAAGTTATTCAGAAATGAGGTATATAGATTAAATTGTTATCGATAGTAGTAGCATTGACATTTGCTGTCAAGTTAGCATTTCATTCAAGTTAGGCATATATATTATTCACATAATATTGTAGCATCGCTTTTTCTATGGACTGTTATCGATAATTATGCCAATGCAAGCATATTTTACCTGATCTTTAATGACTTTCACATTAGCGTTCTGCATTTCCAGCCAAGCTACCATATTATATTTTAGTCTAACGGTCTAACGGCTTAATCGGTTCAGCTGTCTGTCTGTCTGTCTGTCTGCCAGACTTGCCTAACTGAATTCGCCGCGCAACAGTCTGGCAACTTTGTGCACTCTTTGTGCCGTTCTATGACGTTGCGCTCGTTAAAGTAAATTTGTTTTTACGCTTGATGGCAAATTGCGCGACGCGCCGCTGACGCTGCTGCCGCTGCTGCTGGCCCCATCCTTGACCCCCCTGCCCCGCAATCTCCCCCCAACGCACTGCTGTCTCTGCCCTTGCCACGCCCATGCACTTGACTTTTGTATGATGTGCGTTGGACCCGTTAATATTTCATATGTCAACGCAAGAGACGAACCATCACCTCTCGTCTCCATCTCCCCACCTCCTCTCTCCCCTTACACACACACACCATTCTTTTTGGGTACTTTAAACTCCACTGCCCCCTCTCCTTTTCCCTGCTACAGTCTCCCGCTCGTTGCCTTTTTCGAGTGTGGCCTTAAATCGCTTGCATTTAAAAAATTTGATTATGTGAAATTCGCGTGCGGGGAAATTAAATTTATACACAGATTCACAATTTTTGTGCCTGATTGTTGTTGTCGCGTTGCCACTCCCCCTCCCCCCTCTCACTTCTCCCCATCCCTTCCTCCTGCCTGCCTTTTTATGCCCTTCTTCCTGTTTTTGTTGTTGTTTTGCCGGCGCTGTCTCGCATTTTCATTTTTTATGACGGCTTTTCCGCATTTTCGGCATCAAGCAGAAAAGCAGCGGAAAACAACAAGAACAACAAAAACACGACGAAAACGAACAGAAAAAACTTGTAAGAGAGTGAGTTGCGCATATGTCTGCAACTGCACGACTAGCATAAATACCCTGTAAATGTAGCTTTAACTTATTCAGTTGATCTTTTTTATATGCACATTTTGCATGATTTCTTTAATTTTTTTTTATATTTTGTATTAATCTTGGGTATAATATTGATATACCCCGTTTAAATTCCATTACTGCCTTTACAGGGTATCTCGAAAATGAGACGAAACAAGAAGTCAACACAGCATGCGCCTGACACATTTGCTCTGTCCCTGAAATTGGGCCACATCGGCTTCAGTTGCAGTTATTCTTGTTATTATGCCCGACTGAAACCACAATCCCGTTACCCACATCAAAAGATTCGATTTCGCATTGAATTCTCAGAAAGATCGATTAATTTTTAGGAAACAAAATAGTTGGGTTTCACTTAATTTTGATTAAGTTTACATAACATAACATGATAGATTAAATGATTTCACTTTAGGATCAGTTTTGTTTGATTTAAGAACCAGATTGTCCTTTCAATATAATAATGAGGTAACAAAAAGTAGGGTTATGTAACGATAGGAAAGAGGTTTAATTTAATGTCCGAGCATGTTTAAAAATGTGTGACTTAAATGTAGAAAAAGTTTGGTTATATTTGGCTGAGGTTCTATAAGGTTGAACTTAGTTTACGTTGGCTTAAGTTAGGTTAGGTTAGGCATCCTGAAAGTTGAGCAAAGATAGAATCATATAGAAGATAGCTGGGGATAGAAGAGTAGATAAACACAATATACAGTTAGGTAGAGATGGAAGTTTGAGGTTAGGTTACTTTGACTACACTAGATTATGTTAATGGATTGATCAAAAATTGAAAAAATGGCATGAGAGGAAAGTTGTCTAAAGAAATATGATGAGAATAGTGCAATAAGGAAAGGTTTAATCTATGTTTGATAAAGTTAACCAATCTACATATTGACTGTAGGGTAACCTTATTTAGGTAAGGATTTAAATAATTTCTAGGCAATAATACAGGGTATACAAGAATTGCGGCTCAACTCAATTTGATTGCTTTATTCACAGTGTGTGTTAAGCAACTTAAAACAGCTTAAATGCTCTGCTGGCTGCCCTCATGGGTAGGCGGAGTGGGAGGCGGTAGGGGGGGGGGGAGTTGACTTTGAGGTTGTTTTGGAATGTGCGTGGCGACAAGAAACAAGGACATACAGGACAAGGGACACACGGCACAAGGACACATTGCGCCGCATTGGCATTCGGTGACGCGGTATTCGCTGGCTTTAAGCGACCCTCCCCCAAAACGGACAAAGAACCCAAGGTGGAAGGGGGAGTAAGGCAAATGGGAAGGGGGAAGAAAGGACAACGTTTGGCGAATGTTTGCGATTTATGCATAATTTATGCAAAAAGGCGAAACACAACAACAATTTGACATTAATCAGTATGCTTTATTGACTTGATGCTTCAAGTTCGCAATTGGACATACAAAACAGAGCAGTTGAAGAAGAAGAGAGACGGCGAGAGAGAGAGGGAGAGTGAAAGAGAGAGAGCGAGGGAGAGAGAGAGGGCAACTTACAATAGGTCGACAGCAGTTGACACTCATGACGTTTGTGTTCTCTGCAGGCGAACCCGACATTCCCATAACTTAATCAAGAAATTCTTTATGTGCCCACCTTCACATCCTCTCCTTTTCTCCCTCTCTCTTTCTGTTTATCTGTCTCTGTCTCATTCGCACGCATTGGCTGGCATTAATGGTCGTCGTTGTCGTTTCTATTGTGGTTTCCCAGCCTTTTGTTTGCCGTAATGAAAGTGACTTTGACATTCCGCTCTGCCTCTTTGCGGTTTCGCATTTCTTTATTTTCTCGCTCCCACGTTCGCCCACGTTCAGGAATTTTAATAAATTCCTATAAATGCCGCGTGGTATTCCCGCAAAATGCTCTATCTCATCCGTTATCTGCAGTACCTGTCGGTATGTCAATGATGAAAAGCCGCGCTGCTGCACATTAACTTCGACTTTAACAGCGCGTTGTCATAAACCCGAGAAAATTGACACTTGCTCCCTTGCAAATGTCATTCCATGCGTTGGTCACCCTAATTTCGAATGCAATTAGTTAATTTAGACAGACAATGGGGGGGCAGAGGGAAGGGGAGAGTTGCCAAACTAAAAATAACGACTTTGACCTGAGCTTTAAGAGGTGGCAAGCCACATTCGGGAAACCGTGTGTGACACATTGGTCACTCTAATTGGGGCAACCGTAATTAGCACACAAATAGATGGGAAAAAAGCTTTCAACTTTGTGTTCAGCACTAAAATAGGTGAGAGACGGACATTTTGTTTTTTTAGGGATGCTGACATTGACAACACTGACAAGTGGCAACTCACATGGTCTGCTGACAGTGTGAGGTTTGGTCACTCTAATCTGTTATAAGTAATTAGAGTGGGCGACAGGAAGAGAGATAGAAAGAGAGGGCAGTAACTGGTAAACGTTTCTAACTGAACTGTCAGTTCTACTTCCATTGAGACAGCTGCAGCTATGTATATTTGACAAGATGTGGTCACTCTAATTCAGCATAAAAATAAGAAAGAGCTTGTCAACTATAAGAAGAAAAAAAAAGAGAGAAGAAGTAAAACTTAACACTTAAGCATTCAATGAAAGCAAATGACAGATGACAATGAAAAGGAAAGTTGAATATTAAAATAAATGAAAAGGACTCGATCTGAAAGGCATTCCAGCACAAGTTTTTTTTTTTTTTTTTGCATGTTAAAATATATACAGCCAGAATTGACAGACATACCAAAAAGGACTACATGCGGATGCTGTCGAAAGGGAAGTGCGAAAACAAAAGAAAAAACGCGACAGGAGGCGAGAGAAGGTGGCAAATGGTAAACGAATTGTAAACAGACCATAAACATATGTACCGTTATTGTATTTTACGATGCTGGCCCTTTTCACAAGGCCCCAACACTGCTGTAAAAACAAAAGGTGTCAAAATACAGAGCGAGAGAGAGAATGAGAACGGGAAGGGCAATAAGTGAAAACAAGTGAATAAAGTATTTAAAGGGCTATTAAGGGTAGAATCAAATGAAAATGTACATGAGTATAACTTTAATAAATCGCCAGATGATTGAAGTTTGTTATTTTTGTCACTAAATTCGAATTATTTGTCCACTGTTTCAATAACTTACGTTACGCGGTTTTTTCTTTGTCCAATTCAAATTGCATTTCAGTCTATTGACAACTCTGGCCAATGCTCTGAAAGTCATTAAAATATGATAATACATATAGTTACATACATACGAATTGAGTAAGTATGTCCATCTGTGTGTGTGTGTGAGTGTATGTGTGTGTGTGAGTGTGTGTTTACTACACTTTGCCCAAGCGTCAAAGGCGACAACACGCAATTCACGTACCGAAATCAAAAATAAAAAATATTTTTAATCATAAAAATCAAAATAAAAACAATAAAGCAGTTGCCCTTAATTGATCGGCTATCAGATACCTATTGTAAACGGGAATAATTGTTTCCTGCATTTATTTTTAGTTTGTTTTTAGCTTATTTTTTAGTTTATTTTCATAATCGAGCTAAAAAGCTGATTTAGATTCGATTACAATAATTATTTTGATTTGTTCAATGGAGTTTGACCATTGTTAAAGTTGGAAACAATTTGTTATTTAATGTATTAATTCCTAGATAGAACTATGATCCGAAGATCTTTTCATGTATAAATATAATGATTTTTAACCAAAGAATAATAAATTTATTTACATAATACGTTGTAGTATGATTTCTTCAAAGAATCCAAAAATTTCTAATTAGATTCTTTTCTTTTTATTTAAGTTTCTTTACAATTAATTCTAATTTTTACAAATGAAATTAATTGTTTTACCTTAAACAGACTGACCCTAGTTGACTTTAAATTAAATTAATGAAATAAGTAAAATTTATGAATGCTAAAAATTGATTAATAAGTTAATTTAGAGCGACATGAATAATTGAAATGAAAGAAATATAAAAAAATGTAATTCCTAGTAGATCAAAACCCCAGCCTCATTTGTGCGGGGTATGGCAAAAGCTAGACAAATATTTTTGGCAATACAAAAGCAGGGGAAGCAGGAAAGGGGGAGCAGAGCAATTAATAAATAAATTTAGAAAATTAACCTATTGCGCTTTTCGCTCGAGACGCGCTTGAGACGCGTTTCAGTTGCGCTTTTGTTGGCCAACCAAACGGAGCTCTGAGGCAGCCGTTAGGCAGCGGTATCGAAAAACGTAATCGGAAACGGAATTGGAAGTCGAAATCGAAATTGAAATCGGCGAACGTGTGATCTGAGCTGCCTACAAAGCGTCGCATTAGTGGACAAAGAAGGAGAGAAGAGAAGGCAAAGCGAACAACAAAAGAGGCGAGGCGAGGCGCGGCGAGGCGAGATTAACGATGCACCTGTACGTGGCACTCTGCGTGTGTGGCACGCTGCTGACGCTGCTCTTGGGCTGGCAGCAGCGCAAGTGTTGGCGCCTCATTTGGCAGCTGAATGGCTGGCGGGGCGTGGCACAGCAACCGCTGCTCTGGTTTCTGCTCTGCATCAATTTGCATCCGAACAGTTGAGTCAACAGTTGAAAAAGAGTTGAGGAAACAGTTACTAAGCTAACTCCTTCTCTTTCCCTCTCTTTCTCCCTCTCTCTCCCTGCCCCAGGCATACTAGATAAGGTAACACGCCTGCGCGTGCTCTTCACACGCCCCTTGGCCATCTTGATCGGCACTCGCGCCCTGCTCTACATAGACGATCCGGCGGGCATGGAGTGCATACTGAATGCACCCGAGTGCCTGGACAAGACGTTCATGCAGGAAGGTTTCTTTGCGCGACGCGGTCTGCTGCACGCGCGTGGTAAGTGTGTGTGTGTGTGGGGTATGTGTAAGTCTGGTATACCCCATTTCCATTCTCTCACACGCAGGTCAAAAGTGGAAGCTGCGTCGCAAACAATTGAATCCCGCCTTCAATCACAACATTGTTGTCAGCTTCTTTGATGTATTCAACTCCGTTGGCAATCAGCTGATTGAACAGTTTGCCACACAGTCGCATCTACACGGCGATGGAGTCAAGTTCAAAGATGCTGAGGATATGCTTAGTCGGGCTGTGCTGGAAGTGTCTTGTCGTGAGTAGAAAAGATGGTTCAGGGGAGAAGTAGAAACTTATACTTATTCGATTCTGATTCTACTTTACCTCCTCCACTAACTAAAGCATGAAGATATTTCTATTTAGTTAGATATATCGATATCACAACGCATCGATAACGTGCTGTAGATATTCAAAGTCAACCTCAGTTTCCTCATGCGCAACTTGGCTTACTTTCAATCAAAATGCAATTGTCTAATCATAATTTACAGCTCGGCATAAGTCGAGTTAACATTGTGTCTTATGCCGATTACCCTTCGATCTCCCCTCCCCTCCCCCTCCACTGTTTTACTAGCACACTTAGCGAAGCTTTGTATTTGCTTTTTTGGGGGGGTTCCGCGTACGTGAGGCGCATGGAAACTGGGCAAACGTGTCGCGACGCGAAGGGCGCTGTGAAAGCAGCGCCAACAGATGATCGACTAGACTTGCCAATTGCAGTTGTATATAGTACGTATAGGGTATGTCGAGTGTGCAGGCAGTATTAGTATAATAGATATGGTAGTTACTTGTGTCGAAAGGGGGAGAATAAAAAGATTGACAAGTTTATGTTAAGAAACTGAATCAGAACGGAATTTGAACTGTATAAAAGTTTTGATTTGATATACAGAAGTAAATCTGATTTGGATAAAGATGACTTTACCAATATTTAAAGCTGATTTTATATTGATAATATTTTCATATTTAATTAAAATCAAATATTCACAATCTTTAGAGAGTTCTCTTAAGTTCTTCCTCAAATTATATTGAAAAATTAATTATTTTTATTAATCATATTGATAATATTGTCATATTGAACTGAAAGCAAATATTCACAATCTTTAGAGAGTTCTCTTGAGTTCTTTTTCAAATTATATTGAAAAATTAATTATAATCTTAATAGATTTCAAACTTATGTCCACTATATCTTTCCATTGCCAGTATTAACACGTTTCAACATATCTAAACTTAATTCGTTTCTTTTCAAACCAAACTCAAAAAGACTAAAGAAAACTAAAGCTTTTTTACCCCAAGAGTTTTTTATGGCACATCAAAAGCAAAAGCAACTTTGGCAGCCAAACATCTAACTTCGTTTACGTTTTCTTTGTTTGGCACCCCAAGCTAACCTTATATGGGGAATGCTTTATATTATTATATATTCTCTTATATTCTCTGGCCTTATCATATATGCCTTTTCTCGGTTTGTGCGAGAAATAAATTGAAGGCAAATTTAATTAGATGATGCAGAAAATGCTGCCGGGCCAGGCCATTAGTGGGAAGTCTAAGGTCGCTGTCTGTCTATCTTCCTGTCTCTCTCACTCTGTCTAACTCAGCTGATATCGTTCTCTGTCTAACCGCCTTCTGTTCTTTATCCCATTCTTATTCTTCTGTGGTCTGGCTGCAGTCACTATTATGGGAACCCCAACGAATTTCACGCAAGCAGACGATAAGCACATTGCCACCACCTACAAAAGGTGAGTATATTATAACCCCCCCCAGCTCCCCTTTCTCCACAGTACCCCCTCTCCTGCTTGCAACACCCTGTAACCACTAATGCGTGTGTGTGTGTGCAATTTACTTAGGCTACTGGAAATCTCGGCCATTAAGACGGTGAAGCCTTGGCTACAAATTGATTTGCTGCATCGCTTGCTGGAGCCGCAGCTCTATGCCGAGGCAGAGGCATGCAACCAGCTGCTGGTGGACTTTGTGGCAGAGATTATTCAGCGCAAGCATCGCAATTGGCAGCTACGCAATGCATTGCATGACAACGGCGCCACTGACGATGGCATACCCTGGCAACGTCGCATCTTCATCGAGCAAATGTTTAAATTGGCCGCCAATGGGGAACTGACATTGCAGGATATCGAGGATGAGGCACAGTCAATGGTGCTGGTGGTAAGTAGCAGCGGTGCAGAAAGGGTGGCCATGGTGATAAAGTCTCCGCTTGTCTTACAGTCCTTCGAGACCGTGTCGAATAGCATCATGATTGCACTGCTCTGCCTGGCCACGCACAAGGGCGAGTGCCAGGAGCGACTGCGTCGTGAAATCGCTGAGGTGCTGCCACATGGCAACGATGCCAGCTACGTGGGTGTCGAGCAGCTGCAGCAGCTACGCTACCTGGAGGCCTTTATCAACGAGGCCCTGCGACTGCTTGCCACAGTGCCGATGAATTTGCGTCACGTTAGTCGTGACTTTCAACTGGCGGCACGTGAGGCGATTGTGCCACAGAATACGATAATTGTACTGGACACATTCAACTTGCAACGTGATGCTGCCTGGTGGGGTGATCGGGCAACTGAATTCGATCCGGAACGTTTTCTGCAGCGACAAGATGAGGAACTGGAGACGCAGGAACAGGAGCAGCCACAAGGCGGAGAGCGGGAGGCGTCGGAGCAAGGAAAGGGGCATACAAAGCGTCGTCATTCCTACAGTTTCTTGCCCTTCTCCAAGGGATTGCGCACTTGCATAGGTAAGGCGATTGTTACCTTGTCGATAGTCCTGTCTTATCGATAACTTCTCTTGCAGGTCGTCGCTATAGCTCGTTTATCATGAAAGTTTTTCTAGTCAAGCTACTGAACACCTTTGAGTTCCACAGCGACATGAAACTGGAGCAACTGCAGTTCGTCGAGGGCATCTCCCTGAAGTTTCGCAATGCCGACGACATACTCTTTCAAATACAACCTCATAAGAGTAAATAACATAATTAATGCAAAGCACTTTGGCAGAGATATCTTCAGTTGATCTAAGTGAACTCAGCTCTCTGTAGAGTTAGACGCCTTAAATTTTGTAGAGCTCTTGTTCTACATCCCAGCTAGCATATTAGATCGGAGCCAGTTTATTGGTTTTCTTTTAACCTCTCTTCTTCTCTTTTATTCCATTGTAACGCAGCTCTTAGTGTAGTTAACTTAATCAAATTTGGTGAAGATTCTTCTTAATACTTAAGCTAGCATTCAAGATCAGAATCAGTCTATAAGATATCTTACAACACACGAAGTAACTTCTATTCCATTGCAATTCAGCTCTCTGTAGAGTTAGCCGCCACAATTTTGGTAGAGCGCTTGCTCTACACCAAAGTTAGCATACTAGGTTGGAGCCTGTTGACTGTCACTCTTTTAACCTCTCTGATTCTCTTTTATTCCATTGTAACTCTGCTCTTAGTGCAGATAAATCAATCAAATTTTATAAAGATGCTTCTTAATACTTTAGCTAGCATTCAAGATCAGATTCAGCTTATGAGTTACCTTATAACATATAAAAGAACTACTATACCATTGCAACTCAGCTCTCTGTGGAGCTACGTAGCTCAAATTCGGTAGACTTACTGCGCTAAACCTTAGCTAGCATACTAGATTGAAAAAATTGGGCTGGCTCTCTTGTTACATACAAATTATACCTTTTCTCTTTTCTTATAACCACTATACCATTGTAACTCAGCTCTCTGTAGAGCTATCTGCCTCAAATTTGGTAGATTTACTCCCCTACATCTTAGCTAGAATATTAGATTGGAACCTGTGCACTAGCTCTCTTGTACAACCCCTTCTCAGCTTCTTACAGAGCTTTCTAGTCTAAATTTGGTAGATTCTCTTTACATAAGCTAACCTATCAAGCCTCAAAAGCAGTTGGTTGGTTCGCTTTGAACACTTGGTTAATCTCTTCTGCCAATGCAACGAAGGTAAACTAGCTGAAATCTGTTTCCTTTTACTAAAACTAGCAATCATATACATATATAAAACATATCTATAGAAAATCAACTCTGTTTTACCTTTGCCAGAGTGTTTTGAGCTTTGGCCTGTCGAAGAGTTCGCAAGATTCCATGTACACCTATTATTTTTAATATATATAAAATTTTTTTAATAAATATAATACTATAATAATATATCTTTATTTGTATATAGGCAATTTACAGCGCGTCATCTAAAGCTAGTTAAGGTACTTTGTCCTAGGCGGAAAGGGAGGGGAGGGTAGGCTGTTCTGTTAGTCGAGTGTATCAATTTCTGTTATTAGTGTCGCCGTCTCAAAGCGCTCCTCAAGTCGTCGCTCCAGGTGTGCGGAGGTGTACTGCAACTGCTGGACACTCAGCTCAGCCTGGTAGGCGCGTGTCTCGCTCTCGTGCAGACGTTGCTTCAGCTTGGCCACCTGAAGATCGGAGTTGTACAACTCCTGGGAGGAGCGCTCAAAGGCGCGTTCCACACAGTGCAGATTCCGTGCAGCCTCTGTCAGCTCAGCCTGGAGTATAGCAGTGCTGGCACGACTCGCCTCCAGTTGCTGTTCACTGGACGAGAGATACTCATTGAGTTTGTTGGCTCGCTTATCGCAGTACTTGGCAGTGCGATCCGCTTCACGCACTTGCCTCCGCAGCTTAGCCAACTCCCGATTGAGTAAATCGATTTTCTCCGTTTGCAAATGATCGCGTTGCTGCAGTGCACGATGTAATCGATCACTTTCGGTCAGCGCTGCTCGTGCCTCCACCAGTGTGGCCTGTTGACATGCCACCTCACGCACCGTCCGCTGCAGTTCGTTCTCCAGCTGCGTGTTGCGTTGCTGCAGCTTGGCGTTCTCCTCCTCCATCTGAGCGCGCAGCTGCAGTTCGTGCTTCAGTGCCAGCTGGCAGTGTGAATAGTCCTCCTTGTAGCGATCCAGCTCGTGCTTGGCAATGCGTATCTTGTGCTTCAGTGCATCCAGTATGATGCCCTGCCTGCTGACCCTTGCCATCTTGTCTCCGTCCCGCACTTCTATCGTTCTATTTACCTGTCTTCTTCTTCCTCAATTCTAGCGAATGTGTTTTGCTTTTGTGTGTTTTTTATAAGAACTATAGCTGCCTGCTAAACTAAAAAAAAAGTGTTTCAAGTCCGCTTCCTGAAGCTAAGCCTACTACAGAGCAAGTATAGATGTAGTTAGTTATAGTTAGTAAAATTATATTGTAGTTAGTGAGCTTGTTAGTTCCACGAGTAAGATTTGAATTCAAGAATTTCCCTACTTTTTGAAAATTTAGCTTTTTTTTTGGCTAAGTTAAGCTTTAGCGCAAGATAGCACGAACTCAAACCTTGCGCAATTGCAAAGCTTTTCAACAGATGGCGCTAACTTGATTTAAAGCTTTGCACAAACAAAGCTCGATTGAAAGCTCTTACAGAGCTTTGCAGTTGCCAATGTATTGAAAACATGCAAAGAGTGGTGAGAGTAGTAAAAGATTTTTGGATTTCTTAGATACTTTTGCAACTGTTAGATACTTTTGCATCTCTAAGACACATTTGAAACAAGAATTCTTGTTAGAAAAAATATATTTTTATATGAGTAAGATGCTGCAGCATTAATTACATACTATTTGTATCGAGATAATATTACGAGGGCCGCGCACCTGCTCTAAATACAACACTGCTCCTGTCAGCAGTTATCGATTAACAGCTGACTGTAAAATTTTGAGAAAGCTGCGTTTTTTGGTTTGCGTTTTATAGGCATTGAAAGCAGGTTTTCTCAAGGCCCTCAAAGGGGGTCGTTTGATAAGTCCGTGACTTTTGTATTTGCCGCGCACCTGTCTAAATACAACATGGGTTATCGATTAACAGCTGACTGTAAAATTTTAGAAAGCTGCGTTTTTGGTTTGCGTTTATAGGCATTGAAAGCAGACGATCTCGTGAATTTTAACGAAAATGGAGATCGAGATCGTCTGCTTTCAATGCCTATAAAACGCAAACCAAAAAACGCAGCTTTCTCAAAATTTTACAGTCAGCTGTTAATCGATAACTGCTGACAGGAGCAGTGTTGTATTTAGAGCAGGTGCGCGGCAAATACAAAAAGTCACGGACTTATCAAACGACCCTCGTATATCTGCAAGATCGTTTTGTATCTTATTTTTAACATCTACAGGATTCATTTTTTACAGCTTTCAGCACTATCTTTTATCTGTAAAGTACTTAAGTACTATTAATCTGAAATATGCTTATACATCTGCAAGATACCTTGGCGAATTCTTTCCGATTCTGTTTGTATTCACAAGATTAGTTTATAGTTGTAAGAAACTTAATTGCTATATAATTTATATAATATTATGTAATAATCCTTCTATACCAAAAAATGGCTGGATGTATGGTTCCCCGCAAAAGACGATGAGTTCTACTGGCGTGGAATCCACAAACTGCCCCAGAGATGGGAAAAATGTGTAGCTAGCGACGGCAAATACTTTGAATAAATGTTTTGTTCTTTTTCCACAAAACTTAACGTGTCTTTTGCTTTAAAAAAAACTTCATACTTGTACACCTGGTAATAATCACTATACACAATGCAAGATTTAATTGTAAATCTACTTGATATTGTTTGCATCTATTAGATACTTCCCTTTCTGTAAGATGCTTTACAACACACCACAGTTTAGCTTCTTCTTCTTCCATGCTGTACAAGCTTTCTTGCTCTCTCCTCTTTCTTCACAGATCTTACCTTAAACTAAGCTATATATTATTTAGTAAACATTCAAAAATAGAAACCGATAATTGCCTCATCAGCAAGAAAACCCTACACCCACATATTTTTAGTGAGCAGTCTCCAGCTCTCCATTTGAGCCTTTCAAAGGGGCCCTCAGCACACTGTCCCTCTCAAGTTGTGGCTGCCTTTGCTGAGGCAGCTCTTTAATGCCGGGCGACAAATGTCGAGCAATTACCGAGCACGCGCCTGGGACACCGCTGTATGATAATATGCCACAACTGTCAACAATATTTCCGGTGCGAAGGCGTCTCTACTGTGTCCCTTACCCTTCCTCCCTCTCCCCCTCTCCCTTACACCCCATGCCGTCCAGCTCTTTCAATTCCCATTCCTTTTGCTTTGCCAACAAGTGTGTGCGTTTGGCCTTGACAGCGCATATGCACAAGTCTGTGTGTGTGTGTGTGTGTGTGTGTGCAGGTGTGAGGAAAGGTGTGTGTGTTTTGAGTGTGCAGAACTCTCACCTCGGGCACATATCATTGTCAGTGCACGCCGCCCGTGACTGAACTTCAGTTCGCTTGACTTGTCTAAAGAGTCGGGTCCAACTGTCGGCATCGTCTTAGCAACTAAACGACAGTTACAGCCAAAGCAACAGCATCAGCATCATTATAAACTAGGCATGCACTGAGAGAAATTCGGGGCTGAAATGGCAAGTGATATTTAGGAGGGAAATTAACTTAAAAAAAAATCATGCAGTATTATTTAAATAGCTCTTTGGTCCGTCGACTGTTTGAAGTAACAAAATTAATTAAACACATAAAAAAAAGAACTGTTTAATGGCAAAAACTAAAATTTGAAGAAAAAATTAACTTAATTTATTGAGAAAAAGCCGATCCAACATTTGTTGCTGAGGATTGGGGAAAATCCAAGAACCCCACAAAAACTTTCACAAGGTTTATAGGTTTTTTACCAGATCAAAACCTTAATTTATAATTACTACAATTTACTTTAAGTCACACGAATAGTTTCTACAATTTTCATTTCTTTAGTTAACCTATTGCATATTATATTGAATATATTTAGATTCATCTGTCTCTTATTTAAAAAGTTGCTTGAAATTCAATCAAAAATATCTAACAACTTAATATTTTATATAAAAAAAATTCTCCCGTAACACTATTTAATGTTATCTTAAAAAAAAACCTGGAAATTATGGTATGCAATTGTAAAATTATTTAGGTTCCAAAAGTTGTTCTAAATTCCAACAAAAACCAATTCAAACCGAACAATATGATGAAAACTCAATCTTCCTTATCTCTTTCAACTTTCTTCCTAAACAATAAATACATATATAAATAGATTCTCCAAACCTTTATCCACTCTTCCCAGCTTTTTTCTCGTTTCTGCCATTTACCTTTTTTTCAATTCCCTCGCCGCTTTTTCGCGCAGTGTACAGCTCTATCTCTAGCTACTTGTGTGCCTGTGACTGTGTCTGTGTGTGTTATGTTTTTGCCAGGCAAATGGGGACGTCAGCGTAGTCATTAGGTGGCTGGGCAGAGGGCGGACTGCTGCCACGCCCCGCTTTTGGCGGGTATTACGTCTGCAGTGCTATTGCTAGAGCTGCTCCGTTTGTTGTTGTTGTTGCTGTTGTTGTTGGCATTAACTTGACACTTTCCCCATTGCCGTGTGGCATGCCTCGAGTATCGCACACGCTGCGAGTGAGCAGCTCAAGAGTGTCTCTATATGTGTGCCCATGAGTGTGTGTGTGTGTGTGTGCAGCTTGTGTGTGCAGAAATTTATAACTGTAAAAGGCACTCGAAACACATTCGCATGGAAATTTGCCTGCATTTTTGCTTTGATTAATGTGCCGGCTAAAATCGCTCGTGATAAAATATGTGAGACGCCGACGACTTCTACTCCCTGAGTCCTATCCGGTTTCCACGTCCCTCCCTCGCTCTCTGCCTCCCTGTCTGTCAGCCTGTCTGCCACTCTTTAAAAGCTCTTGGGGCAGCGCAGGGTGAAGGTGCCGCGTGAAGGCGCCACTTAATTATTCAACAACAATTTCAATTGTCTCTGGCGCCTGTTGCAACCTTGCAGGTGCAGAGACTGCTTTGAGTAACTGGTTTGCGAAAGGGCAAAGCGGGGAGTGATGGAGGGGGGACTCTTTAACTGCTATGACTTGGCTCTCAAGAAGAAAATGAAATACAAATAGAAGGGAAACTGTATGTATGAAATAAGTTAAATGATCCTTGATTGAACTACTATGAAACATCTTGGAACTATACAAATTTGAAAGATAGAACTCTTATAATTTTAATTAAAAGGTCTTTATGCATCAAACTGAGCTCAATCGTACTTAAAACTTACTTCAAATTCAACCTAACCTAACATTTAATATAAAATCTTCTCCTTACCAAGAACTCTACTTAAAATTGTTTAGTTTTCGGGGTTCTTCAATCACATTAACTCAGTTTAACTGTCTTCAATCTTCTCAACCTTAACCTAACCTAACAAACAACATAATTTATATGATATACATCAAATTGTAACAATTCAAATAATTATATTTTCTACATTTGATTTTCCAACCCTATAAAATCCAAGTCAACTGCAAGAAAAGATATTTTTAACCTTACACTTCAACATAACCTAACTTTTAATAAAAACTAGATGTAAGCAATTCTTTTTTAACAATTAATGCAGGAAAAAAGTAAAGATTGATTTAAATTCTAAATAAATCTTATTAGTTTCAAGAAACCTATAACAATTTAAAACTCTAACCAACCATACGAAAAGACCTTATCGCTTCAACCTAACCCAACTTTTAGTCGATATTTTCCATGCATTTGTAGAACTCTCTGATTTCGTATTAATCTCTTCAGATGGGCTTCAATCAAGCTCGCCTCGCATTGGAGGAGCTTGGAGTGAACAAATGAACAACGGGGACTGTGGTGGCAAAATGGCCACCGCTTTCCACTCGGCACGCTTCGGACTCGGCACAAGTGACCCAAGTAGCAGTCAGGGGGAAGAGGGGGCGGCGTGCGGGGGAAGTCAAAATGCAAATCGTGCTGAATTGCAATTTTTCGCAGCATCAGTTAGTAGACGACAAAATTCAGAAAAGTGCACAAAATTTTTATAGGCGCTGCTGCTCAAACAGTTCCCACTGCAACAGAGTCTGTCCCACATCCCCCACCCCCCGTTGCCATGCAGCGACCGCGGTCAAACCAGGCGTTGATAAATGTGGCCAATGGCAGCGACAGTGACAGGGCCAGGGCCAGAGTTAACCAGTGTTGGTTAAGTGCAACCAAGTTACATCCAGAGATGACTAGGCTACAAATATAAGTGGGGTTTAGTTTAGGGTATGTGATGGGGTAGGGTAGCCTGGTGACAACCCTGTAGAGGGGTATGGGATCACTATAGTGATGAAAGGTATTATCAGAGGCAATTAAATGTTCTCTATTTGTGCTTTAATCTACTTGAAATGGAAGCTCCGTTTCTGCTAAAGCTGCTACACGATTTGCACACTGAACAAGAATATATATCGCTATATAGAAATCACAATAAGAGTCTCCTCCCCACAATAAAAACGCGACCTCTGGTTGACAAACTAAGCACCAACAAAATCACCCAGAACTAGCTTAGGACCTTGGACCCAAGCGACAAGGACTCCGCACTCAGTGTCATTGCCACAGTTGTTATTGTTGTTGTTGTTGTTGTTGTTGCTGTTGTTGTTGTTGTTGGTGGCTGCGCACAGCCAGCGGTGTCAGCCGTGCACGGCCATCAAGTGTTGCAAATCCACTGAGCGGCATAAAATGTTGCGTCATCCGGCGTGAAAATGCTCGCTGCAGCTAATAGAGCACAATCTCCATGTTCTGTCCCTGCTGATGATGCTGATGGTGCTCCTGCTGCTCCTGCTGCTTCTGTCTCTGCTCCTCCACACGTCATGCCTGCAGCTTTGTGTGCCGCCCTCTCTTTGGCCCTTTTTTGGTGTATGACCATTTTTGGTCATTTGCCTCCTCAACCAACCAATTTTCCTTTGCTTTTTGTCCACTTTTTGGGGCAGCCTCGCTTTTTGCTCCTGCTGCTGCTGCTTTGGTTGTTGTTGTTGTTGTTTCTTTGCCCCGCTTCGGTTTGGTTTCTTCATGGTAAACGCTGTGGCAAACGTTGTTGACAATTTGTCGACGTGTCAGCAGAGTCCAACGTGAATGTGACAAGTGACGCCGACGCTGACGTCGACGCCAACGCCAACGCCAGCTTTGACGCCAACGCGGCTGTGTTGACGAGACAGCAGCGCAGGCTCGTCTCGTTGTGGGCTCGTTTTTCATTTGTTGTTGTTGCTGTTGTTTTTGTTGTTGTTGTTGCTGTTTCTTTTGCCGGACATTCACACATTATTTCTGCTTTAATATCTCTCCACAGGGTGGCAGGCACAACGTTGCAGGTTGCAGGTACATGCACCCTATGCTATGCACAGTAATTTCATATGAGTGCAACGAGTGATTCGAATGCATTTGCTCAATGAAAGTAATCGGTTTATTTTTTATAAGAAGCAAGAAAGAGGGTTGCAGACTGGTCAAGTTTCGTTGTGGATTCTCTTACTATTAACTTTGTTCAATAGCTCTTTATTCCTATTGTTTATATATAACATCTGCAAGGAATGAATCGAATGCATTTGCAATTTAAAGGTACTTGGTTTATTTTTGAAAGCATTGGGCTTGAATTGTACAAACTTTGTTGGTGTTTTTCGTTGTTGTCATCTTTATTCGATGCCTTTGTATGCCTTGAACAGCAATGAATGTTTCGAGTACATTTACAATTGAAAGTAAAAAAAAAAAAAAAAAAACACTTCATTGTCAGTAACAAATAGCAAAGAAGTGCGATTTATACTATGAAGGATTTTTCAAGCCCTGTCAATCTCTGCTTACTGTCTTCGCCTTTTAGTATGTCACAAAAAACTTTTTCTTTTTTTTCCAGTAATTTTAAAATTTCAGTAAATTCAATATAAATTCCTGCAATATTTTTTATCCATTTCAGCTACATTTTTGACTTCTTTTTGACCTTTTTCCCGCCAACTTCACGCCATCGTTATTCATCATCGTATTTTCGAGCTTATAACCTCTTCATTCTAGCCCAAAATCTCTGCTACACCCATTATCAACCTTCCCCTGGTAAAGAAGGCTTTCTTCTTTTGTTTGTATTTTGTGTTTGGCGCGTAACTGAAAATTAATTTTCATACACACACTCGCACACACGCACTCAGCTAGAGCGAGAAAGGGAGAGAAGAAGTCGACACATAAACGGCATAATTGATATATGTAAAAGGGATGTGGGCGGGAGGAGGGGGGTAGAGCTGTGCTTCGCAGACAACGTCGTCAACGTCAGCGATCCGCGTTGACGTCCTTATGCGACTAATTACATGCATGTCAATTTTTCGCTCATCATTGCATTGGGTGGCAACTCTGTCGCCTGCTACTGCACCATGTCCTCCCCAGCTGCGTTTTTTCCTTCCATTTCGTTTCGAGCCAGTGCGGAGCAACAACAACAACAACAACAAAACCAAACATATTTGGACAGTTTGTGGACAGTTGTGGATGCACCACTGTGGTCATTGCAGGCCTCCTCCACATTCTCCTACTTCTCCTCCTCTTCCTCTTCCACCTCATTCTGCATGTGTGTGTGGATATTTTTATTAAATTTTTCATTATTTGCTGACAGCTGTCGGTAAATGGAATTGTTTATTACCTGGCTGCGCTTCTCGCTCTTCCCTCTCTCTCTCTTCGCTTCGTTGTCGATGATTATCATAACGTTTGCAACGGACCAAGGACACTAGAGCAGACAGAATGACAGACAGACAGACAGTCTGACTATAAAGTTAAAGAGGGGAACCAACCGAGCTGCCAAGCGGCTGCAAAATGTTGACAGTTTTTCGAGGGGAACTGGAATCGGGGGAAAATAGAACAAAAACAGAAAACACAATTGTGGCTTTCACTTTGGCCAGGCAAAAGATTTGGCCACGACTAGACCAGGGGCGTGGGGGGCATTTGCGTATAGCTTACGTGGCAATGCGACGAGGGGGAGGAGGGATTGGGGGATTGGGGCACGAGGCGATTCGACGATTGGAATGCAAAGCCAAAGCTTTCAATTCATTTCGAAAGCATTCACAAAACCGCAAAACAGAAACGAATAACCAAAGTTGTCGTTCGAGTGTGTGTGTGTCTGGGTGTGTGTGTGCCTGTGTGTGTGTGAGTGTGAGTATATGAATGTCTGATTGTTTTAGTGTCACTTGCATTGGTCAACTAATTACGTCTAATGTTGGTCGATTGGCTTAGAAGTAGACAAACAATGTTATTGATAGTATCGATTACTAGTTCGATAAATCGATTTAGTATTTATAGTTTATATTAACATTGTTCACAGCTTTGCTGCATTAATAGTCTGCCATAATCGATTATTTTATCGATAACATACCCCGTTTATCGAAAACAAGTATGTGTAATTTTTAAAGTTGCAGTTGAAACATCGAAAAATCCAACACTTAACCCAAACACGTAGCAGAGAAGCCAATTCAAAATTCATTTAGAATTCTCAAATGGTTCAAGCATAAACTGTCCCAAAACGATGCACAAAGCGTGACGCCAAAGTGTGAAAGAGAGAGGGAGAATCGCAAAGAGTAACTGTACAATTTAGCCAGCACACAAAATTTACATTAAGTAACCGAATTTTCTCTCTTTTTTTTTGGGCAACTGACATCTGTGTGGAGACCGTAAAGGGTGCAACACTGAACAACGCTAAGGGAACGAGAGAGAAAGAGGGGGAGATAGAGAGGTAGAGAGAGACAGAGTTGCGGGGTAAGGAAGTTGCAAAATTGCGGCTGCTTTGCTAACAATGGCAAATCAAATAAGTTGCATGCTGCCCTCGCAGTTAATTGCCAGTGCCAAAGTGGCAAAGAAAAAAGCCCGTTGTCCGTCGTCGACAAACGGAGGAGGCAGTTGCCAGTTGCAAGTTGCAACATTGCCAAGTGGCCCCAACAGAGGCTCCAACTGCCTGGCAGCAGCTGGCGGCTGCCTGGCAACGAGAGAGAGGCGGCGGTTAGGGTGCACTGCTGGTGCGGTAAGGGCGTCCTGTGCCCTGTGGAGGGTGTGGCGTGTGCGAGGGGCAGCGGGCAACGGGCGATGTGCAACATGAGAACCAATTAAAGACATCGTTGGCAGCGTCGCCATCGCCGTTGCCCTCGCTGCTGCTGCCGCCACCGTCCGGCGTCGTTGGCAAACGTCAACGTCGAAAACTAATTAGCATAACAAGCAACAAAGCGAGCCGGAGAAGGAGGCACCAAAGTAGAGGAGGCAGCTGCAGATAGAGATGGAGTCGGAGTTGGAGTCGGAGTCGGAGACGAACCTCCAAGTGGGTGCCAAGTGCCACAGTCAACCTAGTTCCTGTTGCATGTGTGAGTGCGAGAGAGTGGGGATCAAAATCTGGCAGAAGTAAACGATATAAACACGATATGTTTAGTAATATAAATATCGAAATCAGCCACAGATATTATGCATGCTAAATTAAGGAAATGATCGATAAGTATTTACTATCGATATGTGTTATAACTAATCTCTATTATCGCAGTTAATCGATTGACTTATCATTACACAATGTAAACATCTTCTCTGCTGTCGATAGCACTGTAAATTTGTTTAATTTGTTTATTTTTTATCGATTTTTCGCAGCACGATAGATTTGCTTGCTTTTGATATCGATAAAAGTGCAAAAACAGCAGTGCCTCGTCTTATTAATCAATCACGCCATAAATTCATTAACTTAAATATCCAAATATTTATCGATATATTGCACTATATAGTCACATCACTAGCGCATCGTAAGCTCTCTCCTCAGCTGTTCGAAGGGGCAGCAGGAGACGCAAATCAAAAGTTGCGGCTTTGAAATGAGCCACCCAAGCGAGTAGCTCACACACACACACACACACAAACACACACACCCACGCACAACCGCTCCTAAAGAGGGAGACACACACACTCGCACACACACACGCACAAAGCCATAAACAAATACAATTACAAGTCAAGCAGAGCCTGCAGAGCCCAAACTGCAGCTGAAGCTGACGCCCGAAGCTGGAGCCAAGGCCCAAGTCGAAGCCTGAGCATCCTCTTACCAGAGGCGAAAGAGGGAGAGAGAGAGAGGATGGGGCAGCAGCAGCGGCTGTTGCAAGTTGCAAGTTGCAAGCGCCGCGCCTGACATTAATAAACTGTCCGCATAAATAAAGCCAACGGGAATGGGAGAAGCCAACAGCAGCAGAGAAGCGATTCGAACAGGAGCTGGAGACAGAGAATGGGAACGGGAATTGGACGCCGCAATGCCGGAATGGGAGCTGGTCACACTGGCGACCCAAAGCTGGCAAATAAAAATAGAAGGCGCGTTATGATTTATGCTGTAGCTGACGCTGACGCCGACGCCAACGCTGCCAAGGCTGCTCCACAAAAGCACAACAAGAAGGCAGAGATAGGGTAAAGAGAAGGGGGAAACGGGTAGTTAGGGGTACTAGGAGTAGCACCCACATCGATGCTGGCGCTGCCGTTGCCGCTGCCTTCATCCGGGCGCACAAATACAATTTTTGGCCATGGCGGTCGGCGCATGTTTCTGATGGGCGACGAGACAGCAGCGAGACAAGCTCAAAGGGATTAAATTAAAATGTCCTTTGAGTTGTGTTTTAATTACTTCCTCTCTTGCTCACTCACTCGCTAGCTAGCTCCCTCACTCCCTTCCCAAGTCGTTGTGGCAATGAAAATGTCGTCTGTCTTCCGACGCGTCGCGACGTATCCTCAAGTCAGCAACAGCTCCCACAAAACCGGAGTCGAAGCTGGAGCTGCAGCTGAAGTTGGAGTCGCAGTCATCGCCGGAGACTGTAGCTAAAACTTCAGAGCACCAAAGAAAGAGAGTGAGATAGAGAGAGAGTCTCGCGTTTTCCTGGCCACAAACCCAGAAGCTGCCAAAGTTTTGCGGCTCAGCCAGCGAAGCCAAATTGCCTTACAAACCAAAAGAGGAAACCAAGGAAATCTTTTTCGAGTTCTTTATGAAAAAAACACCATCGGAAATCTGCTGATGCTCTCAAGAATGTTGATGCATATATGTACAATATATTTTAAGTACTTTGACCTTTATAAAGGCAGTAAGGAAATTGAATGAAAATATTTAAATGAAAGATTCTTAATACAATATAATCAAAGTTTTAAAACTGAAAACAGTGTTCAGAAAACTACTTGAGTTTTCTTATAAAGTACAAAATAGTACTATATAAACATATGACATTAATACATACATATTTTGTATTAATAGGTTTTAACCTTTTATTCTACTTGAGATTTTTGAATTAGGTCTTCAGCGATAATGAAAGGTTGTCTAGTACACTTATATTAATCACAAGATATCTATAAATTCACATAGAATCTCTGTGCATTTGCATATTTCAATATTTTCTTAAACTTGAACTCTTTTCAATAGACTGATTTTTTTTTTTTTTTTTTTTTTTTTTGAAAGATCTGCATAAGTAGTGAACAAAATGCCAATCTCAAGTACTGTCCTGCAGTATGGAAGCGTTACTCATGCAACTTCATATGTAGAACCTTCACAACACTCACCAATACCAATGAGGCAATATGGAAGGTATTGTGCTCTGCAAAAGGCTTTAAAGTTGGTCAATGCCACGCACAGAAAAAGTGAGTGCGTAGGCGTGGGAAGGTCCAAAAAGGGGCAAACAGGGGGAGACAGCCGAGACAGGTCAGATAGAGAAATAGCTACAGATAGACAAGCATTGTTGTGCAAATGTCTATGTGTATGTGTGTGTGTGAGTGCATGTACATGTGTAACTGGCGTCAGCTCATTCATTCTCATCAGCGTATTGGGGATTTGTCGCCTTTGTAGCGCCTGTCAAGTGCCGCGTGCGTGAATGTCAGCCCCGGCATCGTGCGTGACTGCGAAACAGTGGCAGCAAAACTGTTCCAGGCAACGTACACAGGCATTGGTGGCTCAGGAGCCGCCGAAGCACTATGGATATGCCTAGCGGTGCACAGTGGGTAGGAAGTGAGCGGAATAGAGTGAACAAATTGCAGCCAGATTACAGACATTTTACTTGGCATATATACATCCAAAATGTAGCTGAAAAATGCTGTAAACTATATACCTAATATATCGTTAGGGTGCCAGAGATCTCTTTACTATATCCATAATAGATCTGTCTCTTCGATTTTCACTTCAATTTAATATTTATCTGCAATAGATTTACACGAAGCTGCGCCACAGTGCGACGCCCCAAACAAATGGCCAATTAATTGCCACAAAGAGGAAGAAGACTGAAAGAGTGCGAGCGGAAGAGAGAGAGTAAGAGATAAAGGTAGCGGCAGAGAGAGTAAGAGAGAGAGAGAGGGAAGTGGAGAGAGCAAGAGTCCATGCTGTCGCCCGGTTGCAATCGATTATTTATTTATTTATGCCACGCTGTGCCGCCTTCAATTGGCTACAATTGGCGCTTATCTCTGTCCCGGCTCTGGACTCCAGCTATGGCTGCGCTGTGGCGGCTCTAGCGGCTCCCCCGGATCTGGGGCCAGCTGCTGCTGCTGCTATGGCTGCTGCGGGTGCAGGGTAATGTTTTGCATATCATTGACAAGGGAGCGACAGTGCGGCCTTAGAAAACGGCAATGTTCTGCTCCAACTCCTTGCCCCCTCCCCCCGTTCCTCGGCTGCTGTTGGTCCTTCTCCATCTTGCACACTATGATGCTTCATCCCCATCTCGTGCTGCCGCGTCCAGGGACTTTGCATACATTTGCCACTGGCTTGGCTCGTGGCGGGCGCAAATATTTTAGGCTCTGCACTGCTCTCTCTGTGCTCTGCATGGAATTTATTTGAGCAAATTTGCAAATTATTGCGTTTCGTGCCCGGCCAGAAACTGGAACGTGGACATCTATTACGACGCCCATTTACATTTGACAATTGCCTTGTTGGCATCTTTTTAATGGGCTCAGACCCAGTTACCCTACCCCACTCCACCCCACATCATCCTCTTCCTCTGCCCTTGCCTGCCTTGACGCAGTGCAGCTCAAGTCGATTTTGCACGCTGGTTTTTTTTATGGCTTTCGAGTGGATTTCGCCGAGACAGCGCACAAATTGGCGACATGCATTAAGACTGTGTCAAGACGACAATGTCAAAGACTTTACCAGATTTGGCCAGAGACAGCGAAAGTTTCGGGTGGGCTTTTTTTCACTCCAACTAGGGGTACGTACGGGGGTTTGGAAAAGCATTCGCTTGTTTTTGGGCTTCGCTTATCCTTAAAACTCATTCAGTTAGAATGAAATTCATAAGTTTTGACCTTGAAGGAGATTTTGTTTTAGACGAAAATCGCTAAGAACCCAGTTCCAAGTCTAATTCAAGTCCTAGATAGTTCATTCGTGGTAAACACATTAACTAACAACGCCGAAATGTTTACTGTAAATTTGGTTAAAATCGGATAATTAATAATAAAGTTATTAAAGAAATAAATTAATGGTTTACTCATTTCCTAACTGCTCCTTCAAGTATGCAACAAAAAATTTAATTGAAATTAAGAAAGTTAGTCGCGTACACTTGACTTGGACTGTAGCTTCCGTGCTTGTTTGGCTATCAAATTACTTACTTTAATGATTTATAGATTTTTGATTTTATTTTAATGATTCGTCAAAGATTTTCATTTACATTTTCAATTTCCTTAGTTTTTACTATTCACAACTTCCTTGCCACTTTGCCTCTGCTGAGCAAAAGTAACACTAAAGTTTAAGAAACTGAAATTGGCTTAAAATCGTTTAAGTTCTTCAGTTCGATTTCCTGCATTTGATACATGGCAATTAAAGCTCAATCAATCGCAGGCAAAAAGCTTATTTCCGTCTGCCCTTTTTTGTTGCGTTCGTCGTTCAGCTGAGAGGAGGCTGAGTGGAGAGCTGAGAGGCAATGTGGATAGTTGAGTTGAGTTTTATGCGAGAATTCATGGATTTTCTCCGGTTGTTTTGGAAACTGCGTTTACAGTTTGCCGTTCACCGTTTACCATTCACCGTGGAGCGTTGCCGTTGAAATCATCTCTGCATGCATATGCGCAGAATTGATTACAGTTGTTGATCCCTCGCCTGCCATCCCCTTCCCCATTCCCATCCCCTTGCTCGTTCCCACTGACCTGTCCTTGGTCTCAGTCTCACGGCTCAATTGCATTTGTTCAACATCAACGATTCGATTGGCCCAGGGGGAGCAGGAGGCAGCAGGTCGGGGGCGATTGCCGAACGGAGGTAGGCGCATAAAACCAAACTAAAATCGAACAACAAACTCGCAGCGCCGTGCGTCATTCTGGACAATTCAATTGCCCGAGTGTTTCTGGCACCTGGACAGGGGACAAGGAGACATGAGGAATGGGAACAGGGAGAGGACTGAGCGGGCTGAACTGGGAATAGTCATGGCAATTGAAGCTGCTGCTGCTGCTGCTGCTGCTGGACATGAACTTGGGCACTCACACACTGGGATACGTCAAGGAGAAGCATTGAGGGATCTATTCCAATGTTGCACCTGGTTGACAAGCTGGCCCAAGCCCGGTCAGGCCAGAACGCCAACAGCAACAACAACAACAACTGCCAATTAACTCAAAAAAGCCGCTGCGACGGTTATGCCTAGCGAGGTATTAGAATCGACCAAGGGCCCTGGCTTGACTGGTGGCGGTCCAAGCCCTTTGCCCCTCTCCCTGCCCCAAAATACAAATGGCAGATGGAAAAAAAGTGAAGAATAGGAAAATAAAACAATCAGAGGGAACAAAAAAATGACGAGAGCGAAAGCTGAAGATAGAGAGTGAGTGAGAAAAGTGGAAAATTATGCTAAGCAAAAACCGAACTTGGAATGCACTCTAGATCTTGATAGCTTTATAGTATATATAATAACCTGGATTATGACATTGAAAATACCTTACAATAACTATACCTTTATTTTACTCAAATATATTAAAAGCATTCCTGAATATTTCCCACAACTTCAGACAGTTGTGCTGCCCTGAATTGCAGAGTATTAGAAAAAACCTCGCGCTGTGCGCTGCATCTATGGAATCAATTAAAAATTCTATGATTTTACACTTGATTGCCAGCATTTTGAATCGCCAAGGTAACGAGTGCGTCAAGGACTCGCAGTGGGAATCAGACTCGGACACAGAAAGGGGCACAAGGACTTGAACTGCGACTAAAACTGGAACTGGGACTGCAACTTGAACTGTGAATGCGACTGGGATTGGGAAGCGGAACTTCGATGGGGATTTGAAGCAATGGAAAGCGGCTCAAAGCTCAACTTTAGCCGCAAATTGTCGAGGGACAAAGACAGAGAATGCGAAAGAACGGATGTGTGTGTGGAGAGAGAGAGAGAGAGGGAGAGCGAACGCATCTCATGTGACCAGCGTCATGGAGTGGCCGCCAATTAGTCCAAGGAGGAGCCCGATAATAAAGCAGCTGCCACTTAGGCGAACAAAAGGCGAAGCGCACGAGCTTCTCCCCTTTGCTCCACTCGATGTTGGATGAACTCTCGAGTTTAGTTAGTCGCTTGTTAGTCGAATTACGATATTAATCACGATATGCAGCCTTCACTTCTCTTCGTCCCTCGTTCCAGCTCTCATTTCTGCTTTCCAAGGAAATATAATTAATTAGTTTAGCATTATTTGAGCTGCTTTTGCCTGCATAATGGGATTCATGCAAATATTAATTTGTTGTTCGCATCGATTGTCTTTTGTTTTGTTCGCGGTCGAAAGGCAGAAATAATTTCACAATTTCCATTACACAGTTTTCTATTGTTCAACATTGTGATGGCTGAACTTCAATTTAGTTCACAGTGTTCCACCATTTTCTAATTATTTATCATTGCTTTCATTGTTAATGGAATCTTGCTTTGCTTTGCATTTTATAGCAACCTTTACTTTCCACATTACTTTATGGTATCTCTCCTAGTGTTTGTTCAATGTTTATCTGAGTTCGATTTCTGGGGCTAAATGTACAAATTATCGAAATAGTGTTTATATAAATCTAATATGATGTCATTCCCACACACACTACAAATTGCATTACGTTTCAAACGATTATGAATTTGAATTTTACACTTTGCCCCAGCAAGTACAGTTGTGTTTGAATTTAAATGCTGGTAAATTTACGTATTTCCCAAATCGCCTGGATTTAACAGCTTAATAAAGTTGCCTCTATTATCGTTGCTGCTGTTGCCGTTTCTGTTATACGATACATTGTTCATTTGCGATTATTTGTGGGAAACTCGTAGAGTGACTAACAATGAGTTAATTATGTGCTCTCTGCATTGGGTCAGACACAAGCGGACTATCAGTTACAGATAGCATACAAATGTACTTATATACGATAATATAGAGTTCTGAGCTCAAATGATTTACGTGCTTTTAAAGTACATTAAACGTTAATTTAAGAACATGTGTACAATACTGAACTTTATGTGAAATTTCAGTGTAAAATTCGAAAGTAGGGGAAAATTGCATGAACAAAAGTTTTGTCAGTTTTTTAATCAAAGATTTTAAGCTGTAATTAAACAAACCAAAAATTGCATGACAAATGCTAGTGCAAATGCTGTCTGTATGTCTCGTTCGTTCTCTCTCTCTCTCTCTCTCTCTTTATCTATCTATCTCTGTTTGTGCGAATGTACAGAATTATATGTTTATAATACCCCAAAGAATTTAACACATTTTAGTACAAATTAAATATTTAATGTAACAACAAATTGATATTTGAATTATTAAAATGGAAAATAATGCGCCGTCATGTACAGGCATCTCATCCGCACACACACACACACACACACACACAAACACACACTAGAGTGAACAAATGTGCGGGTGTGTGAAGTTTAACACACACATTTGAGCCAGCCTGACGGCTTCTGGCATTTTTCGTTTATTTGTTCAGCGGAAATATCAGCGACAAAGTTACCAAAATATTGAAAACAAATAAAATAAAATTTGCATAAATAAATGCTTTTCATACCCTGGGCCTATTAAACTCCACTCAGCTGTGGGGTATGACGAGCTGTGGATAAAATAAAATTGTTTAAAATACGTTTTATCACAACTAACAATGGCGGGAAATATGCGGTAGTTATCGCATTTAAGAAACTATCGACAGATGGCCAGTAATTCTTCTACTACTCAGGTAAAACTCAAATGGTTTTATTCGATTTAAAGAAGAGAAAATTCCATTCGATAGTTCAGCGTCATGCAATCGATTTGTATGTCATCTATTTTGCGACCCATGCACTGCTTACTGCATCGACAGGGTATTCTCCAGTCGTGCGTGTCTAATTTGATCATTTATGTGGATATTTGTTTTTGTTATGTTGCGTGTTTTTAATCCCTAAAGCACTGGATTCAAAAAACAGCAACAACAACAACAATGGCATCTGCAACAAATTAACAACATACTAGAACAAGCCGCCAAGCTGCAAAAAGCCAACAGCAGGCCCGTTGTTTATGCACACACACACACACACACTCACACACAGATACACCTGTTCTGGCACATATCAAATTGACAGCGTTGCTAGTATTGTTGTTGTTGTTACTGGCATTCTGAAGTCCTGCTCTCATGGTCATGTCAAGAGATTAAATACAAATCTTTGGATACATTTTGTTGGTTTACCGGAAATTCCGAAAATTCCACAAAAACCAACACACAAACAAACAGAAAGGGGTGGAGCACAAAAAACGTAAAGGAAAATTTGTCAACAAATTGTTGGGCGATTTTGTTATCATCATCATTATCATCATCATCATCAACAACATCATCAACATCATCATGGCAACCCCAAAGAACTGCTGCAATTTCGACCACAACAGATCGGATTATGCAGATTTCTTTGCATACATATGCACGTATGATATGATATAGAGATATACTGCTGGTTAAATCCACAAAAAATATAGGAATTTTACATTGCATATTATATCTGCTTGCCCAGATTAATGCTGTGAGGAACTAACAGTATGCACACTATTTGACAGTCGGAGCTCTCGTAGCAGGAAAGTTTATATAATAATTTTAAACAAAATAATAAATATAATAAACAAAATAATAAATAAATTACTCTAATATTAGTTTATCAATAACTAAATAACTTTTAAATAAAGTTACAAAATAGATTTAGGCAATGTTTTCGCTTAGTTCGATATGTATCGATAACATTTGAAGTTGCAATTGATAACGCTGGGTCCGTAATTGTTTCCATCTGCTAATGATGCTTATTATGCCTTTCATTAGAGCAATTTCCCCAACTTAGGAATTTATTACACTATATTAATTGTGCGCTTTTAAAATGCTAGTTTTACTTTCAAATCAGCTTTATGCACACCGTATGTAAATATGGCCAACGATCCCTTTATGGGAATGGCTTTGCGGTTGCCTTTGCAACACACACACACACATACGTGTACACATGCATAGAGATATTCATGCATATTATACATGGAGTGTCCTCTGTTTGAAGCGTTTTCCCATTTTCCATATGTGCTCTGCGGCTTATTGGCTGCTGCATTGATTAAAATTAAAATGTATCCAGGCTGGACGAAACGAAAAGAACAGTAGACAGTGCAGAAACCTGACCAAATGTCGTTTCCTGGCCTGAGGGGTCAGTTTTCAGGTTATGGCTGGATTTGGGGTTGGGTTTTGTGCTATGTCAGGCATTAATTTAGTCGAAATAATTCATTAAATTAAATAAAAACAAACAAATCAATGAAATTGAAAATGAAAATTAATAAATAAATCAATTTTACAATATGCTAGCGACCGACGACAACAACAATAAAAGAAGTGCAGCGACAGCAAAACCGAAAAACAATGACAAAACAAATTGAAATATGCAAAATATTCTCATATTTTGCTGAGCAAACAACAATTCGTGTATGCAAATAGAAATTTGCACATACATATACATATTTCTATGTATTGCATTTGTGGTATTTGATAGTTCATCAGTTATAAATAAGTTAAACACTTACATAAAACACACACAGGTGTGGGTGGAGTAGGCAGGAGGGAAGGGGTTTGGAGCGAGGCAACGCACAAGTGTTAAGCTGTAACTGACTTAAGTGTGATTAATTGGCAACACAATGCCGGAGATTTATATCCAATTAGTTTGTGTGTCACAATGCAAACAGGCAACATATAAAAACGTTAATAACTTTATTTCACTTTACACTCGCGACAAATTAATGTGCTTGCAGGTCAAGAGAGAAAATAAGTGAGAGTAAAATGGCGCCACACCATCAAATGAACGAGCTGAAATCGATATTGACCGTACGATACTGCTCTCTCACTCGAACTTCCACAACAGGATCGATGTACTCGAACTAGTGCAAGATGCAATCGATAAGTGCCGTTCACTTAAACTAGTCAAGCGATATACGCCGTTCACTCGAACTAGTCCATTGATATTGCTGATTTACTCCAACTCCCACAGCAGGATCGCATTTCAGCGTTCATTTGAACTGACACAAGCTGCAATCGATATTCGAACTAGTAAACAGCTATCGATATGTTTATTGTGCAGTAGTAGGAGCCATTCTAACGAGCCTAATTGAAACAAAATAAAATCAAATGCTGTGTGCACTCGCTCGTTTTATCTAACTGGCAACTTTCTCTAACGCCAAAAGCAGCAGCCGAAAAACTATGGCAATCGCCTATTCAGTTCACCTGGAGCTATGCAATAAAAACAAAGCAATCGGAAGCAGCGGAAATCAACAGCAAACAAAAGGCAAACTGGCAGCAAACATAGCGCAGGAGCCGGCTTCGTCGACGTCGTCGCTTCGCTGCATCCGCAGTCGCAGCCGCTGCCAGGTTTGGGCTTTTGAATAAACTCCCCCATCCCCCTCCCACTCCTCTTCATCCTGCAACACTGCAGGCTCTCTTTCCTCTCTATCTCTCTCTCTCCCTCCTGCTGCTTCGTTGACAGCGTCCGCCTGTTGCTGACAGTTTTCTTTGCTTTGGTTTTTGGGTCTTTCTTTTGGTCGCGTGCGCGCGCGAAAATTAGGAAAATATTGTTTTCCTTTTATTTTGTATGCCGTTCGTTGTGAATGCCTTTCCCTTCCCCCACTCTATCTATCATGCTGCTGACTCCTTCCACTATCTTTCTCTTCCTCTCTCTCTGCTTGTCTACGCGTTTTGGTATTTATTTATTTTTTGAACGGAGTCGGAATAAGCCGATTTCAATTTCAATGCCGAGTTAAAGTCTCCTCCCTTCCGGGGAGGAACATGCAAAACAACTGATAAAGCGACAAATTTTGTAGGCGTGGCTGACCCCCCTTCATCCACTACGAATGTTCGTAAACTTGAAAATTGCCCTAAGCTATTGCACTTATCGATAAGCTGTGGATATCGATTTGAAGTTGAAGTTGGCTGCCGTAAAAGAAATACTGCAATTAAATACGCAAATTCTACTTAAAGTTGGCTGAACATTATTTAAATACTGCAACTGAATTCTATTGCCGGGCTCCATATCGATAAATATCGCAACACTTTCTAGCAAAGGTAAACAAACAAAATTGTTTATCTGAATGCTGTTAAATAAATAAAACATTATGTTATTATTTAACGCAACACATAACGTAAATTTGTATTGCTGATTTCACGAATATTTACGCAGCTGGTGAAGCAAATAAATTTGGGCTCCTAAAAATATGCAATATGTGTACAATTATACAGTAATGGTCAAATTAATAGGTGTGGAAATAAGTATTGTATTTATCAGTTATCAGTGTATAATTTCCTATGAACTAACGCTATTTAGTTATAAGTCGACGTATTTAAGGGCACGCACCTGGCTGATCCCACTCATACGCGTCTATATAATCAGCTTACAAAAACATACCCGATAATTTTGCACACTTGAGAAACTTGGACAGCAATAGCAACAAAGAGGGGGCGCCCAAAACAACAGAGAATGTACAACCCCAACAAGCAGCAACCTCATTCTGCACCCACAGGAGAACTTGCCACAAATTTTTGTTGGTTTTCCAGTTTTGAGTTTTCGGCTTCTTCCGTTTCTCATTTTTTATGTATTATGCTTTATTTGTATTTGATGTAGTCGTAGTTGTTGTTGTTGTTGTTTTAAATCCATTAGGATATGACAACCCCTGCTTAAATTCAATTAAATTGTTTTCTCTTTGGGTTTACATTTCTTGGCAACTTTATAATTGTTTCATGTGTTTAAACCACCAACTACAACGAATCGGATGAGCGCGCGGGGGGTTGAGGTCGCCAAGGCGCAAAGCTAAGGCAGCAAGCAGCATAAGAAATGTACACAACTGGCCAAGGAAGCCCGCTCGAAACCAAGGCGAACTCAACCCAATCTCATTCCCCAATCCAAGCAGAAACCGTCACAGCCGAAGCACGACGGGGCAAGAAGAAGTTTTCAGTAGCCTCAAGAGATTTTTTTCCATTTGCTGGCACCCCCTGCCCCCCGTTCCAGCCGCGCCAGTGCCACGTTAACCCTCCCCCTGCCATTCCCACTCCTTCTCCGCCTCCAGCCTTGTCTGCTGCCATTGCTGTTGTTGTTGTTGCTTTGTAAAACAATCAACAAAATAAAAAAGTGAAATAAATAATAAAAAAAGCGAAACGACAGGAACAACAACAACAGCAATGGCAGCAGAGGGAGACAAAAAACCAACAACAACAAAAATAAATAAAAGATTGAGCGGGAGTTCGTATAACAAAAAAAAAAAAAACCAACGCCAAAAAAATCTTTACGATTTTTGGCGACGTTGAATTTGAATGCCCTACACAAGGTTGTGTGGCAGGGTACATCGATTCTTTTGAGCAGCTGTAAGTTTAAAGGAATTTTTGGGAGAGATAAACCTTATAATTGTTGACTGATTTTAACAGTTTATAAACAATTAAAATCTTTAGAAATTGTTAAGAAATTTGTTTTTTAGTTAGGATCATAAGCCAAAGTGTATTTCTTTTATAAACTCTATTTGCTGCGTGTTTATTAAAGAAAAATTATTATAAAAATTTTATAAGATATTTAGGCAAATTTGTAGAATGTTTCCTTTGATTATTTAAAATAATAATTCCATTAAATTACCCTTTAAAATATTAACATATTAAAGTGTATTTTTATACTTTTCTCAACCAATTCGCCAACTAGCTGATCGCTTCTGCAGAGCCCGCATGTGTAGCGCAGTGTGCTGGCATTTTGGAAGACAGTTGCTGTTCGCTCTACATAAACCCCCTACTCACCCGCTGGCATAGACGCCCCCACACAATTTCCACTCACTCAACACTCCGCGACATATCTGCTGTCAGTCAAGTAGTCTCTGTGTCTGTATGTGTGTGTATTTCTGTGTGTGTGTGTGTGTGCATATATGATTTACATGTGAGCAGGCTCTGCTCTGCTGGCCGACGCCCCTTTCAATGGGGTGTTCCTGCTACAGACACACACAAATGTATATTTTAAACCATTTCATCTTTACCAGCAGTTCAGTTTACTTGCAATACCCTGTAAATATGTAGCGCTAATAAGCGGTTGGCATGGACTATTGTGAAAGGAAGGGATATGTGGAGGAAAAACTATATTTGAGGTAAATCTCATTAAGTCTATAGTCAAAAGACTATAGCTGTAGGGTATGTTGAAGTCAATAATTTATATTTTTGACATGTAGAATTTTACTAGGAATATATTCTATTTTTTTAGATTTATAGTTACAGTGTATACTTTAGTACAAGGTTAACAGGTTATTATAAAAAGTTGAAGGATATTTTCTAGTCTATAATTGTTCATATACATTTTTTTTAATGTCTTATTTTTTATATTATTTTAATCCAGCATGACATTGCAGGGTATTTGCCAGCTGATCACCTCCGTTGCCATTGTTTTTTTGTTGTCGTTATTGTTGTCCTTCGGCCAACGATGCTCCCCATACACACCCCCCCACACACACATACAAAGTATCACGCCTGCCGCCAGATCGCGAAATCACAGCAAAACTCGCGCCCAGCTCCGCCTTCAACCAACCATGCCCCCCTCCCCAACACACTCAGATAAACTGTAGCAGGGACACGGCTAACCGGCAGCATTTTTACATGTGGTGACTGCGCGACGCCGACGTCAACGTCGCCGTCGTCGTCACCGTCGACATCTGCCGGCGGCTGACGGACCAGAAAATAAGCATTCACCTTCGCCGTTGATGTTTTTGGCGTGCGGTAAATGGCGAGGCCGAAATTGCGCGGCTGCCACAGAGCTGAGAGAGGGGGGTAGGGGTGAGCAGGGGGCGTTACGGGGGTGGGCTCTGTAGGTGTGTGTATTCGTGTGTGTGTGTGTGTAGGGTGTAGTGTACTTTCGGTTACTTGAGTGGCGGCGGCAGCGGCAAATGTTACAAATATTTGAAATATTTAAAATAGCACGCACACATGTGCAAACACACACACACACCCAGACACACATACTGGCACACACACTGGCACACACACACTAGCGCTGACATGTGTGGGTGGCCCTAAAAGTTTCTCACCGAGACCTTTTTGCATTATTAATGGCAAATTTCAATTAGCCTTTTTGCAGTAAACGCAACAGACCAAGAATCCAAATTACAACAACGACGACGACGACGAAGGCGGCGAGGGTAGGTCGTAGAGTGTATGAAGGGAAGTACAATGAAAAGATGAAATGTGATTGCATTTTGTTTGGTAAGCTTTAAAACATGCTATCGATATCGTCCTAACTTAAACCATATGTTAAATATATACATATGTTAATTTATATTTAATGGCGTATTTTGTATTGCATACTTTTAGGAGCGGCTTGGAAATCGGTAGCTTTTAAAATAATTGCTTGCATAACATTTATATTCGTTATCCGATCGCAAACAAATTTTCAGAAAACATTAAGCCGTTGATAGTTTTTGTTTTTACAGAAAATGAACTATCCTGGATTAGAAATACACGTAAGATTGGGTTTTTTTTTACGATTTTCAAGGGTGCTAGAGGTGAAATTCTAAACCAAAAACAGAAGATAGACAGAAAGACGTATATGGATTTATCGACTCCGCTATTGATGCTGATTAAGGATATATAAAATTTGTGGGTCTGCCTTCTCCTTTAAGTAGGGTGTATAAAGAGTTATAACCAGACGAGCCCCATAGTCGGGCATTCCCTACAGTAAAATACCCTTCTTTCAAACCTCGAAGCTCTTAATTGCTTGCCATAATTTTCCTTATCCGACTTTATAATCATACAAACACAGAAATCCTCTTCCTTTTTTCTTTACCTTCTCTACTCTTCCTGCAACAAAAATCTCAAACTACCCTCGCACAGTGGCAAATTTTGTGTGTGTGTTTCGTTTGGCATACAAGTCAAAAGCTGAAAGTCAATTCCAGTGCTCGTACCGTGCCCCGTTCCCCCTACCCCTTCTCCTATCTCTGCCGCTACCCCTGCTCCATCAGTTTCAACAGCCCGAAACATGCCCCAACCAACAGTTCCAACCCCAGTGCACCTGTGGACATATTTTAAAGCTCAGTTAACTGTGTGTGTGTGTGTGTGTGTGTGGACCACTGCCCTGCCCCTCCTTATGGGGCAGCTGCAGTGCGACGCCCCTGCTCGCGAGTTTTGTGAAGCACTTCAAGGCAGAGTACAAATTTTTTGCATGCCATGTATAATAACATATGTCTGTGTGTGTGCGCGTGCGTGTGAGTGTGTGTGTGTGCTAAAGGTGAGCACTTCCGCTTCCGCTTTCATGATGTTCAGCCTACACACACACACACGCACACACACACACACACAGTCCTGTATTAAGCAGCCCTGTCCCTTGGCCAAGCATAAAGTTCACAGCATGAGCCAGAAAGAGAGAGAGAGTAAAAGAGAGAGAGAGAGAGGGAGAGAGTGGGAGGAGGCTGCCACGCCCACACAAAACTAAATTATTTAAAGATAATTTGAATGGTTTGTAGTTGTTGTTGCTTTTTGTATTTACATAAATGAAATGTCAAAACAAAATGCAAACTAACGAAATGTACAAAAGGAGAGAAAGAGAGAGGGGGAGAAGGAGAAGCAGAGAAGGGAGTGTGTGTGTGGGCAGGCATGAGGTAGCCAGAGGTATGCATGCTTTGCTTGTTTGCGGTTTGGCTATGCATGTATGCGTGTGTGTGTGTGTGTGTGTGTTATGCATTCTTTTATTTTATTCGACTGATCCAATCCTTTGTTCATGTTGCCAACTCCCGCTCGCTCGTCTTCCTTTCTCTTCTCCTCTCTCTCTGCCTCCCTTTGCCCAGTGGCGAGTGGCGACATTGTCGTCCTTGTCGTCGTCGTCGTTGTCGTCATCATCTTCTTGTCGTCTGCGGCTCCTGCGGCAAATTAAAATTAGTTGTTTACTTTGCGCAACATAAACAAATAAGCACAACGACGACGACGACGACGACGACGATAACGCAGCAGGACACGAAGGATACGTAGCAGGACACGCAGCAAGGGAACCACTAGGGGAACACAAGACGGGCCACACAGCTTAGCCTGCAGTTGAAGCCGGACTCCAACTCCAACTTCAACGCCGACTCCAAACAGCGAGTATCTATCGAAGCGTGTTCAGCTACTGCTGCGAATGCAAATTGAATCGTTCGCTTACTCTCCTTTTCTTCCTCTTCCTTCCTAACTCTCTATCACTCTTTCTCTCTAACTCACTCTCTCTATCACTCTCAGTGAGATATACTCACTCACACTCTTTCCCTTTCTCACAACAGCATTGTTACTTTTAACCTCAAGTTAAAAAACTCTCAATAAACAAACAAAAGCTCAGAACAATCAATCTGATTTTTAAGCGATGTATCGATAAATTTTTTGGCAGCTCTTAGGCAGTTGAAAAACGTTAAAAAAAGAAAATTGTACTACAAACAAAGGAGAATCACTTTTTTGAATGTCTATCGATTTATCGATAAGTAGTTAACACAGTTTTGACAACGTCTAGAAATTGTTTAGATTATAAGACAATCAATAAACCAATACAATGTGTTAACTTGGCAACAATGGTAATACAATCAACGATTGAATATCTATCGATACACCTATAGGCAAACTCGATAGCTTTGACCATCGCTAGTCGCATAAGGCACTCAACAAGTTCATCAAATTTTAAAATTGAGCAGAATTAAAAACAATTCTCGATTGCCAATCGATTTATCGACTACGTTAACACTAATTGGAAATTGGCAGTGGCTATTTAGCGGTTTTCAAGCCACTTTTGTTGATGTTATATACGAGGGTCGTTTGATAAGTCCGTGACTTTGTATTTGCCGCGCACCTGCTCTGAATACAACACTGCTCCTGTCAGCAGTTATCGATTAACAGCTGACTGTAAAATTTTGAGAAAGCTGCGTTTTTTGGTTTGCGTTTTATAGGCATTGAAAGCAGACGATCTCGTGAATTTTAACGAAAATGGAAAAAAGTGAATTTCGTGTGCTAATTAAGCATTATTTTTTGCGTAAAAAATCCATCACCGAAACCAAGGAAAGACTTGATAAATATTATGGGGACTCTGCACCATCAATTTCAATGGTTAAGAAATGGTTTACTGAGTTCCGTTGTGGTCGTACCAGTACAAGTGATGCCGAACGTTCAGGTCGCCCAAAAGAGGTCGTCATGCCAGAAATCGTCGACAAAATCCATGGAATGATATTGGATGATCGGAGAATGAAAGTGCGTAAGGTAGCTGAGGCTGTAGGCATCTCAACTGAACGGGTACATCACATTTTACATGAATATTTGGACATGAAAAAGCTTTCCGCGCGATGGGTGCCGCGATTGCTCACACACGACCATAAGCGCAACCGTGTGACCATTTCAAAGGAGTGTTTGGCGATGTTCAACCGCAATCCAAACGAATTTTTGCGCCGTTTCGTTACCGTAGACGAAACATGGATCCACCACACCACACCAGAGACCAAAGAACAATCAAGACAGTGGGTTTCTCCGGGTGAACGTGCACCAAAGAAGGCCAAGGTGGGTCTGTCGGCCAACAAGGTCATGGCCACAGTTTTTTGGGATGCACAAGCTATCATTCACATCGATTACCTTAAAAAGGGTAAAACGATCACCGGCGAATATTATTCAGAGCTTTTGGACAGATTCGATATTGATTTGAAGCAGAAACGACCGCATTTGGCGAAAAAAAGTGCTGTTCCATCAGGACAATGCACGGGTGCACACGTGTGTAGTCAGCATGGCAAAATTTCATAAATTGGGCTACGAACTGCTACCCCATCCAGCATATTCTCCAGATTTAGCCCCCTGTGACTATTTTTTGTTTCCAAACATGAAGAAATGGCTCGGCGGTAAGAGATTCGGGTCAAATGAAGAGGTCATCACAGAAACAAACGACTATCTTGAGGGCCTTGAGAAAACCTATTATTTGGAAGGAATAAAAAAATTGGAAAAACGCTGGACTAAATGTATAGAGCTAAAAGGAGATTATGTTGAGAAATAAAACGCTTCTTTGACGAAAAAAATATATTTTATTCAAAAAGTCACGGACTTATCAAACGACCCTCGTACGTTACGCATTGAATTTTCATTCAAATTCCTTTATCCATTTCCTTTAAACTGTAACTTTGAACTCTTAAAACCATTTCATGTATTGAGTATTTTTATTTTTTTTTTTTTTACTATTTTCAATTTGTATTGCTAGAGCTGAAACTTTTCCCGATAAGCCAATTTAAAACGTGTCCATATTAGTACGCTTGAGTGACCGTTTCAGCGTTGCCAGATTATGTGAGCTGAGCGCTGCATGTTGCGTTTTCAGAAACAACTTTGAGGGAGCTGGCGGGAAATTACTAATTTGATTAATTGACTACATGAAGGTTCCATTTAGTACGCCCGTTCACAAACACACGAAGAGACAAGTAACAGTCGCAGTAGAGCTGTACAAAAAATACTAAATAATACTATCGATACTATAAATCGATAAACTTGTAATCAATAAATATATTGCAATTGATGATGATTTTCTAGCTGAATTAAATTCTTAAATATCTCTCTTTAAATCCTTATCTAGAATTCAACTTGATCGCTAAATACATTCTTAACTGTAAGAAGAATATAATTTTCATATCTATACAAATTAAATTATACTACAGAATCCATTTAACAACTTAGTTCTCTGGAAGTGAGAGATGGATGCAGATTAGACGCATTAAGCTATGTTTAATATAAATATTTATAAAATGAATGTATAATCGGATTATTTAAGGGCTTACAGTACTCG
Source organism: Zaprionus africanus (assembly GCA_018151435.1). Classification (NCBI taxonomy): domain Eukaryota; kingdom Metazoa; phylum Arthropoda; class Insecta; order Diptera; family Drosophilidae; genus Zaprionus; species Zaprionus africanus. The sequence continues at coordinate 290,451 of JAECXB010000076.1, forward strand.
GTGCACACTCTGACTTGCCAAGTGGGTTTGTGCGGCGCACTTGGGGGGCGCCCAACGTGGGCAGCATAACCCGAGCGCATTTTCCAATTCCACTTGGCTTGGCTAATGAGCCTCCTGCTGCGCACACTTGACCAACTTTTCGGGCACACCCTAATGCCCATATGCGTGTGTGCGCATGCAGAGTGCACACTGCCACTATACATATACATGTGTGCGTGTGTGTGTGCCAGTTTGTGTGTGTGTGTGTGTGTGTGTAAAATGGCGCCGCATCGCCACGGGATTAACTGGCGCTGGCTGCTTGAGGGATAATAAGTGCATTGGAGCATCAAATCAATAAAACGCGCACATTGTACATGGTGGACAACGCACACACACACACACTCTGACACACACACACACACACATGCACAGACACACACTTGCATTGTGCGGGCATGTGGTGTGTGTGTGGGGGGGGTTTGGTCGCAAGAATTCGCTGCATCAGTGGCTGCAATTGCGAAACATTGTTAATTTATGCAAATTTAGCCGACGCCGACGCCGCCGACGCTGCTGCCCGCTTTGTGCAACGCCAATGAGGCAAGCACAGCAACGCGAGCGCGCGCGCCACAGCAGCCGCCACAGCCGCGGCCGCAACGCCAACAACATTAACGCAGTCGCAGTTGCAGTCGCACCGCACCGGCACGACTTGCATAATTTTTGGACGGTGGCAGGGGTGGCAGGGAAGAGTCGCCTTTTGCTTGATTTGCATGTGGCCAAGCTGCTGCTGCTGCCTTCCTGTCAGTGTGTGAGTGTCCCCGTGTGTGTGTGTGTGTCAGTGTCTCCCACTGTGCATTCCACAGCTCAGTGCTGGTTACAATTTTTGCTGCGCCTCGGGCTCAACTGGGTGCCCAACGAATTAGCACGTCGCGTCGTGTTTGCCCTCAGTGCGTCAAAACGTGTCGTTGTGGAGCGGATGATGATGTGCGCACAGGGTGTACAGGGTGATGGAGTAAACGGGGTATGCTCGATACTTCGTTTTGCCATCGAAATTGATCGTTAATCGTGTCTCACGTTGGGCGCCATGCAATAGTTAAAGATCACATTAATTGAACTTGTAAGTTCTCGATAGTTTTATGATTTGGCATAGTATGTTGTTATCGATAAGTTGAAATTCGAGATATTTTCTTATTTATTGCATATAACCAAAAAATTGTTATCGATAAGTATTAAAATTCATAATATATTTGTGTATTTATTGCAAATTACTTTCTTTCTAGTTTTAATTTTGCAAAGGAATGAAAATCTCGTTTATTTCAATATTTAAAAATTGAATCGCATTAATAATTTTAAATTAAAATATATCGATAACTTTTGACATGCTTTGCAACTGTATAATTTTTTCAAATTGAGTGCAAACGACTTTTTCTTCAAGTTCAGAGTTTGCGAATCATTAAATTTTCTCATCAGTTCAATATTTATAAAATGTTTTCACTGAATAATTATCTATTTTGATGTCTTTCAGGCACTTTCTCCTCCATTGAAACCAACCGAGAGTAGACTTGCGAACCATCCACACATAATATGCTACATATGTAAATGCCCAGGTAGGTAACCCACGCGCTCCATTATCCTCGTGATTGATAAGCACCTCGCCGCACCGCACCGCACCGCACTGGGCAGTGCGGAATGGATTATGTGAGCGTGGGTGCATTATGTGTGCATCGTTCATCGTGCATCGTCCATCGCGCATCGTGTATTCACTGTTGCATTCAATCAGTTAACGAATCCACTCGAAAAGCGCGCCTCATTTGCGCGTAATGTTGCACGCTTTGTCGTAGTCGCCGCGGCGATAAGCCAACAAATTGGCGCCAATTATAAAATATACGTACGGTATATGGACAGGCATACTGCGTTGAGGAAGTGCGTACAGGAGGGGGGGGGGAGGTGGAATGGGGTATATACGGGACATACGTTCGCATGTGATAATACAAATATATGGCTAACTGTATTTATTGTATTGTCTAGACATGAAAAACCGCAGCGCCTGCATTGCACATTTTCTCCCTTTTTGTTTTTTGGACTCTCTACTTTATTTTATTTTATTTCATTTTATGGTTTAACCGCATTAAATGAAGCAACTGAATGATGATGATAATACAAAAAAGAGAGAGAGAGGAGTGTGGGGGGGAGGGGATAAAAAGTGCACAACGCTTAATTGTTCAATTTGATGCAATTGCCGGCTTCAAAGGGCATACGCGATGTCCATAAATGGCCGATGTTTTTTCGTTTTCGTATTCGTATTATTATTTTTGCTTTTCCGCTTTCCGTTTTCCGTTTCCGTTTGATGTGCACACACACCTGAAGCTGCCTTAAGGGGGTGACACAGAAAGAGAGAGAGAGAGTGAGAGCGAGGGGGGGCACTGGGAAAGCGGCAGATGTTGTGCATATTGCGGCCGTTTAAGTAGCTTAATACGCTGCAAGTCGTCGATGCCTCACAATTAGTCCGCATTCGCAAAGCCGTAAGGTCTTTGGACCCCTTCTTCGCCGTCATCCACACGCATACGCAGTCTGCAAATAATGACCCGCACAGTGGTAACGCCATATGAAGTAGGAACTGACTGCAAATACATTTGAGTTCTGCATGAATGCAATTATCTCTAGCTCTGTCAACTAGTTTTTAAGCTAGTTGAATTACTTTGATTGCCAGCCCTCTATCAAGAAATCTTACTTAGGTTTATTGCTAGATTTAGCTGTTTCTTTATCTAGTAGTTCCAATACAAGCCCTCAACAGATCTATCAGTAAATCCAATACCTCCCACTTTTCTGTAGATATATCGCTATATTTAAATCAACTTTTCTCACTATCTCTTTATCTGTTTTCCTCGCTCTCAATCTAACTTTATCTCTACCTTTTGATCTATCTATCTTTCTCTCTAACAGTTTATACATTCTCTTTACTTGTTTCAGCTCTAGCCCTATTATCAGATCTAACTAGCTTTACTTCCAGCCCTATCTAGCTTTACTTCTAGCCCTATCTAGTAACACAACTACAAGCCCTCTATCGCCAGATCTAGCTGATCTAGTTTTACCTTCCGTTTATCTGTACATGTATCTCTATATGTAAATTAATCAACCCCTACTATCTCTTTGTCTATCTGCCTAGATCTTTTGGTTTCTTGATCGCTATCTAAGAACCTTGTATCTTAACTTATTGATGGAACTATTTTAATATCCCCATTTATTGCTCAAACTATCTTTGTAGTTTTTCCTTCTTCTCAACTTGTGCTTAGCAGTTACTTTTATCGCTTCCCCACTGTACTGCACAAATATGTGTTATACAATCCCACTGACAGTCGCGCAGCAGCTTCTGCCTGTCCAGATTTGGTTACTTATCTTGATGCTTTGCTCGCGATACTTTCCGTTGCGATAAGCGTAATACCGGGACGGCATTAGGTCTTCGTTGTCTGCGTCGGCGGCGCTTATCGTGGTCGAATTCATGATCATGATCATCATGATCAAATACGCGCAACCTTCCGACGCTCTTTTGCCTGCGTCATAAGCCGTGGGTTAGTGGACCTCTGGACAAACAAATCGTTCAGCTGAACATAATAAATAATCGCAAACCGACTTAGTCATGAGCACAATCTCTGCAATGATCCCAAGAACTGAACCATATTTCCGTGCGATTATTTTATTTTTACTCTTTCACTTGTTGTGAATTTGTGCAAATAAAGTAAAATTTGTCACAGGAAATGCGCAGATCTTTACCCAATTTTCGCTTATCTTGCCACACTCTTTCTCCAGAAACTTAATTCGAGATCTTGAGCAAATATGCATTGTGGCTACAAAGATGTTTATCGCAAATTGCTCCAACTATTTTTGTTATTCCCACAACTGGCTGATTCATCTATGTCGCACAACATAACAAGAAACTATGCCGGCTGACAAGTAGTACAATGGGTAATACGAGTACTTATATCTCTTTCGTTTTAATCACTGAATGGCTTTTTCCGGAACTGCCTTTTCATTCGCTCTTGGAGCTTACGATATTTCAAACAATCATAGATTTATTGACGGAGGTTTCATCTATGAGGGCGAATAAATGAAATACAATTTAAATTAAAGACTAGTGGGAAAGTCGAAACTATTTATTATTTATTTTATATAATTTCTCCAAATTAATTTTTTTTTTTTTTTTTTTGTATTATGGGATGATTAAAAATTTTTCTATAACATGATGAGCATCTATAGTTGTTTCGTCTCCAAGACTACTTATAATTTAATTAGTAAGAAGTTTCTGTGAATAATATTTTAAGATGAGGATTATTTGATTTATTAATTTATTTAAATGTTCTAGGAAATAATTAACAATAGTCTTTATATTTTTGCCATACTTAGTTTACAACGCGCAAACTATGCAAAGAAAAATTTGTGTTTTATTCTTCATGTGCTTAATGTCAACAGATAACGGAACAGAACTAAGAAAATAACAATAATAATTATCACGAACAGTAGTCGAAAAACGGAGAAGGGAGAGCTGAGAGAACGCAGATTTTCACTGCAATATCATAAATTGGTCGCAAACTTATCTCGCACGGTGGCAAACAGAGATAATCATGGGCATGTTTATCTAATGTCAGAGCGAATCGCACAAGATAATGCCAGATGTTCCCCCAAATCGGATAAAAGCAGCTCTAGCGCCAATGCAGAGGATAGTAACGAATTTTCATTCCAACGACGATGACGAACAAATTAGGGAGAATTCTCTTAATACTTGTGGTAATTGCCAAAGATTAGCAAACAACTTCCCCGAAATACCAAAAACCACATCCGCAATAAAACCAAGAAATATATAAACCCAATATCCGCCAAAACCCGCCAGTTCCTTCAAAATCAAAACCACTTTATATTAACTCGCAGCCCTGTTCTCGATAACGATATCGAAAGCAGATATCGCGTTGAATACGATTCGCGGAGTTGAGCTGAGTTTGTGCAGCTTTGAATGAATTTTTGTTCTGTTTAACTTTTTGTGTGAAAATTGGAAATTTGTGCCAACTCTCAGTGGAATCGGAATACAAAACTCAGCAGCATGGAATTACAGATCTACAAAACTAACTATCTACCGATATACAAAAAAAAAAGAAAGTTCTTTATCGTTTGAGAACGAGGCTGCAAAATACCCAACCTCCCCATAACACGCCTCTGTTACTTTGCTTTCTATTCTAACACTGCCTTCTTTCTATTAACCTCTTGTGTGTGGCACCATATGCGGGCTTCGGATTTGCGCGACTAAAACCAAACAAATAACTAACAAAAGCTGCCGGGATTCTTGCTTTTTTGGATAACGTACATAGCACTCGGCGGCTTCTCAGATAAAACTAATGCAAGTGACAACTAAACCAAGTCCAAGCAAGCACTACTACGACCCCCCGACTCGCACCCGAGCCATGCTAACTTTTGTTCCCACCTCCTTTCTTTTCTTTTTTTTTCCTCCCACTCTCTTTCTGTCTCATTCGCTCCTACAGCTAGGATCCGTGCTCGGAAGAGATCAGGAACCCTTGCTGACGAATGCACAGATCATTAGTGTGAGCTGCAATGGCAAATCAGCCATATGCGTGGGCCCCTCAACGTATCAGGCCTGCGAGGGGAATATCGCGACTGGCGCCGTATTGTCGTGTCCCCTGAACACGCGCTGTATCAACGACGGTCTGGAAATCTGTGTGGCCCTCAAATCGAGCGTTCCTGCACCTACTGCGGCTGTAGCAAAATGGAGCACGGTTACGGATAGTCCCTACCCGGCTGGCAAGGCATCGGCGGCTCTTGTGGAATCCACCACGGAGGGTCCGTCTGCGGGCTCAGAAGCACCGGCAACAACATCCCAACCCCTGGTGACAACAACGTTGGTGGCCGAGACAACCATTGTTCCGGTGGACGAAACTACTTTGGAGCCCATCACAGAAACAACGGCGGCGAGTAGCAATGCTCCTCTGGAACCTGAGTCCACTCTCCCTGTAGAGACTACGACGGATTCTCCAGGACAAACGACGATTGATCCCATTTGGGATACAACAACCACTGGAGTCGATGAAACATCAGTTGGAACAACTGTCGATCCCAATGCACCAGTAGATCCCAATGCACCTCTTGATCCCAACGCACCTGTAGATTCCAACGCACCAGTCGATCCCAATGCACCCCAGACCACCGAAGAAGTTCCAATATCCACATTATCTCCTGTTGACCCAAATGCACCTATTGACCCCAACGCACCAGTAGACCCTAACGCCCCCGTTGACCCTAGCGCACCAGTTGATCCCAATGCTCCAGTTGACCCTAATGCACCAGTGGACCCAAATGCTCCTCTTGATCCCAATGCACCTGTAGATCCAAACACACCGGGCGAGACCACCGAAGAAGTTCCAGTTTCAACATTATCTCCCGTTGACCCGAATGCACCACTCGCACCTACTCCAGTGGATCCAAACAACCCAGTCGACCCTAACGCACCAGTGGCCCCTACCCCAGTGGATCCTAACAACCCCTTGGACCCTAACGCACCAGTGGCTCCTACTCCAGTGGATCCTAACAACCCCCTGGACCCTAACGCACCAGTGGCTCCTACTCCAGTAGACCCCAACAACCCAGTCGACCCTAACGCACCAGTGGCTCCTACTCCAGTAGACCCCAACAACCCAGTCGACCCTAACGCACCAGTCGCTCCTGCTCCTGTGGATCCCAACAACCCAGTGGACCCTAACGCACCAGTGGCTCCTACTCCAGTAGACCCCAACAACCCAGTCGACCCTAACTCACCTGTAGATCCAAGCGCACCTGGCGAGACCACCGAAGAAGTTCCAGTTTCAACATTATCTCCCGTTGACCCTAATGCACCAGTGGCTCCTACTCCAGTAGACCCCAACAACCCAGTCGACCCTAATGCACCAGTGGCTCCTGCTCCTGTGGATCCCAACAACCCAGTGGACCCTAACGCACCAGTGGCTCCTACTCCAGTAGACCCCAACAACCCAGTCGACCCTAATGCACCAGTGGCTCCTGCTCCTGTGGATCCCCACAACCCAGTCGACCCTAACGCACCAGTGGCTCCTGCTCCTGTGGATCCCAACAACCCAGTCGACCCTAACGCACCAGTTGCTCCTACTCCAGTAGACCCCAACAACCCAGTGGACCCTAACTCACCTGTAGATCCAAGCGCACCTGGCGAGACCACCGAAGAAGTTCCAGTTTCAACATCTCCCGTTGACCCTAATGCACCAGTGGCTCCTACTCCAGTAGACCCCAACAACCCAGTCGACCCTAATGCACCAGTGGCTCCTGCTCCAGTAGACCCCAACAACCCAGTCGACCCTAATCCACCAGTGGCTCCTGCTCCTGTGGATCCCAACAACCCAGTGGACCCTAACACACCAGTGGCTCCTGCTCCTGTGGATCCCAACAACCCAGTGGACCCTAACGCACCAGTGGCTCCTACTCCAGTAGACCCCAACAACCCAGCCGACCCTAACGCACCTGTAGATCCAAGCGCACCTGGCGAGACCACCGAAGAAGTTCCAGCTTCAACATTATCTCCTGTTGACCCTAATGCACCGGTTGCTCCTACTCCAGTAGACCCCAACAACCCAGTGGACCCTAACGCACCAGTGGCTCCTGCTCCAGTAGACCCCAACAACCCAGTCGACCCTAATGCACCAGTGGCTCCTGCTCCTGTGGATCCCAACAACCCAGTGGACCCTAACACACCAGTGGCTCCTGCTCCTGTGGATCCCAACATCCCAGTGGACCCTAACGCACCAGTGGCTCCTACTCCAGTAGACCCCAACAACCCAGTCGACCCTAACGCACCAGTGGCTCCTACTCCAGTAGACCCCAACAACCCAGTCGACCCTAACGCACCAGTCGCTCCTGCTCCTGTGGATCCCAACAACCCAGTGGACCCTAACGCACCAGTGGCTCCTACTCCAGTAGACCCCAACAACCCAGTCGACCCTAACGCACCAGTGGCACCTACTCCAGTGGATCCTAACAACCCTCTGGACCCTAACGCACCAGTGGCTCCTACTCCAGTAGACCCCAACAACCCAGTGGACCCTAACGCACCAGTGGCACCTACTCCAGTAGACCCCAACAACCCAGTGGACCCTAACGCACCAGTGGCACCTACTCCAGTGGATCCTAACAACCCTCTGGACCCTAACGCACCAGTGGCTCCTACTCCAGTAGACCCCAACAACCCAGTCGACCCTAACGCACCAGTCGCTCCTGCTCCTGTGGATCCCAACAACCCAGTCGACCCTAACGCACCAGTGGCTCCTACTCCAGTAGACCCCAACAACCCAGTCGACCCTAACGCACCAGTGGCTCCTGCTCCTGTGGATCCCAACAACCCAGTGGACCCTAACGCACCAGTGGCTCCTACTCCAGTAGACCCCAACAACCCAGTCGACCCTAACGCACCAGTGGCTCTTGCTCCTGTGGATCCCAACAACCCAGTGGACCCTAACGCACCAGTGGCTCCTACTCCAGTAGACCCCAACAACCCAGTCGACCCTAACGCACCAGTGGCTCCTACTCCAGTAGACCCCAACAACCCAGTGGACCCTAACGCACCAGTGGCTCCTACTCCAGTAGACCCCAACAACCCAGTCGACCCTAACGCACCAGTGGCTCCTACTCCAGTAGACCCCAACAACCCAGTCGACCCTAATGCACCAGTGGCTTCTACTCCAGTGGATCCTAACAACCCTCTGGACCCTAACGCACCAGTGGCTCCTACTCCAGTGGACCCCAACAACCCCCTGGACCCTAACGCACCAGTGGCTCCTGCTCCTGTGGATCCCAACAACCCAGTCGACCCTAACGCACCAGTGGCTCCTACTCCAGTAGACCCCAACAACCCAGTGGACCCTAATGCACCAGTGGCTCCTACTCCAGTGGATCCTAACAACCCTCTGGACCCTAACGCACCAGTGGCTCCTGCTCCTGTGGATCCCAACAACCCCCTGGAGCCTAACGCACCAGTGGCTCCTACTCCAGTAGACCCCAACAACCCCCTGGACCCTAACGCACCAGTGGCTCCTACTCCAGTGGACCCCAACAACCCCCTGGACCCTAACGCACCAGTGGCTCCTACTCCTGTGGATCCCAACAACCCAGTCGACCCTAACGCACCAGTGGCTCCTACTCCAGTAGACCCCAACAACCCAGTGGACCCTAATGCACCAGTGGCTCCTGCTCCTGTGGATCCCAACAACCCAGTCGACCCTAATGCACCAGTGGCTCCTGCTCCTGTGGATCCCAACAACCCAGTCGACCCTACCGCACCAGTAGCTCCTACTCCAGTAGACCCCAACAACCCAGTCGACCCTAACGCACCAGTGGCTCCTACTCCAGTTGATCCTAACAACCCAGTGGACCCTAACGCTCCAGTGGCTCCTACCCCAGTAGACCCCAACAACCCAGTGGACCCTAACGCACCAGTGGCTCCTACTCCAGTGGACCCCAACAACCCCCTGGACACCAATGCACCAGTGGTACCTGTACCTCCAAATCCTAACAATCCTGTTGGCCCCAACGTACCAATCATTCCAACTCCTTCCGATCCTAGTTCCCCACTTAATCCCAATACCCCCATCAAACCTTCCGTTCCTTTAGTCCCTGGATATCCAGGAGTTCCCGGCTCTTGGGGTTCAGCTGCTCCTGGATCATGGCGTCCAGTTGCTCCTGGATCTTGGCGTCCAGGTGTTCCTGGATCATGGCGTCCAGTTTCCCCCGGACTATGGCGTCCTGGTCAGTCCAATCCAACCGTCAACCCAATTCCTCAGTATCCCTTCTTGCCACAAAGACCCCAAGTGCCCGGCAATAGTAATGGAAATGGAAACGGTGAATTGGCACCGACTCGTCGTCCATTCTGGACCAACTGGCCCAACTGGGTGAACAGCTGGCGTACAACCGAACGTCCTGCACTGTCAACCAGCGCGCCTACGCCTAGTCAACCGGAGCCAAGCAGGAAACCAGAAGCCGAGTCGATAGAGCAGCCTGTTGACGTACCCTCCAATGAGAACGCTTCGGTTGAGGATAGCCCAAAGAAGCCTGCATCTACTGAGAACAGTTCAAGTGAGAAAAACAAAGACTATAGCAAATCCAAGGAGGAGAAGGATAAGGAGAATAACAAATCGAAGGAAGAGAAGGACAAGGAGAACAGTAAGTCAAAGGAGGAGAAGGACAGTGATAAGAAATCCAAGGACTCTAAGGAAGAGGAGAAAGATAAGAAGAAAGATTCCAATGAGGAGAATGCTGAGAAAAAGAAGTCCCAGGAAGAAGAAGAAAACGACGAACTCAACTCGAAGGAAAAGAAGGACTATGTGAAGAAGATTATCAAGAAGCTGAAGGATGAAGACGAATGCGACGAAGATGATGTCTATCCGGATGTGCGTGACTGCAAGAAGTATTACCGTTGCGAGATCAAGAAGTCTGGCAAACACAAGTTTGTCCACCTGCGCTGCGACAGCAAGGAACGCTTCGACTACCCCAGTCTCAAGTGTATCCCCAAGGATGACGCTAAGTGTCTGCACAAGTGAAAGTCCTAGCCCACCACCGACACAACCCAACGGCAATAACAATGATCTAATATTCCCTAGCACTCATTAAATAATCTCACGATAAATTCAATGATATTAGCAACGATATTTGTACCATCTGCATACACGTATATGTGTGTACTCTTCTTGTAATATACTTTTTTTTTTGCGTCCTAATTTATTCTAACTGTAACGCTTAACTAGTTTGTTTGTCAAATAAAATTCTAATTTATATGCTCAAATCAATAAAGTCCGTTCTATTGCATTCCAGAAACTACATCTTTAAATGGGTTAAAGAATTGCTTGAATGGAAACTAATGACCAATGTGTCTAAAGATTTCTCTCTCTCTCCCTCTCTCTCTTCCGAAGAAGGTTTGAGTAATTAGAATGCGAAACTCTGCGACAGGCTGATCTCAGCTGTGTGCGCGGCCACGGAATATCAATCTCTGTAATTAGCCTGCGCCTGGTCTAGTCAAACTTCCGATAGCATAATGAGAGAGCTGTGAACGAACGGGGAACGGGGGATGCAGCAGCCTGCAGGGAGGAAGAGAGTCCTGCAACTGAAGCTTCCTTTAAAGCGCCTTCTCTCGCACTTTGCGCCAAGTTTTTTACTATTTTTTTCACTATGTAAATATTTAGTGTAGCATAGAAATTTGAAGTGAAACGTAAACACAAGCAAAAAGCGTTAAGGGAAAGTGCATGGCAGAGAGGAGAGAGCACAAGGCAGACAGGAAGAAGAGACCAGGGGGCGTGGCAGCGAAGCAGAGCAATACACTTAAGTTGATTCGCTGTCATCCATTGCAGCTCATTTATCATTAGATGAAGTCATACACACACACACACACACACAGAGCAGGAGCAGAAGAGGGGGTAAGACAGACACAGGACGCGGCTCGGCGACAGTTTCAACGTCGCCTAAGTAGTGTGCTGAGACGTGGGCGTGGCTGTGGGCGCGTCAGCAGTAAGCATAACACTTTGCAGCAACAATGCTGCCTGCCTCCTTGCCTGCCTGCCACACCAGCAACGGCAACGGCATCAGGACCAGGCACCAGGACCTCGACCAGGACCTGAGCATGACCAGGAGGCTAAAGCAAGGACTTGACTATGCCCGGCATCAGCACCGGCACTGCCACTCGCAACAACAACAACAACAACTAGAACAACAACAACCGTCGACGAAGTAATTCAATTTTTATCGTGGGTAATTTTGTAACGAGAAACGAAAGAAGCCAACGGCAAATGGCGCTGACCAGGGGCGGAGTGCGGTGTGCGCGGGCGGGTGTCAGTGCAGAGCCAGAGCGTGCTACACTTGACAAAAAGCTTCAAATATTGTAACTGTAAACTTTCTAGCAGATAAAATCAGAGTCAATAGAGAGTTGAGAAAAAATAGATAAAAACTTTTAGTATGCATATTCTGAACTGAACAATCAAAGCAATATATGAACTACAGTTATATTTGACTATGTCATACCTGAATCTATAGACTTTTTTCTTTATCAAATTTATCAATTCTTTGTCCCAACTTTTCTTCCAGTGCCGACGCAGATGGCATTTCGGTGTACATAGAACAAGTTGAGCTTTAAGTCGGGATCGCGCGTTGGCATCTCAGGCCCCCCCCTCCCGCTGCACGCCCATTGTAATTGTGGGAGGCGTGGCATGGCGGACATACGTTGAAATTGAATTTGCCTGATGACTTGCTGTGGTTTAAGCACAACCAAAATGCGACAGCGCCCATTAAACTCATTGCCGCTCGCCCGGGACCGGGACTCGGTCTGGCCTGGCCTGGCCTGGCCTGGCCTGGGCAATGGATAAGGCAGGCTGTGTGTGCGCGCGTGGACGATACAAAACGCATGTGCCCACCGTTCGCCACAATCCTGGCCATATTCACATTATATACTTATGCATACGATGGAAACGGGCAAAAAAACATACACCGGGCATATAAAAAATTGTACGTACACATAAAAAAAAAGGAAGAAGAAAAAAAAATTAAGTTGAGCGAACGCAAAAAATCGTAAACTTTGTTAACTTCATTTGACAACGGCAGCCCGAGCTGCTGATGGGCAGGCGGGACGGGAAGGGGGCTGAGATGGGGTACATAGTGGGAGGCAGGGAGGAAGGGCAGAGGGGTGGGGGGACTGATTCAGGACATTGCTTTATGTGCTTGCCACTCGTAGTTGTCCCTGTACTTGCAGCTGCTCGTTGATTGGATTTCAGGCGCTTGAAAAATCAATTTTTATTTAATTAATGTGCCTCGTTGCATGCATTACACACACATACAGATACACACACACACACGCACACACACATACAGAGACAGGGAGAGAGCTTGAACAGCCTTTTCAAGCTTGAAGCCCTCTATCTAGTGGAGGCTCTTTCATGCGATACACTCGCATGTAACCAATTTGTTTGCCATTTAATGGACTTTTCTATTGTGGGTCAAGCGTCGAGGCCGACGAAGCAGTCAGGCAGGCAGGCAGGCTAACCCTTCCCCCCCTTTCACATTCTTCAATTTACGCCTTTGAGAGACCATGTGTGGCAGAGTTGCACTTGCCACAATTAGCATACATTTTTACTTAATTAGTCTTCACAAAGATGTTGCAGAAATGCCACGTAAATTATCCTCTATTAGACTAGATTCTTATTCTGCAAAGAACTTTTACACCAGTGTTGCCAACTCAGCTATTTTCCCGTCAAGGCTAGCCTTGTTTAGCTATTTTCTAGCTTGATTTTATGCCATCTGGCTTTTGTTTGCTGCCAACATTCTGGCAACACTTTTTCTTTTCAAGCAACCAACGCAAATCAGTTGACAATTTTACTAATTACGCGCACAGCTTAAAAGTATGCAATAGCAATGTGAAAAGCAAACTTTTTCTCTATGCAAAAGTTTCTAACTAAATTCCAACTTAACATATATTTGTTTGCGCAAGTTACACATATTCATTTAGACTGAATGCATGTTATAATGTGTGTAATTAGTACAAAAAGAAAGTGCAGCACAAAAGTATGCTACACTAAATGTGCAGTATCAATTAAAGCCGAAGCAAAATGAACATGCCTAAGGCAATAAATAACAACAAATGAACATAAGAAATTCAATATTACAAGTTGGAGCAGATTGGCCTTAATTATTTTTAAATGTGGTTCGATTTCTATTAAACATGCAAAATGTATTCAAGGCAACTTTAATGTAGAATGTAGCGATGTCAATGCCGAGTCAATTGCAGAGTCACTGAAAATCGTTAGAAGTTTCTTATAAACCCAACGCAGATAAGCATGCTATATAAAGTGTACAAAATAATAATTTCACTTACCTTTTCTGCAATTTCCAATATTTCTTATGCCTTCAACCAAAATCCGTTTAAATTTGAGGCAATCCATAGAGAGATATGACAACTCTAAGCCACAACACACAATAAGCAATGACAATGCGCCATGCATTGGTGTAAGCTCTCATGCGGAGCGATGATTTTCTCAATTTAGTCGCCACAAAGTTCTCAGTGGGCTACCGGCACAGCATAGCCAGAGCATGGCTGATTGGCAATCTGTGGTGGTGAATGGAACCACAGGACTCAAAGGATATTTTCACGCAAATCTCAACATCAATCAGTTTCGCGTGGGCTCCAACACACACGATGCGAATGTTCGTTCCATTAAACGGTCTATTTCGTTGCCGTCAGCCAATGCACACAATGACGCCGCAGGGAGCTGACTACCAGACAACCCACACCCCACTCTCTCTCTCCCTGGGGAGGGGTGGGGGTTACGTGCACGACACCTGCAAACAGAGAGAAAGAGAAGGCAAGAAAAAAAATCTTGTACTTGTATATTTAATATTCACATTTCAATTGTTTTTTGGCCCCTCCCCTGCACCCCTCTTTCGACTGGCTTCATCGCATAACTTTTTCGCTTTTTTCCTTTCATTGCCTCTGCCTTTCTTTCACAGTTTTCGTTTTGCAAGTCGTCTCTGCCCTTTGCTTGTTTGCTTTGACTTTGAAGCTCTTCGAAGCGGCTACTTGTACCTGTTTTCACCCCCTTCCTTCCGTGTCTCTCTCTTCCCCCACTTTCTTTATGAAATTTTCATAAAGTTTTTGTGTTATTAAAAATGGAATATATTATAAATAGAATATGCAGAGAGCGCGAGGGGACTCTTGACACACTATCGGCTTAGATCAACAGTCTTGGCTGCTGCTGCTGTTAGCTGCATTGCTTCGTTTATCGATAATTTTGAACGTTGTCAATCTTTAAGCTGTCAGCCGAGAATTTTATTTATTTATTTTTTCATTTCTTCCCAAATGAAAAGAAGGCACGAAGACACCGAATCCGAAAATGAAGACTCGTGGGATGAAACGGCCAGCGACAAGGCCAGTGGGAAGAGCGAGTCTGCGAAGATTGAACTGGAGAATCATTTCATAATACGCTTTCCCAAGGTGAGAGTAAACTTTGCACTAATTTGTTAAGTAATATAATCACGATTAGTTCTCTCTCCCCCTCCCTCGTCTAGGATCTAGGGCGCCTAGTCACTCAAGCCATCATCGAGGGCAACATCCATGAGATACTCACCATTCAGTTGGACGATGATATGCGCTACGGGGAGGTGCGACTGGATAACATATTGCTTTATGCCAAAGTCGTGGATCTGCCCACTGTGGTCGAGAGCTACAAGACGGCAGATACGGTGAATGTGTATAAGACTGCGGATATTAGTCAACTTTTGATTTGCCATCTTGAACCGCTTAAGGAGCGTGAAAAGGATTTGGATTTTGATTTGGAACTGGCTTCGCTCGATGTGGATTTCGATATGTTCGATGAGGAAAAGGAACAACAAGAAAGCAACAACAAAGACACTAACGAAGACAACAACGACAAAGAGAAAGACAAAGACAAAGACAAAACGGCAACAAGTTCGACTACCAAAGAAGGAGAGGAAAGTAAAGAGGTTGTGCCCATAGTGGATGAGAAATTCCTTTGGCCACACGGTCTCACTCCGCCGTTTCGACACCTACGCAAGCGCCGACTGAATATAGCATTGCGCGATAAGAATCTCGATCCACCAGAATCGGATGTTGTTAAGGATGTCAAGTATCTGTTGCGCATGGACAGCGAGGCGGAGCGAGTGGACTATGAGGTCATCGGGGATGAGGATGTGAAAACCGATTTTGATCTATCCGATAGTCATGGATCTTTTGATACCGATACTGATATCGATATACTCGATGAGGATTATATGTTTTAAGTTTTCTCATTTACATGCGAAGAAAGTTGTTTGAAGTTTGGCGCCAATTCGTGCAGCAGTGTTGGTTAAGTCTGTCAAAGTGTGCTTGTCTGCTGTGTTGGTCAAGGTAGAGTATTCTAGGAATTTTACTGTACTATCGTTTAATGTTATGAATGGTTAATAAATTAGGAAGAATTATTGTGTGCAATTTATTACGATGAATATCGGTAGTTGGGAACTATTCTGAAAATATATATGTATATGATTAAAATTGACAGTTTAGTTAGTGTGAAGAACTTATGAAATGAGAAATTGATTGGTTTTTATCGATATTGTGCCGATAGTAAAGCGAACAACTTTCTTAATATAATGACTAACGGTATATAATATGTATGATTAATAAAGTGGAGATGTATTGGGAAATGTCAAAACTATCGATAGTATTATTGTACAACTATAGTTTTATATCGATAGTCCTTGACCTCACTCAGCATAGAGTACTAAAGCACACACCTGGAAAAACTAGTTCAAGGTCAAAGCATTTTGCGCAAGAAGTGCATTAATAAAAGTGACATCAGCTCTGCGAATCTGTGCATATTAATGGGTGTCGAACGGGTCAACATGCTCGGCCAATGGCAGCGACATCACTCTCACACACACACACACAAACACACACAGGCACTCACACAGGAATCATGAAGTCTGCCATGCGAGGCGTCTGTTTTCTCAGCGCGCGAACGTGCCAAAGAAAATAGCCGCAGCAAAAGGGAGCAAGAGAGAGGGAGCTAGAGAGAGGGAGCTAGAGAGAGTGAGCGAGAGAAGGAGAGGGAAGCAGAGAGGGAGAGAGTGATGAGAAGGGGGCGCAATAAATCACTGGGACGAGACAAAGTTGACCCAGTAAGTGAACCCGATAAGACGACGACGGCGACGAAAGTTCGCCTCAAGTCAAGCCGAATTGCCCCCGGGTGCGTAGGTGTTGGACGTGAACGTGCACGTTAAGCGCGAGAGAAGAGAAGGGAAGAAGCAGAGGCGGCGTAGATGATGGGGGTGCGCAAATGCACCTTGAGCACGGTAATTGCTTTGGACGGCCGCTGAAAGCCCAAACAAATTATAAATGGCGCTGGCCCCGGCTCAAAGGCTTAAACAGAGAGTGAGAGTGGAAGAGAGAGAGATGGAGAGAGAGGGGAAGAGCGGGACGGCGGGGGGTAGTCAAAGTTGATGACTGCGACGACGATGACGGTTGAACAGTTCACGCCGAGCTCCACTTCAACTCGCTCATTACCCCGCCCAGTGTCTTATCTTGGCGCTCTTGATCCATCAACGGGATTGCCAAGGCGGGCGTCTTTTTCTCTCTCTCTCCTTCTCTCTTTGGGCCTTTCGGTGAAACATTTTCTGATTGCGTGTGCATTTTTAATGTTGCCTGGCCTTTTGGCCTTTTTGGTAGAAAGGAGGAGGGGTAGGCGGTGCGAGAGGGACAGCTACAATGTGTACGCACTTCATTCATCAATGCGCCGCGGCCCAAAACGATGGCAACGCCAAGACAAATGATGATGTCTGCCTCAGCCTCAGAGAGAGAGTCTCGTGGAGAATTGGCTCTGCTGGCAGGTGGAAGAAGCCCTGTCCGTTTCTTGTCTGTGATGAGCGCGTGAGCACGACTATCGATAAAGTCACTTGGCAAATTCACTCAGGCGGGCACAAGGTCCAGTTGGTGAAATAAGAAAAAATGAGATTTAAAAATTTAGATTAAGCTTTGTTAAATTTGATAATCAATAATAAAAATAATAATCAATAAATTCGCTAATAATCGATAACTCAAATTTACTAGACGCGGCTCTAAATGGTTTTGACATAAATTATGGAAAGAAATTAAATATTATCTATTTTCTTTTTTTATTTTTCTTCCCACTACTTCTTTAAAGAATACAATGTAAAATTAAAAATTTTAATTTTTAAAATTTAGCTATTGATAACTCAAGTCAATTAGAAAATTTATAATGAAACAAAGTGTTTTCTTCAATTTTTTTAACCCTCTTCCTGCGACTTTCTTGAAGAATTCACTCTAAGACCAAAAAACCTCCACTAGAGTGTGTCATAAAGCTTATTAGTTTATTTAACTTGCTGAGCACGCGCACATCTCTAACGCTTAATGCTGGAATACCATTTACCGTTACCGTTTTGGCGCCCCTTTTGTTTTCATTTGACTCCCCTGGCTGCTGCTGAGCCCCCTTTCTTCCTCCCCCCAAGCTGACATTTGCCCTGGCTTCGCTTGCGCACTGGCACCATTACTTTGATTTTTATAAATTTTATATGGCACACGCCTTTGCTTCGACTCCAGCCACGCCCCCCGTCCCTCTACAGAGTGGGGTACGCGCGGTACGGTGAGTGCGCTCACTAATGAAATATGAATAATTAATATTGTGTGCTTCTTTTTGTTTTACTTCATTTGGAGTTCATTATTTTTGGCTCGCTGCATTGCTCTCTCTCCCTCTCTTCTCTCCCCTTCACTTTCTCACTCAGTTGTGGAATTTTGTATCTTTTCACGGTACATTTGTGTTGTTACTGGGGATCTTACGGAATCTCAGAGTTATGCATTACAGGGGTAGTACAAGTGGAAGCACTTCAGTGCCAAACAAATGAATTACAGAACTAAAGAGGCTTATTAATAAGCAAAATGTATAGCAATTTTAAAGTAAAATCAGTTGGGAGTAAAGAGTACCTAAATTGAGTATGGTGAGTGCCATTTGATCTTTCGATTGTTTGTAGATTACTAACTTTTACTTTGTTTTTGTTACATACAATTTCATTATTTTCTATTCCTATGTTTTCTGCTTTTTTTGTAACTACCACAAACTCTAATAGACGATTTAAACAGTCACACAAAAACGTATAAAAGGTAATAACATTTAATATGATTTATTTTCATTTATGCGACCAACTGCAGACTAAAACAATTAACAATAAAATTTATTTATTTATAAGTTCATCAAAACAATTAAATTAGCTTTATCAAATATGTAAAATATTTTTAAAAATCACAATAAACATATTTATTCATACATATATATTTTATTTAGTATTTTAAATTGCCATGCTCACTAACATGCAACTATCGATAACACTCATTAGCAAATAAGCGCCAGCTACACAGCGATCGTGGTGAATGGCAAAAACTAAAATGGCTGCCTTTGTTTACATTTTGCAATCGAATTGAGCAATTGTTTTTGTTGCAGCGGCAGCAATCTGCGTACATTTTATTGCCGCAAAGCGTGTAAAAAGCTTTGTGCAAGTAATTAAAGCAAAAGGCAACGCAAGGTACACAAAAACAAAGAAAGAGAAACAGAGAGAGAGAGAGAGAGAGAGCAAGTGCCGTAAGCCAAAAAAGCAGCAAGCAGCGACCACAACTTGCGGTGGTGCAGTAGAAAATGCGAGAATGGAATGCAAATGCAATAACAACAACAACAACAGCAACAACAAATGAGGCACAGACATCTGCGTGTTAATTTGCCAGCCGATAAGACGCCCGACAAATGTGAAATGAGCTGCCGGAGTGGGTATGATACGTTCTGTTGATACTACGTTTTTGCCCAGGCCGCACTGCCAGGCACTTCTTCTAATGCCCCGTTATTTGTGTCGCACAATTTAGCATGTAATTATGCAGCAGGCACACGCATAAAAACACTGCATGAACTTCTCTATGTGTGTGTGTGCTTCTATTTGTGTGTGTGTGTGCTACGTGTGCGATGTCTGTCCCGTCCCCGCGTGTGTCTTCTGCCAAGTGCCTGAGCAAGCTGAAATCTGAATCCGATTCTAAATCCCCAGATTCCTCCTGCATCAACACTTCATGGTTGTCTGTGCTAGCAATTCAGCTGTTTTACGGCTAAATTTAGCCTGGCTTTAGCTAGGCTTGTTATTGATGAATATCAAATTTACCAAAGGAATTTAAACTACTCTTTTCTTTATCTTTTGTAGGAAAATCTGCAGTTGTAGATATTATAACCAGATAAATATTTGACAAACTATAAAACTAAAGAAAAATCGTGAATTTAAAATATCAAATCTAAAATTGGTAACTACCCAAAAAATCTATTTAAAAGTGACTCTAAAAATAAACCTTACTGGTAACATATACACACATATATTATATGTTATATATTACACATTTTTTTATTTTATTTTCAGCTCAAATACTTCATTCAGTTGGCAACTCTGGTGCGTGAGCGTGGCAAATGCATTTTGCGCTTTGAATTTTAATTGCGGCGTCGACACTTGACATTTGTTGCTAAACAAAATTAAAGCGATAGATCCTCCACAAAAAAAACAGAAAACCCACCAAAAAACAGAGTGAAAAGAGAGAGGAGGGGGGGGGGAGGGAGAGGAAGGATAGGAAGACAACCCCTGGCTTAGCCTGGGACAAGGGTTGCGGTTGCCCGTTCTGCAGTCATAACGCTTTTAGTGTCGTCGACATTGACTAATTTGTCACTTTTGTCACTTGGGCGCTGCTGCAGAGGCGTCGAAAAAAGGGGGGAAGCAATGAGGAGGTGCACGGGAGAGGAGCGGAGGACGCGCAGCATATGCTGCCAACCCTTTTCAAGGACATTTTGTATTCAAATAATGTTTGACGTTTTTGTTGTCACTTGTCGCCATCGTCCCTTGCACTTGGTCCGTTACGTGTGTCACGACGGACATTGCTATCTCTCTCCCACTCTACTGCTGTCTGTCTCCATCTCCCTCTCTCTTTCTCTCCCTCCTTGCCCCTTGGTTTATTTTTGTTTTTATTAGTATTGCGAGTATTTTGTGCGTCGCGCGCTTTCGCTCGAGTCGTCAACATTGCCCAAACTTCGGGTCCAGCCCTGCCACGCCTCCTCCCCTGTCATTGCCCTGCCCGCGCCCACAGCACGTAGCATTTAAAATTCTCTGGTATTTGGCATTTGCACGTAATTAGCTGTTAATTTGGCCGCCGGTTGGCAACTGAGCCGCGAATTTTCCACTTTCCACTCGACTTGAACTTGTCGCAATTTGCGTCCCCCTCCCCCCCCCACTCCATTGACAGTCGGAGGGGGGGGGGCGAAAGTAAACAGAGACACAATTTGTATGGTGAAGACAAATAAACTTTAAGTCCTAGCCTGAGGTTAGTTTTGAGTGGCGGTTAAATGAAACGTGCACAACAATTTTGGCAGGTAATCAACAACGTTTGCTTTTAAACTTCGTACCAGTTGCTTTATTTAAAGTATTGCTTGACCTCAGGTTAGGTTAAGTTCACAATTAAGTTGACCTGAACCTAGATATTTCTTTATTATATGAGAAAACAATTAAATGTAGAATTTTTCTAGACCTTTGCTTCATATGCATAGATTGACTTAAGATTTATTTAAGTTCGTGTTAAAGTTAACCTTAACTTTGGCATTTTATGGATTTTTCTGTATGGAAATTTGTTAAGCTGGCATAAAATATATTAATGAGTGGCATTAATCAAAAGTTTTCTTGCAAAGCAGAGAAAAGTTAACTTTTTGTTAACGTACAAGTTAAATTAGCATAAACCTCAAGTCAAATTAATTTAATGATCAAAAATTCTTCAACTTTTCGTTAAGAAATATCTGCTTAGTTAGTTGTCTTGTCTTTTATTTTTGTAAGTGTTGTAGATGTGCGAAGCAATGTTAAAGTTTACTTATTGCTAAGGTTCTAGTTAAATTGATATAAGTTCAAGTTAATTTTAAGATTTGACTGCAAATTCTCTTGCACTTAAAGAAGCTAAATTAGTTGTTTTATCTATCAGTTATTTCAAGTATTCTAGACCTCTTCTATATCTATTCAAACTAACCTAATGTCAACTTTCCACATTAACTTCAAGTTAAACTAATTAAAATTGATTATTCTCTTGCAAACAAGTGCTCTCTGGACGTAACTAGTTTTCTTATCTATCAGTTACTGCTAGCTTTTATAATGAGTGGATCTGTGACTGCTATAAAGTTTATATCGTTTGTATTTGTAGCATCTGCAAATCCTTTAGCTGTTGTTGAAGTTTAATTATAAAACGCAGAAACGCAACTAATGCTTGAGCTTATCTCAGCGAAATCTAACTAACAGGCTACCTGTCTTTCTCACCCTCGCTCTCTCTCTTCCTCTATATATACATATATATCTCTCTCTTTCTCTTCCTCTCTCTGTCTATGTCTTCTTAGCGGAACTTTAACTGCGGCATTGTGCTATATGAGACGATGGCAACAGCAGCAGGGGTTGCTTGCTTGGCAGTGCAGCAACAGGAGAAGCAGGAAGAAGGGAAGAGAGGAGGGGGGCATTACTGAGGTACTACAGCGGATGACACTAAATTACTTGACCCGGCCGCACCAACCACAAGCAAAGGTATGGCAACCGTAAACTTTGCAGCTAATTATAAATGAAATCGGATATCAAAGACGACTGAGACACGCCTTTGTGCAACAACAGGCGGCACAAGCGCACACATACACACCCCCTGAACACACTCACACACACACACACACCCTCACACACAGATTCACCCACACATAGATAATGACAATTCATTTGAAGCCAATGAACGGAGACTGCGCTGCGGTTCTAACCAAACAAACAAACAATGGACGCCGCTTGTTGTCCTGCCTTGTGGCCGGGGGGGCAGAGGTCGGGGGCCAAAGGCGGAATGCGTCAAGTGTGGACTACGCGCGTTGTGGGCGTGTGAGCGCGGATGGCAAAGGCAAAGAACAAAGTGGAAAATTCATAAAATGTCATTGTCGCTTTATTAAAACGCGCCAAAAACGCAGGGCCAGAGAGACACATGGATAATATGTGTGCTGTGTGTGTGCTGTGTGTGTGTGTGTGTGTGATTAAAGGGATGAGGCTGAACGATGGGGCGGGCAGACGGGAGTTTGTTTTGTTGGGGCGCCAACTACGTTGTCTGCTTTCGCCATCGACAGCTGTTGGCGTCATTTACAAAAGCTTTTTGGCCGTTTTATGGGATTTCGCAACAGTTTCATTTTCATTTTGGCCAGAGACACACAGTGCACAGTGGTTGCACATTGAATGATTTTTGTTATCATTATTTATTCAGTTGCAGTTTGGTCTTCTTGTATAAACTAAAAGTAATTTTCAAACAATTTCAATTCTTCTTTAGGTTAACTTTAGTTGGATCTTTGGAACTACCAAAGCTAGGGCTAGTTAATTCAGGAGATCTATGCTTCTTACTGTAGGAATGCCTGCGATATGTTGCTAGTTGAGCCACATCCAGTAACTGCTTTGATATTCAAAAAACTAGCTAGATATTTGCATTTAAAAGAGCTAAAATAGCCATAAGGTAGCTTAAGTTGCTTTGCAAGTTGAGCCTTATTCTTTTTTGACCTTGCTATTCAAAAAAATAGCTAAATCTCTGGAACTACCAAAGCTAGAGTTAGTAAATTGTGTACACAGAATTATCTAGCCGTAAATTAGCTGGAAAATATTTTGAAGTTTAGGCAACTTCAATAAACACTGTGATATACGCAAAAAAAAACTTATTCTCTGGAACTACCAAAGCTGGAGTCAGTAAATTTTGTAAACTGAATCATCTAGCAGTAAAGTAGCTAGGAAATATTTCAAAATTTAGGCACATTCACCTAACACTGTGATATACGAAAAAGTAGCTAAATCTCTGGCACCACTAAAACTGGAATTAGTAAATTTTATAAAAAAAACGCCTTTAGCAACAAGTTGACCTAAGATACCATGCAGATTTAGCCTGGCCCCTTCTTTTCATATGAAACTCCATAAAACACCTTTGAAAAATCACATCTGCTTGCTTAAGCCACGTATTGTGTGGCATTTGTTCGTTGCTTTGGCTACTTTGACCAATGTGCAACTCCGTCGCACGGTTGACTCTAGCGCGGGGTGTCAATTGGGTGCGCCTGTGGCAGCAGCGAAGGGAGTGTGGGGCGCGGAGGGGTCTGCATAATGCTGCCATTAGAAGTTGGAAGTTGCCGCCAAGCACTTGCTAACGCCAAAAGATGATGAGCAACACACACATGTGTGTGTAAGTCTGTGTGTGTGTGTGTCATGTTGCGACAACGATAATAGCTGGCAACGTTTGTTGATTCGCCTCTTGCCATCTACACTCTATACGCTCCACGCTCTACGTCCTCATCATCATCATCGCCATCGCCTATGCCCCACGCCCCTCATCCAGAATTCCCTTTTTCCCTATTTCTAGTGTGCTCTATACCTCGTCCTGGTACTCATGCCTCGTCCTCGTCCTGGTCCTGGTCCTGGTCCTGGTCCTGGCACTCGTCGTAGTCGTCGTCCTCGTCCTTGTCAGCGTCATATTTGAACTTTTAATATTGACGCCATTTAACACGTTCTGCTGCAAATTTTATAAATGACTCTGTCTGTCGCTCTGAGGTTTAGCCCCCTCATTCTCATCTCTCTCTTTCCCTCTCTCTCTCTCGCTCTCTCTCCGTCTCGACCTTCTACGATGGCAGCCTCGTCATTTCTTTGGGCGTTGATTTTGTGGTCGTGTCTGTGGTAACTAACGAATAATTGAATGCAATATGAATGCATTCGAATCACATTACGGAACGAAGACACTTTCAGTCTATTCTCAACTTTGTCTTCTCTGCGAACCGGTTCACAAATTGGTTCATCAAGCAAATATAAAATTTTTAAGTCGCTTACATCTTGTAAACCAGTTTGGAATTTGTCAAACAGTTTTTGTAAATAACTTTCATCTCTCAATGTTTGCTCAACTAATTTTCTGGCGAACCGGTTCGGCAGTGACTTAGAGGCCGAATAAAACCTTACATGGTAAAGGTTAAGGTATTTGGTGTAAAAATATATATATAATTTTACGAACTCATTCGAAGTTGTCTTCATAAAGCCCCAAAACCTATGCTAAACCTCTGCTTTGTTGCTTTGAACCGGTTCAGATGAGGTTTAAAATAAAATCACAACTTAAAAATAACTTTAGCGTAGCTTTTAAGCCTTAATCTAGCAAGGTATGAGCCTAAAAGCTACGAATGCTATAGAAAACGTTTACTCCTCCCCTGCGAACCGGATCACAAAGTGGTTCAGCGGCATAACTCGACAACCAAAGTAGCTACGAAGCTGCAATTTGACTCTACTTGCAGCTTAAGCCCAGACGAGATTACTCCAGATAAGTGCAACACATGTAAGGTAGTCACTAAATATCTTTACATATTTGCAAATCCTTTCGACCAACAGCCAAAACTGCAGCCAAAGTTGGAGCTGGAGTTGCAGCTGAAGCTGAAGCCAAGTAGCTGTCATAAGATGCTTGTGGCTTTTAGTGTGGATTGTTTGTGAATTAGCTGGAGATCAAATCACTTAAAGAGCGCACAGCTCAATCTCAGGCGAGAGGACAGCGAGGAGGGGGGAGAGTTAGGGGAGTGAGAGGCAGCTTAAAGGATGCCAGAGCAACTGACACGAGAGACGCTATCGAATGTCAGGGAAGTGAGTGTGTGTGTGTGTGAGTGTGTGTGCAACAGACACTCATATCGATTTATAAGTTGCCACACACACACACATGCACATGAGGAGCGACACAGACAGACAGCTCGGGACACTGTTCGATCATTACACAGCAGACGTTGCCTGTCTAGCAAGGAAGGCGGCAAATTGTGCAGCCTGTCGCTGCCTTCGTCTCCGTCTCCATCGGCGTCTCCTGCTACTGCCACTGCTCCGCCGACAAGCAGCAACGAGGCAGCGCGTCATCTTGTCAAATATTTCGCGCTAAATTAACACGACAGCGCGCCCAAATGGAGTAAGAAGATGTCAGCCGGGCCCAGACCAACCCAGACCAACCCGGCCAGCCCAGCTCAGGCAGCCCCAGCGCAGACAACGACGCGTTGCCTCAAAGGAACCAACAGAACAGAAAAAAGAGAGAAACGTGGAAAAAGAGTCAAGTGCACACACATAACTCAAACAGTTGTGTGTGACTGTGTGTGTGTGTGTGTGTGTAAGTGCATAATTTGTTGGCTTTGTGCTGGGCCCTGCTGGTTGCCATGGCATGAGAGCAGCAGCAGGAGCAGCAGAACTTCATCGCAACAGCTGCAAAAGTTAACACAAACAAGCCAAGTGTGTGTGAAAGAAAGAGAGAGAGAGGGAGAGAGAGAAAGAGAGGCGACACGGCATATTATTAAAAATGATAGCAGCAATTTAGGCGCTGGCGTAATTAAAATTAGCCCAACCTAATGATGCATCATCATCCTCATTATCACCAGCAGCAGCAGCAGCAGTAGTGAATATGAAAACGGAGAGGAGTGAAAGAAAAAAGGGGGAGAGAGAGAGAGAGGAAGTTTAATGACAGGGAAGGAATACTTCGTCAAGAGAAATCTCCCAGAGTGCAAGACGGCAGACAGAAAAGAAGAACAAACTCTACAGAAAGATTGCTGGGAACTTAGTTGAAAGTGGCAAGAAAGGTTAAGGTTTTTCCGATCGTACCTATACTATTGATTTATGTGTATACGAGGGTCGTTTGATAAGTCCGTGACTTTTTGTATTTGCCGCGCACCTGCTCTAAATACAACACTGCTCCTGTCAGCAGTTATCGATTAACAGCTGACTGTAAAATTTTGAGAAAGCTGCGTTTTTTGGTTTGCGTTTTATAGGCATTGAAAGCAGACGATCTCGATCTCCATTTTCGTTAAAATTCACGAGATCGTCTGCTTTCAATGCCTATAAAACGCAAACCAAAAAACGCAGCTTTCTCAAAATTTTACAGTCAGCTGTTAATCGATAACTGCTGACAGGAGCAGTGTTGTATTTAGAGCAGGTGCGCGGCAAATACAAAAAGTCACGGACTTATCAAACGACCCTCGTATTTTGAGGGCCTTGAGATCGTCTGCTTTCAATGCCTATAAAACGCAAACCAAAAAACGCAGCTTTCTCAAAATTTTACAGTCAGCTGTTAACCGATAACTGCTGACAGGAGCAGTGTTGTATTTAGAGCAGGTGCGCGGCAAATACAAAAAGTCACGGACTTATCAAACGACCCTCTTATATAATGGTTCGATGTCCCTGCTGACTCAGAATATAGTCACTTATAACTCTATAAGGTCGCAGATATCGGAGTTCAATTCCCTTCTGCAAGAGTCGAAAAAAAGTCAATTTATTTGAAGTTTCCCATAAGGCTGCCAGAAAATAAAGACAATTATTTGCAGCTAATTTTGCAAAGAAAACAGTTGGATTATCCTGCATCTGCTTGATGTGATGAGCACAAATAGAAGTTGGCAAACTCAAACATGCACAGACATGATTGATTTATCGCACTCTCAAAGTACTCGAGTGGGGGTGGAGTCACTCGATATGGCAAGCGATGACGTCATTATTGGCACGCATATGGCGCAAATGATTAAAGTCATCAAAGCAAAAGGAAAAGCCAAAGGGAAAGCTGCAAAGAAAAGCCCAAAGCGAGGAAGAGAGAGAGAGAGAGGGGGAGAGAGACGAGAAACAGCAGCAGCAGCAAAAAGGCTGAGTGTGGACAGAGGGGGGAAGAAGGCGTCAGCATAAATGCGCATTAAAAGCCAATAACAACAGCCGTGATGAGCACAAAATTAATTTACAAACATTTGATGGGTTTATTGGTACGCACACACACACACCAACACACACCAATACGCACACTCACACACTGCACCACATGGCTGCAAATGTTTGCCCAATAAATGAAAATCGCTAAAAACGAAGCCAGACTCGCTTGGACGGCGACTGTGATAGAAAGAGCGAGAGAGAGAGAGAGGAAGAGGGCGAGCAAGAGATGCAACAATAAATGCGCACACTTATTAATTAAAAGCATACATTAAGGCGCTTCAATTTCATTCGCATTTTATGTGCGGCGGCTACACACACACAGCATAAACCCCGATAAATCCCATAAAACCCAATCCCAACCAAGCTGAGAAATCCACACGCACAGCACATTTTGAAAGAGCCCCAGCCAAATCTGAGGCTCATCAAAATGGCGTCCCTCCCCCCCCCGCCACACAATCCCCTTCTCGGCTTTGTGGCAAAACTATTAAATAAGTTGAAAGTTTGCATTATTTTGCTTTTATACTTCATCATAATTCCAATGCGAATTAAAATGTTCAACCGCAAATTCTGTGGATTCCTCTAGGGTTCATTACTTCGATACAGTTTGGAATTCGCAATAACAAACGAAACGATATTACAGGATTAGTTGCAGTTTCGTATAACGAGCCAGCGTGCTTAATCCCAGCACTTTAGCACTAAGCCTCACTGAGTTATGACGCTGAACCACTTGCGAACCGGTTCACAGCACTTGCGTCTGTCGACTAAGACAGCCGTTTATTCAATATGCAATGGGTTTTCTGAAATTATCACAAGCTGTGTGATAGTTACCTAAGATTTCAAGTTGAACCACTTGTGAACCGGTTCAAAAAATCACTATCTATAAATCTGGGTAATATTTGAGCAGAAATTATATGTGGTTTTTAAAATTATTCTAAAGATATGTTAGTTTTTAAGATTGTCATGCTGAACCTATTCTTGAAACACTTCCGGAACCACTTTAAGACTGGTTCAACCTATATTTGTTGACTGTAACATAAGTGTAGCAAAACCCTTAAGAGCTTTCTCTGATTATTCTAAAGATATGTTAACCCATTATGTTCTCATACTGAACCACTTCTTGAACCACTTCCTGAACCACTGGTTCAAATTCTACTTATTGACTGAAACATCAGTAAAGCAGAAATCTAAACAGCTCTCTGGAACTAATCAAAAAATATCTAAATCTATTATGTTCCCATGCTGAACCAGTTCTTGAACCACTCTTAATACGCTTAAAATACTTGAATCAAGTGGATGATTCATTATCTTTATAAGTTTGTACGGTATTGTTAGATCTCCTAAACAAGCGAATCCAATAGAACCACTCTTCGAACCGGTTCGACTCATTAAATATTAAAACAAACCCAACAGAATTGTTGCGTAGCAATTTGTTGCTGCCTGTTTTGGCAATTTCCATTGGTTCCACTTGGAATATAATGTTGCTTGCACAATATGTTTCTCATATTCCGATCCATTTATTCAATTTCGCACTAAACACACACACATACACACACACGCATTGTGTAATTATGCAAGCGCAGGTGTGGCTAACAACCCTAACCCATTTGAACAACCCTTAACCGCAAATTTTATGATGTTATTTGTGGTGTAACAATTTCAAATAGAGCGAGGCCGATTTTGTTTTAAATTAAATTCGGAAATGTTTCATCAATTGATATACTGAACATAATTGAGTATCCTGCGCTGTATTTGTGCGTTAATTAATAATTCCAAAGCACTCGGAAATATCAGAAATTAAGGAAAATGGAAAAAACAGATTCTCCTATTTCACATTCACTGCCAGTTTCTTCTTCTTATAACTGCATTTCATACGCTCTAAAGACTTTCCCCACTTCATTACTTTAGGCCATTTATCTTAACTTATCTAGCCAGCTAGACAAATGAATAGTTATAGCTGTAGCCATATAAAACATACTATATACGAAGATTGAATCCACTATTCCATGCTCATCCGATTGACTTTATCTGCATATTTGTTTTCTAATGATTTATTTATCCGACTTATGGACATGGCACGTAGTGCTAGAACAACATGCGAGCGAAATACAAATAAATAATTTTTGCAACAGCTGCATTTGAAAATTTTCAATACCCTGTACGTGACATGGGGTGTGCAGAAACGAGGGGTATGCTGTTGCGCGGTACTAATTAGGTACTAATTATCGAACAAAATATATACAAACTTACTATAGAAGAGGGGCAAATATTAAAGGAAATAAATAATATTCAAACTAAATTAAAAAAATTAAAATTTTTAATGAAATTAATATATTTTTACAATTTCTGACACTTTTATCATTAAATCTAATCTAGAAAATTGTAAAATTTTAAATATATAAACAATTAATATTCTTTTTATTCTAAATACTAAAATGCTGTAGTTCTTGAAGTATTTCGACAGATTTTAAACTTCTTTCCTCTCAAGTTGGCTTAAATGACCTATATTACATAAAAAATGTTATAATATAATATTTATATACCGCATAAAGTTTCAATATTATCTAAATAATATTACTCTAATTTTGAAAGTCCATGCAAGAGAAGTTCCTCTAGATTTATTTTCAGTTTCATGCGCCGCACCTTCTTCAAGCACTACTCGACAGCCTCTAGAGTATTCGATAGTCGCGCATACCCGGCACAACTGCATTCTTAGTTGTTTTGCAATAAAAATGCGCCTTTTATGCCATTGAAATGCAGCCAAACACACGCACCCACTCACACACACACACACACACACAGACAGACACAACACAAACGTGGCACAACACACACACACTTACCTACACACTGGCAGCAAACTACCCCCCTCTGCCACACATGCTGCTGCTGCTCCTGCTGCTGCTAATAGTTGTCTGATCCTGGGGCCCCGAAACGAGTTCCTGCTGCGGTCGTTCAATTAAATTTGCTCAATGCATGCGGGTCGATGTTGGAAATGGAAACCCTGACTACGCGGAAGGCGGCGGGGGGAGTTGCTGGGGTTTGAATTTCTATCACTTCATATTTCTTTCTATTACGAAAAGAAAGAGGGAGAGAGGGAGGAAGTGGGGGGGGAGCGAGAGCAGCTCAATTAATTTATTTGTTTGCCAAGTGCCCGGAGTTATTATTGTATTTCAGGCGCACAATTTAAATCATAAAAAGCTCTTGGAAACGGGCACAGGCAGGCAGGGGGCGTGGCAGGGGGTAGGTGTTGCTGTCGCTGTTGTTGTTGTTGTTGTTGTGTATGGCACAGTCGGACTTGCCCGGGCACAGCCATAGATACTCACACACACACACACACAGAGAGTCATATCGTACATTATATGGCCTATTAATTACCAAATACCGTTAAGCCCATGGGCCCCGAGCCAGCAAGTCGACCTACTCCCCCAACCCCCCGCCCCTGCAACGTTGTTTTCAAATTGCATTTGCACTTGTTTTTATGGGGCCAAAGCCGTCGAGCCACAGTCGATGCCGTTGCCGATGCCGAAGCCAGGGCCACGGCCACGGTCAGGAGCAGGACACCACCAGGACAACCCGACATCCACAGCCATCCATTGCAGCTGTCGGTCTGCCATAGCCCACAGTCAGCAAGAGGGGGAGGGGGGCATACGTAGCTCTCTAGTCCTGGGGCTGGTCTGATTGGCCGCTGTGTGTCTGGCGCATTTCACATGATAAATGATGCAGCAGACTAAACGTTGAAAACTCCCAGCGCGAGAGTGTGAGAGAAGCAACAAGGGCGTACGCAAGGGGGGTGAGAAGAGGGATGGAGGATGAGCACGTAGAAGGTGTTCGGGAGGGGGGAGCTCTGACTGAAGAGCTGCCAGAGCGC
Organism: Zaprionus africanus; assembly: GCA_018151435.1. NCBI lineage: Eukaryota > Metazoa > Arthropoda > Insecta > Diptera > Drosophilidae > Zaprionus > Zaprionus africanus. The sequence continues at coordinate 321,637 of JAECXB010000076.1, forward strand.
GGCACTTGCGAGCGCTAACCAGCCTAAGCCAAGGCAAACAAATTGAAGAATTTGCCAGCGACAGAAGAAGAAGAAGAAAGCATGAATAATGTGCCAAAGCAAAATATCAGCTAAAGATAAGTGAGGAGCAAAGCAGAGAGATAAGCTGCAAGCATTATGAAGAAACAAAGGCGTGAGGAAATTGCGCTGAGAGATGAAATTCACTGTGAAGTTAGGTGTTTGCAAGAAAATTAGAAAGATCAATGTAGAAAATCAACTGTAACTTGAAATCGAAAGGAATATAATGAGAAATTTTGAGAATATATGGTTTATTGTATAAATATTGTATAAATTGAATAAATATTTCTAATATAACCGAAACTGTCTTACTATTTTATAATTAATATAATATTATGCATTATACATTCTGTTAATTTGTGGAAAAAAAAAAAAAAAAATGAATTGATTTCTTCTTACATTATTTTGTGGACTTTCGGATATCGATTACAAATAGAGTTGCCACATAGTTAGGTTAAATCCTAATCTAAAAAAGGTTACCAGCTTATTTTATTATGTACTTTACTAATAGTTAGTTTAATAAGAAATAAACAAAATAAATATTTTGAAGATTACTTCATTAAATTTGGAAAATGAGCTAATGAGCTCAAAAAACCAGAACAATTTACGAACATTTTAGTTAATTTTTTAGCTTTTTACTGTATTTAAATAAATTTTTACAGCCAAAATAAAGCTAAACGACATTTATTGAAATTCTCATATTTATCTTAAAATTAAATCCACATTTTCTCCTGCCTAAATCAATTTGCATGTTGCCAAGAAAGAAAACCAATAAAATATTTAAGAAAATTCCTCTCTGCAAATCAAATATCCACTCAAATAAAAAATATTTATTTTTGAAAATTGCAAATCTCATCCACTCAAAGTATTCACTCTAAGTCAAAATCGAAATATTGTAATTACAAAAAATAAGAAGGAAAGAGAAAGAAGCTTCCATGCTAATGAACGCAGAGTAAAGCTTCTTGGGGAAAATCCTTCTAAATTGCAACAGAAGCCGCACTTGAAAACTGCAAAAGCTGAAAAGCTATTGTGATGGAGGGAAGCAAGGGGGAAGGAAGGGGGTTCGAGGCAGAAAAATCGTAATAATGTGACAATGGAGGATGCAATAGAAATGGAGAAAACAGAAAATATAAAATAAAGAGGCAGATGGGGAGAGAGAGGGGGGAGAGGGAGGAATGTTCCATCGAAGACCTTCAAGTTGTGCCTGGCCAGAGGAGAATCAATGCATGTCAGGACAGGCTCTTGCGTGAGTGTGCGTGTGGGTGTGTGTGTGTGTGTGTGTGTGCCCTGCCATGGTTAACAATAGATAACTGGGCCAGTGAACTGGTCCCGGGGCATTGTTGGGAGCCAAGCTGGAGCAGCGTCGTCGTCACGAGCGCACTTCCTGCGGCAAAAGCCTAAAAATAGCTACGAAATTATGAAGTGAACGATGCATGCAACACAAAAGAGACCCCAAAAAATATTCCGACGCATATTGTTATCGATGGACGGACGAAATCGGATATGTGTACACACGCACACACACACAAAGAAGCACACACACACACGCATGTATGTATGCAAAATGTATAATTAACCATACAGTGCGACAGGGACAGCTAGCGAGAGAGAGTGGAGAGAGAGAGAGAGTGAGAGTATGTGTGCAGAATGTTACGGCCGTTTACACAGTCAGGCGCCTGGCACTTGGGCCGCTCGCCTTCCGGAGAGCAGAAGCAAGGGAAGGGGAGGAGGGGGCGATTGGGGGAGCCGCAAAGCACTCACAGAATTTGGACATATCTATACCCTTTATCGGTTTGTGGGTAGTTTGACAAACGTCTCACTGCTGCAGGCAATTGAAAAGCTATCGGAAATATCGCACATAAAAATAGGCATCGGTAATCGATAAAAATAAATCGATAACTGCTAGAGATCAGTAGCGAAACTATCACAAACTAATGCAGCAAGCTGCCAAACGCGTATCCATTTCTAAATGTGTTTTTATCGATAAATGTTATCGATAAATATGAAAATGTTCAAACTTTTACAATATCTGGTGCTATGCAATATCATTTAAAGGAAGTATCAAGAAAAATATCGATAGTATATCGTTGAAAGTTGAAATATATGAAATTAATATAATTAAATATCGATTAATCAAAAAACATCGATAACACAAAGACAAAAGACTTGAACTCAATAACAAAAGTAAAAGATATGTAAATAATAAAGTAAAAATGATGTAGCATTAGCTGCTACAATCGATAACATTGTTATCGATAGTTCTGAAAGTGCTGCCGCGCTTTGAATAAGAAGTTTTCTGGAAATATTCGAAGTTCCCTTCGAAATATTCAGCTAACTTCCGCACAATGCCAAAACAGCCATATTGTTATCGATAACTATCGACAAATTTGATAACAGCTCATATTCTCGTAGGATATCTGCGATGCGTCGTAGAATCCTGCTCCATTTTGCTGTCAGCTGGCAACAATGAAACGGAAAATGTTGCTCATTTTTTGTTCTCTGGCCCTGTGTCGAGCCATGGACGATTGCTGCGGTTGCGGGCGTACAGGGTGCTACGTAGCATCCCCCTCCCCTCCCTCCCCTTCCCGCCAACACCCCCACCCTCTGCTGGTATGCGGGGTGAGGTGGTTGCGATGTTTTGTCAGTGAAATGCTGCACGCTGCTCGCAATGCTGTGGTCAACTGTGCACTGGACACACACTCGCCTCGGCTCGTTCTACACTCTGCGAGTGTGTGTGCGTGCGTGTGTGTGTGTGTGTGTGCAAAAATATGGAAACATTTGGCACTAATTGCATGTGCTCAGCAGCAGCAGTAGCTGCGACGTCGGCCACGTCCTGCAGCTCGTCCTTAGTCCTGGCCAACAGAAAGAGCGACAGTTATGACAGCAGAGCCGCAGCACCGCACAAAGCACAAAAGAAATTGCGCAAAAATCGTTGTAACAAAAGAAGAGTGCACCAATACACACACACACTCACACATGCACAGACACACACACCACACACACACATGCGTTGTTAAAAGGGACAATTGCAGGACATCATAAACGTTTGCGAGTCGAAAAACATGGTTCAAGTCAGCCCCGTCGCACTTTGGTGCAAAACCATTGGAAAATTATTCATTTTTGCTTTGTTTAAGGTGAAGTTTTCTTAATTTTATTTTATTTATTTATTTCAGGAATCTGGCAGATTACAAAATGCAATAAATTATACTTAAGATTTGTTTGAAAAATGTTAAGAAAAAATATCTATTCATTTTTATTGGTTTCCTTCAATCTTAGAAAGAAAATTTCTTTAGAATATATAAATCAACAATTTCACGCTGCACTGTATTAAAGAAATAAACTATATCATTATTTAAATTGTTTAATATAAAAATTTGAAATATATTTTAATATTTTTAATAATATTTCAATATTATTACTAATATAGTGAATTTCTCAGCACCTTCCTGCTGTCTCAACGTCAGCTACATTTGTGTATATTTTATCTCTGATATAGTATGCATAGTATATGGTATATTTAACATACAAATAACAACTTATATATATGTGTTTTAGATACATATGTATATATTACATATATAAATATATGTTTATTTAAATATGCAATTTCTCTCATTTAAATTTCTGAAAGTAAAAAAAATCTCAATTTTCATCTGTTTATTTCTTAACAAAATTGCAAGCCAATTTAAGGCTGCCACTTTGTCAGGTGTCGCACCACTGTGTACCGCCCACTCACACAGAAGGCGACTTGCCTCGACAGCGAAACTTCAAAAGTCAGCCAAAGGACGAGTGCCAGCAGCAATCCTGTTGCTCCTGTTGCGGCTTCCTCGGCTGTTGCTGCTCTTCCTTCTCCTCCTCGTGCTGTTGCTACTTCTGCTGCTGTTGCTCTTTTCTAATAGTTGTTACACATACGCGTAAGGGCAGCATACACACATAAAACGACACCGAGAACAACAACAGCAACTGTAGCAACAAGGGCAACAACAACAAATGGGCAACAATAGCAACAAGGGCAACAACAAGGACATCGACGCCAATGACAATACAAAAGGAAACCCGCGACATATGTACGTCGACTGCGGCATGGGCTTATTACGTTTTTCAATAAAAGCCATCCACACACACACACACACACATGCACAGAGGCAACACTCACACACACACACACACACACTTTTATATACGCACACACATTCATATATATTGCGACGTTTATGAAATTCGCCTGGCAAAATGTTGCTCAGTTTGTTAAATTGGGCTCTGAAACACACACTCCCCACACACACACACACTCCCTGCACACACTCCCATACACACACACACACACATATGGAGACAGACAACCTTCCACATTTCGTTAAGCTAATTAGTTATATTAGACCAATCTCTGGATTTAATATAATGTAGAAAATTGTAGCTTGTCTATCCTCAGGCGCATTTCGTGTGCTCCTCTCAATTATTTGCTGTTCATTTTTGAACTAGATCATCTAAAACTGTCAGCATTTTGGAGACTAATGAACGCATAACACAGTTGATTAGCTTGCGTTGCCGCAGGACAATACATCAACAAGTTGACTAGCTTTGATGAACAACAAATCTTTAGCTTGAGGCAAATTGGAACTTGTTCTTCGGAAATGTGTTCCATTTACTTTTTGTATAGTGCTACATAAGTACTAAATAAAATTAGCTACAAATCAGATACCTAGATAAAAGCTTCTTACTATTTATTAATATATATAATATATTTAGTCATAAGTGTAAACTGCAAAATGAAAATGAGCTAATTATGAACTAGTTCATACCGAACAGAGAACAAGAAATTTTCTAAAATATATTTTTTTTATATTCATTTTCTATTTTATTCTTATATTTCTTAGCTAATCGCAGTGGAACTAGTTATTTTATACCATTAGCTCAATTGTGAACTAGTTCATTTAGTAGGAAGTATCTTAAATTTATTTTTGCTTGTTATATGACTAATATGATGTGCATAACCTTTCTATATTTTTCAGTGGAACCAGCATGAATCAGTTTCAATTCAATGACTTAGACCAGCTTTGAACTAGTTCTTTTTCAGCCTAAACTGGTTGCATATGAAGTTTTATTACTGCTATATTATTGCTTATCTCCACGTATCAGCAATCTCATTGCCATCAAATCCGAATGGCTCAGCTCGTGAACTTTGCTAGTTATATCACTCGGAACCACTCCTGGTGAACCGCTCCTTGAACCATTGTGCAATATTTAAAGTGCTGCGCTTTAGCCTATGACAAATAGTTTCGCAAAAGAAGTGCAGGTAGAGGCAGACGAGAGCTAAAGGTGGAAGGGAGGTAGAGGTGGAAGAGGGGAAGAAGGGAGGTAGAGGTGGAAGAGAGAACGATTCCCTGCCACAGATCAGTTCATTTCACAGTCGAGCTATTTCACGGCATCGTTTGCTTCAATTGCCGTCGGCGGGTCCATAAAGCAAATGGTTAAGTGTCGCCATACGCATTCGCATGCAGCATAGCACCAGATATTGTAAAAGTTTGAACATTTTCATATTTATCGATAACATTTATCGATAAAAACACATTTAGAAATGGATACGCGTTTGGCAGCTTGCTGCATTAGTTTGTGATAGTTTCGCTACTGATCTCTAGCAGTTATCGATTTATTTTTATCGATTACCGATGCCTATTTTTATGTGCGATATTTCCGATAGCTTTTCAATTGCCTGCAGCAGTGAGACGTTTGTCAAACTACCCACAAACCGATAAAGGGTATAGATATGTCCAAATTCTGTGAGTGCTTTGCTTCATTTGGCTGGCGGCATGCAGCAGCAACAGCAGCAGCAGCCACTGTGCGCAAGAGTGTGTGCGTGTGTGTGTGTGTGTGTGTGTGTGTGTGTGCGGGAGTGTGCAAGCCTGTTAGGGTCTGTTTTATTGCGCCATAAACACGCACTTAAGCGCATATACATAGATACACACACCACTACATACACACCCGCACACACACACACATACTCACACACGTGCCCCACAGCCCCTTGCACGTCTTGCTTCCTACCCATCCGCCACATCCTGCCCCAACCTTCAACCCGGCGACCCTTGGCCCTATACCCCGTTCCAAAGGGCTGAACTCTCCTCGTCCCGCTCGCGTTTGCTGTAACTTTGTGCAGCCTTTAGGAATGTGTAGCCGAGCGTAAAATTTTGATTTTTCCAACCACCCACACACACACACACTCCCACACACACGCACACACTTGTACTGTGCTCGCACGTTGTGAATAAAAATCATATCTTGCATACAATTAGCTTTAATATTTTAGCACTTTTCTTAATGTACATCAATAACGCACAGGATAAAGCGGCAAAGAATGGCAGCGAAGAGGCTCAACAGGAAGAGGGAGTGAGGCAGAGAGGAAGGCGAGGAAGAAGAAGGAGTGAAGTAGTAAGGGGTGTACATGCAAATGAATGATTTATATGGCGACTGTTAGGAGCCAAATGTGAACAGTTTTCGTGCACATTCTTTACAATTATTGAGCCTAATAAATCTAGCAGGAATTGAGAGAATTACGAAGAGAATAGGTGGAGAGAGAGAGAGAGAAAGAGAGAGAAAGAAGGCAGTAATAAACTTAAGCAGAAAAATAAAGCTAAACTTGTAAAATGTGCAACAATTTTGAAATTTATACAACAGTTTCAATATGAAACAAGGCAACAAAATTGGTAAATCATTTCCAGACAACGAGATATCAAAGGTGCCATATTTAAGCTTTATTTTCATATAAGAAACTGTCAATTGTGTCAGACGTTTGTGCAATGCCTATGTTTAATTAGCTCTTTATGTGTATATGCTCTTAAAGTGCTATACCTATGTTTAATTATCTCTTTGTATGTCATACGTATGACTAACAGCTGGCACATGAAACATTTCTACTTGTATGTCCACAACAGGTTGTCATGTTGTCATGTTCTCATACTTCCCCAATAACAAGCACTACATATGTCATACAATATTTTCAATATGAAACAAGGCAACAAAATTGGCAAATCATTGCCAGATAATGAGAAATCGAAGGTGCCATATCACAAATTGTTTAAATATTGGCAAGCTTTATATAAAAATTCATAAAAGAAACATTCGCTTGAATCCGAAGTCGGACTAACAAGTTCCTGAAGTGCCCTTCCTATGTTTATTTATCTCTTTATGTATCATACGTATGACGAACACATGTAACATATCATTTGTATGTCAACAACAGGTTGTCGTAACCTCATAACTTCCTCAATAACAAGTTCTACATGTGTCATACGTAAGACAAGCAGGTGACTTATGAAATCTATCTATTTATATTTCAACAACAACTTGTCACATACAAGACAAGCTTAACCAATTTCATAAGTGTCATACGTATGGCCAACGTGTGACTTATGAGTAAGTTCTTCAACAGGTTAGCGAATCCTCATACTCCCATAACTTGCAGCTAAAAATATGACGCTATGTCTGATATGCACGTGTAATGTGCAAACAACTCGTACAATTTCCGATTTCTATTCATATAATATTTCATCGCAATCAGACACATATGGCTGTCAATGACACGGACTGTCATGTGGAAAGTGAAAGCCGAAACAGAGTTATAAACGCACGATATGACAAGCCATAATAGTCTATAAATAAGTCGTGTACGTAAGCCAAAGATATGCCACAGACGAAAGACATTCCAAAAGTGAAAACAGCTTGCAAAGCGCTCCAAGTTGCAGCAAGTTCATGGAGATTCGCGCAGGAACCGACGCTTAAGGCCAATAAAGTCCGAGAGGATATTTCGCAACGGTTTATTAGATTATATTTTATCACCCTTTCGACAGATTTTATGGTCTATACTCGTAGTTGTTTGTGGTTGCAACTCATGAATGAAAGCAAAGACTTTAATAAATTTCATTTCTGACTTCTGTGGCCGGAAGACAGCGAGGGGGCGTTGGTGGGGAGGAGGCGTGGCAGTGGCAGGCCAAGTGTTGCGCCATAAGAGACGCAAAAATCTCGGCGTAAACTAATTATGTCTGCTTTTTAGGCGCTCAGGCAGCCGAGTCAACACACACACACACACAAACACACGCAGACTGCACGCATAGATATTGAATTTCTAAGCGCAAGCAGAGGCGTGGGTAAAGGAAGGAGAAGGGGGCCGAAACTCGCAACGTATTCAACAAGTTTTCGCTTTAGTTTTTCTTTGAAAGTTTTCGATTATGATTTGCCATAAAAAAGCTGAGGTTTTTTTTATCGGTATTCATGTGTGTGTGTGTGTGTGTGCAGAGCAAATCCGTTATAAACATTTTGTTTTAATCATACTCTTTACGTTATTTTTGGAGGCATTTTGAAAGCGTCGCTTATGCGGCTTATTCAAGCGACTCTCTGCCGTCGCTCACCAATGTCCTGCACTGTTAGTGGACCGTTAGTCGCAGTATAACAGTTATGCTACGGTTAACAGTGCAGCGAACTGTTAATGTTAAGTTAACAGCGGTAAAGAGAGCGTTATGTGCTCTTAAAAACAAGATTTGCGCTCTTTAGCTGTAAAAACAGCGACGAGTATAACAGTTGTTATACTAGCGTGTATAACAGTTAGTCCAGCTGTGGGTAGAAGGCTGAATTCTTATTTAATTTAATAATATATGAATTATAATTTAGCGCTTTTTGCTTTAATTGACGAATTTTTAGCTATAATTTTTCTTGTGTGTGCTTCTTGCTTAGTCGAGACACGCACCCATCGTATAAGAGCTGCAACCCTTAAACCTCTCTCTCTATTTTTCTCTCTTTTGGCACTATCATAAATCACGACGGTATTTGATTAGCGTCACTTTCCGCTAACAGAACAATCAATTCCCATTTACAGTTAACAGTTCCTCGCTCTTTTCTCTCTTTCTCTGCAGTAATGTGCTCTTTGAATACGACGCATGCGCGCGGGGGGAGTCTCTTTACTGTTAACAATCACAGGATGTTTTATAGCTATCCTCTTTGTTATACTTGTAGCACACAGTGTCCCATAAACCACAGCGCACTCAAGTAAGCTCTTTGTGGTTTTCGGAGACTCTTAATGCAGGAAATGCTGTTTTCCGTTTAGGTTAGGTTAAGGTAAAAAAGTTAACAGGTTGGGAAAGCGATACACAGAGGAGGTAAGCAAATGAAGTATGGAGATGGGAAAGAGTAAGAGGGATCTTTAGGCATTTAGTTAGTTAGTTAAATGAAAGAAGAAGGGTTCACAAAGAGCTAGGTATAAATTTCATCTTAGCAAATTAAAAAGAAAAGAAATATTGGTAAATTAAAGAAGATTCAAAAGTCTAGCTAAATTTTACTGAAGAGGCAGCTAAATAATATTAAGAAGTGCAAATATTGGCCGTATTTCTAGCTTACTTTGTACCTAAATATTTGATTCAGCTTTATCCTAGTGAAGAAATTAATAGCTAACATTGCAGCTAAAGAACGAAAGCTTCAAGTGTCTATAAGTTATGAATAATAAAAAGAAAGTCCAGCTGAATGAAAAGGTTAGCTAAACCCTTTAAAAATTACATAAGCCTAATGAACCTTAGAAAACATCTAGCTAAATATAAACTAAGTCCAGCTGAATGAAAAGTCTAGCTAAACCGCATAGAGGGAGTAGCTAAATAAATAGCAGAGGTAGCTAAATTCAAAGAAGAGGTAGCTAAATAAAAAACTAACCCGATCGAATGCTGGCAAAGAAAGGCTGCCAGGGAATTCGTGTTAAACTTAATAGTGAAGGAATTCTTGAAGGAAACTAAACCAATACATGCACCACTTATTGCATCCATCAATCCGCTGTGTGACTGATCAATCTGCCAAGCGATGGCAACTCGTTCTAATTTCCGCAGCAAATGCAACGACGACAATGAGAGCGGAGAGAGGGAGAGAGCGGGGAGAGAGGGAGCTCAGCTTGGTTGGCGGTTGCATTGGGACGTGCTCAGGGCGGCAGCGCTGCATGTGTATGTGTGGGGGTGCGTGTGTGTGTGTGCGAGTGTGCGTGTGTGTGTGTGCGCGCGTGTCCCAACAGCTGTAATTTGTATTCAAAATGGGGCCTAAAATGAAATTATCGACCACAGACGGATTTCAGACGTGGATTCAATTACAAAACACACTTTGGATAGTGGCAGTCAAGTGGCAGCTATGCCACCAAACTCCCTTCCCCTCCCCCCTCCCCGCTGCCTCTGCATCGTTAGCTACTCCCTTTAGAGGCAGGAGGGTGGGAATGAGAGTTGGGGTTGGTCGAGAAGTTCGGCTGCTTGGTTATCTCCGTGCGCTAACTTATGCAACAAATACAAATACAAATACATATGCATAAATTGCTGTCTCTATGATTATGTGTATATGTGTGTGTGTGTGCGGGGGGAGAGGGGCGTGGAGTTGTGTCTGTTATGAGATTTGCTTACGAAATGAACATCATTATCGAGATGCTTGCAACACCCACACAGGCAGCACTTAACGGCCAGTTCTGACGTTGGTTAATTAGTAACACACACACACACACACACACCTGCTCTACATGTGTGTGTGTGTGTGTGTGTGTGTGTGTGTGTGTGGTTGGCATACGCTTTGTCTCGTAACGTAATTGCCCTGTATACAATTGTAATTATAAACCACTAATAAGATTCGAACACGAAACGATTTTCAAACCTTCCACCTTCCCCTCTCCCTCATCCTTTCTACGGGCTCCACGTGACTATCTCATCTCCCTACCTCCCTCCCTACCTCCCTTAGCGCCATCCATGCACATCGTCACATCAACAAGTTAATTTTGCATTTTGCGGGTTAATGGGCGTGGCAATTGTAGACTGTTTGTGTGTGTCGGAGTTCTAAGCTTCCGTGAGTAGTTACAGAGTGGGGGAGGGAGGGAGGTGCGGAGGGTTACCTGGCAAGGTACTGAAATTATTGTTGTATTGTAGCAATGTGAGTATTTAATGCGATTAAAATGGCAAAGAGCAGATTGGTCGCGTACCTTGGTCAAAGTTCATTTGATAATTACAACATAAGGTGTTCAGGTATCCCAATTGGCACCGCTTTCAAGTCCAGTGAGGTTTGAAGTGGGGACACCTCAATCTCAACTTCACCTCAACCTCCTGCTTGGTACTGTCTTATCTCCTCTTCGTTTGCCACTTAATCCCCATCGAACTCAAGCCACAATGCCAAGTGCTGCCGCTGCTCTGGCTGTGGCTGTGGCTAATTGGCCCTTTTGTTGCCTGGCAATGTACCGTTATTTACAAAGATGTTCAACCCCCTTCCTCCCTAGTACACCACTGGCACCTACTAATCACTCTGTGTCCAATTGGAGTTATGGGGATAACTGTAAATATACCCTTGAACTCAGAATGGAATGAAGGTTTTATGTATTTAAACAAATTGACCTGCAAGAAAATATTTCGAGAAAGTCAATTTATTATACTTACAATAAATATTAGTATATTAAGTATATTTTCAATTAGATTTCAAAATATTTTGTTAGAAACCATAGATCATTTTTTTTTTTTTTTTTTCCATTTTTATTCGTATTCTATCTATATTTTGGATTAGTATTTGTTTGGTTTAGTTAATTAATATAATACTAATGTGGTATTTTTTAATTTAGATTTCTAAAATAGATTGATAGAAAAGAAATCTTAAATTTTTTTCTTTTCTTGTTGAATAAACGACAATATAATTTTTAAATAAATTCCAAAATATTTTGTTAGAAATCTTAAGCAATTTTTTTTTTTTTTTATATATACAGTGTTGGAAAAAATAATAGAAACAACACTTGCACCTGGACGAAAATCTAAATTGCTCATTATGTACAAGCACTATATGCACGAAATTGGCATCAAATAGAAGGCTGATAACTGTACTTTAATATGCGACTTGTTTCAGGTCGATTCGACCTTTGACACTTTAGCAATCTGCGTCTAAAGGAAAAAACTCCCTTTTAAGCTGGAAAAAATAATAGAAACAAACGACATTTTTTTGAATATTTCTCGTTTTTTTCTGTGAATTCTTAAAAAATGGCTTGTATTCAGTACTTTAAGGTAAGTCTAGTTAAGAATGACCGAATTTGTGAAAAAAATCGGTTCCATTAACCTGTAATATGAAGGAAAGGTCACAGGGGTCACTGCCCACCTGTATAGCGCAATATTGTCAAAGTTCTTCCTTATTTTTTGGACTCAATGCATCCAATCCCTTTCTTTTATTACTCCTCACACGTGTTCTATCCGATTTGAGCCCGGGCACTGCTCAAACCGCTCCAATTTATTAAGTTGCTGATCTTGCACCCATGTACTAAGCAGATTCGAGGCAGGTTTGGGGTCATAACATTGTATGAACTCACATTTTACCGCCTTTTTTCGTCGATGGAGTAGAAGAATACCTTGCAGGCGATAGTGTGTAGTCGGTCAATAAGTAAAAGTCTGATTAAAAAAAAATTCAGACGGGTAGTCAGCTGGGAAGGTTCCACCGCTTAGTAAGGAAAATATCGTTAAAAGGCTATGTTTCGCAAATCAAAAAATAGTGCCCCAAATTTGGAAAAAATTACTGTGGTTTGATGAAAGTAACTTAAATTTGTTTATATCTAATGGAAAACTTTACGTAAGACGTCCAAAAACTACTGATTCCGATTCCAAGCCCCCCACACCATTTGTGGTGTAAATGTCATTCTATGGAAATTATTTGCCCCTCTGTAGTTGGTGCGATATTCTTGATATAGGAACAAATGTGGGCTCCAGACTTCGTACACACACTAAAGAACGTGATGCTAAGGAAAAAGTCCGCTTAAAACGGGGGCTTATGGGGTATAATGACCCCAAACCTGCCTCAAATCTGCCTAGGCCATGGGTGCAAGATCAGAAACTTAATAAATTGGAGCGGTTTGACCCATCCCCGGATTCAAATCTGATAGATGACAATTGAGGAGTAATAAAAGAAAGAGATTAGAGGCATTAAACCCGAAAATAAGGAAAAATGTTGACAATATTGCGCTATACACGTGGGCAGTGACCTCTGTGACCTTTTCTTCATATTACAGGTTAATTGTACAGAATTTTTCCACAAATTTGGTCATTCTTAGCTAGACTTACCTAAAAGCATTGAATGCATGCCTTATTTTTGAGAATTTACTGAAAAAAAACGAAAAATATTCAAAAAATGTCGCTTGTCCCTTATATTATTTCCAGTTCATAAGGGAGTTTTTTCCTTCAGAGGCAGATTGCTAAAGTGTCAAAGGTCACATCAACTCGAAACAAGTCGCATATTAAAGTACAGTTATCAGCCTTCTATATGATGCCAATTTCACGCATATAGTGTTGTACATAATAAGCAATTTTGATTTTCGTCCAGGTGCAAGTGCTGTTTCTATTATTTCTTCCAACACTGTATATATATTTACCATATTCTATGTATATTTTGGCAATGTATTTATTTGGTTTAGTTAGTTTATATAATACTAATGTGGTATTTACTTTTTTTAAATTTCTCAAATAGATTGTAAGAAAAGAAATCTTTAATTTCTTTCTTTTCTTATTGAATAAAAAGTTTTAATAAAATTGTTAAATAGATTTCAAAATGTTTTGTTAGAAATCATAAAAAATATTTTTATTTTTTATTTGGCTTAGTAACTGTTTGGTTAAGTGAGTACATATAATACTAATGTGGCATTTATTTATTTAGATTTTTCAAATAGATTTTTAGAAACGAAAAAAATTAATTTTTCCGTTCCTTGTTAAATAAAAAGTTATACTTTTAAATATATAGTTTTGGTTTAGTATTTATTTGGTTTTTTTTAATTTATCAATTTTCTATGTAGTGGTTCTATGAAGTATGCATCAGAATAGATATACAAGTATATCAAGTTACACCAACTTCTTAGTATTATTATTAATTATTTGTTCAAGTTCCGTCTCCTTCATAGAGCAAATTGTGAGCGTAATTTATGAAAAGTAACTACCGCGCAAGTTGTCATGTATTTATGGTATTTTCTTGCAGTATTTTTGCAAGTACCTAGCATAGCGAACTAATTTCCAAGCTCCCTTCAGGCTGTGCGCCAATTTCTAATGCGATTTGATTTGCGCAGGCGGCTGCAACAAGAACGCGAGAATGCCGGACGCGAGCGCCGGAAAGGATTGCGCTGGCTTTTCCACTGTTTCTGGGGAAATGAAAACGAAAATGGAAATTGACAAGTGGACAGCCAGACGACAGAACAACCCGACGACGAAGATGGAAGAGAAGAGGGGGAGCGGGGTGAGACAAGACGAGACGAGGGCCAGCCAAGCCAGCGAACGCATTCATATGTGAAATGGAAAAAATTATAATCCAAATAAGAGAATGCAAACGCAACGAAGAAAGGGAGGAAGAGGGGAAGTGAGGGAATATGGTGGGGCATGAGGTTGCAGAGCGTTGCTAAGAAGTTGAATCGATGACGGATATGTGTTGATGGGCGCCCAAGTCGCCAGAGATTGGGTCGATTGGGCTCTGGATTGGACTCTGGACTGGACTGAAACCATTTTTTGAAAATTTCTTAAAATTCAATAAATATTTATGAGTTGATAATGCCAAAGTGAGGCAACGCACACACACACACACAAACAGCTGGCTTGGTTGCTTGGTTGAATTAAATAGATTAAGGATACGAGTGGAAGATGGGAGGGAGAGAGCGGGAGAAGGCAGGCACTCGACATCATGCAAACATGCAGAGCTGGACGAGAGAGAGAGAGAGGAATTTGCCAGGTTTACTCGTGTGTGTGTGTGTGTGTGTGTGTGTGTGTGTGTGTGCATCTCAAAGTTATACAGCCAGGCGAAGTAATGCGCATAATTCATATTTATTTATTGCATCTGTTCATAATCAAGTAAAGGACAAACAAGCCCAACTGCATTCCATTACATGTCTTCCATCTCCCTTCCTCTCTCCATATCTCTACTCTCTCTACACCTCATTTGAAAATTTCATAAATTTAAGTAGGCCACGGCACCTCATTTGAAAATTTTATAAATTTAAGTAGGCCACGGCGACGAAATTTTTCGAGCTAGCAACTGCTCAACCTCAATACATTCAGTTTGTTCTTGGCTCTCGCCAAGAAACAAATTGAAAAAAATTTTCAATTTTACAAAATTGTTTTAGTTTTTTTTCGTTTGCTGTTGTATTTCCTTTAAAATTATTTATTTGGTTTCCCTTTTTCGGTTCAAAATGTTTTGCAAAGTTAAACTGTCTGGTCACTTTAATTGAGTATTGTAACAACCAAAAAAAAATCCTTTAGACACATTTTACACTCGTCCACATATATACGTGCGCTTTCGAACTACGGAAAAAAGAAAAAAAAAAGAACCCTCTTGTACTTGTCAGTTTTCACAACAATTGGAAAGGATCAAGGTTCGACTCGATTCCTTTTCCATTGATTCAAATTGTTTCTATCGTCTAGCGTTCTCCCGTCGCGCTATAAACCGCCCTGGGTGAGTTATCCTTATATTTCTTGTGTCTCTTAATCAACCTCTCCCTCTTTACAGCTTACATTGGCCACATCCTGCTTGCGCTGACTTGATATTCGATTTGAACCACATATGAACACTGGACGGTACCCATGCCATCGGGTGTCGGCACAGCAACCTTTGGTATGTGGCTTGCGTCGAGTGGACACCTTGAACACACACGCCTTTTGGCTTTTAGACGGTAAGAGTGCAAGCCAAGGAGAACCTTCATTAATCCTCGTACTCTCCTTTAGCATGTTATAACCCGACATGAATCGGTTTGAGGTCAAGAACGAAGCTTATATCAACTACACACTACATATGTTTTCACATTCTTTGCAGAATAACGGTACCACGTTCTTGCATAGCGAACGGCTGAGTTTGCGTTATTTTCTCCAATTTTCCCACAAGAACCGCGTTAATTCCGAAAATAAACAACAACGACAACGACATCTTTAGCAACAATTGTCAAAACACTCTTTACCCGTTTACTCTGAACTGGATTACGGAAACCCAATGGTCTTCGTAAGCAGAGCACCTCCGGCACACACTCGTTTATATTGCAGTAACAATTCTCAACCGTTTTTCTCTCGTACAGCTTAATTCAAGTACATGAACTTTTGTTTGTTATTCAACTATGGTAAGTATATCGAATACAATTCTCTGGTTTTCAAACTTACTTTCTCGTCTCTTCACAGGTCGATTAATGCCTTCACAGGCTAATTAACGCCTCTCCTCTGTTAAAAAGCGTTAAAGAAATACTAAATATAATACCATTAACCAATGCCATTAATATGATACATACTTTAATTCCATAACCCCCGATTTACACAAACGATTGATTACCGAACAATGTTGACACTTAATGTAAAGGTAAGTGTGATTGATATCTTTGTAAATCTAGTATTTATTTATGATCCCTAAACCTTTCAGCCTTACTCAATTCGGAACGATACACACATCTCTGTTAACAATAGTTGGTTGCGTAACGACTTACACGCATTAAACACTATGATGCAGTCCGTTGTGCTCGTCTGTAGTATACTCTTTGTATCGATTTCTTAAATAAACATTATATTCAGCGTACTTTGTGTTGCATACTTTTTGGGGAGTGGCTTAAAAATAAAGAAAAGAACTAGATGCTCATTGGATTAGAGAAAAATTTGTAATCTTATCCCTAATGGAATAAAAAAATAAAAATTGGAATCTGATACCTAATAAAATAAACAATTAATAAAAAAAAAATAAATAAAAATAAAAACTTATCAATAATTATAAGTAGTCTTAGGAGAAACAACTATAGATGCTCATGAGGTTATAGAAAAATAGTAATCTGATACCTAATAAAATAAACAATTAATAAAAATAAAAAAAAATACTAACTTCTACTTATTAATTTAATTATAAGTAGTCTTGGACCAGAAACAACTATAGATGCTCATTAGGTTGAAAAAATTGTAATCTGAATAATAATAAAAAAAAAAATTACTAACTTCTACTTATTAATTAAATATTGATACTCATTAGGTTATAGAAAAAATTGTAATCTGATGACAAATAAAATAAAAAAAAAAAAAAAAAAAAAAAAAATTACAATTCTGTTTTTATATTTATAAGACTCTGTAAACAGCCTTTGTTTATTTATTCATTATAAAAACACAATTCATTAAATCAATATGTGCAGCGCATCTTTTGGTCCATCAGTTTTTTTGTTTTAATATTTCTTTTGCTTGGTTAAAGAAAAAGAAATTCATCAAAGGAATTATTAGAAAAGTTTTCTAGTTGGCACCGTTATTGCGCGTTTGTGAGGTTATGTTGTGAGAGTGGTGGGGTATGCCATATGGATGCGGCTGATATACCCTGTCCGGGCTGAAGGAGTTTGTTCGTTCGATGGGCCCAGCCACAAGCCGCCAATAACGTTGAGCACGTCGAACGCGACGACGACGAAACAGATGAACAAACTTCGACAAACAACAAACAAACAAATAAACTCACTATGGAAGGGGGGAAGGGAAAGAGGGGAGGAGGGAAGGAGGGAAGGCAGTGAGCTGCTTGGCAGGTTGACTGCGGCTGCTGTTGGGCCGATGGGGATGCCAACTTATTTATAAAAACGAACGACGAGCGTAATGAAATTCTGTGCATATTCTGACGTACGCACACACACACACGCACACACACAGAGGCACTTTTTGCGTGCATAACTGTAAGTTCGTTTTGTGCGATTGTCTTGTACGAATGTGTGTCTGTGTGTGTGTGTGTGTGTGTGTGTGTAGTTCGTTCTGGCTCCGCGCGATGTCGCGTACGTGATGTTCATATTTTCATAGATTCAATAATTTATAAATTTTATGCTTACACACAACAACACACACACAGACACACACGCACACCCTCACACACACACACACACACACACACAGAGAGTCTGTATGATCTCTGCGCTGATTTGGCAGCGTCTGTTGCCCTTTCGACAACTTTTATTGAGATTCCTTGAACACCTCTTGTCTACCTTCTCTCTCTCTCTCTCTCTTTCTCTCCTTCCCTTTCTCTGTCTCTCTGGGGAGCAGCTGTGTCTAGCTTGGCGGCCATTGACTTCGTCGGTCATTCGCAAATCTCAGCGTGATATTTCGCCTAATCACATTAGCCGAAAACATGCAGAAAACTCGCCAAATAATCAAGCCAAATTAAGCTTTAAAAGTTAGTTTCGCAAATTAAAAAGAAGCCACAAATCGTTGCAAGGACTAATTAATATTAAAGAAATTTTATTGGGCGTCTTTGTATTTTAGGATTATCTATGCAATTGACAGGGTATGTTGTCTATCGAGCAGTTTAAATTTTAATTATGCATACTTAATTTCTTTGCAAATTATTTATTTATTTTTCTATGACTTTGTTGATCTCCCTAAGTCTTTAATCCCTTTAGATCTTTAATATGAGCTTGGCAACATCTTCTTACAGTAGAGTATATGTAGTATATCTAGTATATACCACAAATATACTGCTTTACTTTGACTACAACATGAAAAATACCCTGTACACCATGGCTAATTTGATTTACATGCGAGGGATGTAAACAAAAATTGTGTAGTCTACTTTTTGGGGGCGACATAAAACGCCTACAAAATATGCAACAAAATATAAGTGTGGGAATAAGAGAGACAAAGAGTAATAGTTAGAGAAGGAGAGGGGTAAAGAGAGAGGGGGAGAGAGATGGGGAAAGAGAGGGGGGGAGAGAGGGAGAGATAGAGAGCACATGCAAGTGTGTGCGACAAACAACAATAGCTTGGGCAACAACAACAAGAGCAACAAGAGGAACAAGGCGAACCGACTAAATAAAATACAACACGCAGAAAACGACGTCGACTCGTCGACACTTTCAGTTTTTTAACTCAATTTTCAATAAAAACAGTGCAGAAAACTTTTTTCTGTGTTGTTAACTTAATTTCGCTTGGCGCTCTCTCTTGTCGCAGCTAGCACAGCTCGATGCTAAAAGCATTTCATTGTTGTCCAACTCGTTCCAGCGATACCCATTAATCAAGTTGCATTGGGTTAGCTACTTGCAGTCATTTTGTATCCCAACTATTATATAACATTAATATCATACGGTATTCTAGTGCAATTTTCGATGAAATCAGAAGTATTATAAAGTTTCAAGAAATAAAAGCTAAAAATTTATTTTGCAAATAAGTTTCCGCGCCAAATTTAGGATCTTTATGGAAAATAACTGAATTTAAAAACTACAAGATCCAAAAACTAAAAATTCTTATATTGTTAAATTTGTTTTATGGTTTCTCAACTATTCTAATTCCATCTATTATATTCTATAGTTAATTAATTTCATATAAAACCCTCCCACGAAACCTTCACAAACATTTCCAACTTAAAGTCATTGAAATTTCAAGTGTTTTACAGGGTATGCTTTAGTTCACACCTCACACGTTCTAGCACTTGTTTTACTGTTGTTGCATTTGCTTGCTGGACGGGCAAGTGTGTGGGCGTGGCATCCAAAAACCGAGGCAACGGCATTTTACACGCACTGAAAGATTTCACTTACAGCAACGACGATGGCGACAAACGAGGGGCGCAACGCAAATTTGCCCCAAAAAGGGGGCGTGCAAAGGGGGCTAAAAGTCTACAAAATGCAGTTAGTGTCAAATGTGAGTTAGTAGCTGCAACACGCAGACACACACAAAGAGACACACACACATGGCAACTGCAGCCCGAAAATTCCCAAGTTGAGCGCAAATGGCTTAAGAGTTTCCTTTGCAAACAACATTTGACGAACAACCAGAGAGAGAGGGAGTTAAAGAAAGAGAAAGAAAGAGAGAGGGGGGGGAGTGAGGCAGAGAGTGTGTGTGAGCTGAACTAAATAACGCGCTGATACAGTTACAGTTAAGATCATTTTGAGCGCATTGTCCATAGATTAGCTGATGTTTTTTTCGCAGCACAAAGGGATAAAGATAAAGGATAAACTGTGAAAGGAATGCGGTTCATGAACTTTAAAACACTTTCTAGATAGAAAAACTCTGAAAAAAAACATAAGGTAAAATATATTTAAAATTTTTATTTATATTTAGAAAGAATTAAGAATAAATGCTCGAATAAAGAGCTCAAGAATAAACCTTATTTAAGGTACCAAATTAAACGAACCTAATAGAAATTTTTGAAAATTGGATTGAGAAGACTTAGTTCAAAGTATGTCTATTTATGCATTTATATATATTAATATTAAACCCCTTTCAGTAGCATTCATGTAAGAAAACTTTTGGGCAACACTCAGGGAAAATCTTGCCACAGTTTCTCTCTCCTTTCCCTCTCTATTCCCATTTCAATCTCTCTGCACTTTAGAATTCCAGGTAAACATTGCTCATTGCTGAGGTCTTTATTCATTAGTGGCGCCATCTAGCGTACGGCACCGGCATGTCCGTTGGCATGTAAGACCAATCAGTTTTTCCAGGAAAATCTTTGCTGGGTGCGCGCTGTGAATAATAACAAACATTCGTACTTATTTGCGAATCATATCGAATATCTTGGATGGGCCATCGTTCATGTGGCTCAATGGAGTAAGAGGAAGCCAGAGCAAATGGCAGTGAGTGTGAGGGAGAGGCGGCACACACACACGCACACACAAATGCAATTATTATTGTTGTCATTTTTAGTCACTAATCACTCTCGAATAACAGGCCTCGCCGATACCGTAGCCGATGCCGCCGCCGGCAGCGTCATAATAAAAATAATGATGTGACATAAAAAAGAAGGCAGCGCGACGCTGCCACAATCGATCCGGGTGTCTTTGTGGGTGTGCGGGTGTGTGTGTGTGTGTGTGCGGGTGTGCGGTTGTGTGTGTTGTCATAAATCTTTCATTGATTGCAAACGAAGACATCGAAGACAACGTTGACAACGAGCAAGATGAGCCGTAGCAGCTGGCAAGAGAGGGAAAGAGAGAGAGAGTGAGAGAGAGCGGGGAGAGTGGGTCAGACAGTGGCACACGGCGGCGGCGACGGCGGCGGCGGCTTCTTCCGCCGGTGGTTGAAGTTGCCTGTTGTGCCAAAACAGCAACTGAAATAGATATAAATGTATCGCGCTGTGTCGCCAAGGCAGTGCGCGGCGCTGTTGCTCATTTCGCGATACCCTACACTGTGGCGGGGTATATCAGCTAATGGGTAGCGATATGAATTGATGAGGGTTAACCAAATGATTCGAGTAATTTGCAAATGCAAAAGCTAAGCATAGAAGTAAGTAAGTTTCATTAAAAATTTGCAGTTTTAAATGACTCATAAATTGCTTAGACTGTTTCGAGTCATTTAAATGTTTTGATTTACTTGTAAATATAAGATGTGAAGGATAAATATTTCAAGTACTATGAATGATTCCAGTTACTTAAAAACCTAAGTCAAATATATTATTAAAAGATTAAAAAATTAAATTAAACTAAAAATTAAAATAGCCGCAAATACTTAAAAGAGTTTGAAATGTTTCAAATGACTCGAATCACTTGCAAATTAAAGTATATTTTAATAGAAAATTATTGAAAACATACATACATACATACATACAAATATTCACCTATAGCTTATTCACTCTTGAGTAGCTTAAATGACTCTTACTAATTAAAATAATTCAAATGACTTGCTCAATACAATTAACTCGTATAACTCGCAAGTTTGTTCGCTGCTCCAAATGCCTCTTAGAATCCTAATACTCTGCTACACTACACTCTATGTACCTCTTGCCCTCTTTCTCTCTGTGTGTGTGTTCGTGTGTCGGTGTGCTTTTGTGTTCGTTTATCTTGTTTATCATGGATTTCATTATGGCTGCGGTTGCGTGTCTTTTGCTTTGCGGTGGCTTATGTCGCCATTCGATTTTGAAAATGTAAATCTCTTGTCCTCATCCGCATCCTTATCCTCGATTCTCATCCATGTACTCAACGCGAAGCGACTCGACTGCGACTCCGACTCCGACTACGAGTCGACGACTCGTCGATGGTGCTGGCAATGGCGATGGCGTTGGCGGCGTCGTTTGTCAACATGTCAGCTGCGCTGATTGGTGATTTCGATCTGAATTATTAAGTTGCTTTTAATGCGTTTGCTTTTGCTTTTGCCCCGTTGCGCGTTGCTTTTGCCTTCCTTTTTTTTCGTTGCTGCTTTTGCTTTTGTTTCGGTTTCGATGGCCGTGTTCGATTTTATGTGGCATACTTTCCAGCGCAGCCCGCGGCACATCGCGAAACAACAAGCAGCAGCATGAGGAAAACGAGTGCAAGTGGATCACTCGGATTCGCCTGGTGCTCGGTAATTGGTTCTTTGCATTATTTAGTGACATTTGACGTAGATGCTAAGTATTTTTCGATTGCCACAACCACGGCCACAGCAACCGAGAGAGAAGAGTGAGAGAGAGAGGGAGAGTGAGAACAGATAGATGGCAATCTCTGTGGCTTTTTTGAAGTGTTCTTCCAAGTGCATTCACAACTTCAAATGCACTTGCAGTATTATAAGGAATTTATTGTTATTAGGTATTATGGTAAGGCCCCTTGAAAAGTAATTGAACTTATGCGGAGTTTTAAGAGGATATACTGAATATCTAAGGTTTATTTCATGTATAAGTCATTAAACATTTGCATTGTGAGAGGGTGGGAACAATTAGATGACAATCTTTTGGTTTTTCAATTGCATTCACAATTTAAATATTAAATGGCTCTTAAAGCTTATAAGAAGAAACGATAGGGACTTAACAATCTCTTGTTAGGAGTATTAAATATTTATTTAGTGTTCAAATCATTCGAATCATTTGCAATACTTCTAATTAAATCGAATATTGGAAATCATTTGAATTAAAATGGAGAGAACACTTAAAAAAAACTCAATGAACCTGTTGAGATTTATTTGCACTTCGAATCATGTGATTTATGCAAATCATTCAATGTATTCAGAGAGATTCACTTTATTATTACTTCGTATTAAAGTTATATTTCTATGTAGTATCTAATTCTCTAGTAATGTATCTTTTAATACGCATGCAAATGTAATAATCTTTTTTATTTTCCTTTTTTGTTGTTTTTTCAAAAAATAAATCGAAATTTCATTGCACAGTCCCCGCACCCCCGTCCCCTGTGCTTCCCTTCCGGAACAAAAAGGATTACAGACAGGCCACAAAACGGCAAATGACTTTGATAAACCGTAGTCGAGTCTATGAGATTTACGAGCTGATTTCGAGAGTTACAAATACGATACACCAGAGAAGTTGAGCAAGGGGGAGGGGAAGGGTTGGGCGAGGCAGGCAGAGTTACTTGAGACGAGACGAAGTCCTCGTCGTCGTCGTCGCCGTCGTCGTCAAGTTGTCAGTGGCAAGAAAACTTTCAATTGCATTTTGGGCCAAGTTGCTTGGCTTATCTTTATTATCGCCGCTGTTATTATCCACAACAAGGCCGCAGGGGCGTAGAGAGGGGAGGGGAGAAGGGGGCGTGGCCAGGGGGGAGCTCGTAAAGTATGTCATGTGTCATAAATGACAGATTCTTAGGCATACTTCATTGATCCCTTTTGGCCGCAACGTTTTTACGACCACGACACACACACACACACACATGCACACACGCACACATGCTTACCAAATTGTTGCAGTATCTGTCGCACACACACACACATACACACGCTCACGTAGTGCGTGTTTGAAGTTTGCTTTTGATAAATGAATGGATTTTCAAAGGCGACGTTAATGAAATACGCACACACAAGACGCCCCAGTCTGGGCCTGGTCCTGTTCCTGGTCCTAGACCTGCTCCTTGCTCTGCTCTTTCTCAGCATGTGTCCAACTAGTGCGCACTCTCTCTATCTCTCTGTCGCTGTCGCCCTCTGTCTCTGTGTGTACTTCCATATATCCTTCAATCTATCAAACTCACGTGTCCGTCGTGTCTCAATTTACTCGCTTAGTTTATGTTCAACTGGCGGCGCTTTTGCTGCCGGCTCCGGCTTCTGCAGCCCGCAGCCCCTTGCCACATGACTTTCTGTCCCCCCTTTCCCACCACTCTCTACCCCTCAGCGCCCTTGACTGGCGACTATTTTGATAGAGTCCGTTTGGCATATTTATGAAGTCAACGCAGCGGGCATTGAAAGGACACAGACGCACATACTCACACACACTTACAAACACAAACACAAAAGGGTGAGGCGACTCTGACACGGACATAGACACATGACCCCGGTTCCTTTTACAGCTTGTCCTGTGCCACAACGCTTGTTTGTTTATTTTTGCATAAAAAATCAAGCATTAGAAATAACTAGTTTCCCAGTTTCCGCAAAGAGAAGAAAGCGTACAGGAAATGGAAATAAATAGCCGTAGTACTTACAAACATACTTATGTACATACAAAGATGATTAATAAACCTTGCAAAATGCCGCTAATTAGCAACTGCAAAAGCAGTTCACAAATTGGTTCAGTTCAACTGAACTGATCTGCTAAGCTGACTATCGTTCATTTGAGTGCATTCATCGTGAAGCTGCTCATACGAACTTCGTGCAAATGCTATCGATATTTCGATGCATAGTCACTGAGTAGTTCGTGAGTCTGATCATCGTGGAGTTGCTCCATTAAGCTGCAGCTATCGATGCCATTTAATCATCGCACTGCAGCTCATTTGCTAGTAGCCATCGATACTTCCATTTTAAATGTATATATAAATTTTTTTCCTGTTGCAAGATTAATGTATTTTTAAGGTCACAACATTTAATACAAGAGAGAAAAGTCGTAACGTTTAAATAAGAAATGAAGTTATATATGTTCTTTTGCTGAAGTTTGTCCGTGCCAAGGGTCAGGAGGGGGAGGACTGCTTGTGTAATCTGGGGGCGGTCTGGACAGCAGCTGTCTGGGAATGGCGCCAGGCCTGGAAGCGCATTATGAATTAAGCACAAGGCGGTGCTCAATAATTGCAAACTACTGAAGCATTTAATATTTTGAGTGCATTTCCGCGTTGCGCGCCGGCCGTGAAAATACACAAAGGTGCAAGAGGGGAAGGAAGAGCGAATCTAAGGAGATACACGACTTGCGCATATGCTGTAATATTATATTTTTAAAAAATAAATCATATACTAGTTTTATTTTATTGGATAAATATTTATCGCATTTATTAGATTTAAGGGAGCACCGCTGCTAATGTCGACTTAACCTATCGAACTATCGCAGCCATCTCCAATACGATTGTAAACAAGAGAAAAGTGAAAATTAAAATTTATAAACTGCAATTAAGTGTGCTGTATACCTCGCCAGCTGTTTACAGGGTATGGCAACAACAACAACAAATCGAACATGAAAATCGAAAGTCCGAGCCGGACTCGACTCCGGCCTGGCCCTGGCCGTAAAGTTAATAAAGTGCCCTGGAGGCGATAAACAATTTGCGTTTGCGAAAAGTCCAACCAAAGTGAAGGGGATGAAGCAAGGAAGAGAGAGGAGTGAAGGGAGGGGGCATACTGCGCCCAAGGCGTCGGCAATGCCTGCACACGGCCCAACGGACTGCGAACTTGAAATTCTAATTGGCATTTTATGCCACTGGACCACGGCCATCAGAGCAGAGTCACGCCCACGCCCACCTCGCCTCGCTGCTGCTCCTGCTGTTGACGACGAACAGGTGTGAAATCGTTGACGAATTCTCACGAATACGTTTAATCCGCTTTCTGATTTTTGTTGCAGCAGCCGGCAAAGGAGGAGCAAGAGGAGGAGGAGGAGGTGCAGGGCAAGTTGGCCCTCGTTGAGTTTTTGCATTTTGCGGGCGATATCATGTTGGATTAAAAGCACCCTTGCCTCGTCTGTGCTTCCCCCTTCCTCCCCCCTTCTGGTGCGACCCTGCGCTGCAAATTAATTTCGTGTACATTCCCTGCAGCCTTTTGCAAGTTTGTGCATGCCGCCTGCATGCGTGTGTGTGTGTGTGTGTGCGAGTGTGTGGCATATCGAGTTACCCACGTGTGTCCATCACTTGACCCACCATCTCCCCTCGCTCTTTCCCTTGTGCGCTGGCGGCAACCGCAAATGTTAAAGCGTCGCGCGGTGACTTTATTTGATTGTCTCTTCGTGGCAGGGGCGTAGGCGAGGGGGTAGCTGGGGGAAGGCGTAGATCCGCTCTGGAAATTATACAAAAACACTAGATCCTTTTTAGCATAACAGGATTGTGCTGCAAATTGAAATTAAACCCCTTCAGCTGACCCCCAGTCAACCTCCTTCTCTTCCCCAACTTCCTCTTTTATTTGATTTGCCTTCGCGCTTCATTTAATTGTGATTATTGCCGCCATCGACCTTTCATCGGCTCCTTCTGCTCTTTACACCCGGCATTATCCGGCGATTCTTGTTTTGAATGGCATATTTTGTGGCACTCGGAATTTGATTCGCTTATTGTTGCGCTTTTGGGATGCGAGAGTTGATTTCGTAATGTTGATAACTAATCCTTAGCATATTAAAACTATTCAATAATATAACCTTACTTTTATTTGTTTCCTTTAAAACACATTTACTTAACTTTTTAGTTTAGTCTCTTTTCTCACATTATTATAGAATAATTACAATACTATTTCTTTAGGCACATTAAACTAAATACATAGAATTATGAATAACATATTCGCTTTATTTATATACAAATTATCCTTTTTTATCGTACAGTGCAGTTCTTTTACATACATTTCATTATAATTTTCCACTGCTTAATCATAAGATTAATTAATCAAATAGTTCTTTTACATATCAGAAAGTATAGTCGATCCCAATAAGAGGAAAGTTGCTAGTCTTGCATAAAAAGAAATGTTTTTTTTTGTAAAAATCGACTGATTTTAATCTAAAATAAAATTAAATCTCTAAAATAAACTAAACCATTCATCACAGTTAGTATACCTTCCGTATTGCGTAAGAGCACATATATTATATATATTAGGATAGCTTAGTAGTCTACACAGCATTACCTCACCTACATTTACTACAACAAAATTTAATCAAAGTTCAAATCTAAGAAAAGTTTATGAATACCATATCTAATGAATATAATCAGCTCCGATCTAAGTCTGATGCCTTAGGCCTTCAAGGTTATTGACCTATTCATTATGGTGTTAATCTGTAGAACACAATAAGAAAAATTAATTTGGCAGAGAAAATTACTTTAAATTTTACAGCACTTCACAAAAACGTTTTCAAAGTACTCAGAATTCCCTTTGAAAAACTATAAAATAGTTTAAATTGTATTCATTGTCACGCCTCGTTTATAGCGCTATTTGCTGTCCCTTTCTCACGGCAACACGCTGCAAGTACATAAAGGTTTTCTTATTAAAGAAAAGAGTGTAGTATATGAGATACCCTGTAATGAAAGAAGAATAGAGAGAGAGAAGGTAAATGTATATTTAAATGCTTCAGTCTATGGATGTTTCAGTTGGTGCTTAATATCGCTATATAGGTAAAGGTATCTTCAAACTCTACCAATGTTAATATTACAGGGTATTTCACACATCCGAACATGCTTCACTATACTTTAGTCGACAAGGTCACTGGCTTTTGAAAATGCGCCTTGTTTGACAACTCGTTGGGTTCCATAATCGTAAAACTGTAGATGGTTACACGGTCTAGGGGAGTGAGAGTGAGGATAAGAGGGTGTTATAAAGGGGGTGCTTAGGGGAAGGAATACATGCATACATACATAAATGGCGATTAAATCTTTATTTGGTACCTTGACGCACGCAACGCAGGATATTCGGTTACACGCGGAACTGTTGACAGACATTTGACAGCGGAGATGTCCATGTGCAGCTCCCCTCCCGCTCTCCTTGCGACCCCCTGCGGCTCGATCGTGCAACCTGATGATTTAATAACTTGACGAGCTGATTAGGGAAGCCTCGCTTAAAGGGGTTGCCATGAAATTCGCATAGAGGGGTGTGGTGAGTTTGGCATGCGGACAAAAACTAACCACTAGGGGTTGGGCGCTGCTTGTTGCTTCCCATTGTTGTTGTTGTTGTTGTTGCGTTGTCAACGCAGCGTAGCCTCCTCGTGTGTGTGTGCAATGTGTGTGTGATTGATGACAACTCGAATAAGCGATGATTGATGCTTATTTTACACTTTTCGTTACAACACACGGCGACACATGTTTATTCATGCACGTGCACGTGTATGTGTGTGTGTGTGTGTGTGTGTAGCTGTTTTTTTCAGGATTATTATGAGCACACGTTCTCGAACGTCTCCAGACGCCGCAGCGGCAGCAGCAGCAACAACAATGGCGTCGCCACTGACGCCGCCGTCAACGAGCCGCAATCATCAATGTCAGGCAATCCCTGTTAGTGTATTGGTAATCGAGTGTGCCTGCGTTTGTGTGTGTGTGTGAGTGTGTGGGAGGGTTCTTGTGGTTTACTTATTGCTGCGCTGCAATACATCATCGCGTTGGCAGTTAGCCGCGCGTCGCTTGTTAGCTGATTCTGCAACATGCCAAAAGCAACAACAACAACAGCTCACCTCAACACCAACGGCCTCGCTGCCTGTCGTGCGCACAAAGTTAGTGCCGCCACCACATGCTGCACTTCACATATGGCAGCCTTAAAGCCTTAAACTGCTGCGCAAGTTGCATTATTATAATATTATTATAATTTGTATTTATTTATTCCTTCTTATTGGCAAAGACACATTTTGCACATCGATTGCACGCCTCTTCGATCGTTGTGGCGGCGCATGTGTGTGAATGGCAATGAAGTTTTCATCGAAACTAGTTCATAGGCGTCCAATAAGTAAATTAAATTTAAGTCGTATAATTTTTAAAATATATATGTATTTATTAATTAATTAAAAAAAATTTACTTAACTTTATTTTGTTCACACAACATTTATAAAACAACTGGAGCAGTAATTAATATTGTTTTGCAAGACTTATCGATAGTTGCTGATCGGTTCATTGCGAATTCGGCATGCGCAAAAACAGGCATCGCATTGCAAAGTTACAATTTGTTTAAATTAAATTAATTATTAAATAGTTTAAAGTAATGTTAAGTGTGAAGTATTAATCGTAAAATATTTATTTTATGAAATTACGAAATGTGCGCGGCCTTTTGGTTTTTTTTATAGGTAACTGATTTTTCTGCACAGACACAAATATACATAAGACATACATACGCTATGAATGCGTAGAAATGCATTTTAAAATTTAAATTCTTTTAGCTAAATATCTATATTAACTATAGCTCATTGTTTTGTTAATTGGTTAATTAATTTATGAAAAAAAATGTATTTCGTTGGCACTTTGCGGAAGGTTTTAGTCAGTTTTCAAGGAGGTGCTTGATGGAGCCCGCGCAGAAAAAATATGGCGGCTGGCGCTGTGCTGGGCCGCGGCTGCATGACGTCAGCAGCATGGGGCATGGGCCAGAGCTAGAGAGAGAAGAAAATAAGAGAGAGAGAGAGAGGGAGAAAAAAAGAAAGGAAGAGAGGGAATAAGAATAAATATGAACCAGAATACACAATAAGGCTGAATGACTCAGCAGAATTGCACTTACCTTACGATGCCGCCTACGGAAGCGCTGCCGATGTACCTGCGCCAACTTGCCGCTCGAGAGCAGTTCGCGTCTGCGCTGCTGCCAGGACTGTGAACAAATGCAAGACAAAGAAAGAACAGTATTAGGTTAGTGTATATCGCCCTCTCTCTCTCTACCTCGCTCACCTGTAGATTGACATCGTATTTGATGCGCTGCGCTAGCTGAGCTGCCTGCTCATGCAGTTGTCGTCGCAGCCAATCGAGACCGCCCTGCAGCTGCGCTTCTTCCTCCATGTGGCATATGTGCAGCGGGCTGCCACAATCTCTTGCCAACTGCTCCAAGCCGAAAGCATACTCCACGTCGTAGAGCTGCACGCCGTCTCGATGTTGCGTTGCAACCAGCAACACCGGCTTGCCGCGTAGTGACGCATGCTGCAGGCAGCGTTGCAGCAGCGCAAAGTTATCCTGCAGCTGCGCTTCGCTGCCGCTGAGATCGAAGCAGAAGATGAGTGCATGACACGAGACGTAATAATGCGGCCAAATGCGTTGCATATCCAGGCTGCCACCCACCTCAGTCAGCAGCAGCAGACTGCTGCAAGCTGATGATGGCGAGGTCGACGTCAATGGGAGCTCAGTGTCCGCCGCTGCTTTAACGCGGTAGCAGCGCACACCGTTCGTCGCCGCCAGGTCATCGGGGTCACGCTGTCGCTGGCTCAGCAGATACCCCAATTGAGTTTTTCCACTGCCCGTTGCGCCAAGCAGCAGCACCTTGAACTCTGCTGTCGCCTGCGCTGTCGGCGTATTTTTGCAGCAGTAGCAGCAGCAGAGGCGCAGCTTAGCGCACATCAGACCCATTTGCACATGGCGATTTCGCCGTATTATTTAGGTTAGTTTTAATTTTATTTTAATTCCTTATATTTAATATTTGTAACTATTTTCAAATCTCGTTTTGTTTGTTTACGTGCAGCGGCTGCCAGCTGACTGTGCCCAAGGGTCGCTAGGGGCAACCGTGGTGACCCTTTGTGGTGGCCATGCGTCGTCATGGTTAAGACACGTAGTCGCTGTTAACGGGCTTACTGTAAGTAAAACCGTTGGTAATACAAAAAACCGTTACATTTTGAAAGGAAAACTTGCGAAGCTTTTTAAAGTGATTTGAAATGAAATTGAAATGCATTGAACGGCAATTGAAATGGAATTGAAAAGGGATAAAAGAAACTGTTAATTTGAGCTTACTGTTACTGCACAGCTACTGTTAGTTAAAAGTATATACATTGCAGAGCTATTGTTAGTTAACAGTACTCTGCTATTGGCGCATTTCGAATAAGTTCTGCTAATGTCAAAGCTCACTACTTTGTCGCCAGGTGTCGCTTTATATATATGGTACCTATTTTTATAAGAATTTTACCTCTATTTCTATGTTAAATTTCCCTATTAAAAAGTATCTTATTTCCCCATTCAAAAGTACTTTATTTTCCCCCATTATTAAAGGAAGTTTACTAGGCATACCGAGAACAATTTTAAATATTAAATTGTACTTTATAAAAATTGTGTAAATTAAGTGAAGTCATCAATTGAAAGTGAATGCGATTAAGGTGAATAAGTGCAACGAATATGAGCGTGATTAACGTGAATAAGTGTATTAATGCCAGTGCCAGTAATGAATGTAATTGAGTAAACCGCAGTGTGAACAGGTAGGTATATGTAATTGCAGATATCCAAGTATCGTCAGATGTAACCTACACTAATTGTATTTACAGCCATCATATGG
The DNA here is from genome assembly GCA_018151435.1 of Zaprionus africanus. NCBI lineage: Eukaryota > Metazoa > Arthropoda > Insecta > Diptera > Drosophilidae > Zaprionus > Zaprionus africanus. The sequence continues at coordinate 352,896 of JAECXB010000076.1, forward strand.
GGATCATCCCAAAAGGGTTAACAGAGGAAAATAAGAATTATTTGTACGACACACGGACAATGCGAAATAAGGAGAACGATACCTATGTATGTTAAGAAAAATATAATTAAAAACTCTTAGACATCTGTTAATGACAGATAATTCCGAGTCGAAGTAATACATTGGATGAATAGATATTTCAAGACATGGAGAAAATATGAATGAAAGAATATATGCTGATCCAACGCAGCTATAACTGTCTACACTTGTGTGCATGTATCTACAATATTAAGGAAAATGATGTTCCTGTGATTCACTAGCAATGGAAGCTGTACAGGGATACAATGTTACTTTGGTAACATGCTGAAAATGAAATAAAAAGGATTTTCATTTTGAAGACTCTTTCAAGTTTCTTTATAGAATCATCAAAAAACGTTGCGTATTTGCCATGGCGACAAGTCAAGTGCTTAAGGGATATTTATTTGAGCACCTGAGTCGACTGACTGAGTCACCGTGAAATGCGTAATTTGAAATGCAAAGCTTTAATTGTGAACGTAAATTAATGGAAAATTAATTAGCCTGCCTGTCAAGCGTGACGTTAAGAAGACGCATGAAAGTGCTTCTCAGATTTGAGATTCACTTTTGATGAGAAATTCTATCAGTCGCGCGTGTTTACAACGTTACAACGTTTGTATTAGTAACTCTTCTTCTTTTCTGATTTTGGCAAAGCATGCGCTAATCGCCGTGTGGTTCGTACACTTTCCAGTCGGTAGACTCTCTAAGCCTTTCTGAAAAGAAGCTCTTTGTGTTATTGCATCGCCCGAAACCGTTAGGCACTGTTAACATAATACAAACGCACACCCACACACAGACACACACACACTCTACAGTGCGAAGCACCCCAAGGAAGTGGAAGTCTCGCAGAGCCTCGTTTCAATTGAAAAGTAAGCAAGCTAAACGTTCCCCGAACTTTGTCGCCTTTTGTGACCGGAGCGAACGTCTGTAGCCTTGAGGCATTTGCCGTTCCACTTCTCCAGCTCCTCCAACATCTCTCTCCCTCTCCTCATCGACATGCATAAACATGTACCATACGTGTGCACACACTAAATACATACACCTATGTATATGATGTTGTTAGGGGTCTTGGGAGCCGACATTAGTTTGCGCTTGCCATTGCCGTCCATTTTAATATGCGCATTAATGCGGCACAAAGCGTCGCGAAAAGTGACAACTTGGGAGCATCTCTTGGCCCGAAGACTGTGCATAAAAGTGCAGTGGGTGGGTAGTGGAGAAGGAGGAGGAGGAGTAGGAGGTGCTGGCAGCGGTGTCATATGCAAATACCTGCTTGCTGCCAAGGCAGTTGATTGCCTGCACATGTCTCCAGCATTACAGCTGAAGCTATATGCATATACATTCATGCATTAACAAGGGCGAGGGCAGCTCAGCAAGTTAGCCATCACGGAACGGATTTAAAACAACGCAGAGACTATTAATGCTAAAGAGTGCAGGTTATTCTAATTACGTTCACTAAGAACTAACTCACTAAAATCAATAATCAATTAACTGACATCGTTTGATCGCACCTCGCATATGTGACTTGGCGTTTTCTAACGCTTAAGTTAAATATTTGTTGGTTGGCAGTGGCCCGCGACGCGGCTCCCGGTGCTAAATGAAGCGACACTGCGTAATCGCCTGTCCTTGCGCCCCACTTCGACTTCGGACCTGTGGTCTGGGCAACAGCAATCGCTGGAGGTGCTCACCCATTGCCCACCTACTATTCGACGACAAGGACGATGGGCCTTGCGGTTCAGCGACGGCGGTTTTATTCGATTATTTGTGCGCAGCAGCATCATTTCGTTTGCTTTCCGGTTGTTTTCCTTTATCCTCTGCGACTCTACCGCCTCTTGGACTCGCGCGTCAGCGGACTTGACTGCTCTTTGACTACGCTACATGGCGGCGACGTCGTCATATTTCCTTCTTTTTTCGTTGTTCTCTCTTGCTCACGCTCTCTCTGTCTCTGTCTTACGTTTCTGCACTTGTCGAGTCGTTCACCGTGGAAAGTTTAGTGAGCTTAGCACTGGGCGCGCCAGCTTGCCTCGGATTTCATTTCCGGCATGTTGCGGTTACGTTAAGTAACGGAGATTGCATCGCTAATGATGCAATTGTGTTTGGCGGAAATGAAAGCGGTTTCGTGTGACGACTTGCGCTCGAGCCCACCGCAAGGTACATACACACACACTAATACACTAGCAGCACATCGCTGTGTGTACATATGTGTATGTGTGTGTGCATACTTGACCCGATAGCTGATGCTGGCAAAGGATCTGAAAAGTTAATGAAGTTGAAGAAAAGTGTAAATTAAAAACTATGCGACAACTAATTGGACTTGATTCACCCGTTGAGTTTCCGAACGGAAGTACACGTCATACTAAGAGCCACACTGTGTTCTAGGGGAAATGGCAAAAGCAGCAAATGTGTCAATATGGAAGGAAGTTCTGGCTTAAGATAATTTAAGCAAGGCAACACTGAGAATACTGTTAGACTCGACAATGTTAGATTCGATTTAAAAACTATAAAGTACAGTTTTTTCAGGCTAAAAAAATTATTAAGCTTTTTCAAAAGACTTCATAGATACGCCCGAGCCCAATTAATAGCCCGGATGCAGTGAACAATCTGTTTTATCATAGACCCCCAAACTAGTTTGGATAAATGGAAAACGAAAGTTCGAGTCTTTTGAAAAGCGCGACAAGTGTGTAGTGTTCTCGTTTATTGGGTATACTACGATTACCAATCGGTAAACTGCAGATGAGGAGAAGGACCACAAAGCGTTTCGGGAACTGTATCCGCAAGGCTGCGAGAGCAAACAATCGGTGGTAATGAACGTGAAATCGCCACCACTGCCTTCGAAAACCAGTAAACCGTCTAAAGTAAAATCGGGGGCCAAACAAATGGTGAATGATTCAGATTCACAAATGAGCGAAATTTCCAGGACCGAGACTCCAGAAGGTGACCGAAACCAATATATGGACAGTCTCTATCAGGAGATAATCCATAGATTTGATGGTTTGCGCGAACGCATAGAGCACAGCGGCATTTTATCTCTTGGATCTGAAGTAAGCTTTCAACATATATATATTTATATACGAGGGTCGTTTGATAAGTCCGTGACTTTTTGTATTTGCCGCGCACCTGCTCTAAATACAACACTGCTCCTGTCAGCAGTTATCGATTAACAGCTGACTGTAAAATTTTGAGAAAGCTGCGTTTTTTTGGTTTGCGTTTTATAGGCATTGAAAGCAGACGATCTCGATCTCCATTTTCGTTAAAATTCACGAGATCGTCTGCTTTCAATGCCTATAAAACGCAAACCAAAAAACGCAGTTTTTTCAAAATTTTACAGCCAGCTGTTAATCGATAACTGCTGACAGGAGCAGTGTTGTATTTAGAGCAGGTGCGCGGCAAATACAAAAAGTCACGGACTTATCAAACGACCCTCGTATTTTGAGGGCCTTGAGAAAACCTGCTTTCAATGCCTATAAAACGCAAACCAAAAAACGCAGCTTTCTCAAAATTTTACAGTCAGCTGTTAATCGATAACTGCTGACAGGAGCAGTGTTGTATTTAGAGCAGGTGCGCGGCAAATACAAAAAGTCACGGACTTATCAAACGACCCTCGTACTTATATATGTATATAAATAAGAGTATAGTTTGATGTCTATAAACTTTGAATTTCCCAACTCACGCAGCACTTGTTACGCACGGTAGTAAGGCATAAGGATCAGAGCGGTAATATGTTAAGTGGCTTCGATGAGACCAGTACGGTATCCAATACTGGACGACAAACCAGCGGGGACGGTTCACAAGGCCCTTGCCGTGCAAAGTGTTGTCTTAAACATAAATCAGAAAATTTGGAAGACATTTCAATGCCCATGTTAAACGATGAATCCTCCATACCCTTAATGAGCACACGTGTTAACCCGCAGAGATTACCGAATTCATTTGGTACGAACATATGCCTGGATGATATAACTGCGCCTTCTTTTGCGCAAGACTCACGTAGAGGATCGGGTAGTCCGTACACGCAACAGGTTGCCTATGGGTGTGATGAGTACTTGGACAACGTGACGATGCCCTCGTATGCTGTTTGCCCAGAAATGTCATCAGCTTTTCAGCCAGATGATCAGTGTAGTTATTATCTGGAGGATATAACCATGCCGTCATATACGGTTGTATCGGTGTCGCAACAACAACATACCATGCCGTCGGACTGTTTAGAGAACATCACTCAACCATCGTATGGTAACACCATGTCACAGACGCAAAGTCAACAGAAACCTGATTTTTCAATGGCTTCTCTAAACATATTCGATACATCTGGTCCTGTTTATAAAAACAGTAGGGTGATGATATGTGAAGAAGTATCTAGTGCACCTGGAGCAGGATCACTCATGCGACAGCAACAATCGCAGAATATCTGTGATGAGTCAGCACCGTCATTTGGTAGTAGATTCGAAGCAGTGTCTGATCCGTGTTTGCAGGATATGTCCATGCCATCCTATCCAAATATGTCAGGGGCTTCGGGAGGACAGCCAACAATGCCATCAGAATTATTGAATAATATTACGCAGCCTTCTTATAATCGAAGAGTGTCTTATGGAACTAGTAGAGGGCAAAATACTAACGATATATCAGTCCCTTTATACGAAACCAATGGGATGATGACAAATGAACGATTAGAAAATATAACTATGCCATCCTATAGAGGAGTTTCTTGTGCTTTGAGTGGACAACAAACTATTTTGCCTTGCGGATGTATAGAGGATGAAAGTGCTCCTTCTTTTGGACGCAGAAAATGCAGGCCTTCGAAGAATACTTCAAGAGCAACAACTCCAACCAGACAACAAACTATGCCTTCTGAGTGCCTAAATGATATGTCTATGCCCTCATTCGGAGGAGTATCAGGACCGTCAGGAAGGAAACAAAACATGTCCCCATTTGGAGGAGAATCTGGATCGTCGAGAAGGCAACAAACTATGCCCTGTGAATGTCTGAATGACATATCCATGCCTTCATTTGGTGGAGTATCAGGACCGTCAGGAAGGCAACAAACTATGTCTACAAATGGTGGAGTATCTGGACCCTCGCGAAGTCAACAAACTATGCCTTCTGAGTGTCTTAATGACATGTCCATGCCTTCATTCGGAACAGTATCAGGACCGTCAGGAAGGCAACAAACTATGCCCAATTATAATGGATTATCTGGATCCTCGCGAAGGCAACAAACTATGCCTTCGGAATGTCTGAATGACATGTCCATGCCTTCATTCTATGGACCATCAGGACCGTCTGGAAGGCAACAAACTATGTCTACAAATGGTGGAGTTTCTGGACCCTCGCGAAGGCAACAACCTATGCCTTCTGAGTGTCTAAATGATATGTCCATGCCCTCTTTCGTAGCAGTATCAGGGCTGTCAGGAAGGGAACAAACAATGCCTTCGGAGTGTCTGAATGATATGTCTATGCCTTCATTCGGGGGAGAATCTGGATCCTCAAGAAAGCAACAAACTAAGCCCTGTGAATGTCTGAATGACATATCCATGCCGTCCGGAAGACAACAAACCATGTCCACATTTGGTGGAGTATCTGGATCCTCACGAAGGCAACAACCTTTGCCTTCTGAGTGCCTAAATGACATGTCCATGCCTTCATTCGGAGGAGTATCAAGACCATCAAGAAGGCAACAAACTATGCCTTCGGAGTGTCTGAATGACATGTCCATGCCTTCGTTCGGGGGAGAATTTGGATCCTCAAGAAAGCAACAAACTATGCCCTGTGAATGTTTGAATGACATATCCATGCCTTCATTTGGTGGAGTATCAGGACCGTCTGGAAGACAACAAACCATGTCCACATATGGTGGAGTATCTGGATACTCGCGAAGGCAACAACCTATGCCTTCTGAGTACCTTAATGATATGACCATGCCTTCATTCGGAGGAGTATCTGGCCCGTCAGGAAGGCAACAAACTATGCCTTCTGAGTGCCTAAATGAAGTGTCCATGCCCACATTCGGAGGAGTTTCTAGGTCGTCAGGAAGGCAACAAACTATGAACGGATTCGGCGGAGTATCTGGATCCTCAGGAAGGCAACAAACTATCAACGGATTCGGCGGAGTATCTGGATCCTCGAGAAGGCAACAAACTATGCCTTGTGTGTGCATAAATGACATGTCCATGCCCTCATTCGGAGGAGTATCAGGAACGTCAGGAAGGCAACAAACTATGCCTTCGGAGTGTCTGAATGACATTTCAATGCCTTCATTTGGAGGAGTATCTGGATCCTCGAGAAGGCAACAAACTATGCCCTCTGAGTACCTAAATGATATGTCCATGCCTTCATTCGGAGGAGTTTCAGGGCCGTCAGGAAGGCAACAAACTATGCCCTCTGAGTACCTAAATGATATGTCCATGCCCTCATTCGGAGGAGTATCAGGAACGTCAGGAAGGCAACAAACTATGCCTTCGGAGTGTCTGAATGACATTTCAATGCCTTCATTTGGAGGAGTATCTGGATCCTCGAGAAGGCAACAAACTATGCCCTCTGAGTACCTAAATGATATGTCCATGCCTTCATTCGGAGGAGTAACTAGACCATCAGGAAGGCAACAAACTATGCCTTCGGAGTGTCTGAATGACATTTCCATGCCTTCATTTGGAGAAGTATCCGCATCCTCGAGAAGGCAACAATTTATGCCTTGTGAGTGCCTAAATGATATGTCCATGCCGTCATTGGGAGGAGTTTCAGGGCCGTCAGGAAGGCAACAAACTATGCCCTCTGAGTACCTCAATGATATGTCCATGCCTTCATTCGGAGGAGTTTCAGGGCTGTCAGGAAGGCAACAAACTATGCCCTCGGAGTGCTTTGAAAATGTTGCACAACCTTCATCTAGACTGATAGCGTTAGAAGATCTGAAAAATATCACAATGCCGTCTTTTGGAGTTATTTCTGGTCCGTCAAGAAGACAAGAAAGTGGACCCAGCATGTCTCGAAGTAAAAATAAAAAGTCGATGGCCACAAAAAAGCTTAAAGATACTAGTATGCCCTCTGCTGAAGGAGTTTCAGACGCTTCTAAGGCAAGATCTCCAAAAAAGCAACAACCAACAATGCCATCGGAAAATGCCAACACCATGTCAGCTTTTTCTTTTGGTAGTCACGGATCCCAAAATTCCCGGGGTAAAACTCCGAATAGACGTGAGCAAACGATGCCATCCCAGAATATCAGCGATATTTCAGCACCTACTTTTGATAGTAGCAGTGGAAAAGGGACAATGACTTGCGATTGTCGCGATCAAATGGCAATGCCGTCGATCTGGGATGTCAGTGAATCGTTTAGAAGAATGCAGCACGCCAGAAGCCTTTCACAGGGAGCAAGTCCAAGGCGTCAACAAAATTCTCCTGGAACTCGTAGAATAAACATGGCTAGTGACTGCCTGGGTAACGTATCTATGCCGTCAGGTATTCCGAACTATAGTTTCGATCAAACCATGCCCAGCCAGTACGTGGATAACGTAAGTGCACCCACTTTCGGAAACTCTATTGCCCAGAGCTTAAGTCAACGTCAACAAATGTCCGGGAGTGCACAGAAAATCAGTATGCGTCGCACACACTTTAATGTCGACGAGTATCGCAGCGACGTGAGCGCGCCTAACTACAACAGCCGATTGGCAAGCTATCACCAACAAACGATACAATGCCCAGATGCAATGGCCAGCGAGTATCAAATGAACGAGTCGTCGCCTGCGATGCAAACAGAATCCTCTAAGCTACGCACGGTTCATAGTTTCCCTTGTCTTTCCAATCCTCAGCAGATTTGCGACATTTCAGAACCTTCTTTACAAGGAGTAAACTATAGCTATCCTGATTCGCAAAATATCGGACAATATGCGTATGAACGACAGACAAACGGTGATAATAGCCCAGCGAACTCATTGCCGCATTTGCTATGGGGTGATGAAACAAATTTCTCTGGGAATATCAATCAAGTGACTTCGCCATCAATGTTTCCTGATATTCGATTTGAAGAGCAATTTGAAAAAAGTAATGACAATCAATCGACAAATTTACAAAATGATGACGCACAGTTTAGCAAACTTGATCAAGTAAATAAATCCGGAACTGGTAATAGACCCGGAAATACAAGTCCTGGATCGACATCGTCCCCAAAAACCAGCACAGCGAAAAAGAATGCAAAAACACCGAATAATCCTAAGGCTCCGAGTTCGGTAAAAGGCAAAGTTGTGATTTCGGTGTCGAATACATCAGTGAAGAAAGGTAGAGTTAAAATAAATGGGACTACGGCGTATAAAAAGCCTTCTCAAAAGAGTAATACCCAAAATATTGACGACATCTCGATGCCGATGGGCGAGAGTATAGAACAAAGTGGGGCGTCGGGTCCTTCAAACCTCAATACGTTTATTTCGGACATCAGCGAACCGAGTTTCGGAGCTTCTTTGGAAACTAGCAATAATAATGACACACCAAAACCGGCCCGTGAACAAAGATCGGTATCCCGCAAACCTCTTGAGAAAAAAGAATTGAAAAGTCCAAAGAAACAACCTCGTTAAGATTGAAATTTAATGCGTGTTTAGCCTGAAAAAATTGACAAAATTTAAGTAGATAATAAATTGAATGATAACTTAAATAAGTTGAAGTATCAGCAGCCGATAAGGTCCATCGGGTTTGGGTTGGTTTTGTTTTAGTTTGAGTCATTATAATAGTCTGGCAAGCTAATTGGACAAGTTGTATCATTTTCATCAGTGCTACTTCCCCTTCCAAGTTTGTCTCGTATCTCGGCGCAAAGTTGTTTCGAATTGTCAATAACTTGAGAATATCAAGACAATTTACTCAGGAAGTTGTGACACCTGGGGTTGGGGTAGTTGTAGGAGGGGCTGGAGCTTCTTTTCCGTCTGTCATAAGAAAAACGCAATTAATGCAAAATAATTCACGGCGATAGTGACAAAGGCAATAAGACCAAGAGGGAGAAAAGCAACAACAATGAAGGTTACCAGCAAAGGAAAATTCATAGACATAGGAGGGCTGAGCGTATACGATGGCCAGATATCCTTTAGTTTGGATTTGATTGAGTTAAGTGAATAGTCTTCATACTCTTCATGAAAATATATGACTATGATTAAGAAAAGAGGACATGGCAGGGTAGAAAATACTGAGTAAATTAGATAATCAATTTAATTTCGAGTCTCTTCAAATTATCTGAGTCAATTTATTTCATTCGATTTACTCGCACTCGTTTAACTTACTCAAGTGCAAATGATTTGTTTGGACACTTCGCTGTGTGTCTTCATAAGGAAATGCTTTCACTCTCAACTATGTTATGTGCTACTATCAAAGCCGCTTTAAAAATATCCTGTACTGGGTGCTAAAAGAAACGACGGCGGGCGGAAAAAAAGCGTAATAAAATTGAAAACAAATAAGTTCAGGAACCAGGAAACGCCAGCGGAAGCGCGTTCATTGTTAGCTTTTGTCGTTGTTGCCAGGGCATTTTGGTTGTTGTTCTCGTTGTTGTTGTTGGTTTTTACACAAAGCCAGCCAGCTAGCGATGGGGAGTGGAGTGACTGTGTAGGAGTGTGGGTGTGTGTGTGTGGCAAGAAGAAGGGTAAAGCGTGCACGCCTCGAGGGAACCCAGAGAGCGCGTCGTTCGAGCGATGTGTGGAGCTATTTAAAAACAATTTATTTTTAGCAACTGCGCAGCGCCAGCGGCAAAATCAACCTGTCGCAACAGCAACTGAAGCAGCGCAGAGGCGTCTCGGGGGCGTGAGCTGTATTTGTGTGCACACACACATGAAGAGAAGAAAACTCGTATGTCCGCGCGTCTGTCCGTCTGTCAGGTATGCAAAACATGAAGTGCAGATGCTTCAGATTGGTTTTCCAATTACTCAACATTTCAATGCAAATAACACAGAGCCACGGTGACGGTTAACGCCAACGTTGAGGAATTTAAAAAAAAACCAACACACACATGTATTATATATCACATGCAGGTTTAGGTGTGTGTGTATGTGTGCGAGTGTGAGGGGCCAGCAGCCAAAGCCCAAGCCACATATTTTCTTCGATTTTTTGCCAAAGATAAAATTTCAATCACGTTTCTTCACTTTCGCTTAACACACACACACGCACACACATGTTTATGCACGTGTGTGTGTGTGTGAGTTTGTGTGTGTGTGGCAAGCAGGGAAAACAAGTCGAGAGGGCCCAGCCCAGCCTAGGCAAAGTCATTCGAAAGTCACTAACTAATGATTTGTGTTCAAAGAACGACGCTGTTTGTGACTCGACTTCGATACGATGTGATGCGATGCGATGTCAGCTCTCGATTCTAGCTCGAGATATTCTGCTATTCAGCTAGTGAGATTTACCGTTAGCTGTAAGGTATTTCGCATAGTGAAAGAGAGAGAGAGGGTAGATGCTTTTGACTAGCTCCTTTTTGTTTTGTGTTTGGATCGGGTCGCTTGAAAACGTAGCTTGAAGTTTAAGTGAGAATCGCAGAACTTGGTTAAATTTTAAGTATCGTTAAGTTATCAATAAATTTCATTAGGGGTGTGCTGTCGCTACTATCGGTTGATATTACTTGAACAATATCAATCTGTAGCTATGATGTAGGAAATAAATAATTTGTTGAGTCAAGTCGGGTAAATGATATTTCTACTTGGGCTTTAGGGTCTGTTTTTCGATATAGCGAGTTTGTTTTGAAATCGGGCAAACTATCGATAAATAGCTCTAAAACTTGTTAACGTGTAAATTTAAACTAATTATCTATACTATCGCTTGACATCGCTTGAACAATATCAATCGTAATTGCCTATGACATAGAGCATAGTTTAAAATAGTTTCTTATAGAAATTTTAAGATCTGCTATCCTATATAATTGTGACTTAATTCGTACATGGTTTTCTATCGAACAACCCATCGATAAAAAGCATAGAAAAAAACTATCGATATTATTGGTTGACATCACTTAACAAAATAAAGCGATGTTGACGATGCTACTGTTTCTTAGGTGAAGTAAGGCAAGGTAATATCCTGTCGTGTTTTTGGAAACTGCTCTCGAAATCGTAATCAATTTATGTCTCACCCCATTATTAATTCCTAGTTGGTTGTCGATCAAAGAACCTTTATGTTTCACAGTCCAATCCAATTTCTCGTTCTTGTCATTTCAAATTTCTAGCTTGACTTGAGTCTGTTGCACGTTTTTTAATTATTATGCTGAAATAGAAATCTGCGCTTCAATCAACATTTTTCTCTCGTATTATTTTCCGCATGGTATGTTGATGACACCCTGTGTGTTGTTGTTGTTGGTTGTCTGGGGATTTGACCCGCTTTGCCTTGATGATGATGATGATCATGCCCCCCGCCTCGCAAGCACTGTTTGCACCTGTGGCCTAGCTTGGGTTTTCTGCAGTCGCTGTTGTTGTTGCTGCTGTTGTTATTGTTGTTCACTGGAAACTTTATACGCTCACAGGGGGGGGCCGTAGGGAGGGGTGGGTGTTGAGTCAAAGGACCCCCTCATAGGGACAGGCATGCCAAGTGCGCTGCATGGCTTCGGCAATTAGAGAACTAAATATTTGTGGCGCAGATAGTCAACGCCAATTTGTTGGGCAAAGAGGGAGAAAGAGGGGAAGAGGAAGAGGCGTGGGGAAGGGGCAAGGCTAGAGGGTGCAACCCAGGCCTCAAGCGGCTGCACTCGAGCTCTCTGTTACCTTTTATCATCATCTCCATCAGGGGCTGATTTACGTGGTGCATTTATATTGCAAGGGCAGCCACTAAAACTTTTAAATTACAATTTACAGTTGCTGTTGTGCGAGTGTTTATGAGTGTGTGTGTGTGTGTGTAGGTGTGCACGTGTGTGTGTGTGTGGGAGTGCGAGTGTGTGTGTTGCATTTAGTTGCTGCTGTGCTCATTGTTTTTCGCATTCAAGTGGCTGTTAAAATGGCTTCAGCCTCAATTGCTGCATCCGGCAACGTTCTCTTTCTACGAACCTCTCTCTCTCTCTTTTGCTCTTCCCTTCTGGCTTCTCCACGCTGCACTGTTCTGGCTCCCTTGTCCGCTGCATTAGGAAAGTTGACGTGACGCTGTGAGCGATTTATTGTTTTTGTGTAGAGAGCGTAAAATGGAACAAATTTTGCACAAACACACACGCTCGTTCCCTCTCTCTCACTCTTGCACACATGTTACTTGGGTTGGCACGCCCCTTAAAAGATGCAGCCGCCTAGTTTTTAGGCGCAGCAAGACACAAGGTTCCTTTCTCCTCTCTCTCCTTCCATAGTTAAGCTTCATTGCAACATTTGTATTACGCTGGTTTGGGCTGGCAGCCCTGGTCGCACAACTCTGGCAACCCTGGGCCAGAGCCAGTTAATTGTCAAAGTTATGCGAGTACAAACATGTCCGCGGGTTTGGTTTGGTCGCCTACTTCTGGGCTCCACATGGCCCAGTCATCGCTGAGCCACTTGACACAGGCTTTCCCCAAAGTCCATGCCATCTCTCCATCAGTCCGCCTATCCGCCCACTGTTCTGGCCAACATTCGAGTGCCATGCACAGCTCACTTCAAATTGCAATTCTTTTAAGTCCTTTCCCTTTTCTCTTAAAGCAAAATTTAAATTGAAGTTGAGAAGTCGGAGAAACGTCTTAAGTTTCATTTGTTTAGCCCGTGAGAATTGTGAAATTGTTCAGATTATAGTTAAAACTAAATGTTATTAGTTCCAAGAACTGAAAACAGAAATAATCTTCAGTCAGGTGCGGCTGAAAGTGTTTGGAAACTGTCGCTGCATGCAAGGAAAACAATAGCTGAATGTGTGTGGAGAGTGAAGTTCTCATCGGGGAGGTTTAATAACATTTCATTCATATAACTCTCTGTTCTATATTCAGTTTGGATTACCTTTGCATTCATTGAGTATGCTTTAAGTCATTAGGAATTTAAAGAAGGAATTTGTAATGTTATCGATGATATTTTGAACAACGCTTCGATTGGTGAATTCAGTGTTGCCAGATCTTATGTAGGTAACTTGTTAACGGTTTGTGAATTGTAAATCAACTCTGCTTTGCTTTAAGTATCGATTGTTGTCGAGTCGCAGCAGCCTAGTCGAAACTGGATGACAAAGCAAACATTGTAAAGCAAAATCCTCTAGCAGAATATATAGTTCATATGCTTTTTTCTCGATTATCACATTCAATCTAAAAGCTAAAAAGAAAGACCCAAGTGGATCCATGATGGCTAGCATTACATTCAAGGGTCAACCGACTGTGGTACTTCGCACCTACCAAGTGCTGCGCATTGGCAACAATGAGAATGATAAGAATTTGGATTTCTGTCTGAAAGACAAGGTCTACCGATTGCTTTTTATACCACTATATTAATATCTATAACTCTATGTCTCTCTATTTTTCTCTTTCAGTCTGTGGCCAAGCTGCATGCAACTCTAACGCGTGGGGAGAAGGGTCTGTACCTGGTTAACGAGAGTCCATATGGTACGTGCAGCATCAATGGCTTACGTTTTGGAGGTCCCTATCTGGTCACCTTTAAAGATGCAATACATGGCGTTGTCAAGTTGCGCTTTGGGCGCGTCGAGGCCTTGCTGCGCGTCTCCGGCAGTTTAGGTACCTCATAGCTCCCATTCCCACATTTCGTGAGCTCCATGTGGGTGTGTGTGTGTGTGTATGCGCGCACGCGCGCGCATTGTGTGTCCTTCATTCTAGTACTCTAGTATTTCATACCAAATATTTTAACAATTAATGTAAATTTTCATTAATTCGGAAAATATTTTGTAAGACTTTTTATTTTAGAAACACCTGTTTTAGAAAACCCAGCGAAATTGTTCAACAAATCCAAATAAAAGTCAAAACATGCACTTAGAAGCCATAGATCTGTTGCTGATTACCTTGCTGTCTCTCTTTCAGACTCTCTCTTTCTAGTTTCTTAACTCAAATTTCACGCATATGCTCGAAATCAAAGTCGGAAAGTTTTTCTTCAGTTTTCCGCACAGAGTTTTCCCAATGCTAAAAGCAATATTCGCACGCTCATAATTTACAATACGAAAGTTTTCCACTGCATAGGGGAAGGAAATTATTACTTACATCAAAGATTTGCATATATTGTCGATGTGTGTGGGCGTGGCAAAAGGCAAAGACATGCAGGCGGGTGAACGGGGGAGAGAGAGAGAGAGACGAAGGTGCACTGTTCGTTTTAGGCATGCGATTTAAGGCAAATTTGTCGTTCAGCAAACCAAGCATAAAAGACAGACCAAATGCGAGAAGAAAGCCTGAGAAAGTGAAGTGGAAACGACGCGGAAGATATGCTATACTCTCGCATAGGTAAGAAATGAAAATAAAACTTAAATGACCTAAAAGAAAACTATATACGTATTAATCTATCTTTGTTCAATCCAATAGAATCCGACCGAGATTTATATGAAGAGCTCTGTAAATCTCGCTGGGAATGCAACAGCCAGACTGGAATCACAGTTCTTCAATCACTGCACACCTTTGGCTCAACTTTACAGGGTATTTTTTGGAAAAAAAAAGCCAGAAATGCTGGCAGAAGCGCAAAGTAAAGTAAAAGAATTCGAAGAGAAAAGTTTGCCTTCAATGAAATGAAATAAAATTGCATTACAACGGACGCAGGACGGGGAAACGTGAAGCGCTTCAAGGGCGCGTTGTTAGAAAGAGAGGGGATGGAGAACGGAGTGAAGGAGTCGGTTACACTGTGCGACGTGTGGCACAAAAACTTTTGCCGTGTTGCCCCTGTTATACAGTTCTGATAATGCTGGCTTAAGCAAAGTCAATGAACGGCAGCGTTCTCGACTCATACACACACGCACCTATCACACACACACGCACCTAACACACACACACGCACCTAACACACACACACACGCATAACAGGGCGTATAAATTTGTTTAACCCGCACATGTGTCAAAGTTTTTTAACCCAATTTCCGCAATTAAGTTTATATCATTCACCCACCTCAACGACAACGAGGCGCGGCCAACTTAATATTGCATATGCTATGGTGTCAGTCAGTCAGCCAGCGAGTCAGTCTGTCTGTCAGTCAGTCAACCTATCTATCTGCCGTCTGTGACCTCCCCTTTGTCCCCTCTCAAAATGGTCTTCTACGTGTCCCATATACCGTATCCATCTCTGCGCTCGCATCCCAAGAGCGCCGATAACGCGACATGTAAACTTTAAACGAGCTGCAGACGCGCTCCTGATGCGAAAGAAAGTCATGTGTCAGCTGACGTTTGACAGTCACTGTGCACATGCACACAACATACAAACACACATACACGCATATAAGACAAAATGGTAGCACAATCCTCAACTCGCCATCCCTTGCCCCTAGCCCTCGATTGCGTGAAGGAACCCGTCAAAAAACACAAAAAAAAAAAAATAGGAGGGAGCCAAAAAAATGCGAACAAACAATTTAATACAATAGTCCAAGGATTACTTGAGGATTACCTGTATAAAGAGATCTGCAGATTGTGAAGGCGAACAAAATGTAAAAAGGAGAATCTAAGGAAGGCGGAGGAAGCTAGCAGAGGCGGGGCGGGCATTGGGCAATGTTGACTTTACAGGTGAGTCAATATGTTATTGCTGCATCAAGCTTAAATTGAACCAAATTTGATTCCCCTCTTAAAGGTGTGTTAAAAAGGAATAGATATATGTGTCATATCAATTGTAATCATTGATTTATACGATAATAACAAGCTGATGAACTAGGTGCAGTACCAGGTACGTGATTTTGTGTTGTAAAGATTAAATAAAATAATATAAACTCGCTTTTAGATACTGCAAATGCCTGATTTGAATAAGGAATTAAAATCTTTTAATCCAGAGGAATAACCTGCAAAGAGAATAATTGAAATATCTCTATTAATGCGGAATAGAAAAGTTATTTAATAATTTTCTTTCTTTTCAGAAATCACAAATGCAACAGTACATGATATGGATAAGGTCATATCGAGTCAATTGAAGATTCATTGAACTTAAATCTGATAAAGAAGAGGAAAATTTTGCAAACTATTCCAGTTGCAATGCCAGGTAAGTGACTGAGTGAAATATCTTATGAACAAATTATTAACATGATATTTATCTTGATTTTAGATATGTTGCAATCATCGGCTTGGTATTGCGTAGACCACTTGATAATGCATTCATTGTATCAGCATCCAAAAGTACATGATTTAGATAAGGTTTAATAAAGTCAACCTTGAAACACAGCATTGTAATCTGATAAGCTAAAGACAACCTTGGTGGACAGCATCTAAAGTAGAATGCAGAACAGAGACTTCTGGAGAAAACCAACGAAACTCAAAACAATTTCTTGAAAATAGAAAACAAGAAACCGTTAGAATACACAGATACGGAAGATAGCGAAGGCTGTGCACACTGTGTGATAAAATTATAATAAGTGGAAAATTTGTAAATAGGAAAATGTTGCATAAGGACAACGAGGCCGAGCGCCGGAGACAGGCAATTTTCCTGTAGGAAAACAATGCGAGAAAAGGCGAATGAGCCAATATTTGGAATGTTTAAGGCGCTGCTTGCAGTAGGGTCACAGACCTCACACACATACACACACACTGTGTATAAACAGGCGCAGGCACAGACTGAGATAAGGACTTACGGAAGGAAGCGCTGCGATTGTCAAAAATTGTTCAAAGGATGTTGGGCTGAAGGACAACGAGAGACAAAGTGGATGAGAGAGAGAGAGAGAGTGAGAGAGGGAAGAGAGACAATGTCTTGGAGAACTGTGAGCTGCATTAAATCTCTATGCTTGTTTGTTTTTCATATGTATTTGCAAACAAGGACATGCCAGGACGTACGACACATATGCAGGCTCGTCTCTCTGTCACTCTCTCTCTCTCTCTCTGTCACTCTCTCTGTCTCCTCCTGTGTGTGCAGCGCGGCTTTGCGTTAGTGGAAAAAATAATTCTAACAGCAACTCAAACAAACAAACAGGCAAACAAACAAACCAGCCAACAACCAACATGAAAAGCGGCCCAAGTACCAAGTACAACAACGCCAAACTATGGCAAAGCTGCTCGACGATATGCTACCCTATGCTGTTTCAAAGCCACAAGATTTATATATGATAAACATTAAGATAAATGAGGCACAGAGCTTGCCTTGCTTAATGTGCTACCAGATACGCTGTAAATTAGGTCAAGCTACTAGGGAACAAAGAACTTCAGTTCCTCTTGCTCTCTAGAAAACAAGGAACTCTTATTAGATATTATGGATACTAAATCTAGTTATCGTGAATAACCTGTTTAATGCTATCGATAGCATTATCGATTGTTGCAGAGCTGTCAAGGCGCTTACTTACTGTCGCAAATCCACCCAATTTTATTCATTCAAAGGATATCAAAAGTAACCCAGCCACACAGGAAAGAGAGAACGAGCAGGAGAGACAGAGAGAGAGAGGGAGAGAGAGTGTGAAAGAGGGACAGAGAAAGAGAGAGGAAAACAAAGGCGTGAGCTGGGCGCAGCATTTGATGTTTGCGCTGTGCAAACTTTGGCACGAAAAACTTGGAACGGGAAGGCCCAAAGACACCTGAGCGTGTTTTCCAGCCATTTCGCCAAAGCCGAGTGCAACTTTTGTGTGCTAGCTCCTTACTCTCCTTACCCTTCCCCTTCCAACTTTGCATCTTCCCCCCTTCGTCTTGCTTTGCATCCCATATTCCAAAGATATTTTTCTCTCTATTCCCGCATTTTTGCATCTGTCCAAAGATCGATCACGTGGTTGGAAATCGCTGACAGAAGATGATATGTGTGTGGGTGCTTCATTTATTTTTCTCTCCTTTTGAGTGTGGGTGTGTGCGGGAGTGTGTATTTGTGTTTGTGTGCCTCTCTTTATTCAATCATTTCATGCAGCTCAGCTACACTACTCAGTTTGTTTATCTGGCGATTGACCCGCAAGAGAGAGCACACAGACAAGGGGCTTAAGAACTAGTGCGAAAGAGAAAGAATTACAGCAAGAACGAAAGAGAAAGAGAGAGAAGTTGTGCCAGCTGAGCAGCTTTCGCACACATTCCTTTTCTTCTCTTCCACACACACACATACAATAACAACAATTTTTGGCGCTCGATTTGATTAGCAAAGTAGCAAAAGGTATTTGTTATGCATGAGTGTGTGCCAGTGTGTGTGTTTGTGTGGGAGTGGTACAGGGAATACTCGGTGTGTGCTTGAAATACCATAAAAGCTGCTATAAGTACAGGCAACTGTGCTATTTTCTGCACCTTTCCCCCGCTTCTCTTCCCCCTCGCATCAATATGAAAGTGCGAAAATCATAGAATTACACGCAAATATCGCATGTAACATGTTATTCGGAAAGAGGTGAGGAGGGGGAGGGGTTGTGAGGAGTCTTCTCTGTGGCGTCTTTTAACTATTTCCTTATGTCTTTTGAATGCTCATTTTGCATACAAAATATATTTTTGCATTTATTTATGCATTTTCTTTTTTTGGGTTTCACTGCTGTGAGTTCTTCTTCAAGTCTTTTCTTTTGCTTGCTCAAGTTTTGCATGTGTGTTGTTCTTCCCGTTTCGGTTTGTTGCTGTTTCCCATAACTTATAACTTGTGTTTCTTCGTTTTCAGAGTCTGTTACT
This sequence comes from Zaprionus africanus, assembly GCA_018151435.1. Classification (NCBI taxonomy): domain Eukaryota; kingdom Metazoa; phylum Arthropoda; class Insecta; order Diptera; family Drosophilidae; genus Zaprionus; species Zaprionus africanus. The sequence goes on from JAECXB010000076.1 coordinate 371,548, forward strand.
AGGGAGCTCTTCTTCTCCTGGTTGCTACCCTCTTTTAATTGGCTTTCTTTCCTTCTGTTTCAACTTTTCTTTAAGTTTTGTTCAGCCTTTTCATTCTCTTTTTATTTACTTTTATTTCTTTCCATCTTTCTCATCATCTAATACTGATATTCTCTTCTTTATTTAAAGTCTCGTTCTCTTTCTCATTTTTTGATTTGTTTTCTTTTTCTATTTGTCACTTTCCTTTTCTCGTCTGTGTTCCTTTTTCTCTCTTTAACTGCTCTATGTTTTTAATTTCATATACTCATTTTCGATTTAATACATTCACCATACAAAAGTTTATTACTTTCACTCTTTGCTTCTCTCTCTCTCTCTCTCTCTCTCTCTCTCTCTCGCTATTTTACTTTCTCTTATTTTTTGTTTTCTGTCCTCGCAACTCGCCTTTTCATTTCCATCTCCTTCGCCTTCACATAAGAACTTAAATCATTAAGACCATCCTCCCTTGCTCTCTTTCTGATGCTCTTCCCTCACTCTACCTCCCCCCTCTCTCCGCCCACTCTTACTGCCAAAAGGAAGTTAAATTCGCCATGTGAAAATCTTTGATAGCACATTCCATCCATATTGCGCAATACATATTGCACAAGTCGTGCATTGCAGTTATGCCGTGCCGTGCCGTGCCGCGCCGTACCGAGCCGGGCTGCCTGCTTTAATCTACACCCCCTAGTGGCTACCCCTCCCCCTCGCTCTCTCCTTCTCCCAATCTGGGCACCCAAAACTGCCATCGCATAAAGTGTGAAATGCCAAAATTGTCGTTCGTTGCGGTTTTCGAGGACGAATTTCACCCAAAAATTATTGCAATTCTGTGACTTTGGCTACGTGCACTATACAATATATATATATATGATATATGTATAGCCAGTACATATATAGATTTGCAATGCTTGTGTGTGTGTGTGTGCGTAAGTACATTTTGTGTTTGTCTTAGTGCTTTCGCTGCTGGCAGCGTGAAACATTCATAAAGTTGCCGCACGCTTAAGTAAACAGCAAAAGTGTGAAATGATTTCATCTGATGATGATTTGGCTTTGGCTTTTGCTTCGTCTTCTTCTTCTTTACACACGCATACACACACGCACGCACACAGAACTGCTCAAGTTAACATGGCAAACATTTACAGTTATGATTACGTTTACTTGCCACATACGTGCGGTAATGTTGCCATTTTTTGAGAAGGCCGCAGCCACCGCTCCATTTACAACTGTTGACCGCAAGGCGCAGACGGAACCCTCTTTCCTCTTCCTTCTCCGCTTTGCATCTTGCAGCTGCAACCACTCAATCGCTCAAACTTCTTGAATAGTAATCAGTGATAATGAATTACTCATTTATCTCTCATTCTCTACAAAGCAGGACAGCATGAAAGAGAGGGGAGTGAGAGGAACCAGTAAAGTTTGCGGCGTTATCGTGTGCTGTTCATGTGGAAATACACATGTTTCCAGTCCATTACGTTTTTAAAAATAAAATGAATAATACTTCAGTCCATGCATCTCTCTCTCTCTTTTTTTAAATCTCTCATCATAGTTTCTCCATCTATCACTATGTCTTCTTTTCCCAATCTCTTTCTAGTCCTAATTAAATCAGAAGCGTAATCACTTTCTGTCTGTCTTCGTGTTACTTTCATTGCGTCTCTTTTTCTTCTGGTTCCTTTATTTCTATCTCTTATTGTTATTGTATTGTATTGTATCGCTCTTTTTTTATCTCTTTAAACTTATCAATATATTAATCAATCTCCATATCCTTATAACTTCCTCTTTGCTTGCATTCTATCTCAATCCTTACTCTTTAACTCCAGTTTTATCAGCTCCATATCTCTGGCTCTCTTTTTACTCTAATCTCTTCATTTGTGAACTGCAACTTATGTAACTCTGAACGTAAACCTCAAGAGACAGAGAGAGAGTGAGAGTGAGAGTAAGGGGAGCGAGCCAGGGAGGCCCATGAGCAATGCGCCTCGTGGCGCCTTAGCTTATGTGTGGATCAAGGGTATTAACTAGGAAGCTCGCCAAATTTCACTGGCACTCGGTGATTAGCTAGGCGAAAAGAAAAAACACAAAATGTGGGCCAAAGTGCGAGGTAAGAAAAAAAGAGACGAACGCTGGAATCGGACAGTCTCGACCGTAAGATACCCTCTAAAAAAACGCCACATGAATTTCAACGATTTCAGAGCGAAATCTTGTCTTCTTCTTATTTTCAATAACTTTTGTGATTGTGGATATATGGCTCAACCGGCTTGGCATGTGATCCTAGGGGTCTACCTCGCCTTCTTCATGTTACATACATTTGCACAAAGTTAATATACCCATTTCTGACCATTTTCAAGGGTCGCGAGGTATGAAAATAGGCTATAGCGGCCAAAAGGAAATGGCAAATTTCACACGTTTTACGTGAACAAACAGACAAAAAAGCGAACAAAAAAAGGAAACTGGAGCTGTAAATACCCTAGAAAAATCGTATTCTATATACGCTCTTTTCTTTATATATAAGAAACTTTAATTGTGTTCGTGCTATGAGACGGTTCCTACAAAATTTAAGAGACGCAGTTCTAGTACTGTTTACTTAAGGAGTTTAAAGACAGACAATTTACTCTAAATGCTATTTTGAACTTGCATGCTTGAAATTCTAATGGGATCTCTTGCTTACCTCGCTTAAGAGTGCGTCAAATATACTCCTTGGGCACTTCTTTTACAGGGTATATAGCCAGCAGCTGAAAATGTGCCGCAGCGACGCGCAGAAGTATGCTATGCTTTAGATAAGATCAAGTATGCGCCCAGTGTGCCGAAGTGTGTGTGTGTGTGTGTGAGTGTCTGCCTACTTGTTGAGCATCTCGCACGGGCAACTAACGAGCTGAGTCTGCCAGCATAAGAGACACACACTTGCACACACACACACACACACACTCATACACATACTTGCTGGAGTCGAGAGCGTGCTAAAAAGTTTTCATAATTGACGACATGCAAAAATGCTGCTGTGGCGACGACGTCGGCAGTTGCTGCTCCTAGTTGCTCCTTCTAGCTCCTGACGACGACGATGATGATGAAGCACAAATATTTTACGTCATTAATTAGCGCATGGCAGAGCGCTTGAAACTATTACGTAATGCGATAACACCGACTGCAACAACATGAGCAACAACAACAAGTATGAACAACTATTACGTACATACGAAATTTTTAATGAGCAAGACAGCATGAGAGAGAGAGAGAAAGCACTAAAGCTTGCGGCGTTATCGTGTGTGTGTGTGTGTGCAGCAGGCGCAACCAAATGATGCAACTGAACAATGGACGCTGTTGCCGTTAGTTTCAGGACTTTCTTTTTCAATTAAATTTCTCTTGATTCTAGCTGAATTTTTTATTATTTTTATACTTATACCCTGCAGCCATGCAAACACGCAAGAAAAAAAGTTTTCTGATATGATGTAAAGGGAAATTAATTTGGGATTTGGGGATACCCTGGAAACACTGATGTCTTTCGAGTCTCATACGTTTTTAAAACCGAAAGTGAATAATGTTTTGGTCTTCATTTCTCTTACTTCTCGCTTTATCTTCGACTCTCTCTCTCTGTTATATATCTTTTTTTTATCATCCTTTGTCTCTCTTTCTGTTTCTTCTGCTGTCGATCTCCGTTAATCTGTAATTTAGTCAGAAGCTAACTCATTATTTTTTATCTGTCTTCGTCTTACTTTCACTGATTCTTTCTCTTTTTGTTATAATAACATTTTCAAAACTTTCCATTTTCTCTTTCTTTATACTAATCAATAAATTTAACCTTTAACTTCCTTTTTTCGCCCTTTCTCTCTATCTTTCTTACTCTTTATCTTCAGTTCTTTTATCATCTCCCTCTCCGAACGTAAACCTCAAGTTCACCCCAACCAGGGTGGCTGCTAGTCGTGCCCTTACTCCAAATTTTTTCTAGCTCCAGCTACTTTTTGTAGAGATTTCTTCTTTTTTTTTTCTTTTTTTCCAAGCTGCGCTAATAATTAAATTATTTTGCGCAAATTTCTTACAGTTGTTGTCTCCCACAGACACAAGCAGATTAGATAACTTATCATTAGGTGGCAAAAAGTTGGGCTCAACCTCTGCCTGAGCCTCAGTCTGTAGCTGGCTCTACTGCTCTGCACGCACGCACACACACACGCACACACACACACGCTGCGCGATAATGAGAATTTAAATCGCAATAAAGTGCCGAGAAGCAGAGCCAAAGAAATAACAAGGAAAATAAATGTTAAGCATGAGAGAGAGAGAGAGAGAGAGACAGAGAGAGTGGGAGATGGGGAAGGCAGAGTGAAAGTGTTGCCAACTACACGACAAGTGTCTAAGTGGAAGCTAGTGTGTGTGTGTGTCTGGGGTGTGTGTGTGCATGCGTTAATAAAATGTAATTTTGAAGCGTATTAAGGCGAATTTTGTGCCGAGTCAGACGAGTCGCAACGCAACGCAGCAACTGCGTCTGTCTGCCGTTGTCTATGCAACTAGAGGGATTAAAACACATTCCTACCCACACACGCACACATACACACACACACACACACAGATACATACACACAAACTAGCTACTGTGCTGTTGGTGTTCTTAAACGCAGTTACCCGAGAATTCCAACTGTTGAAGTTTTGATTGATTGTTTTGAAAGTGCTTTCCCGCTCTGCAGGAACATATTTGGCGTTCCTGCTGTTTATTTTCTAGCTAACTCTCGGAAACTGCAGAGATTTTCAAATGAATTTACAGCAACTTGTAAAGTTATCGATAGTCGTTAGTTAAGTTGAAATAAACCCTATTTTCGTAGTGATTTGAAGTGATTGTAGACGTTTATGTAGACAAATGACTTGCTTAATTAACTTCAAGAATGGTTTCAAGATAAGGTTTCACGATTTTGTGGGAATGTATCGGTAAATTTGAAAAGTATTATCAAATAATTATTAAGTTTCTTCGAAGTTTTATTTTCTTTTGCTCTCCTTTGAGGTATTTTAAAGCTGTTTATATAATATAACATTCTAAACTAGCACATTATTACACTGTTTAAAATTATAAAATTATCAATTATCAAAATTGACATAGCTTTTTTTAGAATATTTTGTACGCCAGTCCTAAATTATAAAATGCTTTACATATTTTGACTTTTTTTTAGACATTGTCCTCTTTATTTTATTTTAACTTCGCATAATCTTCAAAGAAGTTTCTATTTGCTGGAACATCTCGTCTGAGCAAACTATAGATCTTTGATACATTCTAAGACCCACACACTTGCTCACACACACAAATTCACATACACACATACTCACACGCTAACTAACTAGCCAGCCAATAAAGGGGCAGAAATGCTTATTAGCATTAGAAGCGTATTATGAGCATTCATACAAATACGCGTTGCGCCGTCATTGAGTGTGTGTGTGTGCGTCTGTGTTTGCTGCAAGGCGTATTAAGTGCAAACACACACAGACACACACACACACACACTGGTTTAAGCGCGTTAACACTAGGCGTCGGTTGTCTAAGTCGAAGTCAAGCTGCATTTTGCTTTGACATTTGATTACTGGCGACTGTCCGTGCCGCCTGTCCTGCCCCTGCAGGTCCCTAATCAATGCAACCCTTCACCCTCCGTGTGTGTTTGCAATTTGCATTGTGAAATTCAAGAGTGTGGTGTGAGCTGTGGGTTATGGGCGTGGCCATAATCCACCCAGGCGACGCAATTCGGTCGTTAATCAGATATTCGCATTATTAGTTGGCTTTTGTTGCGGCGAAATGTGCAACATGCAGAGCAGCGCCCTCGATAACTCATCGATAAAAGCGACATGATAAATTCAATTTATGTTTTGCGCCGATATCGATAAATGGGAATTTTGATCTACAATTAGGTTTAAAGCGTTAGGAAACGCGAAAGTTGAAGGGCCGTTGAGGAGCAGAAAAGAGATTTTAAGAGAAAAGTGGATGAGATGGAGATGAAAAAGCACTGAGCTGAGAAGATCAAGTGGAAGTCCGAACATATGACAGAAAAGCAGATCTAAAGGAAAAATGAGAGATAGATTTGAAGAGAGAGGAAGACATGAAGTTTACATAAAGAAAAAGGGCAAGTTTAAGATGTGAAACAAGAGAGGTGGGAAAAGAGACATAAATGATATTATATGGAAAAAAGTTAAACTTCCACAGTTCTGAAAAATAACTAAAGAAAAACTGTATCAATCGAATGTTAATGAAACTTTTTCATTCACAAGTTCTAAGCACAAGCTTTAAGTTATCTTTCAGTCTAAGTCTCTTGAAGACACTCTCATTAAATCTCATCAGTTCAGCTCTAACCTCAATGCCTGTCGTAAAGTTCATCAACTTTACCTTGAATGCGGAATGAAGCGAAGCGAGGCTCAGCTCTTACTTAGAGTGGATATGCAAAAGGCGTGTGCTAATCAGTTCAGTTCCTGTTCCTAGCGAAACGAACGAAGATGTAACTAGAAAGCTAGACTGAGAGAGACAGATTGTGGAAGGAGAAAGAGAGGGAGAGATGCATCATTAGTTGGGTAGTTTGAAGAAGATATTAAAAAGCTTCTCGCTAACAATTTGGCCGGAAATTACAATTTCTTTTGAAGCTGCAACAGATTCTCTAGCGTCTCTTCTCGTTTCTCTTTCTCGCTGCTCTTGCCCCTCTCTCTCTCTCTCTCTCTCTCTCTCTCGCTGATTTTTTGTCGCCTTTCGCTTGGGCTTTTTTGCATCGATAACAAAAGGCAGCATTATTAGAGTGTTCCTTTATTTTAATGCCACATTTCACACCATGTGGGCGGCTGCGGCGGCGCCTGAAGCATCCTACAAGAGGGACGCGAGGGCTTGCACGGGGCGTGGCAGGTGGTGGCCTGGTGCATTCCATTGTGTGTGCGTTGTGCGCCTTTTTTTTGCTGCTTCTGCTGCTGCTATGAGCTCTTTTGTTTGGGCTTTAGAGGCTTCGTCGCCCACTTCTCTGACTACTCCAGCTGAAAGGCAATTGTTGTAGTCCTGATAAACGCAGGGACAGACAGACGGACGAACGGACGGACGGACGCAGAGACAGATGTGAACTGACAGACAGACAGAGAAAGAGGGAGAGACGGACAGAGAGACAGACAGTTTATCTGTTGTTTTAGCCCAGTCGCGACTTCTTTCTCGTATCTGTTGCAATTTTTCCATTATTCCAAGAGCACAAGGCAAAAGGGAATGAAGGGGAGGGTGGTGACCCCTCCTCCCCCCGAGTGAGGTTTAGATCGAGTTTTGTGTTCTTAATCAAGCATTGACGCCGCCCCCATCTGACGCCATCATAATATGGATTCATATGTGTAAACGTGTCAGCGCCTGCATAGACATGCGGCTGCATGCAACTCGGGGGCAACTGAGCTGTCAATGAATTCATCCCGCATCAGCTTCAATTACAAACGTATGTTATGAGGCTTCCGAATTGGTTGAATGGACAGATGTCAGCAGTCGTCGTAATTACAATTTCCATAAGACAAAGGGATTTTGACTTTATAATCAAATCTATAGGGATTCAAAATGCAAGCAATGTATGTTTGTATGCAAATCTGATATAATTTCAAGCTATAATGCCATAAAACGAACAACAACTAGTGTTAAAGCTAATTTATTGTTTGTCCTAAGAAAACCAGAAGTTTGAAAAAGCAACAAGGAATGCAATTAAAAAATAATCATATGTGCCCAGCTTCAGCAAGATAACTCCATAAATGAGAGATATTTTTGCTTTACAACAGACAGACATACGGACAGTCAGATATGTAGACAGACATGCCTAGTTCGACTCCTCGGTTGATACTGATTCAGAATAAATAAATAAAGGTCGAACATGTCTCCTAAGATGCATTGCAAACTCCTGGCCAAAACTAATATACCCTCTATATGTAATTATAAAACAAGTTAAGAGGAATAACTTAAGTACGTAATTATACGCAAGTATTTAATTATATTAAGGTTAATAAAGCCAACAAAATTTGGAACACATTTTAATTGTTGAATATTTTCAGGTGCAGCAAGCCAGTCGCCAGTGCGGATCAAGAACATAGTCCGATGGGCGCACTTGGGGAGCACTTGATGCATCCGAGCGATTTGAAGAGTCGCCTGAGACAACACAACTACACCCCGCTCCCACTTTCGCTCTCTCTCTCTCTCTCTGTGTTGGCAAGCCACATCAAGTGTCGACTTTGTGATCAGATTTTTGGCCACAGGACAAGTTGGACGAGAGCTGGTCGACCGGACGTGGAGCACTTTGAACGCCAAATTAAACAGAGCGCCAGTCCGTGAACTTCAGAGTCAACTAATGATGAGGGAGGTGGGAGGTAGGGGAACTCGACTCGACTCGACCGGCGACTGGTACTAAGAAATTGATGGCAAGCCGAGACAAGACGAGATGACGACGACGACGAGGATGAGGACGAGGACGAGGACGAGGAAACGACGATGAGGAGACGAGGCAAGACGAGGAGAAAGACAGGACATCAACTAATTGAAATTGCGCGCCAATTTTGTGGCTTGTTGGACGCCGTCGCTGGCTCGCATCCTGCCTGCAGCATCGTGGCACTTCGTCAGGGCTCGGCAAATGCGCTCGTATGACATGCGCAGAGCTCGGCTTCGGCAGCTGTGCGAAAACAGCTGTCGTGTGGCTTCTCGTATTGTCTCGGCACGCTCGGCTCGTGCGTTGTCGTTGGTCGCACTGCGCTCGGTACACTGCGTGCTGCGTTGCTTGTACCAACTGTTAGTCTGTGTTTCTGTTTGCGTGTGTGTGTGTCTTAAATTCGCTAGCCAAAACATCGGCAAATGCAGTCAGTTTCGGTATTTGCAGCGGGCAACGTGTCTCGTCTCGTGCTGCCTGCGACTTCGCTGTGTATGTGCGCGCGCTTCACAGTGTCACGGTGTGCGTGCGTGTGTGTGTGTGTATGTGTGAGTCGTGCGTATTCTCGGCTCGGCTGGCTGGCAGCAAAACTGGCTGATTCAGTGACCCAATGAGCCGGGCAGCGACGATACCGTCGTAAGTTTCGTTACGGCAGTTTCGTTTCACAGCGCGCGAAATTCATACGCCGTGTGTGCCGTTGCCATTTTGCCGTGTATTTCGCAATATTTTCGCCTTTTCGACCGACCATAGAAAAATAAAAACAACGTTGCGCGTGCTTCTTCACACAGACGCGTCCGTTTGTTGTGATTTTTCGATTCTATCCAACGCCGACACCGACGCCGCCGATTCAAAATAAATTGTTGTACGTTTCGGTTGGTTGTTGGCTTGTTTGTTTGTTTCTCGTTGTCGTTATTTCTTTTTTTTTTGTATTTTTTTGGAAATACAGTTTTTTTGTTGATGTGCGACTCGTAAATTTTGTCATTGTTTTCTGGTGGCAATTGCAAGGCGCCTCGCAACACACGCATCGCGGTGGAGCAACAAATAGTATCGTGTTACGCTGCAATTGCTGCAGTGATAATTCAAATTCTAGCCACATCGTGTTAGTGTTACGGTCAAGTTGTGTAGTTGTGTGAGTGCGTGATCGGTTTATATCGCAACTTTTAAACCCATTAATAGCCGACGGCGTTTAAACAAACTCTGAACTTTGCAACATACTAAAGTGTTTTCAAAAAGTCTATAAAACAATTGAACAGGTAAGTGGAAAAGTTGTTTTATCAAAGTCAAATGGGAAATGAAATTATTTAAAATAATTTAAAGGAAAAGTGCAATATTTTTAACTCGTGATCAGTGTCAGTTTTCAAAGCTGTGTGTATTTAGAAAGTGCTGAAGTGGAAAAGAATTTAAGATAGGAAGTGTAAAGGAAACTTTTGAAATGAACTTATGATGATGATATATGAACTTTATTTAGAATATTGTGTGTTAAAATTAAAGAAAATATCAAATATATAAAAACATTTTATAGTGATTGTTAAAGTGTTTCTGCAAGAGGAAGACGCGTGAAAAGGAAGATTCACCAACGAGACCGGAACCTTTGGGAAATACCAGTTTAATGGATGCCAGCCTTCATCCACTGCCTCTCTTTGATCTAAACCTCGACGTTGAAGGTGAACTTGCGGCATTAGCTTTACACTTGTTTATGGCCAACTGTACGACTCGAGGGAATAACCTGTCCCCAAGCCTGGAATGCCACTTGGTGACCCGGCAGCAAAAAAAAGAAATGTATACATATAAGCTAAATAAAAGCCAAGCAAACGAGTTCAACTAGTCCCAGGACGCTGCACTTTCCATGCCATCGAAATCGAAAATGTTGCACAATTCGACCCAAGGGTCTAATTCGATTTGAGAACTTAAGCCAAGGTGGCCTGTCTAAAAGTGGGCAACAACAACAACCGCATAGGAAATAAATTTATGCAGGCAACGTTCATCTCGTCGGATTTCGTCTGTCCGGCAATATCGAATAGGGACAACGATAATAAATGCATGCGATATGCATTTTATTTTAATTTAATTAAAATGTGTTTATTTATGCACTTAAACTGCAACAAGAACAGCGTAAAGTTGTATGCATAAATACTAAAGTGCGTATTTAACATGCACCATAATCGAATGCATTTTACAGGTTGCGCATACGCAGCGTCAGCCAGAACAAATCAAATTTGTTTTGTAACAACAACAGCAGCTGAATGCTAAAATCCATATAAATCAATCTAGCTTAAAATGCTTGTAAATCTATTGATTAATTGTACCAGTTGCTGACAATGATATCGATAAACCAATCGACCTATTTTGGAAAAGACTAGTAAATATATCTGCATAAAAAACATAACAACGATAGATTGAAGGAATAAACAGTACAAATCAATGCAGTTACCCATCTTGTTATCGATAGTATCGCTGCCAATCGACTGCAGTTACTATCGATCGATAAATAATCGACAATCTCTAATTTGCTAAAATCCCATGCAAATGAACAATAATTTCAGTTTGCAATGACTTTGTAGTCCACTTGTCAGTCGGTTATCTTCCATACATAAAGAGATTGTCGTTTGTCGGTTGTATTAGTTGGTAAGAGTAATCGACTGTCCCGATTGGTCAGAAACATAATGCTAATAATGCAAGCGCCATTGCATTTTAATGAAATATTTTGCTGAAATATTATTTACCTGCAATCTACAATTAAAACAAATCGACTGTTTGCACAAAATGTTCTATTTGCCAAATGCACACACAAAATGTGCAGTTCTCTTGTTCTCTCTCTCTTTCTCTTGGAGTAATTAAAGAGCGAAAGCGAAAGGTTGCAATCGAAAACATGTTTGTCAATATCGCAGAGACTGAGGGAAGCAAAAACAACAAGTACAAAAAATAAGCAACAACAGCCATAATAATTTATACGAATATAATTTATACATACATACATAGTATATGTTGTACTATACGTGTTTTTGCATTTACAATAAATAACAAAGCAAATAAATATTGAATCAATGCACACAAACCTGTCACACACACACACGCACACACACATGCACAGGAATGCACTTACGCACGCACAGGTAAACTGGTAATCCGGAGGCTGGTTAATCCTTTCAGGGCTCTAAACGTCGATGATCTATGTGGATTTTCGCCTAGACAAGCAGAAAATCGGAATTGGCCACTTTTTGGTTTTATAAGCAAATTAAGCTTGAACAATATCAAATATTTAAAGCACCGATCGAAAGTAGGTCAGCTGCATCGATACAATACCAACTTACATATATTTATACTTCGTTGTTCAAGGATCTCGCCTTACTCATGGCTGGAAATATGATAATATTTGGATTATTCAAAAATGTTCAACAATTAGTTAAGCGGAGCGCAAACATGAGCTTTTCGCTTATCAATTGTTACACTACGATGCTTGCGTGGTAGCGAGGGGCTCTCCAGAAGTTGAGTTAGTCGCCCCGTGTGTGTTGCAGTTGCTTTCAATTTCAAATGAAACTAAAATATTTATGACAGCCATTGGATGCTTGTTGCAAAGTAAATACGGCGACATATGCACATGCATGGCACAACAATGCAAGCACACACACATACACACACACACACCTGCAGGACACTCTTGTACCGTGTGTGCATGTGGCGCAAATCCCTTTGATTATCCCTGTGCATTCACAAACGAAGCGGCAAAGTCCGCTCGCTTTACTTTCGCAATAAAATTGAGCAACAAATATGCATGGCAATAACAGCAACAAGAACAGCTACAGCAGCAGCAAGAGCAACAAAAACAACAGCAACAAGAGCAACAACTTTAACAACACTACGACAGCTCTACGTATTTTGGCCAAACACGGAAGTCTTTATACCCTTTTCCTTGCAGAGAGTTACACGACGAAAGTTGGAGATACGCCTGTAAATACATATACATATGTTACAAAGAAATCTGTTGATATATACATATATATTTATATATATATATATATTACTATTAATGCCAGCCGATTTTGCTGAATTTTTTCATTGTTAAACTTCAAATAAATTCAATCTTAGATAGATTCAAATATTTTATACTCATAAGTTTAAACAACATAAAGCATGCATTGAATCACAATATATACTAGATATTGAAACATAAACTTATAAATTGTCCAATTCTGATCCTGTTCAGCACTTCTGTCAATCGATTCGTAGTGTATTTAAGTTTCGCTGTGTCGCATGCTCAAGTGCATGTTCATGCTTGTCTGGCTGACTGTTTTGTTTCTATTTTTGCAAATGGTACAAAAACTAAATAATGCACACACAAACATGCAAACACCCTAACAAAGGCACACACAGCCTCACTAATATATACTAAATCTATATACACAGTTTCGTGTGCCGTTTGTAACAGTTGCAATTGTTGTTGTTGCCTTTCGTCTTAATTTTGTAGTGCTTGAAGCATCACTGACTTTTGCTGGCAGCATCAAGCCAGGTGGGTTGTCTAGGGTCAGTTAACCCTAAACGCGATAAGTTAAATATACTTTTAAAGAAAATACTCCTATTAAAAAGAGTTTTAAGTCGAACCTTAATGAATAGGCTTTAGCGAAGAGAATTTTATTTGTTTGATAAGTGTTCTGGGTTCTGTTATAATAAAATAACTCAGAGCCCTGCAGTGAATAAGTTATTAATATATGCAAGTACATAAGCCTAATATCAAATGCGAAGCTTGGAAAATAACAAATGAAGTCAAAGCCGATGAAGTCATTCAAAATTGTTCTCATTGCCCTCTGTTTCAGCATAAATTGTTGCACACATTTCACTTCAAACAGCTGAGAAACAGTATATACCTTACTAAAATAGGTTTTGTTCCTTCGCACTCTCCCTCTCTCTCTCTCTTACTCTAGGCAGTTTTTCAATGGAATTCGTAATTTGAATTTAGCCACAAGTTCGGCCACAAGGCTGAAAGGAGTCCAATATCGATATCATCATTTATCGTAAAATGCATGTGTAAAACTGCAAATTTACATTGCAGTTGGGCGAATTGCAAATTAAATTAAGATGCAACGGACTCACAGGCTCTGGCCGGCTGTGGGATAAGCAATAAACAAATTGGTGCAACCACAGACTGATGGGCTGCACTTAATCTGTTTTCCCCTACTTCTTGCTCCCCACAGATTCATTGCATTCTCTCTGTTTCGAGTGCAAGCATAAGGGATTTAGAATACGGTATTAGTTGTCAATGCAGCTGCAATTTGTCCATTGATTGGCAGTTGATCGACGTGTGCGTGTGTGTGCACTTCCCGGGTTGCATTAGGAATAGTTTATGAACTAGTAATGTTTTAGAATTGGATTCCCTGCAATAAGATGTGGGTTATTAGTGCTGCTAAATGCTTACATACAATATCAAAACGCATGACTAATTTGAATTGCACTCATTCGAATTGCAAGTATCTGTACTCGGTAAGAAACTCGAATGTCCCGTTCTGTACCTTAGAAGTGCATTCTGGTCTTAAAAACCATTTCAATTGGTCCGACATGTTCAATGCATTTGCAATTTAAAAGTTCATTAATAAATCGGCAAGTTGTTGGAACACTTGAATATTAGTTAATTGTAATTAACTCACAAATTCGAACGAGCTATCGCGCTCTGTCTGTAACACTCATTTTTACTCGTATTTAACTAATGCACTTAAGAATGCAATTGTAAATCCACGCTCAGCTTTCAAGGCTAATTTCTTTTAATTTCCAAGCATAATTTGAAGTATTTACTTGTCTTCGCCATGACAGCAAATCAACTTGTAAGTGCACTTGGGAGCACGTTGTCTCGTGGACCTTTTGGCCTTGTTGCCTCGTCTTGTGATCTATGCAAATCGCCTTCGTGACGTCACCTCTCTCGCCTCATTTGGCCTGAACACGTTTCATTTGTAGCAACTTCTGTCACGTACGGCGGCCTGATGATGACTTAGACTCGAGGCGCTCATTTGATAAGCTAATTGGCGAAAGAATAAGTGGTTGAGCAAGGGGGGAAGGCTCTCAAGTCGGTCTAATTGTATTTAATATTAATTAACTAATTTCTACGCTTGGGTCCAGTTTCAATTAACTGCCCCTAGGATATTGTGCCTCTTTCCCAGCCTCTCTCCTCGTTGGAATTTCTTCTAAGCTCACTCTTCGATTCCTGGTGACTTTCGGGAACTGTGACTGTCCGCTCTCTCTCAAACCTAACCTCAACCCCCAGCCCCCGTCAATGCAGGCTCTTTCTACAGGTAGCGCAACGTCCACGTAGATACACGTGCCATTCTCCGGGGAATACATCGATGTGCAACGTGTTTTTCCGGTTTAATACCTTTCTCAACTGAATACGAATGGAAATAACGGTACATGTGCCAAAAAAAGAAGAAGAAAACCTCCCCAATACCCTGACAGATTCCCTCCTGGCCCCACCGCTTCAAAGTCGAAGGTAAACAGAAAGCATCATGAATCCCATATCGCGTTTGCTTTGCTATCCTCTTTGGCTCCCTCTCTTTCTCTCTCTCCTTTCCTCCCTCCCTTGCTTTGTGTTGTTGCTGTTGTTGCAGTTAAGCACGCGTCGCTTTACGTTGCGGGCGTGACGGGCAACGGGCAATATGTGTATGGAGGCGCGGAAGGTGGACACAGGCGAATGTCGAATTGGTTGCTGTAAGCTGGCGGGGTTGCCAGCCGTTTTTAGCCAAACATTTTCGGTGAATTCCAGCAATTTTCTGCCTTCACTTTGTAAACCCAAAAACTCAAAACCGAAAAACCAAAAACCCAATGCCAAAGCCGACGCCTAACGGTAGTCAAGCGGGTCTCAATTCCAAACTAAAGGGAATTCGGTTTTCGCTTTGATAAAAAACTGTTACAAAAAAGAATTTTTTTAAAACTATTATTCATCATTTTCATATAGTGTCTTTATCTTTGCTTTTGTCTGATCTGTGGAACTGTTTGATTTATTTTCGGTATATGGCAAACAAACTTGGCAAGTAAATTTATGCTGTGAGAATATTGCAAACTTGCCACGCCTACTTGCCTACCCGAACCCATACGCTTAAGAATATGTTACCTCGAGAGTATCTAGCCATCGCGCTTTTGACTGTTTTAGGTTTTTCGCTAACGTATTTGGTTTATCTCTCTGTGTCGTGTTTATGCATCTCCCACGCACTTTGTCGACGCCCGTCGGCTTGTGCTCTAGTTCGACTACCTTTTGTTATTGTTGTTGCTTGCAGAGAGCCGCAGCCACGCCCACAGTGGCAGCGCTACGCTGAACGCCCCAATGCCGGCCTAGTAGCCTTGTGGCCGCTTTTAGTTTTTGTGCCGCATTTTGTTAACAATTTTGTTTGCGCTAGGTAGATGAAAAGGGGGGGGACAGAAAGAGAGATAGAAAGAGAGTCGGAGCGGGAAAGGTATAAGCACTTGTTGTTGCTACCTGCTGGCTGCGTGCAAAGTCGCGTGCCGAAAATCGCTAAATTTTTTGGTTATTTCCGTTTGCGTTAATGTTTTACTTAAATTCCCTTTAACCGGCCTCAACATCCGACCGACGAGTCGACACCGTAGTAGTCGCATACCGTAACAGTTACCCGGAAGTATGCGCCCAGCCACGCCCCACGTCCCCCTCCGCATAACCGTCTACCTTCGCGTTCGTCTGCTTTTTGTTTTGCCTTTTTTACGCAACCCAACTCTGTGTCCCGCCCCACGGCCAGAATTTTATGCTGTTGCTTTTTAGTTGTTGCCGCTGCGGGTTTTCATTATTCGCAATCTCACGTAACGCCAAATGAAGTCGTAAAACGTCCAATTCGAAACGCATACTTCCCACTCTATCCCTCCTTCCCTCTCTCTCTCTCTATGTGTTTATGTGTGTGTGTGTGTGGGGGGCATTCAATGGATTTCCGAGCGAAAACAAATTGTTAAAGTTATATTATAGGAATTACAAGTACGTTTGATTAAGCGTCGGCTTAGCACCCCATCGCATCCGCCTCCGCCTCCCACGATTTTCCTTCTTCTTCCTCTCCTCACCCTTTATTCGTCGCTTCATTCCTCATGCCCAGTTACCACTTGCCACTTGAGGCATTTAAATTATGCACAAGTCCCGACAAGACCGGAACCGGGTCAGGGGGACAGCATGGAAGAGCAGGACGCATTGCCTAAGTGGTTTCTCATTTAGCCGCGACGCATAAATCAAGCATTAAAATAAACAAACAAACAGGAAAGAATGAACAAGACGGAGATGCAAAAGCAACTGAAGAAAAGACAAAGCATGCTAGAAATGAAAAGAAAGAAAAAAGGCAAAAATGAAATAAAACTGAAAACAACACGATAAGCTAAACAATAAAATAAATGCAATAATTTCGTTGTCAGTCAAGTCGAAGTGATGAGTACCCTAAGAAACTAGAATAAAGAAGGTAATCTATCTAAGGGAGCTACATCTATATTTTTAATGGAAACTTCAACAAATAGACGTAAGTTAGTATTCTCTGATGACAATTGACATCTCTAGTTGATATCCTGAAACTAAAAAGAAGTAATAAAGATTAAAGAGAGTCGTCGGGCGTCTTGCGAATAAAATTGTAAGTTGTCACACGCCAAATTGCAAATATTTAAGATATTATTTGGCTTTTAATTTGCTTCACCTAATTCATTCGAATATCAATAAAAGTAAACTATTTTTATTATGAACTTACGTAGATTATGTTAATATGTTTCTCTCTACAATTTATATTTAAGATACAGCTAAGCTTGAGGTTTACTCTGAAACGAACTTAGCTTTTGCAAATGTCTCTTTATATGGTAATTGGGACTTGAGAAAATGTGAACACTTTTAATGAGAGCAAAGAAATAGAGGAAAAGGCTTTGAATTGACTACAAAGATTGTTTGATTGTTAAGCTTACCTGCACAGAACGCGTTGTGTGACTTTAGTTTGCGGCACACGTAAGCTGCCACAGGTCGGATTCACAAAGATTCAGACTCGAACGACACCTGACAATCGAGACAGTTCGGCCTCATTTACTGTTAAATACCCTACAAGGGTAAGAAAATATTTCGATTTTCTAATGCACAAATTTTACGTTATTTAATTGATGGAAATTCTCAAGTACAGTTTGATTTTCATGGCTAGAAGAAGGCTTTAAATGATAAACAAAAAATTAATAGAAATTGAAAGTGAAAAGTAGAAAAGAAAAGTGTTTAAAACATCAACGAGCTGATCCAAAAATATTATCTAGATTTCGGCACGATAAATGTCACCAGCTTCGCTCTAGTAATTTTCGGGACTGAATTCTGCCGGTATTTCGTCAATCTTTGAAGCCGGTGGTGGTGGTGGTGTTGTTGTTGGTGTTGTTTCGGCAGATGTGGGAAAGTTGTCCAGTTTATGGGCCACATCAGATAGACGACAGCACTGGACGTAGCCGTAGACAGGGAACTGTTGCAGCTTGGCAAAGAGGCTGCTCTTAAGCCAAGGGATTTCATCACAAATGCTCTTGCACATTCCCGCACGTTCGTTGTTGGTTAACTGGGATAAGACATTCTCGATAAATCGGTCTAATTAAAAAACTCTAAAGAAACACTTACAAAAGGAGAATTGTGACCAATTGCAACAAACTCATCTGTGGAATTATTGGAAGGCTGGAGGGCACGCACGTGGGCCCAAATGAAAGCCGGCACTGTAATGGTAACGCCCGAGCTCAGTGATATACTGAGCGTGCGAGTCTCATTGCAATTCTGGTATAGCGGCGTAGAAGCACTGCCTGAAACTCCGACACGTACATCGTAGTTGGTGTTCAGGCTTGCGATCTTCAGTGCGTTCAGGAAATTCTTCCAGTTTCCGGTACGTAGGGGGCGCAACCACAGAATGTTAAGCATCGATTTATATTCATCGAGAATCTCGCCAAAGGCATCATCCTGTATAAGGTTGCTATATTCAAATGTTTCCTCTCCGAACATTGTCTGAAACTGTTTATCATTGCGCATAGCAGTATTGACAGCCTCTGCTCTGTAGAGACTCATTGCGATTATTATTTAAGTCGTATACCCTTCTTGTGAGTTAACATAAGTACTCACCCAGTCCCCTTAAACAAGCCTTCGCTATAGTCCACTTTAGTATCCATACCTAAAGAGTTCATTTGACCGATTTGCTTCTGTATTAAAAAAGGAAAATAGTTATTAATGTGTGAAGAGCTTATGCAACTTTGATTCGATACATACATGCGCGATCACCATCGTTTTCGGAGGGTATGCTGTGTATCCGGCGTACTTCAGCTTCTGTCCCAACAGATCGTAGCATATGGCTACATTTTTTATTGATCCGAATTCCATTAAATTGCTACCAACCACAAGAGTCATGTCGGTACAATCAGGCATAGCCGAAAGACTTTCAAACAACTCATATGCCTGCCAACTTGCACATTTAATATAAGTCACTTTCTCATTGTCGTTATAATAAAAATAACCGTTGCTGTGGCAAAAGACATTCATATTTGCTTCATCCAATGCATTATTATAACTTTCACTGCAAAGAGTAGAGATAATAAAAATCGGGTTAATATAAGGTTGTCATAGCGTTGTTTTATAGGTTATGTCCAGAAAAATTATGTATAGTGTTGCGAGATACGAGCTCTGTAGCGCTTTGTACATAGCCGCGAAATTCAAAAGACCAAAAAGCGGAAGGGAGATATTTGACAACCTTATATAAATGTTCACCAATACTCAGGACCTTCCGCAATCAGTTTTGTTTTGAGGTAAGTTTGTTTGATTTAATTGATTACCTAGTTCCGTAAAGGAATCCTTTGGGACAATAAAGACGAACAGTTTCCGAAGAACCTCGTTTGAATACTTCTTCAGTGTCTGTTAATATGTTCTTTGATCCGAAGTGGCCGACTACTTTTGGAGCAGGAAAACTTGTTCTTAATGCGCATTCTGCCTTAACCTCCGACTTCATGTGAAGTAAGGCAGCCAAGCCAAGAAGTACAATAAACGGTCCCATCGTGGTGAGCTTGGCAAATACACTGTATGCCAGAGCGCTGAGCTGGGCTGCTTAAATAGGCGAATAGTGCTAGAGAACGAGATAGCGGAGATTCTGTTCATTGCACAGCCCTATCGCTGCTGAGTCAGAGGTGAGGCTGATGCTCAGCAATTTGTTGATAAGACGATTGCATTCTGCGTAATATTTTATACCTATTAAAAATTGGAACAAGGCGTATTTCATCTAGTGACGAAAATAAAATAATTTTGAACCTATCCATTACGGCAATATTTAGAAAAAGTAGAAAGATCTTCAAGTCAAATGCAACCTTTTTAAAAAATCTCAGAATATGACGGAGACTTTTGTTTATTCTGATAAATTACACGCCCTCGTGTCTTCTTCTTTATAAACTTCATCTTTTTCTCCGACAAATCTATGTTGTTATTGAAAAGCAAACATGTATACCCAGTTGATGTTTTTTTTATGCCTGGGTATGAAAGCGTTTGGCTTATCTTTCGGTTGTAATGAGATGCCTATTTGCGCATTAATTTCTTATGAGCATTTTAAAAAGGGGAATCACATGAAATTTATATTTGACTTGTTTTCAACATATATTAAGAATTGACTCGTAATCATAAATGTAATCGTAATGTACATTCTGAATGAGAAACAACAGGGGAATCGACTTAGCTGTGTCTGTCGATGACGAAAAGTTCTCGAAGCTGTTTCTGCTGATTGCGATTTGATTTGTCTATATACTATAGATATACCAGCTGGAGGGGTATATTTAATAAATGTTTATTCGTATAAAATATACCCCTCCATACCTTGAAAGCTCTTATATTAATTCGACCCGAAATAAGCAACATAAAGAAGGTGAATCATTGAAATATATTTATTCTTGCTCATTATCAACATTTTCTACGTAATGAGGAGTTTCAGGTTGACAGATAATTGACAAACGAGAAGAAAAGGCTGTAGCTACATAGAGTATTTTTCATCTAAATACCGTATGAACTTATTCTTCTTTCTCGTTTATTGTGTATATAAGTTTCACAATGTAAACAGCAGAACGGAAAGATTTACATTGATAGACAGTGTGAGAGGTCGGCGTATACCCTACAGATGGGGCGTACCGTTCGCTTTGGCTATTAACAACAGTTTGCGCAAAGGACACTGCAATAAAGCATTAAAAAGAAGGCAAAGGCAAAACATTAAAAGATACAACGTAACCAGCAGAAAGTCAAAACACCCATACGCACACATTCCCCCCCTCCCCCATTATCGCTCACCCCCTCTTTCTCTGTCTCTTTCGCACTCTGGGCTGTGCTGTGTGCGCCTTTGTCTCCAGGCCTGACCGTTGGGCAGGCAATGTCTTATGCACAGATTTATTATGTGGCCATAAATAAATTACAGGGCCAAGCGCCGCCACACAGAGTGCACATAATAACACTGCCAAGGGGATTGTGCGGGGTGTGTGGGGTGAGAAGAAACAGAGAGAGAGAGAGATGAAGGAGGTTGAGAGGGCTGGTGAGACGTTGACCAAGTGCCCAAACCAATGGCAAAACACACAAAAATTACCAAAAATGCTTTGCCAAGGGCAATCCAAGCGTGACCCATTGCTAACCCGACAGCAGATTGGCGGACTGCCGGCTTTCTCTCTCTCTTTCAGTGTGATAAGGGTTAAAGGGTCTGTCGACAAGGTCCCGGCATCATCGTTGTTACCATTCAAAATGCATGAAAATGTTCAACGATCTAATTAGTGCTAAAAACTGTGAGAAGCAGCCGCCTTATCTGCTCACGCCATTGGTGTGGGGAGGGATGAGGAAGGGCAGGGCTATGGCTGACAATGGGATAGACTAACTGGTACACTATGTTATTTGATAAGCACAGATTAGCTGCCAAGTGGCTGAGCAGGCTTGGGGTACACTAAGCGAAAAACTATCACAATTTGTATGCCTTTCAGGTGGTCATTTTTGGCCAGAAGTTTGAAACGCAACATTCATGTGCAATATAAATGTTCTCCATTCTCATGAGGAGAATCGAAGAAGCCTTGTCCCATGCCTGTCCGTTCGCTCGACTGTCCGTATGTCTGTCCGTCCATTCGTCTGTCTGTTGCAACGCAGAATCTTTCAGTTTTAAAGCTATCTTGATGAAACTTGCCACGCGTGCTTCTTATTATTGCACGCTCTTAATTAGACGGAGCATGTCGAATCGGACCGATATATCGTATAGCTGCTACACAAACTATCGCCCGATTTTTTTATTTGTCTAGACAATACATAAAAATTGACTTAATCTGACTTTTTATACATACATAATGTATAAAATCTTATATAAAATTAGATTATATTACAATCAGACAACAATCTGCTGAAATGCAAACTCTTGTATAAAAAAGCGTTTTGATTTTAGAGAGTAACTTGACTTATCAGCCTCAATCTAAGTGTGACACAACAATCAATACTGCAACATTTTATAGTTCAAAAACAATCGGTGGAGATAAGAAACTGCAAGTGCAGCAAACTCTCGGCATGCGAAATGTTAATTTTGCCTTTGGTTTTGATTTACTTTGATAAAGAGAATACAAATTATCAATTAGATTACAATGAGAAAATTCAATGAATATCGTTAAAAACTATATAACATGCCACATGCTATGAGGTTTAGTGTGACCTTAGAAATGAAAATCTCAGATGTGAAGCAGATAAGGAAATACGCGAAACGATTCGCTTGGTCACATCACGCGTGTGTGCCACAAATTGTATCCAGCTTAACGATCGTAAGTCGCAGACCACTTTGTATGCGATTAACTCGACAATAATTTATCTGTGTGTGTGTGTGCGCGTGTGTGGGGGAGAGAGCATTATTCGTTGCGCTATTTGGCCACACTTAAATCTGGCACGCCCAGTGCCCACGTAAATAACAGAGACAATGGAAGAGCAGAGAGCACTACGACAGACTCCGGACTGCAAATGAGGCTGAAGAGAAGTAGCTAGCAGTAGGAGTAGATGAAGAAGGGAAGTAGGAAGGGGGGGCGTAGAGAGTAGGGAGTAGCGTGACGTGAAGAGTGTCTGACTGTCGGGCTGGCAATAAATATCAAAGCATTTGTTTGCCGTCAAAGGCAAAAGGCTGCCAGGTTGCAACGCAGACACGCCCATTGTGTGGGCGTGTGTATGTGTGTCGAGTGTGTGTGTGTGTGTGTGTGTGTGCGTGGATGACTGTCAGTCGCAGTCAAAGTCGCGGCCACAGTCGCAGTCGCACTCGCACTCAATGGCTGCGGCACGTGCGCCGTAATTTGCGCATTTAACATTTAAAGCTGCTCGTGAGGGGAACGCGCGCACTCTCTCTCACTCCCATTCGCAGTCTCTTTCTCTTCACTTGCGCTGTCTCTCTCTCTTTCTGTGGTGTCAGGTGAACGGTACACGGGGGCGTATGCGCAATAAATTTAACGAGCTGCCATTAGAGACGACGAGGCCAAGATGTCAATGCGGGCAAGGCAGGGCAGCGAAACTTACGCCAGGCTAATGATAAATTGACTTAATTAGTTGACGTGCCAAGAGTCAACACACACACACACACACATCTTTCGCACACCCCAACACACACACACACACACACACACCAAATTTATGAATTGTCGCCTGAAATTTGCAAGCAAATTTTTCACATTTTTTAATAAAATCTAGCAAGACTTTGTCAAATGCAAATCGATTTAGAAGCACACGGCAATTGTTTCAACATACCCTGTATGTGTATTACAAATGGGTATGTTGACACAAAGGGTAGATAGAGTGCAAGAGTATGAACGTGTGCAAATGGAGAGAGTACTAAGAATGAGACGAAGTAAGGGGTTGCTTGGAAATTAAAGATAAATCTGGAAGTTTCTCATTGAATGAGCGCATTGTAGAAACTTTCGGTTGCTTGTCTTTGTGCCACACGAAATCTAACTAATCTAACTAATTTGAAAGCTAATATATAATTCAATATAAGACTACACAACAGTTGCACAACAGTTGAGTGAATAAGAAACCACAATAACTTGATTTCAGCTGCGAATCTAATTCATTTTCCTACAAAGTATTTTACAAGCTGACAAAATTGGGTAAATTCTTCTTATACATCTCTTGTTGTTGTTTGTGCTAACAAACACGTGCTTCACAGCATGTTATGCTTGGTTTGGGAGAGGAAGAGGGGGGAGGTGAGGTGACAGACTGATGGTTAGGGGGTTAAGGGCCGTCCAGAAAGGGAATGTATAGAGTGCGATATACGATAATTGAATCCATATTCGTAATGAGCGCACGCGTGAGCGAATTCTACTTGCCTTACCCCCTGTACCGCTTTGGCCCC
The DNA here is from genome assembly GCA_018151435.1 of Zaprionus africanus. Taxonomy (NCBI): domain Eukaryota; kingdom Metazoa; phylum Arthropoda; class Insecta; order Diptera; family Drosophilidae; genus Zaprionus; species Zaprionus africanus. The sequence continues at coordinate 395,270 of JAECXB010000076.1, forward strand.
CCTCCTTACCGCTTTGTGGCAAGAAGGAAGCACACGTGCAGCAAATCAACTTTGCCAAGTTTTCGTTTTCGTTTCGATTTTGTATGCAACATGCGATGTTTGCGACGAGAAAGACGTTGAAGAAGATGAAGGAGACAAGAATTCGGGAGAGCAAGTGATGCGCGGCTAAAGAATACCCTGTGGGCAGAGTAAGGGACTCCGTGACATCCCCTAGACTTGCCAAGTGTATGTACACTCCCCCTTTATGCATAAAAACAGGGTATATCAATATGAACAAAAAAAAAAAAACAAACTTTCTACATTTTTCAACAATTTAATTTATTTATTTTGGCACTCGTGTTGTAGTTGTTGCTGTTGTTTGTTGCTTGTCGCAATCGCAGTCAGCTGGCATGACATGGGTTTCCCTCAACCCCAATCGTCCCTCACTCTGCCAACCTGCTGCCATCGTCCTTGTCCTTGTGATCGAAACGCACTGATAGCCTCTGTCACTCAAGCGAACTGGTTGACTGTGTTTGCTTTCTGGCTACTTTTGGGATATCGCCGTTCGCTAATCTGGACAGCCGACTTGCTGCTGTTGTTGTTTGTTGTGGACCCACATAAAAAGAAAGCAACTTTCACACACTCACGCACGCACGCACGCACGCCCACATCCACGGCCGGCTTTCAATTAACCCCCTTAGCCCGCAAGCACCTTGTCGTCTGCAGCTCTTTGTCCGCTTTGACAGGCTTAAAAAAAATCTTTCAATTCGCAAAATCATTAAGAAAGTTCAAAGTTCACGTTCATTTTGGCAATCGCTTTGTGGCTCATATTCTTACTCTCTTGCCCCAAAAAGTGTGCTATAAAAAAGTTCATGTAATCAATTTGATAGTTTTTTTCATTTAGATATTCGTTCCAGTCCAATTAAAAACAAACTATAACAAAAATGAGTTTAGAAAAAATAAAAAAATATATTAATAAATATAGTAAGACATCAGGCAGCTTTGTCTGTAAATTAATGAGTGTCTAGACTTATTATAAAAGTGAAAATTAAGAGCTTTAAGTCCGTGACTTTTGTATTTGCCGCGCACCTGTCTAAATCATCACTACCATATACTCTATAGTTTGTTTTGCTTATAGGATTGAAAGGACGATCTCCATATATATTCTATGCAAAGCAAATTTAAATGCACAAATGCAGCAGAAATAACGGAGCTAAGTATCTCAGCTGAGTATCTTCAGTTTTGTATCTTCTTTTCCTTTGCACATTTTCAACTTTTAGGCATTTTGTGTCATCAGCCACAGTTGAGTTCACAAATTATTCGCTTTTCAACATTGTAAATTGATTTCTCTCTCTCACTCTGGCTTTGGCTCTTGTTTCCACTTGTTTGTTACAATGAAAATTATCGTTTTTCGGGCCAATAAGCTCTTTACCCAGAATTGCCAATTAGCCTAGAGTAAGAGGGGAGGCGCTGTGGAGTGGGATAGGTGTGTACTTAATATACATAGAACATATTGTTGCAGTGCAACGAATTCGAATATTCGTTTTGCGCGATACCCAAACACCAATCGGATTATAACAAAAGTCTTAAGCCGATTTGTATTTGGCATTTCGATTGTTTTCGACCTTGACTTGGAGCAATTGAAGGCAAACCTTTTCTGTTTGTACATGTGTTTTGCTAAGTCTTCAGATACTTAGTGATTATCTGATTATTATTCTATTGTTTTGCTGCGATTTCTGCTTTGATTTCGATTTACTTTGATTTCTCGTTTGTTCAGCTGGATTTTTTTTGATGAGATTACAAGTCAATATATATATTCCTGTGTTGGTGGCGTAGCGCGCTTTAATTGTGAATGAAATTAGATAAGAATGCGAGCACAATTGCGAGCGCGATTGGCATTTGCTGCTGTTGCTACAATTTGCCTTGTCGGGATGTGGCACCTGCCGCTTAATCTATGCCACAATCCGTTGAGCAATATTGAGAATTCCCTTTGAGCGCAATTTGCCAATTTGCATTCTGGCGTATTCTCCGGCATTCTGGCTTTAATGTGGCTTTTACCCCACATTGCGTATCGGGGACTATTCGCAATGCGAAAAGCAAAAGCGAAAAAGCAGAAACAGAAAACGAAATGTGCAGTTGATCGAAGAATGCACACACTAGCGAACACCATACTTATATGGATATGATAGCGTAATGAAGCTCAGAAACGTGGTTTGCTCTACTGTGAAGAGGTATAGGAAAGAGTGACCATATTTTTTGTAGATTAATTTCAATTAAAAAGGTTTGTTTTGAGTTTATCTTCATCGATGCAGTCTGACTAAGTAAATATGTTGAATGAAGATGCCATACTGCCAAGGAGTACAGAAAAGGATGACCATATTCGTGCTGCACGGCGGTACAGAAAAAGGTGACCATATTTTCCAACGAATTTTGCTAAATATATCTGTTTAATCTCGTAACTAGTTGGAGGTATCAATGACTTTAAATCATTTGGACTTAGGGTGGCCATACTGCAGCGGAACAAATAAAAGGGTGACCATATTAAGTAAGTACTAAAGCTCGTAGAAAGTTAACCTCTATAGAAACCGTGGGGCTTGCCAACCAACCAGAATTTTGGTTGCTCTGCAATAAAGTATTATAGTAAAAGGTGACCATATTTTATGCCCATTGTTTCTGCAGGAAACATGCACTTTCTTTTTTCCTTTTTTTCAAAGCACCACTAGGATAAATGTACATTATATGTTTTGTTATATACACAAGCAAAAGGGTTCAAAATAGAGTGACCTTATTTGTACATTGCTTTAAATTTCTAGCTAGAATCAAGCTGAATTTGAATAACAATATTCTTTTCCCAGAAAGGGTAGCCTGAAAAAAGAACCAGGTGACAAAAGAATGATTTTTCATGAATTAGGTAAAGCTGGCTATACCTCACCCCCACCCCGCCCTAAAGTTCTCCCCTCCACCACTCCCTTAAATGGAGATGATATTTTTGCGACGAATTTATTCAATTTTCAAATGCGACTCAAATTGCGATTTCCACTAGCGATTTTTACTTGCTACTCCCCGACAGTTGTGTGTGTGTGTGTGTGTGCGTGTGTGTGTTTTTGGTTCTCTTTTTTCTGCTTGTTTTGGGTGCGCTGTTCTTTTGTTTTTTGCTCTGTGCGCTCTTCGTTTTCGCATTTCGAAATGAAAACTCAGTTCCAGTCGCAGTCGCAGTCACAGCCGTGGCACAGTTTAATTCACGTGACAAGCCAATATTAAATGTGATTCAGCTGCAACACAAAAGAGAGAGGTGAAAGACAGAGAGAGAGGGATTGTGAGTTGAAGAATACCATCAGAGAGAGAGACAGAGAGAGAGAGAGAGAGCGCCCCGCTGAGAAATATAGACGGAGATAACTTGGCATTTAAATCGATCGCCTTCTTCCCTTCTCCTCCTGCACCTTCGGGCAATGTCTGTCAATTTTGTTCGGCTTTCTGTTTTCCGTTTTCAGTTTCCCGTTTCCTCAGTTTCTGTTTCTGTTTCAGTTGCAGTTGCAGTTGCACAGTTGATGTGTCTGTTTCTGTTTCTGGTTCCGTTTTGGGTTTCACTCGCAGCTGCAATTAAAATTGAATCAATTATGATTTTGACTTTGCCAGCCGCGCTGAGTGTGCATATCAATTAGTAGAGAGAGGGCCCGGTGGAGGGGCTGCTGTGTTGCCTACAGGCTGCAGCAACGTTGTCAGCAGATTCTGGCCGCAGAAACTAGCCGCAAATACCTTCACAGGACTAACTAATATTTTGTAGTTTGCTGTTGAAGCAAAGTTCTGAAAAGAAAATATCAACTTAAAATACGAACAGATTTGTATTAAATTATCGAGTCATTCTTAGAAATTAAACTGGCTAATTAAGGAAGCTGTCTAGGTTGCATCCTAAGTTGAGTTCAAGAAATGTGATCAGGTCGCTGGCTTCGCAGAATATCAATAGACAAACTCATTGGGGATCTGCTCTGCAAGGGGCGGCACGTGAAGTAATAAGCTCTGCTCAGGCTCGAGTTGAGTGCCACAATTTGTGTCCAATCCCATTTAGAATTGCATTGCGAGCGAGTACAGCCAAGTAGGGAATTGGACGCAAGGGGGGGGGAGGGGTGGCTACAGACAAGTTTTAAAGCAAACAACTTTACTGTTGCCGTAACCGTAACCGTAACCGGAACCGTTACGGTTGCTGCCGAGCGGCAGCGCGGCAAGTTCAATATATATGGCAGTTGGCGTTGACTTTTGATCGCTTTCCTCCACACACACACACACACACGCTCAGTTGGACACACTCGAGCACACAGTCAGTCACACGCATACAGACAATATGGTCAGGGGCTACTTTGTTGTCGCTGGGGCGAACGTGGCGTATGCGCAATATTTGTATTACTGTTTCATATGTGGACTGAGACGGGGCAGAAAAAGAAAAGTATGAAGAGAAGGGGGTGTGGGCAGGGGGGGGGAGAGAGAGACAGAGAGAAAGCTCACCTAAAGCCAAGTCGAGTTGCCTCGAGTTGAAGTTGGAGCTGAAGCTCTGGAGCTGTTGCTGTTGCTGCTGTTGCTGCTGCTGTTGCTGCTGCTGTGGTCCATGCCACGTGTCCTAGTTATGGGCGAACGTGTGTGCGAGTGTGTGTGTGTGTGTGTGTGTGTGTGTGTGCGTGTGTGTGTTGGGAAAAGAAAAACGGCATCAGTTATGGCAAACGAATGCGACGAGGAAAACGAAAACGCCGTTCGCCCTTAACTCAAATGTACAACATCAATAAATAAAAAATAACCAGGCGAAAGGATATAAAAAAGGATAATAAACAAAGTCCCCTAAGAAATCTATAACTGAGTGCGCCACATCAACATTCACACACACACACACACACTCGCACACACATTGCAACATTTTGCGCTGCTGCCTGAAATTGCCAGCGACAGGCAGAGCCACAGCAACGGCAACATCGATAAGGACATGTTTGTGGCTGCTCTAAGAGCGCTCCTTGCTCTCGCTGTCGCTGTTGTTGTTGTTGTTGTTATTGTTGTTGCTGTCCAGTGTTGCACAGTGTTGGCAATTTGATGGCTTTGCCGCCAAAAGCAAGCCAGAAAATGCTCGTGTCGGGACTTCGGTTTGGCTGGCTTTCTCTAAGTTTAAGTTTATAGATAATTTAGTGATATTGATTGTATATTTGAAATCTACATGATTTCTCTTGAATGACGCTTATTAACTCCCAGTTATCGGAAAACGATAAATTAGTCTTGTTTAGTGTTGCAAAACAAACACAAAAAGTTGTCAGAATTTGAGTGAAAGTTTCATGTTTCTTTTCCTATTTTGTCACAATAGTTTGTTGGGCAATTTGGCCATATTGGTTCTTCTGTTTTTTCGCTCACTTCCGGCAGTTTGACAACTCTGTTGCGGTTGCTGTCGCTGTGCTGCAAACACACGTTCGAATTTAAACGATGTTGCTCTCTCTCCTCCAGCATATATAGAGATGTCGCCCACATAAATTTCCATATGGCAGGCTCATGCAATATGCAGCATAACCTCGATGAAAAGGCGATAAAAGACGCCTCCTAATGCCGTTTGCGCCCGTTGACTGGCACGACAATCCAGCACGACACCACGCCCCGCACGCCCCATGCACCACCCCGTGCCCCGCCTCGCCCACTCACAGCTGCGCTGTGTCTTTGTCCATGTCGATGAATAAAGCAGAAGCTGGCGCCTATCTCGCTAATGTATCCCGGCCAAGTTATGACTGACAGTCGCAACAGCAGCGTCGAGCGGCAAGTCGTAAACTCAATTTCTTGCTACTGTCAATGCAGCACGAATGTGATCACACACACACACTCGCACACACACAGTCGCACACACACCTCGCATTGTGGCAATGACATAAATGAACGTTCCAACTGCGCTGGCAAGTTGATTGAATGCGGTTGCTGCGACTTATCAACAGCTCCAACTCGTCTCGTTCGCTGCCTTCAATTGGGCATCCTTGTGTTTCGTCCTGAAGCTGCCAGAGTTGTCGCAGCGACGCAGTAAAGTAACTGTTGACGCCCGTTGAGAGTGTGCAAACTTTGCGATGCGTGTGGAAAACTTTGCAAATGCCTGGCAAACGGCACTTAACTATTTTAACGATGAATTTGTAACTAAATTTTGAATATTATGCTGCGAGTTTGCCATCTACAATGTTAATGGCCTCAGAGATGTCGAGGCAGTCACAATATGTATGTCGATAAGTGTGAAATTTGTCAATTTCATGAGCGTAGCAACTCTATTAAATACTATCGATAAAAGACTAGTGCAGAAATACTATCGAAGCACTTATTGAAGTGTACGGATATCGATAACTTACTCAAAATAAAGAGAAAAGCAAACAATCAATAGTTCCACTATAAGTGAGGTTTATCGATAAGTATGATAAGACTGCCATACTATCGATAACTAATACATTTGTTACTTACATCGTTATTCAATCAGCTTTACATTTAAATTGATGTAGACTAACTATTGGCATAAACTACTATCGATAAAGTACAATCGATGAACTACAATCGATTAAAGCAATCGATAACATTATTTAATGGAAATATTTTTGAATTTAAAAGAATCTCGATATCATAGGCATGAAATAAGAAAAAAAGAGTAATTTATTCAACAAATTCTCTTAGAATTTGTAATCGAATTTTACACATTGATTTTCTTAGATAATTATCGACTTTTTATGCCACTTGGTTCAATGAATTTTCACTCATTTTATGCATTGCAAATATTTCACTTGTATTTCAATGATTTCGCAATGGAAATCGCATTTTTTTGAGGTCGCAGGCACTCAAAATTGGCGGCAATCGTCAGGGTTTTGAGTCATTAATTTTGCAATTATAACGGGCTTGTTATCTCTTCAGACGTTTGCCAGGTAATCTATCCCCTGTCTCCTTGTCTCCCTCTTTCCCTTTCTCTCTCTGCAACTTGTATATGTGTCTGTGAGCACTGAACTGTGATTTGGTAAAGATATTCGAACTTATTAGTTAGTCGAATATTAAATGCTCTAGTAGATTAGCAGCGGGTTAAATTTCGATATCGTATTATGTAGTACAACTTTATATATATCTCTATAACTTACTTTGGTATCTATCTATATAATATTCAATATTGGTACACATTATAATATAGATTTCATGATTCCTTGCTTCGAGGCACAAACTAGTTTGATTTGTTGTTTGTTTATGTCGAAATCTGCTTTAAATCTAGACAAACCTCTACTCTGAATGTGCACAGAGAAATACAGTACGAAATTGCTCTGTCGACGTCGCAGTTGCTGTTTGGTACTTGCAACATGCGCCAAATTAAAACACCGCAAAATGTCAAGTGGCACGAGTTGCAGGAGACACAAGATGCATTTATTTTAATGAGCATTAAATGATGTGGCAAGCCGCCACCGATGATGATGATGATGATGATGTTGATGATGATAGTGCTACGCCCCTTCTGCCCCCCCTAGACCAGTTACAACTTAATGATGCCAATCGACAACTATGCACAAAAGTATGCAACACATTTTTGCAACAAGCTTTTGCGCACCACAACATGCTGCCACACCCTCACACCAGCCGCCCCCTTGCCCTCTTGCTAAGCCTTGGCAAATCACAATTGAAACAGTGCTGGAGATGCTTCCGGAAGGGGGGGGGGAGAAGGACAGGGGCGTGGCTGGTAGCTAGATTTCATGGCATTGCTGTAAATTTATGGCACACACACAAAAATCTTTTGTGCATTTACACACACACGCACGCACACACACTGACACAGCCCCCTCTCCTCCCCTTCTCCTACGCCTGCCAATCGTTTTGTGCCGCATCCGGTGCAGCAGTGGCAGGGGGCTAGGGCGGTGGAGGGGGTGGGCTGAGTTGAAATTGAAACAAATGTTTTAGAGATATTTATTTGCATAATTTTTCCGGTTGCATTTTTTATGCGCTTTTCGTATATTTCCCCCTATTATTCATGTGCAGCAAGCCGACACGGCCAACAAGCAGCCGCATTTGCAGTTGCAGTTACAGTTACAGCCACAGCTGCCACGCCTCCTAATGCTGGTTGCAAACGCCCTTGCCTCTCAAATGGGAACATGTAATAACACATACGTTTGTCGTGTTCCATTATGCCGAGTGTTTTTTGCCCACTGACAGCTGACATGGTCTATAAAATACTTTTCCCTTGGCAAAAAAAAAAAAAAAAAAAAAAAAAAAAACTAAAACTTTCGATTGAACTTTGCCATTGCATATCGTACATTATCCGAAGATATGCAATGTGTCTGATTTTAAATGGAATTTTCTATTGAGGTCGGCTTAGTTCTAGATTTAAATTTTCAAATATTAAGATTAAGTCAATTGGCAGAGCGAAGTTTGGATAGAGGTATTTATTTCAGCTGTAAGTGTTCTAGAGTCTTAACAGAATGATGGATATATGTTCAGGAAATACAAAAGGTAGTTTATATAGACACTCAACCTTATAATGAATATCACTTTCAACCAACTTTTAATCAAACTTAACCCTCTTTCTCTCTCTGTCTCGGAGCATCTTTTGATATTCATTTCAAACTGTTCTTATCTACAGTTGAGGTTCTACTGCGTGTTTACTGTTTCAATATATCGTTTACTGCTGACAGTTTGACAGCATCGAATCGTTTATTCCCGATTTGACTAGTGTACTAATTTCTGGCTGAAACTATTGAATATGTTGCAAAAACTGATTGAGCACAATGATAAAAATAATGCAACTCCAGATTGTTGTTTCGCCTTTATATCGCCAAATTTGTACAAAGAGAAAGCAATGGAAGAAATATGTTTTATAAATTGACAAAGAGAAGAACAGATTGTAGATGAATTCGCATTGGCGAATGTGAAACACGGAACAGCAGCTTGATAATGTGCTTCCTCTTTGAAGTTCCTCTTATCTTGCGTTGAGGTTTCACAGCGTATTTACTGTTTCGATATTTCATTTGCTGTTGACGCTTGCAGCAGCTGTCATTAAATTGGGTCAAGTGTCAAATTTTTCATTCTCTAAATACACACACATACACTCGCACACACACACTCGCACACACACATGTGGCAAATGGACATGGATACCGCAGCAGGCACTTTAGTCAATTAGCAGGGCGAATGTTGTGTTATTTTTACTCATTGTACGTTCTGCTCTTGTTATTGTTGTTGTTGGGAGTGTATGCGTGTGTGTGTGTGTGTGTGTGTGTGTGTGTGCAAAGCCTGTCGCATTTTGAAGCTTTATGCATTTATTTATGATTTCAAGCATCGCCACAAAATTTATTTCTATTTTCAATTTTTATTCTCATGTTTTATGCGCATATTTGCAATTTTGGTGTTTTTAGACCATTTCCTGAATTTACCCAGTTTTCCTAAATATATTTTATTTTTTCCCCATTTCGGACACTCGGTTGTTATCTCTCTTTCTCTCTCTCTTTTTTCTGTATGTTTATATTTTGTTTGCTTTAAATTTCAATATTGCGTTTGGCGACTGAGTAAAATGATGTGAGAAATTATTTATTTAAATTGTGCACAGCCAATGGAAAGCAATAAACAATTTACACATTTTCTATCTATGCTTTGCATCTGTTTTTCTTATCGTTTTGCGGCAGTAGTTGTTGTTGTTCTTGTCTCAGCCCGTTTTCCGTTACACAGGGTGTTTTTGTTAATTGGAATAGAATATGAAAAATTGCTAAATTTGCACAGAACTTAAGAGAGAGAGAGAGAGAGAGCAAGAAGGAAAGAAGCAGAATAAATAAACTGCAAAAACAAAAGCTAAATAAACTTGAGAACTGTTGAACTGTATTTTAAGAGAGTTTGTTTTGCGGTTATGAGGATTATTCGATTTCAACTTAACATACTATATGTTATTGCCACAGGGCTTATCGTTATCCACAACGAATTTCATTTGCAAAACTTTACAAAATGTTCGAGTTCAGGTAGATAAGGGACAAGTAAGCATAGATGGATTACAGTGAGATATAACAGAACTAATTGAACAAAGGCTGAGCTTTAGTATTATGCTGTTGCTACTTAAAAATGTTTTCAGCTATTACAACTCATCTAGATACCCTTTAGAGAACTTTGAATTGCATATAAAGTACTAACAAGATCGTTGAACAATCCAAAGGCATTAAGTATTCCCTTATTCCCTTATGATAACTACAAATACAGGGTATTGTGCTGTTGTTCCAGCAACTTAAGCAAACTGTGCAATGTTTTCTCTGTTGTGCTTCAATATTTACATTCAATTTTCGATCATTTCCTGCTAAATTCCGAGTGTGTGCTTGACTCTGGCCCTGGGTATGGGCATGTGTATGTGTGCTTGTGTGTGCGTGTGTATTGATAATTTATGTATTTATTAGCAGAGCTCAATAACAAAACTAGAAGACGTTCACAACTGCATTAGACAAATAAAAGAGGCCAAGACTGAAAGGGAGAGGAAAAGTCTGTGAGTGCACGAGAGAGTGGAGGCTAATTAAGCCACATTTCTGTCAATTATTTGCAGCTGCCCTGGAGGGTTAGCAACAACTATAGCAACAACAATAATAATAATAATAATAATAATAATAATATTGCAGCTAACTCGGCAACTCGAAAGCAACGCTTGAGGCTTGCTTTGAGCATCCTTCAATCAGTTGGAAGCCAAGTGCAAATCCCTTAATATTGCAACGACAAGCGGCAACAACTTATCACTGTGCTTGGACCAATGCAGTCACTGTTTACAACTCAGCATGTTATATCGCTCTCCCTCTCCCCCTCTTCCTCTCTGTCTCTATCATGTTTCCTGTGTGTGCTATATATGATTTGAGTTGCTGTTGTTTCTCATACCTGGTAGAACTAATCGTCTTATGAACAGATTTGCTGCCTCAAATCTGGCCCACTCTCCCTCTCTCCCTCTCTTTCTCTCTCTCTCTCTCTCTGTGTGTGTTTGAAGCACTCATGCTTCCCCTGTACCCTGCACATCTAATTGTCTTCATCTTTCCCTTTCTCATACTTCAGTTGCAACGTTGTTGCCTGTTCTAAGTTGTCATTGATTTCGTTTAATACGAGGTAAATATGGACAGGCGTTTTATTAGCTCAAAATCTCCTGGCCCTGGATGATGCCATAAGATTCTTCAATGAAATGAGCTTAGCGTTAGAATAAAATTAACTTACAGTTGAGTAATTGTTGTGGATGGGAAAACTTGCAATGGCTAAAGATATTTATGAAGTGAAAGAGGTTTCTCATGGAGAAAACTATTTTAAATATTTTTTAGAAACATAAAGCAAGTTTTATATAGAGATATGCGACTTGAGCTTAACGAGGTTAATAATTATAGAACTGTATGAAGATAAGACTGATTTAAGTATAACTTAAAATGTTGCAGAAACTTTGTTATAATAAAGTATGGTAAGGTTTACTTAAGTAAGGAATCTAAGATTATTTGTTTACCATAAGTTAGTCAATAATTCAAAGGTTGTTCCTTTAAATAAACCTCTTATTGTTTATAATAGTATAAAGTAGATCTCTTATTGGCATTATCTGCTTTACTACACGTAACACTAATCCCAAGTTTAATTGAGCCCAATCGGATGAGGATTAACTTGAAAATGAATCTAATTAAATCGAGTTGCAATTTAATTAAACTTGCGCAATACGACAAAATTTAATGCTAAATGAAAACTTGGGCAAAAGCTAATGAAATATTTAACTATAACATGTGTAAGAGGGAAAGAGAAAGAGAGGGAGGGGGATGAAGTGCCAGTGAGTGTGATTGAGTGACTGAACGAGCATGTGTGTGTGTGTGTGAGTGTTGCAAATGCAACACGTAGTGCGGGTTCCAATCTCAACATGAATAACTAATTACACTTGCAATTAAAATGCGCTGGCAATTAATTAACGAGTTCGAGACCGAAACTCGAAAACAATCAAACGGCAACAACAAAAACTACAGCTACATGAAAAGGAACCACAACAAAAGCAACAACAAAAACATGCAAAGAAAGAAAGAAAGCAAGAAAAAAGATGTTGCACTCACTTCATTCGTTTCATTCACTTCACACATACATAAATATTGATTAACATTGGATTAAGGCAGCAGTTGCCCAAGGGCCCAAACAAATCGAATTCGATTGCTCGAAGAGTGTAAAGGAGGAGAAAGCAAAGAAAGAGAAATAGAGAGAGAGAGAAAGCTGCGAAAAGGATTTCTCTTTGAGGCAATGTTATTCCTGCTGGATTGCATTTCTTATTTATTTACAAGTTTGCCCGCTCAAAAGTGCTCGAAGCAAAGCGAACCCTGAACAGGCAGAAGGCACATTGCGAAACGGGAACAGAGAAGTTACAGATCCAACAATATAATACCTTTAATAGATCATATGCTAAAGACAAAGGTCGAAAATGTTAACTCGGAATTTATTAAGCCTTTTAGCCATAGTAAAAAATGAGGAAAGGCACAAAAAAAAAAATCACACTACATGAGAAAGAGGAAAATGAGAATGTTATTGATCTGTGTATAACTTAACAATAACTCATTTGATCTCTATGAAATTTGTTATGTATGTGTAAAATATAACAAACTTCAAGTATGCAAAACTTCAGTACATTAACTTGAAGGATTTTTATGTTAATATATCAGTCTTAACATTTAGTAGACATATAAAAGTACAAACTTAAGTTGCCTTTATGCTTGAAGAGACTACATATCAAATTTGATAGGCCTAGCTTCAGTGAACTCAGAGATCTCGTAGAAGGAGTTGATGAACTAAGCCACTTAACTGCATTCCGTGTCTATAAAGACTTTCTCCAATGTACTTCGAATATTTTCCTTAGCGAATCTTTGCTAGAAAATCTTAATGAACTGACTTTATTTATCGTTATCGAACTTGGATACATAATACACCTAGAATTAACTGTGGCTGTGGCTTGTTCGCCCTTGTTCCTGCTGTAATAAAGAATTTTTGCGGCATTTGCGTTTTTCATATGCTCCTATGAATAGTCCAACAGTGGAAGGGGGAGGAGTGACTGGAGGAGGTCTGAGCACCAAGTGAGTGCATAATGAAGTTGCTGGAGCTGGAGCTGGAGCTACTCTCGGTACGGTCTATAAACCAAATGTTGGTCTGCTACCATGTTCGGCTCTCCATTGGTCGACGTTGCCGTTGGCCAAGTCGATTCAATGTGCCCAACAGAGCTAGAGCTTTGTGTGGATACCCACTCCCCGCCCCCTTCTGTGCTTGCTCTTTGGCTTTGGCCTGTGCATTTTGTTGTGTAGCAGGCCGAGGAACGAGGCAACAACAACAGGAAAATGTTATGAATATTAAGCACCTTTTGACTTTTGTGCATAGATGTTATAGGCGGTGGCGGTGGCGCCAGCTAAGGCGATGGCGTTGGCAAACGGCGTGTGGGCGTGGCAGCTACCATGTTCATATTTTGCGGCTCTTAAGGAAGCGCCATGTATCGGCACAGTGGCGTCCGCCAGAGCAGTTGAAGGAGCAGGAGAAGTCGGGGCAACGGGGGGCTTTCTCGTGCTTTCGCATCATGGCACATTACCATTCATGAAATGCAATTTCGCAGCAAAAGGAAACGCACACAGAGCTACTAGAAAGCGAGGGTGATAAGGAGGGGGGGGGGGGTGTATGGGAAAGAGAGAAGGAGACTGATAGCAGAGAGCGAGCGAGAGAGAGAACGCAGGCAGAAAGTGCTTTTTTTGCTTGAATGATTTTTAGGCGCAACGTTTTAATGTGTGTATGTGTGTGTATGTGTGTGTGTGTGTGTGTGTGTGTGTGTGTGTTTGTGGGAGAGTGTGTTTATTAGAAGCTCATCTTGCTGATAACACTGTGTATGTGTGTGTGTGTGTGGAATATGCATGTGAACATTGCCAGCCGTTCAGTAAGCCGATTTCTCCGATAGAAATTTAGTTTGCTTGCAGTTCAGCAGAAAATTTCTAGAAACACACACAGAAAATTAGTATACCAAATGTTTCGACATATTTTTATCAGCAATATGGAAATCGAGCAAAGTGCAGCAGCAACAGCAACAGCATCAGCAATAGCCACAACATAACCCAGCAACAGCAACAACAACAAGAAGAACAACAACAAGAAGAGTAGCTGCAATACATGAACTTTAAGGCTTCTCGAAAGACTAATTGGCCTATTTGAAAATCAAAGTAATAAACTGAAAATACAGTTCGAAAAATGCAGGCTGGAAAAAGGAATTCGACTGAGATTCTTACAAAGGTTTTGCTGTTTCAGCTTGGTTTGTTCCTATGCCAATTCGATTGGTTTCAATCATTTAGGTCTGTGATATGCAGTTGGAGAGTACATATCACAGACCTGCAACGGTGTGTAGCACGGTTAGAGAGCCATTGCTATACGATTCTTCAATTCACTTCACTTCATTGAAGCATACAAAAGAATGAAGTTTCTTCCACTTCAGTTGTTGGACAGAAGGTAGCGCCGATAAATGAATCTTTTGTATTAAGCAAGTGCAACTCTCTGTACTGTTATTTCATTCCATCTTGTTTCTATAAAATATTGTGTTTTATAAAATTTCATTGATATATATTGCATTTTTAGCTTTTACAATTGCATAGTTTCAATTTGAACTTAGTTTTTTAGCCTCTCCATATATAGTTCCATTCCATTACTTCATTTCTTTGTTCCATTCCATTGTTTTTTGTTTTTATTTATTCGGTTTAATTAATTTCAATTAATCTTACTTTATTGTGTACTCGTATTATGGCTGCTGCAATCGAAACATTTCACTTTCTATATGTTCATTTAGATTTTATGTTTGTGGTTTTATTTCATTCCTCCGTTTCATTCGATTGTGTATCATTTCAATTTTATTTAATGCCTTCAAACCTTATTTTATTCAAATAATTCTAGCTTCATTAACTTTTTTGCATTTCCATCGTTCCATTCACACAAATTCATTCATTCTATTCCACTTCGTTTCATTTGAGTCTCAGTTAACTTTATTTTACTTCATTTATTTCAAGCTTAAACTTGATTTTCCTCTACTCTGCACTTACTCTTCTCAATTCCACAAGTGGGTCGTGCCTAACTGGGCTAATAACATCATGCGAGGAGTTATATTAAAAATAGAACTTTCCATTAAAGCGACATTGCAAGTGAAACGAAGAGCCTCATTCGAAGACAGCCGCATGCCA
Organism: Zaprionus africanus; assembly: GCA_018151435.1. NCBI lineage: Eukaryota > Metazoa > Arthropoda > Insecta > Diptera > Drosophilidae > Zaprionus > Zaprionus africanus. The sequence continues at coordinate 410,431 of JAECXB010000076.1, forward strand.
GTGGGTTAAATAATCAGGTGCCATTGGCAGAGTCAACACTCTTTCAAGCAACCTTCCCCTGCCCCTCCACTACTGTCTCTTGTGCCCCGCCGTCGTGCCGCCTTTCATCCTCCCGCTGGCAGTAAACAAAGACCTCGGCAAGAGAAAATTGTAACCTTTGATGAAAGTTTTTGCACAACTTTGCAAATGACGAGTAGAGGGAAGAGAGGAACGGGGAATGGAACGAGCGAAACGACTCGATTTTCATTATCAGCAAAGTTGGCCGATGCGGCAGCCATTTTCTGCGCCACGCTAATTAACAGACCCGCCATGGTGTGAGAAGGGAGAGAGACAGAGTGAGCGAGTGCGAGAGAGAGGGGGGGGGAGTCGTTTCGTTCGGTTTCGCTTGTTGTTGCCGGCAAAAGTTTGCCACTCTTTTGGGCTAATACGCATGCATACCTAATTAGGGTGGCGACTGACTACGAATGGAGAAACCGAAACGGAAAGGAACCACATCGAGACATTGAAAGCGAAACATGAAAGAGACTTAACGTGTCACGTGTGAAGGGAGGAATAAGGGAGAAGAAGAGAAAGCGCGATGCCAAGATCGAAAATAGCTAGGGAGAGGAAGGGAATGAAACGATGTGGACAACGATATGTGGAATGGAAAAGAGTGAAAAGTTGGGTAAGTTAAATGGAACTGTGTGGAATGGAACAAGAACTAGATTTGGAATGTGATGAAATGGAATGCAATATGCTGGAATGGAGTGGAAAAGAAGGAACTGGGAGGGATTGAAGTAGATTCAAATTATATGGAGTGGAATGAAACACAGTGGAAGGAATTGGACTTACATGAAACAGACTGGAATGCCACGGAATGAAACATAAATGACAGACAATGAAAAGGAATCTATTAAGCCATTTTCTTCACTCTTTCTCTCTCTATCTCTATCTTTCTTACTCTGTTCATTTTCTAGAATCTGTTTTTATTTTTTTACGCTCTCTTTCTCTGTTGGTGTCTTTTTCTGTTGTTGTTTTTTTTTCTCCCTTTTGCTCTATCTCTTTCTCTCTCTCTCTCTCTTTCTCTCTTTCTCTCTCTCTCTCTCTCTCTCTCTCTCTCTCTTTATTCCTCTCTCTCTTAGTCTTCATTCTTAAAGTCTTGTGCTCTTCTCCTTCTCCACCCTTCCCTTCTTCATCTCCCTTCTTTCACGCATTCCTATTAAGCCATTTTCTTCACTCTTTCTCTCTCTATCTCTATCTTTCTTACTCTGTTCATTTTCTAGAATCTGTTTTTATTTTTTTACGCTCTCTTTCTCTGTTGGTGTCTTTTTCTGTTGTTGTTTTTTTTTCTCCCTTTTGCTCTATCTCTTTCTCTCTCTCTCTCTCTTTCTCTCTTTCTCTCTCTCTCTCTCTCTCTCTCTTTATTCCTCTCTCTCTTAGTCTTCATTCTTAAAGTCTTGTGCTCTTCTCCTTCTCCACCCTTCCCTTCTTCATCTCCCTTCTTTCACGCATCCAACTCTTTCGCTCTCTTCTGAGGCATTTGTCACAACACTTTATTATTTCTGCATACATTCCCTCACTCCTCTCTCTCTCTGTCTACCTCTCTCTTTTTCTCTCACTCATGACGTATTCCTCTTGAGCCTCTTTCTACTGCTGCATCTCCTCAATGTCTCGCTTAATTTGTACCTCTTTCCTTCTCGCCATATCTTAAGTCTTCCTGTCACACACTCTACTTGCTCATTCTTTCTTCCCCTCTCTCTCTGTTACTCTCTACCACTCTCTCTCTCTTTCATCGTGTGCCTTATAATGGACATTTGGCCCATTGCTTTTCCCATTGCCTGGGTAAACATCCGCATGCCGTTAATTTTGCCCTCTTCTCCTCCCCCTCTTCGGTGTCGCCTTGGCTCTCCTTTTGTGGCAGGGCTATAAGTTCATGTCTATTGTGCGAGCGTAGGTTAAGGCAGAGAAAGGGGCGTGGCAGGGGCACAAGTGCAGCGCAAGTGGAGCGTATAAGTAAATGGCGCGCCCGAAAATAAATATGAGGCAGCAAAACGTAGACCCAGACTGAGACCGACACCGAGTGAGGCAGAGAGGAATAGCAAGACTTCATACCCAAGCTGAGGAACTCAGGAACTCAGAAGTTCAGGCTGTGGTGGCACGCGGGCCCAACCAGTCAACCAGTCAGCGAGTCAACGAGTCCACGAGTCACCGCGTCACTCAGCCACTAAGGCAGCCATCTGGGCAGCAGCAGCAGTTGTAGGTCAGGTGTGCGGAGAGCAGGGGCGGGGACAGGTGGGTAGACCGTGTGGCAGGCAGGCAAAATGAATAACAACCAAGTGAGAAGCGAGAGCAGGAGGAGGAGCAGGAGGAGCAGGGGGAAGGTAAAAGGCCACATGGCAATAAAGTGAAATGCCCGCCGTGTGCCACTTAATTTGTTTAAAGCCCCCGGTTGCAAAGTCTCGAGTAGAAGCTTAAAGAGTTTTTGCCCCTTCTCCTGCAGCGCCTACCCCCCCACCCCCCGCACTGCTACTTGGGTCTGCTCCAGCTCCTGCTGGCTGTGGCTGACAGCAGTAGAAATAACTCAACTGCTACAAGGCATAAGGCACAAGGCACATGCAAACTTGCTCGATAACAAGTCGATAAATATTGCCACAACGCTGGCCCAGGGGCTGGGGTTGGTGGGTGCATGTATACCCTGTAATTTAGATAAGGCAATTTGAGTGCAACAAGTTATGGGCATAAGTAGCAAGGTGTTATATCCTCTTGGGTACTATGCGATCTGTCTCTTTGCTTAGCTATGAAGTTAAGTAGAATAATGATGGGGAAGGTAAGCAACATAACCATATCTGTTCATAACATCTGCATATTCTGTTAACACTAACATTCCCTGCACACATTAACATGCTCTGTTAAAATAGAACGAGAAGGAGAACAATAAATCAGTTTGTTTTCTGCAACGAGAGAGAAGAGGCTCACAAAGAGACTACTCACTCTCTGCGTACACCGGTTTTCTCTCTCTTTCCCTCTTTATCTCTTTATCGCTTTCTCCTTAGCTAATAAGTGAAGTAAGTAGTCTGACAGCAGGTACACCCTGTAGATGTACAGAGGTAATTGTAAACTTAAATAAGCTCAGCTTATCATGAGTTGTGAGACAGTTAAGTAAATCGATTTCCTATAGTCCAAATATAAATTGGTAAACTAGATATCCTCGCTCTCTTCCTTCCTCTCTCTCTTCTCTCTCCTTCTCTCTCTCTCTCTCTCTCTCTCTCTCTCTTTCTTTACTTCTCCCTTTCTCCCTCTCTCTCCCTCTCTTGCATTAACTTTCCACTTCAAGTTTCCATTTGGGCAATTGCAATGTCATATTTGGTTATCTTTAATTTCCGAGCATAACAGAAGCTCAGCCACAATTTCCGTTAGCTCTCCCACTCTATTGCCCTCTCTTTCTCCCTCTCTCTCTTCCTTACTCTCTCACACTTTCTCTATGCACTGCCGTCTCTTTCTGTGCAGCTGTTTTAGCTGCTGGAATGATGATTGATGATGCTGGCACTGCCGCTCTGGACAGCAAGGCAGGTGGGCTTACTTTGCTTGACAATAATTTTTCAAGCCAAGCAGCTGCCATTTAAATATTTATAAGCTTCCGATGCGGTGCGCAACAACTTTGGCAACCCTCGCAAAACTGCCAAACACGATAAACTTGTCAAAAAAAAAAAAAAAAAACAAGAAAAAGTGAAGAATAAAAGAAAATTTGCGACAAATTTCTTAGGGGCAAATCGGGCGCGTAAATGCGCTAAATCAACAACACGACACCAAAGTCAGTCAGTGGGAGAGGAAGGGAGAAAGAGGAGCACAAAAAGAGGCGGGGTGAGAGCGAGCAGGCAGACAAATCCGGCCGTTAGCTTCCTTTGCACTTATTCAATCAAAATCAAAATCAAAATAAATAAACAGAAATGTTGTAACAAGTCGCGACTTGAAACAAAACGACCTACACAGCTGGGATTTCAAAGAGAGACAGAGTGAGAGGATGGGCAGATAAGAGGGAGAAATATAGAGAGAGGGAGACGGACTGAGTCTTTTCAGCCGATTGTCATGCGTCGCATTATTGGCGGCACTTTTTGATGTTTGATAAGCAAATATTATTGATAAGCAAATAAATTGCAATTCACTTGTGATTCGCTTGTCGCCTCGTTCCACACTTCCCCTCTTTCTCTCGTCCCTCCTTGCTTGTACCTAACTCGATTCTCGCACTCTCTTTTGCCTCTTCTTCTTAGCAATTCCTATGTGATTTTATTTGCAATCAAAGTGCAGTCGCGCGCTTTGAATTTGCTGACATAAAATTGGTTCATCTCGCTGCCTTCTTTATGACTCTGACTCCCAAAAGTATCCACCCACTGACCACCAGCCTTCCTTTCTCCTTTTCCCTTTCGCTTTCCCCCCCGCCTTGTGCGGCATTTCGATTGCCTGCTGTATCTGTTTATTCCCGCCTCGCTTGCTTGATTTGTAGTCTCTCGTTTTATATTCCCAGGCTTTCCATTGCGACTTTTAATAGGTTTCACCCTCGAGCTCAAGGGTTTGCTGAGTCGTTTATATATTTTATAATCGCTTTTTCTACTTTATAAAAAATAAACAGCCAAAGCGCTCTGTATAAATATTTTAGCTATTTTAGTACAGCTTCATATCGATATCGGTTTTATAGAATGGGATTGAACTATAAAGTTATAGAAGTGTATGTAGTATAAGTAGTATAAGTAGAATAAGTAGTATAAGTAGTATAAGTAGTATAAGTAGTATAAGTAGTATAAGTAGTATAAGTAGTATAAGTAGTATAAGTAGTATAAGTAGTATAAGTAGTATAAGTAGTATAAGTAGTATAAGTAGTATAAAGTAGTATAAGTAGTATAAGTAGTATAAGTAGTATAAGTAGTATAAAGTAGTATAAGTAGTATAAAGTAGTATAAGTAGTATAAGTAGTATAAGTAGTATAAGTAGTATAAGTAGTATAAGTAGTATAAGTAGTATAAGTAGTATAAGTAGTATAAGTAGTATAAGTAGTATAAAGTAGTATAAGTAGTATAAGTAGTATAAGTAGTATAAGTAGTATAAGTAGTATAAGTAGTATAAGTAGTATAAGTAGTATAAGTAGTATAAGTATTGTAGTACAAATAGTATTATTTATATGTATAGGCTGTATAAGTAGCTTAAGCTGTGTAAGTAGTATAAGTATAGGTAGTATATTAAGTATATGAATTATATTTAGCACATGTAGTATTAATTTTTTGTACTTTTGTATGTGTGTCATAGCAGCCTTATCAATGTTTAGGTGCCACGCAGTCTATCTGTACACCAATTTGTCTACCGGTACAACCCCACTGATCTCTGAACCTACGCGAGCTAGGGCTATCAAATTTAATTTATAGAATGAGCTACTGATAAGAAAGCTAATTACATATTATGTATTGTGAACTGCGTGCCTTTAAGTGATTTGAGATTCGTAATACTGTATTTAATTTGTTCATCCACAGAGCGCAATTGAACTTTACTGATAGAAAGCTGTCATATTATTGTATTTGATTTTAACAAATCGCGAAAAAAAAAAAAAAATTTTATTTATTATCAATTTTGATTACTTCACATCTGTTACAATTTTGCATAGCTGTTGTTTGCCGGACCACTTTGTGCTTAATCCTATAATGACTGTATTGTTTCTGTGCATACCTTGTTGTTGACTTTGGACTGGGCATAGGGCGTGAAGAGAGAGTACGTGTACAGCCATGCCTTCCCCCGGGATTCGAACCCGGAACCCCTGTAGTAAAGGTGACGTTTGTGAGTCGGACACCCAGACGACTCAGCTACAGGGGTCGGCGAGGTGACACAAAAATATTTCATATTTGAACATATGTTTGTTTGTCAGTGTTGAACAGTGTTGTTTTCGATAAAAATCGAACTATCGCCACATCTATCGGCGTAGCGCGCGCCTCACACAGCGCTCTCAGTTTTTAAACACTTTTTATTCTGCACGTATTGCTCGGGATACATTGTTATTAATCTTTATTGAAAAATAAAAGGGAATAGCTGAGGTATAAATAATAATGTGTATATATTAAATAAAGTACATATGTATATGAGTTGATGATAACGAATTGAGGTAACTCAGCAAAAGATGTAGAGCAAATGCACGCAGCTGGTTCGACTTCAGTTTATTGCCTTTGAAGGGCATTTGCTAGTCGAGCAAAGGAAATGGTAATGTGATGAATGAAGAGGGTGCTCTACCATAACTTCATTTTACATAATTGAGGGACATTAGTGCGTATCAATTTGCAGAGGAAGCTTGGTCAGCAGACTCTCTCTGTTTGAGAGGAAAATGCGATTAGCTGTTGCCATCAGTTTAATGAACCCAAGCAGAAGGTTTTTACTTGTCTTGCTTGAATCGTTCCATCCCCCTCTGCCCACGCTCTTCTCCCCTCGTGCCCCTTTATCTTGGTCTTGCCATGCCGCCACTGAACACGCACTTATTCCATCATTGTGCCTGACATGCTTACTCAATGTCCTTTAGTCTGTTATTGTTATTGCTACTGCTACTGTTGCTGCTACTGCTGTGCCTTCATCAATCATACGCAACGTTGACACGTGCTCAGAGAGCGTAAAGAAAACTACGAGCCCGAGAAGAAAGCAACGAAAGGACGTACGAGAAATATAAAAACAAAAACCAAAAAAAAAAAAAAAAACCAAAAAAGGAAAACGCAGAAACCCAACAAATTTACGCTCCACAACTTTTCGCTTAGTGTCATAACTGGGCTTTAATGAAGCGGCGCTGTATCCTTATCCCTTATCTACCCACCTCCCCCTCTAACTGTCGTCCCCCCTCTCTCGTCTGGCTGTTGTTTTTGGGTCAAATCGGCAGGTTCTTCTATTGCTTCAGTTGCCGCTACAACGAGCGAACGTTGCAACGTTGTCCTGGCAGCCATCGCAACAATTACAAAACTTCTAAGCCGAGCTGCATCCGATTACGCGTTGAATGCAGCACGAGCCAAGCAGTAGAAGAAGGGAGTGAGAGAGGGACAAAGGGGGTAAAGAAAGGGGCTCTTGCTATGAAGAAGCTACAACGACAACATCCATAAAGAACGAGAAAAAATGTGCACAAAGTTTTATTTAACTGCACGACTCGCAGTTTCTCGCAGCCAAGTTACACTTGCAAAAAACGTAAAGCAGATCGCGGACTGAAAGTTGCACTTTTATATATATATACTTGCTATATACTAAGTACTATGTGTATATACAGTTGCCCTTATCAGATAGCAGCGAAGAGCAGTGCTTAAAACTTTGCATACTCTTGCCAAGGGAAACTGCATGTGAACTGTGATGAAAGCAGAGAGCTTTAGTTAAAAAATATCTAAAGTATATTGAACGCAAAACTGTTGAATTTTTATAGATATTTTTTTTAAGGTTCTTATGTTAACGACATTAATAAATTAAAATAAATTGAATGATGTATTTAGCATTAGTTTAAGACAAAGCTCTGAAGAACAATTGAGTAAAAGAATTGAAAACTCTTTTAAGTTGTTCGACGAATTTGAGTAAATTTTCAGCAGTAAAAGAAATTAAAGAGCTTTAAACTTATTTCCTGCGATTGAGGTTAAATACCTTTCTTCCTTTAAAATTGTGTGTAGCTGAATAAATCTATTATATCAAGGGTTTTCTAAATCAGATAAATGGGGTCTTGATATATAAAACATTTAAATTTAGTTTTATTACTAAGTCACCAATTGAAAAATAAAGTTAAAATAAAAAAAGATGAAAAACAAGAAAAAAGTAAAGTTGACTAAGTTTGCATCCGAATAAAACAATAAAGATCTAGGTAAGATCCCTGAATAATAAACTGAATACCATTGAAAAGCATTGTCGATGAATATCGATTACAATCATTGAAGACCTTTTTCATTACAGAGTATTCTCGAGTCGAGTACTTGCAGTGACTTTCAATAGATCTGTAATTAAATTTTGCGCGAATTTAATTAAAATTTGCAATCGCAATTGCCACTCAACTATCGCTAAACTATCGCAACAAGCGATATATGCAAACAAAGTGTGTCTGTATACGAGTACATACAGTGCGCACTGTTTGGGGGCAGCGCATTTATTGTAAATCGACTAGCGAGTCGCCAAAATAGTCGCAAAATAGTCGCAAAATAGTCGAGTGGACACTTCTCACAAAGTGTGCAAATACTCGAAGCACCCCCGCAGTATGGCAGGGGGAGGGGGCGGTGGTTTGTTCTGCAATCCTAGCAGCGAGTTCAATTCACGGCGACTTTGCCAATTATTTCGCTGAGTGCAGCTGAGAGGTGGCAAAGGGGAGAGTGGGGGAAGGAGAGGAGGGTTTTGTGATGGGTTTTGGCCTTCCAAGTCGCTGAGTCCGAGACCGTGTCGTATTTTGTTCAAAGTTAATATTTACATGCCACGAACGCAGGCGACGCTGGCAGACAACTGGAAAGCTGGAGAGGGAAGATGGGAGAGGAGTGTGGAGAGGAGTAAGGTGGGAGGAGAGAGGAGGAGGAGCCATGCAGAGGCAGACGTCAACGGCAACGGCAACAAATTCTTGTCATTTGCAGCTGCTTTTTGAGGCCTGCGAAAGTATCAACAACGACAACAACAAGTGTCGCGCTGCACAGAACGACAACAAGGACGTTGAAAGGAGCCAGAGCAGGGGCGTCGAGTATAGAAGGGGACAAGGGGGCTAGGCAACTCGCCCGGTACGACAGTTGAGCGTCAAGTTTGTTGGCTAGAAATGACAACTTCAAGTTCATAAAAGCGCAACTAATGTGCATAAAATACTTTTGATATATACGTATACATACAACAACAACAACAACGAAAGCAAGGAGAACAACAACACACACCCTGTAAAACTCAGCTACCCTCTGCACTTATTCCTCCTCCATCTGCCCTGACATGCTTGGCATTTTATTTGCCTTGCTTCCTCGACGCGCTTCCCTTTCATATTTCGTAAACAAACATCAACGGAAAACTTTGCCTTTCTTTTCCGCATTTGCCTCAGCTGCCTATTCACCACCCCCCCCTACCACTCCCCTCTGCCACCTTCTCATCCTCCCCCTCCTTGCTTGGGCCGGTTTGGTATCATCTTTTGCGAGTTCTCATTTTATTGTGTTCGCGTTGTTGGAGACTCACAAATTTTTTGTGCCTCTTTGGACTGCGCATTGTTTTTCCTCCATACCCTGTAAATTATTATCCGCCTAGGTATGGTAGGTATGGTAGGTATGGTAGGTATGGTAGGTATGGTAGGTATGGTAGGTATGGTAGGTATGGTAGGTATGGTAGGTATGGTAGGTATGGTAGGTATGGTAGGTATGGTAGGTATGGTAGGTATGGTAGGTATGGCAGGTATGGTAGGTATGGTAGGCATGGCAGGCATGGTAGGCATGGCAGGCATGGCAGGCATGGTAGGCATGGCAGGCATGGTAGGCATGGCAGGCATGGCAGGCATGGCAGGCATGGCAGGTATGGTAGGTATGGCAGGCATGGCAGGCATGGCAGGCATGGCAGGTATGGCAGGCATGGTAGGTATGGCAGGCATGGCAGGCATGGCAGGCATGGCAGGTATGGCAGGCATGGCAGGTATGGTAGGTATGGTGGGTATGGTAGGTATGGTAGGTATGGTAGGCATGGTAGGTATGGTAGGCATGGTAGGCATGGCAGGTATGGTAGGTATGGTAGGTATGGTAGGTATGGTAGGTATGGTAGGTATGGTAGGTATGGTAGGTATGGTAGGTATGGTAGGTATGGTAGGTATGGTAGGTATGGTAGGCATGGCAGGTATGGTAGGTATGGTAGGTATGGTAGGCATGGTAGGTATGGTAGGTATGGTGGGTATGGTAGGTATGGTAGGTATGGTAGGTATGGTAGGTATGGTAGGCATGGCAGGCATGGCAGGCATGGCAGGCATGGTAGGCATGGTAGGTATGGTAGGTATGGTAGGTATGGTAGGTATGGTAGGTATGGTAGGTATGGTAGGTATGGTAGGTATGGTAGGTATGGTAGGTATGGTAGGTATGGTAGGTATGGTAGGTATGGTAGGTATGGTAGGTATGGTAGGTATGGTAGGTATGGTAGGTATGGTAGGTATGGTAGGTATGGTAGGTATGGTAGGTATGGTAGGTATGGTAGGTATGGTAGGTATGGTAGGTATGGTAGGTATGGTAGGTATGGTAGGTATGGTAGGTATGGTAGGTATGGTAGGTGTGGTAGGTATGGTAGGTATGGTAGGTATGGTAGGTATGGTAGGTATGGTAGGTATGGTATGTATGGTAGGTATGGTAGGTATAAAACGTCTGCTAGTAAAAGTATTCAAATTGCGTGGTATCTGATAGTTGTTCACTGCAAGCACATTGGCGTAACAGTGGGGAGTTAGTGGGGGCGCAGTAGTGTGAAGTGTTGGGCGGGGCTTGGGCAAATAACTTTCAAGAAATCACACAAAAAACTTTTCACATTGACATGTTTCCAGAAGTAGAAGAAAAAGTCGCTCTATTAACCCCACAGTCAGAGACTGCCCCTCCTCCTCCACCTCCTTCTCCACAACCCCGCCCTGGCCTCCCACAATACACACAGAGTTGGCCGTGGCAATCGCATTGGCGAATTTCTCCCTGGGCACATCAATTTGCGCACCCTTCGTCCATTTTGTTTGCCATATTTTGCTGCCATTTATCTGCTCCACCTCCCCCTCTCTCCCGTAAACACTCCCCTCCCCGCCCCCTGGCCACACGCGCCACTGTCCCTGCGGCATTGTTGTATTGCATTTGATGGTTGGCAAAAGTTCCTTCAACCTCGCTGCCTGTTGAACCGCCACTGAGCTGCAGCGAGAAACCACTCGACACAGCATCGAAACACTTCGCAGATCGCATGACGCGCAGGTGCTTGTCAAACAGTTATGAGCCCCATCAGCTACTGCGATAAATAAATCGATAAACAGCCGCATAAATATCGAAAAGGACTGACAGAGAGAGAGAGAGAGAGCGAGAGTCAACTAACTTTGTAGAGCAGAACGGGGTGAAGAGGGAAGGCTGGGGAGGGCAAACTTTATTTCGCAACTGAGTGCAATTTATTGTGCGCAATTTATTCGTTTCGCCAGCATATTCATTCACTGCACTCATTCGCAACTAATTTATGTCACAGCAGCTGTCATTGCTTTCGCAGAGCGCCTCCCCAGTGGGGCCTATACAACAAATACATACATCCACCAATACATATATAGTGCATATAGCGAACTGCACTCGGTATTCGGCCCAGTTGCAAATCAGTTTTGTAATTAAACACACTGTCGCCCATCGTGAAATATGTAAATGTATATGGATCCCATTATGTTCCGCTGTCGGAACACAGTTTTTCACTTTGTGAACGTTCTTGGAAATCATGTCAAAAATTGTCAAATTTTCAAATTTGTTTAAATGAGCAGCAGATTTACGAATTACTTATTAGTTTAAACGATTTTGCTTGTACTAATTTCAAGCGTAATTTGTCAATTACCTTACATATTTTTCCTCTTTATCTCTATTACTTGGTTGGGTTTGAATATAAATTAATAGAACAATATCAGAGGTATATCGCAGATAGTTCTTAGTGCTCGAGAAACTTGACTTGAGCCGAAGCACTTTATTAACCGGTACACCAAAAAAACCTAACCAATCTCTTCAAGAAAGTGAAGCTCTGAATCGCTTCTCATACCTTCCGTTTCTTGCCGGTTGGAGCCACAGTCTTCCTCCTTACTGATAGCTCTCTACTGTTTACCCATTCGATAAGCACACCCCGAACCGGTTCAACGAACTGTTGCGAACCATAAAGTTGTCAGTCAAACTCCTCAATTTTTCAAGCTGATGTTCCTTTTTCGAGGTCATGCAGCAAAGTGAAATGCCCGAGCCTTAACAATTAAATTCCTTTGGTTGAAAATTTTTGAAATTTCAATCTGAATATTAAGTCGATTAATGCGAGCCGCAACACAGCTTGGGATTAAGGGGGCAGGGCAAGGGGTGAAAATTCCTCAGTTCGGCACTTTAGCATTTTTGTGGGAAGCAACGATGAGCACGAGGGGGGGGAGTGCTGCTGAGAGAGAGTGCGGACGATCCTATTTTGGCAACATTGCAACATGGCTGACCGCTTCGGCTGTGGCCAAGCCCACTTAAAGAGGGTTAACAGCAGATGATGGCAAGGGGTGCATGGGGAGGGCGGAGGGGGCGGTGAACAGTATGGGGTCAAATGCATTGGCAGAGAGTTTGCCAGAGAGAGAGCATTATCTAAATTTTTATGCGAAAACTTTTTGCCAAGTGTAGTGAAGTGCAAAAGCAAAGCCATTTCGAAATGCCAAGCTAGCCAAGCCACCCGCTGGCAACCCTAGCACGCCCCCTCTCCCCACGACCTCCTGCAGTCCGTGTGCCGGCAACTTTTTCATCAAACGTGGCTGGTTACCCGTTACCCCTCTCGCTCCCCCTCCCCTCTCCCCAACAAACTGGAATTGGATGTTAGAGCAACCGCAATGTTTAGCTAATTTAACTATGTCGCCGGGTTGCCTGCCAAATAGCTAAACTAACGACACTTGGCAACCCTGGCAACTCGCACACACCGAAATTAATTTCGAAAAGAAGTTCTACAACTGCGATGAGAAGGAAGCGAAAAAAGAACGAAAAGAGCAGAAGAAAAGAAAAGAAAGTTTGGGGCAATGTCAGGTCAGGCAACTTTTAATAAACAAAATTAGCCAAAAGCAGCCGAAAAGCTTTGGTCAAATAAAAAGCGAGATAAACGAGCTGAGTCGCACTTACGCTCGCTCTAACGCCCGCACACCCTCTTTATCCTCCCCCTCCCCTCTCTCTTCTCTCTATATATATTTTTTGTCGAACTTTAAGTCAGTTTAGACAGCTCGGGGTGGAGGATGCAACGAGTGAAGGGTATTGGGTCTGAGGCAAAGTGAAGAGAAAGTTCGTTCTTTAGTTCTTGTTTTTTTTTTTTTTTTTTTTTTTTTTGGCTAGTCTGACCCGGCATCTAATTGAGTTGTGGTGCGTTGTGTGCACGTCTGGACATGTCTCTGCATGATTTGACATGCTCTGTAGCACTTACTTGGGGCAAATTTGTTACTTCAATGGAGCTTGAAGTGCTGCGAGCGAAGGAACAGAAATGTTGAGCCAACAAGAGCCGATAAAGTTGTCGGATCGCATTTGTGAACCGGTTCTTGAACTAGAGCAGTATGAATTGCAATAATGAGTTGAATATTTATGGTGCTATAAAGGTACTAAGTTCTAAATGAACTACCTACCTTAAAAATATGAACCGGTTCAAGAAACAGAGTAGGAACGATAGAAAAGAGATGCCAAAATACCTCTTGCTAAATCACAGTCTAAATGGTTCACTATAGCTAATGAACATGTTCAATATGAGTCACTTGCATTGTGTGAAACTAAAATAATTGTAAATGAACCGGTTTAAAAGGTCTAAGTCATGCACAGGCTTATAACTTTCAATCCATTTTAGTTTGGATCACAATCAAACCGATTGACAGATGCCAAGTGCTGTGATGAACCTGTTTTGAACCATTAATTGAACCGTTTCGCATATGTATGCCACTTGTGCTTCATTTGAACTGCAGCTAATAACAAATTGACCTTGAACCGGTTAACGCAGCTATGCTTAATTTGAACAGAATCGGAAACAGTTACGAAACTGAAATTGAAACCGAGAATTGCTTTGGCTTTGCTCTGCTTCCTTTGTTTGCATGCGCCGCCTCCCATTCGCTCTCCCTCAACACAAATCGTCGCTCCTCCCCCGTTCCGTTGCTTCTGTACATTCAACATTCCAAATCGGGATCTATTTCAATTGCGATTGCAAGGCTGCTGCTAAATTTATTTGATGCTGCAGCAGGTGTGCGTGCTAGGCAGGAACAGCACGAGGAGAGGGAACGGGGAGGCAGCAGGAAGGAAGTTGGGAGTGTTGCTGGCTGGCTGGCTGGCTCGGTCAACTCCGCAATCCCCCAATCCCAATCCCAAATGTAATCAGTGGCCATATTCATTTGCGTCCAGCGAGGGAGCAAGAGCAGGAGCTGGAGCTGAAGCTGCTGCAAATATTTGGGCAACATGTCGCTGGGCGCAGATAAAACGCTTCTGTCACGTGTTAAGCTCGTAAATAAAATGCACACCCGCACACACACACACACCAGCACACACCCGCACACACACACAAGGCTAAGCTAATTAAAATACAGTGAGAGAAAAAATGAGGAGGGGCAGCGACTGCCGTTTAATTTGAGGCAATTTGCAAGGATGCCTCGCCCCATTTGCATTCGGCTGTTAATCACGATTATGCATAATTAATTCGAATTATGCGCAAACACAAATTAATAGACAAAATATGCATATTGCATCAATTAGATGTGTGAAGTGCCCAGACAGAGACAGAGACAGCGAGAGAAATAGACAGAGAGAGAGAGCAATGGTCGCACTGAAGCGTTAACCACAAACTGATAACCTCGTTTCATCTTTAAAGCTGCCCCAAATGGAGTTATCGTGAAATATGAAACAAGTCTCAACAAATCCCTGAACAATGGACAGACACACACACATACTTTCTTACATTCCCACCCCACACACACGCACACTCGCACACACACACTCGCCCACAAAGCAACCTACAGGACGTGTTGAAGCTGAAAAGGATTCAACGCTCCACTTGCAATTTCCGTTGAACATTCGCAGCGAACAATATATAAAATAAATCTTTGTTTAAATACCCAAAGAATGTTGGCAAATATTTTCTATATGTGCGTGTGTGCGTGCGTGTGTGTGTGTGTGAAGAGCAGCTCTTAAGGGTCGCTATCAACGCTTCGTGTGAAATAAAAAGGCTGCTCTCCCACAAATAATATTCAACAGCATCAAATCCGCTTTAAAACGAGCCAGCACCAAAATCAGCAACACCCTCTTATCCTCTTCCAACTCTCCCCCCACCCTACCTGCCTTCCTTATATCCCACTCGTTTGGGATCGGCCCGGACTGGTCATCGCCTTGGCCATAAACATTAACCCAACATAAAAGCATCAACAACAGCAAAAGCAGCAGAAGGAAAATGCCATTCAAACACTTTCAACTGTAAGATGAGGCAAGGCGGTTTGAGTTGAGGCGAAGCGGAGTGAGTTGAGTCCTTTAGCGAAGCACTCAAGTAGGGTATATTCGACTATTACATGACTAGTCTAATGATTTAAACTGATTATTCAATGACATAGCTTAATTAGTTTTTAAAAAAGTTAAAAAACTCATTTGTTATACAGACAAATTCCAAAATAAACTAAGACAAACGGACATACAGACAGACATACAGACAGACATACAGACAGACATACAGACAGACATACAGACAGACATACAGACATACAGACAAACAGACATACAGACATACAGACAGACATACAGACAGACAGACATACAGACATACAGACATATAGACATACAGACATACAGACATACAGACATACAGACAGACAAGCATACAGACATACAGACATACAGACATATAGACATACAGACATACAGACAGTCAAGCATACAGACATACAGACATACAGACATACAGACATACAGACATACAGACATACAGACATACAGACATACAAACATACAGACAGACATACAAAATACAGATAGACAGACAGACATGGCTTTAATGATTTATCTGTTAATAGGACGCAAGAAAATATATACTAAACCTTTATATTTTGTAATCACAGAGTTATAATACCCTGCAAATGAGTGCAGATAATGAAAGTAAGTTCAGCACATAGCAAATATTTAGCAGGTATTTATTGTGGGATACTCAAAAATTAAGATACTCTTCAAAAAGTCTCAATCTTGGCACGCAAATCGTTATTAGCTAAAAGAAGCTGACATCAATATACTCAATCATTTGCGGCTTCAATCTCACAAGTTGAACTTATACCTGACTCCATTACAGTAGACTACAAAGTAAATTAACCAATTAAAGTATGTCTGGTGAACATAATAAGCTGTCGCAGCTCACTTCACTTCAAATGTCAACACAAACCTGTATGTTCGCTTTCCAAGCCGTTGATGAGCAGCAGCGGCACAGAAGGATGAAAACATCAGCGATTCAAATATTCGCCAAATTAAAGCAATGTGCTCTGTGTGTGTGTGTGTGTGTGCAAGTGGGCGGGCTAGTGGGCGTGTCGCTCTATCTGTGCGCGTTACGCCCTAATAACCTACAAAATAGTTGGCTCAGACACAAAACAGCTCAGCGTGTGTGTGCCTGTCTGTGTGTGTGTGTGTGTGTGTGTGTGTGAGCCACATAACTTGAACTATGCAAAAACAAAATAACAAAATGAATGAGCAAAGCAAAAAAAAGGAAAGAAAGAGGAAACGCAGAAAGGGAAACACACCAAACGGCAAACAAAAAGCAAAGCTGACTGACAGCAGCGACTGCGACGGCGACGGCGACTGCAGCAGAGAAGAATTCCAAAAAAAAAAAAAAAAAAAACAAAAAAAATAAATAGAGTCTAAAAAGGAAATGGTCTGGAGAGAGAGGGCTAACAGCCGAATGGGGGTCATAAAGTGCGAGGGGATTGGTAGGAGGGGGACGGGGGCATGGTTAGAAAACGAAGCCAGACAAAACTAATCGCAGTTTCCTTGCGCCATTTCTGCTTGGCATTTTGCTTATCCGTTTTAGCTTTGCATTTTTGCAGTTGCACAAGGAATACGAAAACACTAAATGGAGAGAGAGAAGGAGAAAATAGGAGTGGGGGGGGGACGGATGCAAATGCTGGCGTAGTATCGATGCGGCGGATGCACACACCCAATGCTGGCGCTGAGAAACCCCGTTGGCAGCTGCCCAAACTGGCTGCCAGAGCAATCGGACAGACAGACATAGAGGAGTATTCCGATTTGAAAATCTCAGCATTCGAATTGTGCAGCCAGCAACAAGTTCAAGCTGGCACACGCACGCGCATACCCTGTAAAAGAGGGAAAAAAGCCAATCTGGTGCTCAGCATATTTCTCTCATTATTCCCAAGTGTTCTTAGTGCATAACTCTTGTCTACCAAGAGTTAAGCTCTTCATTCTTAGCATATATCAAATTCAATATATATTCTTGCGATCTACCAAATTTCATACAGATTCATCCAAAGATCAACCATTTTGCGAGGTATCCATCAGTCAACTAGACTGTCTATGCCAACTGAAAATGAAATGCAGCAAATTTTCATAAATGCCTCCACGTAGTTAATCTCTTTTATTTGCCTGCTGGCATTAACAGGTCGCCATCCCTCTCTCCCTCGCACAGAACACACACATATCGCTCAAGATAAACAATCGCACACATCAGTCAAGACAACATGACGTCATGTCAGCTGTGTGTGTGTGTCTGTGTGTGTATGTTTTTGACAGGCATCAAGCTTTGCAAAATAAGTATATCATGCCAACGATTCATCCTTTATCCTTGATTGACCCGATTCGGGCTAGAGCCGAGCTTATAGTCTGACTACCCGCAGTTGTTAGAAGGCTGTTCGATGCCAGCGTCGACAACTTCATTTGCAGAATTTGAATTCCAGAAATTTGCGTGTCGTGGGCGCGCGCGCGAGCTACGTAATTGAAAATTGAAAATGCTGTCAAGTAAACGGAAAATTGGCGCTGTCAAGTGCCTTGACACATTAAAGGTGCACGGCCAGAGGGGACACCAAGGGAGAGGAGAGAGCAACGGAAGGAGAGGGATAGAAAGGACAGTGGAATTTTCAAATCAAAGTTTGCATTCACTGACAAAACAACGCAACAAAAGAAAAAAAAAAAAAAAAAAAAGAAACAACATGTGCAATTGTAAAATGCAATACAAAGAGAGGACCTAAGCAAACCAAAAGGAAAATGCAAAAGCCAAAATTAAATTCATAAACTCAGCTAGAAATGCGACATGTGTGGAATGATCGCTGGGTAAATGCCCTGCATTAAGAAAAAAGAAAGAATGATGAATTATGAAATGAAAGAAAGATCGAGGGAGACGGAGAAAGAGAGGGAGAGATAGAAAGAGAGATAGAGAGAGAGAGAAAGAGAGAGAGAGAGCCACAAAGAAAAATGGCAATACAATTTTGTTCTCATTTTAATATTCAAAATACTATCAACAATCAAAATACTTTCCTAATGAAAGAAAAATGTACAAAAAAATAAGAGAGTCAAAAAATCAATTCATTATTTAAAGAAACAATTATGTTTAGTGCTGTGTTAACTTCAGCAATTTTATTACTATCGATGATTAAAATACTAAAAATGATCGAAATGCTATCAACAATTGAAAAAAAATCATGGAAAATAATTGCACTAAAAGCTGTAAAATAAACTTTAGTTCAACGTCGTGCTTACTTCAACATTCATACTACTATCGACTATCCAACTACCTACAACTATCGATAATTCCAGTACTAAAGACTATCGCAATACTATAGACTATAGAGTCCCTAAACCCGTTGAACCCCTTTAAAAAATGCTCAAAGATGACGACAATTAGAGCGAAATCTTTATCGATGAACTGTAGTCAATAATGATTACTATCGATTGTTGCAATTAATTACCTAACTATCGCATGCAATTTATGCAGCGACAGCGATATTTATTATTCCATTTTATCGCCCTTCATGCCGTCAAACTGTTTTTACTATATCATTCGCTGTCATAAATAGTTTGCCTAATTGCAGCCATAATTATATATAATTATGGTTAGGTAAGCCATGCTTGATACGCTATAATTAGCTGCAGGCAGAGACGTCATCAGAAATGCAAAATGCCCTGCAGCAAGGGGCAGGGCAGAGTATCAAAAGGGGGCTGGGACAGGAGCAGGGGCAGGGGCAAGAAAGGCAGGGTTGGGCAAGAGAAGCCAAGTGAAGGCGAAACGTGTAAATGGAATTTATTGTTATGATTGCAGTTTGACCTGGCAGAGACTCACACACACAGAGAAAGAGGAAGAGACAAGCACACACACACACATACGTGCACACACACAGACACATGAGTTGTTGACTGAGCCTTAAAGTTAATATTTAGTTTCAAGGCGAACCATTTGGCAGGCAGAACCAGGCAACCAAGTGGGTCAAAAGCGCCCAACAACAAGACAAACTGCAAACCAAAAGGCGAAGAGAGCGAGTGTGAGAGAGAGAGCAGGGGGAGTGTGGGAGTGCAAGAGAGATAGCTGAAGGTGTCCAGCAGTGGAAAGCCTGTTAAACTGTTGCTGCAAAGTCCTCAAAAGCCAAGCGTGTCCTGTGGAGGACATAAAAACGAAAAATGAAAATGAAAACTGCAAAAATTGCACAAAACCAACGAAATGCATTGTCTGTGTGTGTGCATGTGTGTGTGTGTGTGTGTGCGTGTGAATATAGCATATGAATATTATGAATACTGTGCATACTTATGGATTGTACTGTAGGCAGGACAAAACTCAATTAACTTGCTTCAGATTGAATTTTGCAAATTGTGTGGGAAATACTTCTTGGAAAAATACAATTTTGCCAGCCAGAAAGGAATAATGAAATATTAATAGAGCTGCCAAGAGTAGGGCAGTTTTGTACATTAAATACCCTGCTGACGATTAAACTAACTCTACTTTCTTGTGTTGTAAAAGCAACTGAAAAATGAGAACATTTTCATTAGTTCTTACAATTTTTACCGAAAACTTTTGTAATATCAATGTGTTTACTTACTTCCAGGGTATGAAAGTAGTCATAGAGGCATAACGCATTAAGATACTCATTATGTTTTAGACATTTTGATTTTTAATGAAATAATTATAGAAAAACAAACTAATTTTGATATGCTTAAAAAATTTAACAGCTACATCAATGTTAAGATCTATTTATGTATTAAGTCAATCTGAGGGGAAATATAAAGATTTTTGACTTTGATAGGAGAGAAGAAAAGTATAATGGTCTTAGAAAAGGGGTTGCATGGAAATACCAACATATTTTTATCTCTTAGAATGGAAGCAATAATCAAAACGCAGAATAATATGGAATGTTACACAATACAAATCTTGAACTTCAGAAAGTCAAGATAAAAATTGAAGATCTTTAAAATTGGATAGTATAGTAAAAATATCAATAAGCCTAACTTAATCTCGATCAACTTAGAACTCAAAACATTATCAAAATACCAATCAAATGACTTTCCATTAAGATAGGTATACTTTGGTCATTAACTTAAGTCTAATTGCCCGAAGAAGTAAGTAAAGTAAAAAATTAGAGCAATTTCACATACTTTATACACCCCTTTCAAGCATTATTCTCCGCCGTATATGCAATCACTGTATAGACTAGACTATAACGTATATCTGGAGTATATGCAACTGCGGCACAGAGACAAATCTCGGTAATCCGATTGCTATCACATTTCATTGGGAAGTGCTTAAAATTTTGTTGTTGCACACTAATTCGCAACCAGTTCTAATGTGCGCCGCACTGTGTGCTCTGCAACTCATTTCAAATGAAATTAAAAGTTTTGCTCTCCCCCCTTCCTTTTTCTCTCTCCTTCTCTCTCTCTCTCTCTCTGACTCCCTCTCTCTGACTCCCTCTCTCTGTCTCTCCCTCTGTGTCTTTTTTCGTTCGCTCTTACCTTATTTCACGTTTGCCCAGGAGCTTCAGCTTTGCCCGCTTCCTTCTCCCGCTTGGCACTTTGAAAAGCATTTTCAACTTCAGCTTCAGTTGAAAACTTTGCGCCGACTTTTCACCTGTGTGTGTGAGAGGGAGAGGAAGGGAGAGAGAGAGAGAGAGAGAGGGAGACGGAGCGTCTGTGCCAGCGGCAGTTTAGATTTGCATTTAGGAATGTGTTTCTAAGCGCAGCTTGGTGTGTGTGCGCGAGTGTGTGTGAGTGTCTGTGTGTTTGTCTATGCGTGTGCGTGTCTGTGTGTGGATCGCATACAAATATAATAAAATTGCCCTTTGGAAATTAGTTGCGCTCTTGCTCGCACATCACATGCCACTGCCCCGGTAAATGTAGGTAAGGCCCCCTCTCCTACCCCTCTGTGACCCTCAACCCCCTCTCTTTGCACGCCCCTGAACTCGCCTTTGTGCGAAAAACAAGAGCAAATAAAGATGTGGCAAGCGGAAATTTAATATTGATTGTGTTGTTGTGTGTACAAATGGTTGCGCTTTCAGTAAATTATCGTGATACACACGCACACACATCTCCCTTCACCCTCTCACACACACACATCCACCCACATAGATTGCCATCACGCACACTCACTCAGAACTTGACTAGAAAGTCTCTTGCCCTCCCACTCCTTCTCTGTCTCTCTTTCTTTCTCGCTCTCACTTTGCGGCTGCGGCTTTGATTTTAGTTTGCGGCTTTTGCGTTTCATATTTTCAGCCGAATTTTTGGCCGTTTCCAGTGTTAGCCAAGTTAATTAAAATACTTGCTTGATTTCCTGCAGGGATTACAAGCTGCTCGCTCTATCTATTTCTCTCTCCATCTGTCTGCCTCAGTCGCCCCCTTTGTCAAGCTCCATTTCCATTTGCTTTCACTTTTACCTCCTCGAGCACAAAGAAATCGCCTTATTTCCCCAAGCTGATTTTGAGTCTGAGCTCTTAAATGGACTTTGAGTGAACATTCAAATATCTTTAAACTGTTTTTGTCCATTTTGTGAAGGGGAAGGCAGACATAATGGGATCGGAGGGGTTACACAGGTACTTTGCATGTACTCTATACAAAGGTTCCTTTGTAGTTTATTTAGGCAAAGCATGCACTGTATTGTCAAGTATTTCTTTGTATTGAACTAGTGTAAGTTCTTGTAAAAGATAGACAAATGTTTCTGGTATGTACTAAGCAATAAATTAGCATTGAATTGAAAATCTTAATTGATATTAAAAGCGGTGACAACTTGTAGCATTTCTCTGAAATATTTTTGCATGAAAACTAGCATTTATTTTAGAAGTTATTTTACTTATAAAAGATAGTCCCAATTAAAGTGAGACAGAGTATTTAATATACACAATACAATTGAATTCTGCACTATTATATGTAAGAAGTATTGAAACAATCGGGGGAGATAAGAAACCGCAAGGGTATAGAACTTTCGGCCTACTTAAGGTACCCCTCGCTCTCGATCTCATATTTATTTCTATCTGTTTCTTTATGCAACTCAATGTTGGTTAAAAGTCTAGACCAAGTTAGTCCAAATGTTTCTAGATTTTTTTTTTTTTTACTAACTTTCATAGAGCACAATGCCTTCAATTAGCTTGAGGTAAATAAAAAATGTTCGACCTCTTTCCCCTTCTTTAAATTTAAATAAAAACAAGGCAACCTAAAACTTTCCGTTATAATTAAATTTTCCAGCATTTTTTGTCTATTTTTCCATGCAAACAATGCTTAGTTTCATTCCGTCAAATTAATTGCGCTAATTTCCTGTGCGAACGATACGTAAATTCTATTTTACTTTTCAATTTGATTGTTGTCGGAATGTTTTCCCCCTCATATCAAATTGATTTCGACTGATTTCCGCAACATTTTCTGTTAATTTCCAAACAGAAATTTCCAACTCATTTTGCCCGGCATGCATTTTCCATTTAAAAGTAGGCGTAACCTGCGCTCGACCCTCCTCTCTCTCTCTCTGTCCTGCTCTCTCTTTGTCTGTTTCGCCCCCTTTCTAATGGAGCCTGTTGCAACATTTTTGCTTAATTTGCTTATGGAGCTGGCGACGTAGCATGAGCCTGATGCATTCCATAGAACTGCTCGCGGTTAGCCTGCTGTGTTCGCCTAGTTCCTGGCCTGGCGCACTCTATCCCCCTCGCTCTCTCTGTCTCTGTCTCTCCACCATTTCTCGGCCAGCAGTTCATCGTAATTGAATTCCGTTGCGCGCCCGAAAGTATGCCACATGCAATAACAGGCGAAATTTAGGCGAAAACGTGAAATTGCCTGCGGTTTTTTTGATATAAACCCAGCACTTTTTTCACTCTCTGCCTCTCCTTCCCTTTCCCCCTCCCTCCCCTTGCCACGCCCTCTCTCAGTGCTTTCTTTCTGCGGTGTGGTAAGGAGGGCAGCAGGCGCAGGGTTTGGGGACAAGGCGGCCAGGGCTTTCCGGTGTAACACGCCAGTGACAATGACAGCAACACTGACAACGACACGGGCAACAACAACAGCAGCAGCAACAACAACAAGAACAACAAGAACAAAAGGGGCAACAACGCGAACAAAGGGAAGCGAGACAGCAACAACGATAATTAAAAATAATTTGCAGAGCGAAGGCAGACGACAAACTAAAATGCAGCGCACAGAGGCGACATCAGTTGACCAATACTCACACACACACACACCGAGACACACACACGTGAGCGGCACACATGTGAGCAACACACACACACACGCGCAGAGACATAACCAACACACTTGGTTATGCACACAGGATGATGCGAGAACATGCAACGCATTGGATATGGATAGCGATGGGGATAGAGGAGAGAGGGAAGAATGGGCCCAAAAGGGCCCGCAAAGTTGGGGAGGGGGAGTGCAACTGGTACAAGCCGCAAACACGCTGGTCAGCACACACACACAAACACACCGCACACACCGTACACACACATACTTACACGTAGGCCCATCAACAGCAGCGACATGCAGTCAGTCAAAAGGTGAAAAGGCGAAAGTAAAGCCGCTTGCCCCGGCTTGGGTCGTGATTAAAACTGTAAATACGCGCGAGCACTCTCAGCTCAGCTCAGCTACACAGCCCCAGCACCAGCCCCCGTCCTGGCACTGGCCTCGGTCCAAGCCGCAGTACCAGCCAAATCCAAACACTAAGCCAAAGCTGCGACTAAGGGCAAAGATGAACCCGAAAAAAAAAAACGTTTGTTATAAGCGGTGCGGGCGGTTCGTGACACGACAGAGCGGAGCAATTGAGGGCAGAACAACGATAAAGCTGCTCAATTATTGATAGTGCTGGTAGTCGAGCTATCGCACTTTGATGTTTGTACTTTTCGATAATTAATCGCACTTAAGGAGAGCACTTAGTGTAAACTTGTGCATTGCATTATGTTATGGTAAATTTATAAAGAATAAAAAAAGGATGAGTTGTATTGAAAGACTTATCAATAGACTTATCGATCAACTCTTAACTGAAAGCTCTGTTAATTGAAAGCTTGATTTGTATTACTCACAAGGTATTTTTATTACTTTAATTAACTCAATTTGTTGCCAAAGAAAACTAACTACAAATTAATTAGATTTTATAGAAATTCGCGTGATTTATATGGGTTATTATTCACTAATCTTCAGAAATCTTATAGTTACTGCTTTTTATTTTCTCAAGTGTATACTTCTTTTTGGATCTTCGATAACTCTTCGATCCATAGAAAGAGTCAACTTAGGATCACCTTGATCTATCCATTGTAACCTGATAAGCTTATCAAAATAAATACTACTTCAAGAACGGAGAAGGTATTGTTTTTATTGCCAGTATATATCATGAAATCAATCCTTGCATCTATATAAATCTATGCTATAATCCTTTCTGCTTTATTATTCTATCAAATCCTATCAATCTATTCAATCAAAAATTGCATAATCCCAACAAATTTCGTGCCCTTTCTACCATCTCTAGTTCCCAAAGAATCGAGCACACAGGGCTGCATACACAAAGAGAGAGAGAGAGAGAGGGAGAGTGTGAGGTACAACCACACAGAGAACTGACATGAGCATTTTTAAGTTTGAGTGACACGAAGTGAAGGCACAAAGTGCTTGCCCAAAAAGACGGACAAATGCAAAGGGAAGAAATGAGTGTGAGAAAGAAAGAGAGGCAGAGGGAGGATTGAAAGGGGCCCAGGGCAAGAGCAAAGACTGAGCTGGCGGACAGTGCAGGAAGCACTTAATGCAAGTGAAAACTAGCAAAAGCAACGTCAGTGGGTCGCTGACGAAGACTCGGGCCTGGTCCTCAGCCTGTGCCTCTGCCTCGGCCTCGGCCTGTGTGACTGGGCTAAGGTTCGTTCTTGGGCCGACAGGGCGGACAGGCAGCACAGCTCAGTCACTCAGTCAAACAAACAAACAAACAAACAGCAAATAGCCCAAGTGAAAGTCACCAGCAAGACAGACAGAGAGAGAGAGAGGGAGAGAAAGTGAGAGCGAGACAGACTAAGATAATGGGAAATATGTATTGTGAATTGAAATGCATTTTACCATTTACCTTTTCCTTCTCCTCCTCCTCCTCCTCCTGCTGCTGCTCTTGGCAGAGTGTTAAAAGCATAAATATCATTTAATAACAAGGATTATTTCTCACCTGGAAAAGTGTTTTATATTGGGGTCAACGTTTAAAGTGTTGCCCCAAGCAAAGTGTCTGTGCCTGTGTCAGTGTCTGTCGTGTGTCTGTGTGAGTGTGTGACAGTGTGGCAAAGGCGATTGCAATGACACCAAATATGAAGGGAATGAGAAAGGATTAAATTATTGTCGAGCACTTAGCTAACTTAAATTAAGCCCTTAAATCGCTTATCAGGTGTGACATATATGGGTACGAGGTGTGCCATAGAAGGAGTGTCATAGCAAGTGGAAGTATGACAACTGAGCTGGGCTGATAAGCTGTTCATTATTGTTTACTTATTGAGAACTAGGAAAGAGTTCTTGATTGTCTTAAAGACATGTCATATAAAAGTATGAGCCGTGTCAGATGAAATGTGCCATGGACAGACGAAGTATGGCAAGTAATATGGGACTTTAAAAGAACAAACTTACTTAGTAGTTATCTAATATGGTCAAAACTAACAGGTATACCTCTCAACAGAGCAGTCATATTTGTATGTATATCTGTCATAGACTGTCATATTTGTCTGGCAACTCACAATGCTGTTGTGTGAAAAATCACATAAGAAAGTTATCAGTTGTCGCAATTTGACTTGATATTGTTACATATTTTTTTATATATTATTTTTATGTGACATATTTATATGGGATTTTTATATGACACATTTCAATGACATCTTGCACAACGTGTGCGAAAAAAAAACTGTTGCGACACCAGAATCCATTAGAGCGAGTGCCACACAAAACTGTCACAGAATGTCAGACACAGACATACAGACGCTCTCACGGAAATATGATACAGCTATAACAATATAAAATACACCACACCCCCTTCCCCTTCTCTCACTGCCCCACCCCAGCATTCCTGAAAGCTTTCACGGCTCATTTGAAATGCGTAAAAATGCATGAAATACAAATTTGATTGGTTTCTTTTTTTTTTTTGTTTTAATGGAGTGTTTTACAACACTGGCACATGCTTAAATTATGCATAATTATATTGTAATTAAAACTAATTAATTCACAAACAAATGAATAACTTAGAGCGCAAACAATTTAATTAATTCGATTTGATTTCGAGCAATTATTCATAAGTTTAACACATGTTTGGCTCCTGGCGAACTCAGTTCAATAAGTTCGCTTGTGCACGGGCAGGTTAAATGTGTGTGTGTGTGTGTGTGTGTGTGTGTGGGTGGGCACTGTGTGCACTGGCAATTTAATGGTGTCAGTGTCATTTGTGGCTCCAGGAAATGTGCGGCTTTTTAATATATATATCGCATTTCCGTTTTATTATCGTGAATGCGCTGGCCCTGCTCACTCTCCTTCTCCCTCTCGAGGTGGCGTCAGCTGCTGCCTGTCTGACCCGTCTGGCCTGCACACATAAATATTGCGCCTTAAAGGGTATCAGCAAGTGCCATAAAATCGAAGCATAAAATATTAATACATGCAAACAGCAGGGAATAAAAGGCATTTAAGGGTGCAAACCACAAGTAGTACAGCTCTGTTTCCAGGAAAGAGAACTAGGTTAGCCAGCAAAGACTGCAGATTATCTCCAGCTGATTCGCATGTTGTAGAAAGGCATTAAAAAATTAACTTTGCAGTTTCTTTCTTAACACTTTACTTAAATGTGGGAATCTCTTATTTCAGCTTGATCTATATTGATACTTTACTTTACTTCTACTTTATTTACGCTGCTACTTTGCTAATTTGTTCCCTTACTAACTCTACTTAATTCTTGTTGATAACTTACTCTATTGTAGGATTCTCTTGTATATACTTGTTCCATATTTGGCTACTTCGCCCAACTATAAATTTCAAATATGTTTTCATTGTCCAACGGGTGGGGGGGAGTGTCTATCAAGTCCGTCCGTTCACAGCATGCACAGACAGTTTTCCAGCTTGTTAGTTGTGTTGCTTTATTTTCAAGTCGAATTTTCATTGCTTTTCATTACGGTTTGGCGCACATTTTGCGCTCAGTGGCCAACTGACACTCAACGCATTGCGATTCGTATAATTTATGCATCAATTTGTGCGTTTTCACGTGTGCGTTTCTTGTGTTTCTCCGCATGCATGTGGCACACACACACACACACACACACACACAGCCATACACACGCACAGTCAGACAGCCAGACGCACACATTCTCACGGGCATTCAACGAAATGCCAAAACGCGAATGAATAAAGCATGCATTGTTAAATACCCTGTAAATTAATTGGATAAAGTTGCGAATGAATTATGAAATTGATAGAGAAAGATATTGTTGATAAATCACTAATTTGTATATAAAAACATGTAATAAAAATATATGAAATAAACCTAAAAAAATAGAAATAAAAAAAAAATTTATAAAGAATCTTAAATTCACTTAGACTATGCTAACCAAAGCATAATTCGTTATTCAAGCTATCATATATTTATGTACAAAGTTCGAACAGAAAGTAAACAAAAGAAATGGATATTATGAATATATTTTATGTATAAAAAAATAAAATGATGCTTATGTTAAAAAATTGCACTTTTTAATGGATTCCTTGATAATCTCTCAATTCATTTATAATCCCTTGAAAACTGCAGCAGAACCTCAATGGGCTTCCACCTACAGGGTACAAAAAGTGAAAAACTTTGCCGGCATTTGCTTTTGCTACAGCTACGCAATTGTAGGTTTCTATCTGCCCCGCACCCTTGCTCTCTCCCATCTCTCACCCGCTTCATTTTGAATTTCCGCTATTTGTTTTTGGTTTTTGGGTGTTTTTTTTTTTTTTTTGGTGTGTTTCCACTGCGCTCTGCAGTTGTGAAAGGGAAAACGCTGCACAGCAGCAATAACCGCATTGAGACCAAAAATATGTGCCAATTTTTATTATGGGCGCAGTCAAACGGCAAAAGCCAAACGACAATGCCACATGACGTCCTAGAAAAAAACCGCTCTGCACTGCGCGCATTAGACCGAAGAGAGAGAGAGAGATAGAAAGAGAGCAGGCAATAGAAAGAACAAGAGCGAGTGGCAAAATAGAGTCGAATGACCATTTCGGGTTGGTTGAGGCTTTTCCACTGCTGCAGTTCATATGGCACAGCGATTCCTATGTAAATCGGTTTCGGGCCTACGGGGTGCCTTTATGATGGGCAGGCCTAATACAGGGTGCTACTTAGTGAAGCTCTAGATGGGATTTTAGATTGGCGGATTTATTTTACACAGTTGTTTACTCAATTTAACAAACTTTTGCAGTATCAAATAGAATAAAGCTTGTAATCGAAAGCTTTATGTAAAGCATCGATAATATACCTATAGTATACTTATGTATGCATGTTTGTATCGATAACGTATCGATATTATACTAATAAATACAATTTTGTATCAATAATGTATCGATAATACATATAAGTATATAAAAATTTGTATCAATAATATATCGACTGTACGAAATAAAACAAAAATCAATTGCATCCAAAATATCGATCACCGATTAATGCGTCCCCTGAATGCCCTACACAATCGATATAGTAGAGCTCAGTTTCAAGTTTTAATATCAATAATATATGGAGATCTGTAGCGATGATATATCGATCGTAATACATAAAATTCAAAGCAATTACTTCGATAATATGAAGCGCAACTTAGAGCATTAAAGCATTGCATGATCGATGCAGTAAATCTAATTTTCTATAGCTTAACACAAAATATCGATAAAATTTAAATAAAATATCGATAATTTATTAAATTCAACTGAGTTCTACAGACTCTTTTCAAATCATAAATAGTTAGTTGTGCCATCGCAGCCCCTTAAAAAAAAACAAATAATTTTATTTTTCGCTTCCAGAAACATTCCGATTAACTGCAAATACCGATGAATAAATACGCAATCAGTGTTTGCCAAATATTCCTATGTTTTTTTAATATTTTTTGTTTGTAGCGGCAAATCACTTTCGTGCAAACCGTGACTCTCTGTCAAAGAGGAAATCGTAGTAAGCCCCAAAACAAAACAACAAACTGATGCAAAACTCTGCACAGAGTTCAATGTGAAAACGATATTTCTATTGATTAGATAGTGCACAAAAAAAGGTTAGCTAGAGTTACCAGAAAATGAAAATGAAAAAGCAAGTGAAAACAATTTGGCGAAAAACGTGTAAAATTGACAACCTTTTAATGGCTTTATACACGTATCTGAACTAGATTTTTTCGCGCTGCACTTACTCCACTGCTGTTTATTATTGTCGACCAAATCACAAACGCGTTTCCATTATCAATTTCCTGCGAGTGTTTTGTACACTGTTTTTAAGGTTGCCAAATTCGGCACGAAGTATTTATTACGCGTGACAAATGTGTTGGAGTTTTGGCGAACAATTCACGGTGAACTAAATCTTCAATAAATTCCAAATAAATTTTATTAAATTTTTCATTAAACCGAATTTGTTTAAATTTGCTTTGTAGAACGTTTGAAGCAACTTCAAACTGCCTACAGAAGTTCAAAGCAAACCACAGTTGCTATTCATCTAGGGTATAACATAGTTGAATAGTTTGCCTGCGGGTCATGGAAATATTCATGCAAAAATTGTCGACCTGTTAACGTGGACGGGGCAAAGAGCAACAAAATTCGTATATTGTTAAAACAGGAATAAAAATAAAAAGGAAATTCGAGAGAAATGTAACGGAATATTTCAAAACTATTTTCAGCTGCTGCTGCACATTTAGCTGCATGCCTGTGTATGCGGGTGTGTGTGTGTGTGTGCGATAGTTCAATATTCATTGGCCGTAATTTGATTGAAATAAGTGAAGCGCGCTTTTGTGCGTCGCCCGGGCGCGCACAGGCAACGCAATGCGGGAGGGAGAGAGGAAGGAGGCAAGAATTGCAGAGGCTAAAAATAGGAAGACTGGCAGGCAGAGAGAGAGAGAGAGTGGGAGAGGGAGAGGAGGATGAAAGAAAGGCGTTACAGTTTGCAGTTTCATGATGAAATTTATGAAGCATTCGACCCGCCAGCGCAGGAAATTAAAATTATTAAGCATCGCTTTTATGTGTGTGCAGCTAGCTCACCTGGCCGTCTCCCTCTCTCTCACTCTCTCTCTCTCTCTCACTCATTGTGTGTGTGTTCGCGTCCCATTGCGGCACATACATTGTCATTTTAATGGCACTCTTATAGCCATATTATGGCAACTTTAAAAATCTGCTGATGAATGGCTGAGCACAGTTCACACACACACACACACACACGCGCACACACAGACACCTGCTCACTCACACCTCTGCATAAGCACTTAGCTGCTGTAATTACATAATCAATAGTGATAAAATAACATAAAGCACAGCTCAAGCGATAAGCTCTTATCAGCTTTATGCTGATGTTAATGGCTGCGCTAGAGATGCGCACTTTGCTGCCAGGGAAGGGGCCTCATAAACAGGGAGGGGGGGACTATTCAGTTCTTAGAACTCAGCACTTTATTTCGCAACGGCAACTGACAGCACGCTGCGCAATGACTGCAGAACTAAGGGAGAAGGAGAGAGAGGGAGAGCTGTCAGTGCAGATTATTCGCGAATCAGCTGAGTGAAGCAACAAAATATAAATCAGTTGCATACTTTTTAGCGCCTCAAAGATAGCGCTTGAAATGCGCAACAGAAAGTATTATAAAGCTTTTACTCAAGCCGAGTAGGTACATTATGGTCAGCAGTTTGAGTAGCTAAGAGGGGGAGGCTTTAAAATGAATGTACATATGGAACAGGCAAATCCCGCTGTCTCTTAAAAGTTCAGGGAATTCCAACTGCTTAATGGATGTAAGGTTGATGAGAGTTGCCAGACATGCTTGTCACTGTTGAGTGTTGTTTAAGCTTCAAAATGAGTCACAAAGGGAACGATATTTTATTGATAATTTCTTAGCAATTATAGACATATCTTTTATTTTCAAAATATTGCCCTCAAACTCATCGTATCACAGTTAAACTTTGTCACTAATATGTTGTTGAAATTTTACCACAATCGGCACACTATAACCTTCAGCTAGTCAAGGAACAATCTGTTAAAGTTATGCTGTCCAGCTATTTTAGTTTAAGTGTAAATGTTCCCTGCATGTCAAGTGAAAATTCCATGAATATCAGTTTATTGTTTGCCAAGAAATTCTTGGTTAAAGTTGTGGCTTCCCAATGAAATATTCCGCCAAACACATATCGCAATTTTTACAACCCTTGACGAGCTCTTCAAATATGTGAAAATAATGCAATTTTGCTGCGTTAATTGACCAGCACACACACACACACAGACCGAAGTTTCTTCATTAGGCTGCATGCGCTAAAAAAACCGCATAATGTGGCGATAGTTTTTTGCGATTACGTCTCCCTTAACAGTGTCAGTATGCATGTGTGTGTGTGTGTGCTTTTGTGTGTATGTGTATGTGTGTGTGTGTGTGAGGGCCTGCAGCAAATTGGTAGCTCTAATTTCTCTCTCAGAGGCTGCTGCTCATTAAATTTTCATAGTTTTCCAAACGCAACCGAATCCGAAAATGATAATTAAAATGCGCCCCAGCTCAACTCCACAAGCGAGGCGCTAGTCTGTGTGTGTGTTAGTGTGTGAGGGCTCGTGTGTGTGCGTGTGTGTTTATGTGCATGAATTATGCGCAAGCACACTTAACACCCAAACGACCCGGCATCAAACGGGGCATCCTGCTGGGCTCCATAGTGCAGCAGGACGCACATGGAAAGGGCGAGCGAAAGAGTGGAGGCAAAGGGGAGTGTGAGAGCAGGAGAGGGGGAATACAGGAGGAAGGACAGCTCATAAATGCTGTGGGAGCGAGCAAAAAGGATACACGCAGGATGTGCCAGCCCTGCACAGCAGCAGCACGAGCAGCAGCGCTCGACGTCTCATGCCTCATGCATAAGAAACTAAGTTCTGGCGCCAAAGACCAACGGCTTACGCTGCGTATGCGTAACCCACAGTCGCAATTGCCTAAGGTGAACCCTGGCAAAGGGTGTGTGCGAATTATAATTGGAATGAGTAGCATAATAATGCATAACTGGATTATATAGAAAGGTGATCCGCTTACGAATCACGCCGCAACTTCAACTCTCGCAATCGAGTTAAAGGATTTGCCAACTCTTATGTTCACTGTACACGCACAGCCATTTCGGTTTAAGTGTGTGAGTGTGTGTGTGTGTCTTCGACCAGGTGATGTGATTTATTGCACTGTGGTAACTTTCAGGTATCGCTCTCTCCCTCTCTCTCTCTCTCTCTCGTTTGCTTTTTCTCGCCTAAGAGACAAACCGCTAATTTGTTATCATTTATCACCATGCCGAGGCGAGGTGTGTGCGTGTGTGTGTGTGCGTGCGTGCCAGCGTGTGTGTTTGTAAACAATTTGTAAATGTGTTACATTTAAACCCCAAAGTAAAGTCCCAGCCCACGCATGCCCCGCTCCCCCTTTCTCTCCACCTCTCTCTTTGTGGGTTCGTCCCTATTTTTCTTCTGATTTTGTCATTGTGATAAATACTTTGACGTCAACGTAACATGTGAGATTTTCACGTGTGTTGTGTCTGTGTGTGTGTGTGTGTGTGTGTGTGTGTGTATGTGTGTGTGTTGGCTTAAATAATGAAAAGGGACCAAGGATTTGGTCCAGCCGCTGAATAATGACAGCTCGCTGCGTACATAAGCGAGATAAACATTTTTTATGAATCGCGTATTTCATTTGTGACTTACGACAATGCGATAATGCCCCAATCCCCCCCTCCCGCGCCTCGTAACACAGGTAACCCTTATCTTACCTCGCCTTTAATTTGGATTAAATTGCAAACAAATTTCTCTGCCCTCTGCTCTTCGCTTTAATTGCCTGAGCTTAATCTGTTCGAATAACAAATCAATTTGGGGTTGGCTACCAAGACCATTTGTCTTTCTCAGCACATATCTTTTCTCTTCTCTCCCTCTCCCTCTCTCTCTCTCTGCACCTTCTGCCAACTGTCTTGCGTTATTATTGATTGTTCTTTGCACTTTGATTGATTTCCCCTCGATTCACACAATTTTGTTTATCGCATAAGGCAAATAAATCTTTCGATTGAAATGTGAATTGTAATAATACAAGAGAGATGAGTCTGCTCTGATTGTGCTCTTCTTATTTGACTACGTGTATTTGTAACAATTTCTTTAAACTGGGTAGAGGTTTCTTGGTGTAAATATGATTTCATTTGATTCTTCTCTAGTCATAATATCTATCTATCCATTAATGAAACTACCTAAGTGAACTCAGCAGTTGACTTATCTGAACTGAGCTACATATTGAACCTTGTAAACTAAACTTGGTTAAGTAACTCAAATGAAAAGTGCTCAGTTTGAAAAGTCGATGGATATAAGAACCTGCAAGCGTATAGAACCTTCGGCATGCCTAAGCTAGCTTTGGTTCTCCTGCTCATCCTCTTCCCTTTAATATTTCTCTGTATGCTAAACTTTATGGGGTCGGAGGTACCTGCCAAGATGCATTGCAAACTCCTAACCAAAATGAATACACCCTCTGCAAGTGTATGATGATGAAATATCTAAGTTCAGTGCCCAAAATGAGTTGAGTTGATCAACTTTGAAAAACTGTCGCCGGCAAACAGTTTGTCATTTGTTTTTTAATCAGTTTTTGGATAACAACGACGAGTACAAAATTCATATTTTATTCACTTTCTTTTAATTAAAGATATTAGACATATCTTCCAAATTGAACCGAAAAATAAAACCAACATAAAAAGAGAAACATGTCGAACAATAATTACGTGCTGGCACTAACCGTTGGCGCCGCCAGTGTATTGCTCATTGGCTATTTAATTTACTTCGATTACAAGCGTCGTGCCGATCCGCATTATAAGCGCAAATTGCATGAGCGTCGCCAGAAAATGAAACAAAAATATCCAATGGCATTGAGCTCGATAATGGATGATATGGAAACATATGAGGCATATATGAACAGAACAACCAACATGGCAGAGCTGAGTCCCTTCGATATGTCCGATCACGAGATAATTCAGAATTTCTTTCAAAACGAGGTTAAACTGAGCGAAGAATTCTTTCGATTGGGCAACCTCGATGAAGGACTTGCCCATATGGCAACTGCAATAATGCTGTGCGCCCAACCTGCGGCTCTCATGGAGGCCATGAAGCTGGCACTACCGAATCGTGTATACAATAGTCTTTTGAACAAATTACCGCAGCTACAGCTGATGGATACGGCTTTTGTCGACATGGATTTGTCATTGGATTGACCGGATTAAGTATCGATATAGCAACACAATTCTCGCCAACTATTTTCAGGCCGTTTTAGATTTTTAATATATACACATGGTTTTACTTGAAACGGATATCTAAAATCTTTTCAGTTACATTGACTACTTAAATTTGAATTTATGTGTTTATATTTTTTATTGGGGAAGGGGCAAGATTTTCTATCTAAAGAGTTGGGATCATGAACGTGTTTCCCTGATGTGTTTATAGTCTCATTATATTGTCTGAAAATCCTTTTATTTATTTAATAACTTGACCAACTTATTGTAAATAATGAAAATCTGATTCAAAAGTAAACAACTGAAGTGAAAGACACACCAAGAAAATGCAGCCAACAAATCAGAATCCAAAGCAGTTCAGAAGGATTGCAACTTGATGAGGCTTGTGCTGCTCTTGACACTGCTGCCGTCGTTGTCATTATCCATAATCTGCACTTCACTCAGCTGATGCATTTGCAGCATAGGCTCTGGCTGAGTGCACATCAGTATCGCATTGGCCAAATAGCTAAGTCCCTCGTCCACATTGCCGCTGGTGCTAAACTGATCGCTCCGATCGATTGTGTTGAACAAATTAACCGAAGAGAATTGTATCACCAAATCATTCATATCGAAATCCTCTATGCCGGAATCACCATCATCGTCGTCGCCTTCGACATCGAAATATCTCAATTTATCCAGTTTACTTTGGCATCGTCGCTCGTGCACCTTCCGCTTGTACTCGGGATCCGTGCGACGCTTCATGTCGTAGTAGATGCAATAGGTGAGGATCAGGGCTCCGGTTGTGCCTGCCGTGAACATCAGCAAGGATCTGCTAGTTGACATTCTATTCCAGTTACTGCACTTGTAAAAATACCGATAAAATCTGATTCTGTAAGCGACCGTAAATTTACTATTAACTCTTTCTCTGAGAGTGCCTCAATACATTTTTTTGGGTTTTTGTTTTATGTTTTTTTTTTTTTTTTTTTACAAGTTTGTGCTTTGAGTAAATGAATGATTTGAAAACATGAAAAATGATGGAAATTTCAAACAATTCTCTCTCACTCTCTCTGTCTCTTATATGTTTTCCTTGCACTCTAACGTGTGAAAGTGTTTTTCTTTTTCTTTCTCTTTGAATTATGTCGTCAAGCTTTCCTTTCTGTCTTCTCCTTTGCTCTCAGACTTTGTTCAATATTATGGCACTTTACTCCGTTTTTTCAACACATTACTCTACCGGAAATGGGAAAAGATGAGCAAATAAAAGGCATATTTGTGTAGCCTTCTTTGAACTCCAGAAATTTGCCATGTGAATTATTTATAAATCAGAATATCCAACACAAATATTTCTAAGTCTCAAAGTTGATGACAGCATATAATAATGTATTATAAATTATATATTATTTAACAGGTTTATTCACCATATTAATGCGTAACATTTCTGCCTCTTTTTCATTGCAGGTAACTTTGAAGAAATGTGGCAAATTGACAGCAGCTGCAGCAATTGGCTTGGCTCATCTCGGCCTGCTCCCAGGGCGACCATCTTAAAGTGAAGGTCCTGGTACTGCCTTTGCACTTTAATGAAAAACTTCTAAGTGAGTGTGTATGAGTTTGAGTGTGGGCGTGGCCGTGACTCTTTGCCATTTCGCTGTGAGCCCGAAATGAGCATATGCATATTTCATAAGACCTTTTCTTTTTGCTGTTTTTTTTTTTTCGTTATTTTTTGTATTTCTTTCTCTCAAGTTATGTTAAAAATTTTATTACAACTCCGTTGGCCGCTGGCCCATAAAAGAACTTAAGAAACTGCAGAACATAAGAGGCAGAAAGGGAAACACACGCAAAAATAGGAACAGAAACAGAAATAGAACAGACCAGAACAGAAGAAAACAGCGGGCACAGTAACTGGCAAAGAAATGAAGGAAAAGAAATGTGTGAAGAAGAAATTGTGATGTGGCCATAACGAAATTTTTGCTGCCGCCATTTCCCGTTTGAAATTTCCTTTTCTTACCGTAATTTGTCGGTGATTCATTTTTCTGTTTCTTATTTTTCCTTCATTTGCCTTTCGCATAGTTGCAAGCTGAGTTCTCCACTCACTTCCTCCATCCTCCTTCCCCGATTGCCTTTCATTAGGCCACACAAGCTGCAGCCTTGCCTATTGTGTTGCCCTTTATGCCGCAGTGGGTTTCTCCCTCTCTCTCTCCCACTCTCTCTCTTTCTTTCATTTTATTAAATGCTCCTTGGCACTATTTCGGAGTCGTACTACCTACTTGACAGAGCCCCGGGGCGACATTAAGAGCAGACACGAGGGAGCTTGTTCCCTCCGACACGTCGACGTGCGGTTGCCCTTTGCGAAATGTACTGCAGTGGTTTGTCCTCAGTCTTTGGGTTGAGTTTGTGGTGCACGGAACATGATACCCTATTGCAAGGGGTGTTCTGTTTAAATCACTGCTTGAACATTTCAACTTGCAGTTTTTGCTCATATTATAAATAAGGCTCAATTCCAGCACTGTCGCTTGAACAGCAGGAGAGCTTTTACCCTGAACCTCTTTTGAACCGGTTCAGCATATCCAAAACAACCTTCAAACGAATTCTTTAAAGGTTTTTATTGCAGTTCGAGGAAATGTCATAATATAAATCAAATTCCATTACTGTCGCTCGAGTGGCTGCCGTGCTATGATTCTGAACATCTTTTGAACCGGTTCATAATATCTATTTCGTTTATTTTAAAAAAAGATATAATAATATTTGCTTGCAGTTCGAAATGATACCATCATATAAGTCAAATTTCATTATTATTGCATGATTGGCTGCCTTGTTATGCTTCTGAACCGCTTTTGAACCGGTTCAACATATCTTAAGCAGCTTCAAAAAAAATTTAAACTTATTTTCGTTACACCAATCAAACTGCAGCAATCAATTTACCATAACTCATTCAAAAATCTATACCCGAACCACTTTTGAACCGTTTCGGAGTATATCAACTTGTCAACAAACTCCGAACATAACTCTAAAATACTGTAAATTTATATTCGCAGTCTTTCTAAGATGAATCGAATACTGAACTGTCAAAATATCGCAAAACCCCAATTTAAACCGCTCCTGAACCGGTTCAACCTAGCTAAAATATATTAAATCTAAAGAAAATACTCATTAAACTTTGTTGCACATATCAAACTGTTTTATGCGTATTTGTTTAACACTCTGAACCCCTTTTTGAACCGGTTCGCAAGCCTCTTTGACCTCGCTTGAAAGCCTCGTCACTTGGTCGTGTTCGTCATTAGTTAAGTCAACCCTCATTGGAATTTTTGTCATTTCCGTAGTGTACACAAATTTCGCGTGCTTTTAATTTTGTTGTTAAAATTTTGTTTCCTTTTTCTGTTTGTTTTGCCTCCGGTTTCTTCTATTTTTCGTTGTTGTTGCAGTTTTTTCTTGTTTCCCGCATGTGGCGATTCAGGCGTGAAACAAGCGTTGACAACACCAGCAGCAACAACAACAACAAGTGCTGCTAAGGTGTGCTAGGCTATGTGTGTGTGTGTGCGGTGTGTGCAATGTGTTTGCATGTGGGGGCAAATAGCATAAAAACGGAGCGTATGAGTGATACAAGTGTAAATTTGTTGAAGTGCTCGGAGAGGAGGACAAAGCAAAAAGAGAAACATATAAAAATAGCGAAGCGCAAAGAAAGAGTTGCCACTGAGCTAAATGGTAGAAGAGGAATACCCTGTAAGGGGTATTAAATTTATTGATTTAGGGGAACTAAAAAAATTTGAGATAAGTTGGGGAAACCAAAGAATTTTGAAGAGTTTTTCATTTTTATGAGATATCTTTCCGTAAAGAATTATTGAATATTCTTTCAGTAAATTCTGAAAAGTCTGACTACTTTTTTAGTGATTAGTCCGTTGTTGTTTTTCCGATGATATCATTTCACTTTGAAGCTTTTGTATGATCTTTCTGCATAGTCCCAAAATTTTGAATTCTTTTAATAATTTCAATAATATTCTTCTTAGAAAAATTCTGTTTTCAACTCTAAAAGTTTTATAAAACTTTTCTGAACATGATACATGAAAAAAACATTTTTTAACTGCTACTTGAATTGTCAATATATAAAAGTCATTGAAATTTATCGATAGTTCCCTCGATAGTTTCAAGACACATCACTTTATATGCCATAATGA
Source organism: Zaprionus africanus (assembly GCA_018151435.1). Taxonomy (NCBI): domain Eukaryota; kingdom Metazoa; phylum Arthropoda; class Insecta; order Diptera; family Drosophilidae; genus Zaprionus; species Zaprionus africanus. The sequence goes on from JAECXB010000076.1 coordinate 449,087, forward strand.
GCTGCCCCCTTCAAGCAAATACTCCGCTAACAGGGTATAACAAAGCATAAAGCGTAACAATTGCTGACACACACACACACGCACACACAATTGCAACATTAAGCATAAGTATGTATACTTGTGAGTGCGTGTGTGTGTGTGAGTGTGTGTGTGAACGCGTGTGAGTGAGCGCCGAGTGCAACTCATGTATTTATGAAGTGTCAACAGCTTCGTCATGATGCATGGGACCTTAAGCTATCTGCTCACAGCACACTGCACACCACACACACACCTGCACACTCACACACGCACACTCTCACACACACTGGCTGTCTGATGTGTGTACACAACTCTTGTGGCTGCTTTGGCCTGGCAACACAATTTGTGCGCGTTCTGCTTCTTTTTGCAGCTGCTTAATCGCATTTTCTGCATACGTAGCGCAAGATTTGCACTCTCTGCCTTGCGGGGCCTCCCTCCTCACGCCACCACTCCCCCTTCTTTGCGCATTACGGGCAATTAGTTAAAATTAGGCAAAGCCAGGGTATCTATAGAGTGCACGTGGCATCATTAAAAACTTGTTAATTTGCACCTGAAGCTTTGCTTTGCTAACCCAAATCACAGACATGTTTGTTTTTGTCCTCACGCGACGACAAAGTTGAGCGAGTTGCTTGGCAAAAGGCAATCAATTAAGCGCTTTAGGAAGCACTTTCAAAGGTCGCAAGGAAAGTGAAAGTAAAGAAGTGAAAACGATGAATAGAGTGCGAAAGATAAGGCCAACTTTAGATATTCGCGAGTAAAAAAGTAAGCAAACGATGAATGGAGTGCCAAAGATAAAGCCAACTTTAGATATCTGCTAGTCGAAGCACCCCAAAAAAAGGAGAAGTACGTATCATATACGCGGCAGTTCTTGGCCTTTTTCAAGCGCGTTGCAACTCAATTTGCAACGACGCAAAGGGACACAGAAAAACAAACAACACACAGAGACAGGGAGAAACAGAGAGAGAGAGAGAGAGAGAGAGAGAGAGAGGGAGGGATGCCGACAACAACAGCAGCGAAGCGAAAAAAACATGGCAGACGAACATGAGAGAAAACACATGAAAACACAAACCAAATGGAGGCGCGACAAGATGAACAAAATGGCCGACAGTCAGTCGAAAATTGTGTTTCTGTGTCAAGCATAAATTTCTGCACTTCTCATCGCGACTGATGATGATTCTGTTGATGATGATGATGAAGACAAACGATTATACAACTGCGAATGAGACTCAGACTCTAAAGCGGATGAGGTGGGGGGAGGGGAGGAGAAAAAGCCGCGAGTTGAAGGCGAAGACTGCAGACTGCAGTTGATGATGCGATGAGATGAGCTGAGATGAGACAGGACGAGTTGGGACGAGGCTAAGGCTAAAGATGAGACTAGGGCAAGAATTGAAGATGAGATTTGGGCTTGCGAAACACAAAGGGAGCGAGGGAGGGGGAAAAGACAGAGGGAGGCGCGACAGCTGCAAGTGTCAAGGGAGTGCAAGTGTAGAGTGTAAAACTCAAGCAGCGAATGCAAGAGAGTACAGTGGAAATAAGGTTGTTAATAATTAAAATATCTGTATAAAGAACAGGCTGAAAAATGTTTTTAGACTATAGAAGGTAGCTTGATCTATACGTATGCTTTAAAGACCGGACAGCTGTGATATTACTATTTTGCTTTATGTTTATTATAGAGTATAGTTAAGTGCAATATTTATATTAAAGCCCGCCATGAGATTGGTTATTAGCATCAGAATACGAACTGAAGCCTGAGATAAGAAATAAGCTAAATTAACAATATATAAAAGGACACTCCCTAGCATATCCCTCCGTCTGTCCGTCCGTCCGTCCGTCTGTCCATCCGTCCGTTTAAACGTCTATCTGTACGTCCGTCCGCCTGTTGTCCGTTCATCCGCCTCTCCGTCCGCCTGTCTGTCTGTTTAACCGTCCGAGTGTCCGTCCATCTGTCTATTTGTCTGTTCGTCCGTCTGTCCGTCTGCCCGTCCGTCCGTCCGTCTGTCCGTCCGTCCGTCTGTCCGTCCTTACGGACATAGCATATGCAAAAGCAAACCATAGAATGCAAAAGAATATCTTCTTACCAAGACTCTTACCTCCTTCTAAAAAGTTCCCTCTAAATTTTTCAACTCTGCAACCTTTGCTTTGCTCCACTGTGCCTGTTTCTGGCCTGGCCTGGCTGTTGCACTTAATGAATGCCGCCGTCTTCGTCGCTGCCGCCCCAGGGCCGAGTTAGCGCCAACGCACTTATATCATTTTCTTGGGTAGTGCAAATAAATTATACGGAAATAATTTCATTTAGTTTGTGCAACCAAAAAGTGGCAGCAGTGAGACGAATGAGAATGAGAATGCGAGACGAGAGTGCACCTAAAGCGAAAGTTCTTTCCCTTCTCTCTCTCTCCGTTTCTCTTTACAGCTTGGCTGTTCTTGCTGCCTTCTGCATTTAATTCGAAATGCTGCTAAAAGTGTGTGTAATGGCAGCTCGAGAGCCGAAACTGCATTTCGCTTGAATGAAGCACTTAACTCGTTCGGTTAGACTTCTCAAGGTTGTTTTCCCTTCATTCCCCTCCATCCCCCTCAGCCCTTGCCTTTTCCTCTTTTCCTTAGTTTTCCCTCGAGGCTTGGATTTGATTTGCGTTACGTTACGTTACGTATACGCACAGTGTGTGTGGGAGTGTGTGTGTGTGTGTGTGTGTGTGTGTGTGTGCACACATCAGTCAAGCTGCCCTCGGGGGACCCGAAAGCACAATCAGAAGCCACAGTCGGTCTGCAAAAGAAGGGAAGGGATTTGGGTAGGTGTTTCTTAAAGCGACGTGGGTAAAGTTGATTATCTAATTCATTTGTGACTTGTGAGTGAAGGAATCTCTCTCTTTGGTCTCAAGACAATTCACTTTTGCCTTTGCCAGGCAGTGCTATTTAAATCATTCAGCAGAAAGAGAAGCATCGCTCTTGCTTAGTTGCTAGGATCAGTTACGGCCTCCTCCTCTACACTCATGTTAGCTTTCTAAATTTAGCTTTGGTGTCTATTAATATAAAAAGATATTAACTCTCTTTCTGCCTTACTTTCTACCCTTATTTCTCTTTAGCTTACTTTCTGTTTTTATTAAACATGCATATCTTTTTATATTTTCCCATTCAGTCTCTTAATTCATTTCCAACTCTTATTCTTTAATCATTATCTCAGCTATAAAATCTCTGTGTAATCTACTCCCTTTCTTTCCTTGTTTATTTTCGCTTTCCATCTCTCTTTATATCTATCTATCTTTTATCATATTATTTTCCTCTTCTTCCTTCCATTACTCACATGCATTTTTACTGCAGTGTCTTCTTTCCAAAAACATATACTCGGCTTCTTCCCGCCAGGCGAATTTTACCTTTCGGCTATATCTCTTGTTGCACTTACCCACTATCTCTCTTCCTCTCTCTCCCCCTCTCTCTCTCTCGCTCTCTCGCAGTTCCTCTCTCTCGGTCATTCAACACCTTTGCACCTCTTGTTGTTGCAATTTAGTTGGAAAGTCCATTTGAATTTTCCTCTCGAGCACCAGCCGCAACACTTGCACTCGCCAAACAAACTTTTCCTCTTTTCTCTTTCTCTTTTTCGATTTTTTTGTTTTCTCTATGGTTTGTTCCACACATTTATATATTCTATATATGTGTGTACGATGTATTTTATTTCGGCTTTTTCTGTTGCTCTTCGAAATTCAATAAAATCAACCGAAATTGGTAGTCAATAGTGGGAAATACTGGTGCGGGGCTATATAGTGTATATATCTAAGTGTATAGGGAGTGTGGTTGCCCGACAAAAACCGCATGGTTTGCCTTAAATTGTTTTTCGACAAATTCCGTGATGAGTTTGCCCGAGAAAGACAGAGAAAGAGAGAGAGGGTCTAGCGAGCTTCGAACACATTTTACAACTCGAGCGAAGTGCTTAATTACACACATACACACAGGAGAGAGAGAGAAAAGGAAAGGAAGAGGCAGAGAGGGCAGCAAGAGGCGTTAACAATGGCAAACAATGCGCAAATGGGCAAAACAGGAAGAAGAAGCTAAATAAATTCGTGTGCGGCGTGCAAAGGGAGAAGGAAGAGAGAGAGAAAGGAGGGAGACGTGTTGTAAAACCCGCTACAAAATCAAAACCTCAAAACAGCTGCAAAAGCAATAGGTGCTTTTTCTTCCTCTTGCGCAGCTCCTTTTTCTATTTCCCTCCCCTCCCCCGTCTCCCACACTTCACCGACTGCTTTTACTGCTTTTAGTTGGCCATTAGTCTTAATGACTTGCGAGTGCGAGAGCCAAACAAATAGTCAAGGCCCTGAATGAGTTGTAGAATGCGAAGCGTCAAGAAAGTCCTAAGAAACTATTTAGCTTCAAGAGGGGGGAGCAGGGCAGAAAGAAAGTGAAAGAGAGAGAGAGAGTGGAAGTTCTAGTGGCAGACAAAGACAAAGAATTACCACAGGCAGCTGGGAAAAACAGCTTCAGTCTTAAGTCCCTTTGTGTTTCGAATTCATTGTCCGTTTAACATTGTTTTCCAAACTGTCCGTCCATCTAATCACGTTCATGCGCTGCTTCATATCGTGATAATGACTTCGAATTGAAGTAACTCAGAAAAATACGACAAAAACAGCAAAGAATGTCAGGGCGAAGCTGATATTGATCGAATTTGGCGGGAAACGTTAAGTTATTTGTGGCTTTTAAACTCTGCGGGAAACTGGGTAAGGGTTAAACTAAGTGGGTTAGCTTTGTTGACGTTGATTTAAGATTCTTAAATTGGGTTATTTTGGGATAGTTCAAGAAGAGTTAGCTTGGCTGAGATTGAATTAGATGAGGGAACAGAGTGTGTAGATTAGTTTATTTGGGTTAAGTTGGGTTGGGTTAGGTTAGATTGGGTTAGGAAAGGTAACGTTAGGTTATGTTAGGAATGGTTAGGAAAGGTTGAGCATGGATAGGTTAAGAAGGGTTAGGTAAGGTTAGGTTAAGTAAGGCAAGGTTACTTTAGGTTAGGTTAGGTTGGGAAAGGTTAGATTAGGTTACGTTAAGTAAGGTAAGCGAAGGTTAGGCTAGGTTAAGTTAAGTAAGGTAAGGTAAGGTAAGGTTAGGTTAGGTAAGGTTAGGTTTGGTTAGCTAAGGTAATGTTAGGTAAGGCTAGGTTAGGTTAGGTTAGGTTAGGTTAGGTAAGGTAAGGTTAGATTAGGTTAGGTTAGGTTAGGTTAGGTTAGGTAAGGTTAGATTAGGTTAGGTTAGGTTAGGTTAGGTTAGGTTAGGTTAGGTTAGGTTAGGTTAGGTTAGGTTAGGTTAGGTTAGGTTAGGTTAGGTTAGGTTAGGTTATGTTATGTTATGTAAGGTTAGGTTAGATTAGGTTAGGTTATGTTAAGTAAGGTAAGGTAACTTTAGGTTAGGTTAGGTAAGGTTATGTAAGGAATGGTAAGGTTAGGTTTGGTTAGGTTAGGTAAGGTTAGGTTAGGTTAAGTAAGGTAAGATAAGGTAAAATAAGGTAAGATGAGGTAAGGTAAGGTTAGGTTAGGTAAGACAGTGTTACGTTAAGTTAGATTGGGTAAGGTTAAGTTTGGTAAAGTAAGGTTGCCTTTTTTTATTTTTTAATGTTGTGGGTTAATTTAAGTCGAATCAAATTAAACTTTGTTTTAAGGTTGCACTTAAGATTTTCTTCATAACTTCAAGCATTTCTCTTGTCTTGTACTGCTGCAGAACTCTCCATCTCGAAGCGGGCTTATCAGACAAGCTGTGGCGCATAAACACGACAGCTGTCTGTTTATTTCGCATTCGCAGTGTCTGCTCTGCTCATCTCCTTCTTCCTGCTTGCATTCTGGCGCTTTGTCGCTTTCCTTTTTACTATTTTGTTTTTTGTTTTATGCATTCTCTTTTTGTATTTTTGTCAGTGCATTCTGCAACGTTGCGAATTATAAACAGTTAAAAGTTTACGCGTCTTGCCAGCCAACTTCACGTTTTAATTCCACTTTTCATAAGAACGGTAATTTTTAATGAGCAGCCACAGCCGCCGCAGCATCGTCATCATCATCATCCTCAGCAGCAGCAGAAGCAACATCGGCATCCTCATCATCGTCAACATAATCATCGTCATTATTATCGTCCTGGCTCGACTGCAACTGGAGATGGCAGCTCGAAGGCAGCTCCGGCTGCTGCTGCCGCTGCTGCTTTATCATGCTCGCCCGGACCCGCCTTCCGTTCGCACGATGCATCCTGCTGCTGTTGCTGATGCTGCTGCTGCTCCGAGGCCAAGCGGAGGAGCAAGTGGCGGCCAGGCTGAACGGCGCTGCCTTTTTTGTTTACGACAATGAATCGCGCGCGCCAACATCCTGCAAATGCGCCTGTTTCTGCCAAACCAAGTGACCCGCCTGCCTTTCGCTTTCTCTCTCACTCTCTCCCTTCCCTTTCCCCTCTCCTTCTCTCTCTCTCTCTGTCTTTCTCTCTTTCTGTCTCTCTTTCTCCCGCTGGCCATCGCACTCCGGAACTGTTTCCCGCTTTCGCTGCAGCTTCAGTTTCAGTTCCAGCATTCAGCTGCACTTAACCCATTTTTATACCCTCTACTGTTTGCGCTGTGAATGCAGGGAGTGTTGGACAACTGGTTAAGGTGCCTGGGTAAAAATACCAGTTCTGGTTCTAGTTCTAGTTTAAATAACATATTTCTGGTACATATTCTGCTTCTGAAAGGAGCTTTACTCAACTGAAATATTCCTTTCCTGAAATATTTCTTCTTAACCTCAAAGAAGTCATCCTTAAATCAGAAATTGGAATAAAATTGTAATCTGTTTTCTTCAAATATGAACTTTCTTTTTCATATAACCTTTTAAGTGTCTGAATATTCCTTTCTTAATGTTAAGATGATCAATTTCGAAAGATTATGATTAAGAGCACAAATTGAAATCAAGTTGAAAAGAAAAGGGAGAAGATCCACGAGTTATCAGAAGTAATAAGAAGTTGAAGAGAAGGACGAAAGCTAAAAATATAACAGTTTTCAGAAGAAGATGAAGATAATGAGCTAAAAAATATAATATAAAATATACAATATATAAATATAACTGACGATGAAAAGGTCGAGAGCTTAAAAATATATAACCTTTCAGCTCTCAGTCTATCGCTCTTCAAACAAATCAAAGAAACTTCCCATATTTATATTCTTCCAGTCACTTATTAAAGATCTCAGTAAGCCCCACAGGGTATTCCATGTTTCACGTTTTTTCCGCACACTTTTTTTTGGCTGGAGCCGAGCTGAATGGCGTAATTTGCACGCATTCGGTGTAGTCGTTTAGTAATTTTCCATAAATTACCCTTCACACGCACACAAAGGCGCCAAGGCGCGCTCTGGGAGCTGCTGCGAAAAGGGTCTGCGGAGCGAGTGGCGGGGGAGGGGGTCGAAAACAGATTCACACGGATTTACTGGCACACTTACACACAGATACAAATTATCATTATCGGGCACTTCTTGAACCCGATGCCGAGGCAAACAAATTCGTTTTAAATGATTAAATAATTGCACAGATTTTCGCAGCACAATTCTGCGCAAATTTCCCAGCAAAAAACAACAACGCAAACAGCGGGGGCTGAGAGGGGAGGGGTTGTTGGAGTTGCGCTGATTTGTATACCCTGTAATGGTGGCGAGGTGGCAAGTGGGTCAAGGGAATATGCCAACATAAATATGCAATGTTTATATTAAGTTTTGAGCCAGCAAAGTTGGCGGTGGGAAATAAAATAAAGCAAAAAAAAAAAAAAAAAAACAGCTCATGGCAAACGCGAGCTGAGTGCGTATTATCTTATACATTAAGCGGTGAGGGGGCGTGGCAAACTTGTTTAAACACACTTAAGCTTTGCTGAGATTAGAGGATTGTCTGTGGCAAGTTTACTAACTCAAAGTGCTGAAGAGCCAGAGATCTGCGCGGAGCAAGAGCTTTAACATGGAAACTCATCATGATGTTTATTAATTTATGAATATATATCGATTGTTTTATATTTCTAATTGATAGTTGAACCTTTAACCGACACAGATTAATTAGTAGATTCTCTGTTACAAGTTTAAAGTGCTCTATAACCAAAAATCTGCTAGAAATATATGATTTTCCACATGAAATCAGCATCACGATATTTATTCTTTTTATTAATACATGCAATTTTAATTTCGTTCCACAGTCAAAACACTAATAGGCCTACATAGAGCTGAACAATACCCACCCACATGGGGGGGGGTAAAATTTCTGGAATATATTTTGGAAACAAGCCTACATTATGTTCCCAAATAAATACTAAACGCAAATTGGCAATAATAGTTTGGGGAATATTCGTACTGCATTTGTGCAATAATTAAAAGTAATTGGTTTAATTCGTGGCAATTGCCCCCAGAGTTGCCACAGTGCATTCCACTGGCTCCACTCAGGCTCCGTTAGGTGCATGCAAAATTTTGCGCAAATTTTGCAAGAAATTCACGAAATAAATAAATGAATAAATGCATTGTTCGAATGGAGCAGTTGGTCGCTCGGTCGGTCGGTCGTTTTGGTCGGTTGTTTGGTTGGTTGGTTACTCGGTTGACCCCACGACTATTGAGAGTTGCATCCAGCAATGGCTCGGCAAATGTCAGCCAGGCAGGCAGGCAGCTAGGCAGGCAGGCAGGCGGGCAAGCTAGCGGTGGTAACCCTAATGAAACGAGGACGCATCCGAGAGGTTGCCCCCGGACGGTTGGCTGCACTTGAAGTGCATTCAAGTGTGCGCTGCGTACAATGCAACAGTTCCTAAAGTGGGCACACGCCGAAGGGGCGGGGCAAGGAGCAGAAGAGAAGAGAGGGAAGAAGAAGGAAACGAGTGAGCAAGAGCGAGAGAGAGAGGGAGGGAGAGGGATGGAGGCCCACAATCGTTTTGACTATGGGTAAGAGAGGTCGCTGTTGTGGCTTGAGTACAGTGAGGCAAACGATGTCTAGCCAGGGAATTATGCTTTTTATCGATAGTTTGTATTTCTATGTAATTTATCGTTTATCGATAACATAAGTGTCGATAACATACGTTGAGGAATCAATAGAAAATTATTTTTGACTGTTTGCTAAATTGTGCAATAAATATTAGTAAAATGTTAATCGATAACTTTATCAAAAATGGTAACATGCCTATCGATAACTGTTATCGAGAGTAAAACTTGTGCGGTTTTTCAAGATTTAAACAAAATTTGCCTTGAAGACTTACTATATTTTATAGCAATGATTACTTATGAATCGATAACATTTATCGATAGCTGTTATCAATAGAAAAACTTGCTTAGTTTCCCAAAAACTAAAACAAAATTTGCCTGGATTGCTTACTTTATATTCTAGCAATTATAACTTACAACTATTAGATAAATTCAATAAGTTTATCAATCAATGTAAATCAAATAACCAAATCAATCACCCAGCAATTATGAAGCTTACTTTGCAAACCTTTTATTATCGATAACATTATCGATAACAGCAAAAGTCTATAAGTATGCAGCTTAAAACATGAGTTACCACTGTGTCACAACAGACAACAAGACACACAGCAATGCACAAAGAGGGAGACTCTGCCCCGCCACTCCCCCTCCCCCTCTCGCTGACGCCCCTTTGCGACAGTTGCAGTTACAATGCAGGCAGATAAACAACGGCAACAGAAAGCAACACTTCAAACAATAATAATAACACAATCAAGTGCCTGTTCACACACGTTTTTCGAGTGTGCTCGTGAGGCAGCTCATCTACCTTGCCAGAGACACACACACTCACTCACACACACACTGGCACACTCACCTGTCGTTGCACTAGTTTTGAGTGCACACATATGTATGCAGGGCAGGGCTGGGCGAAATTACGTATACGCAGCGTGTGCCACGGGGTGATGGTGCTTCATGCCGGCCGGTCTTTGCATTCTTTTCACACATGCGTGCCCAAGAACAAGTTACACCCAAATACACACACGCACACACACGTGCAACACTCACCTGCTGCGTGGCAAGCCACGCCACGCCCCCGCCTCTGTCGTCTTTAACTTCTTCCCCTTCCTGCTGCGTGAACATTTTAAGCCTTCAAGCCATCATCATCATCATCATCATCTGCCTTTGAAGCACACGGGGGCAACATTTTGTAACAATAGCCAGGCTCAGTGGGTGTGCCTCTCTCTGTGTGTGTGCGTGTGTGTGTGTTTGTTTGCTGCCATGTCTGTGTTTGCTTTAGGTAATCATTTCAACGTGCTCATTCTTGTCCGCGTGCTGAGCGTCTGCAACGTGCAACGTGCATCATCATCAGCGCTGCAGCGGCAGCTGCGGGGGGCAGCGGTTGCAAGCAGATGTGCAGCAGCAGCAGCAAGTCAAGCAGTCAGCAAGCTGTTCTTGCATTCCGAGCAGAGCTGAAAGGGAGCGAGGGAGAGAGGAAAGAGTGCGCCCTCCCTCTCTCTCTCTCTTTTCGCTCTGCTCTCCTCCTTCAAATCCCATAATAAATTCGAGTTTGACTGCCTTCGGCTGCAGCTTCTGGCCAGAGCAGTACACAGACTTACCACAAACACCCGCACACATACACACATACTCCCACACACACATACTCCCACACACACATACACACACACACACACTCTACGCACTGCCTTCACATTGACGACTTGCTCAAGTATGAACAACAAAATAAAGTAAAACCAAAGCATAAGCTAAAATATTTTCCATCGAGAAATATTTCATAAATTTCTCCAACTATCGATACTATATACACAAGGAGAGGGACAGGAAGGGAAAAGAAGGGGGGGAGGGAGCAGAAATAAAGCTAAACTATAGCCGTAGCCACAATCATCGCAATGGCATAGGTCAGTTCGTTAAGCTCATTTCGAATGCAAATTGGTTGAGCTTGAATCGGTTTATGACAGCTGGCCGAGTCTATTAAGTGTTTTCGTTTGGCAACTTTGCCAGCTTAGTGCAACACATGCAACACATGCACGCAACACACATGCAACGCTAGCTAAATTGCACGAAACTCTGACTTTGCCTTAATTTGGCTGGAAAGTTATTTGTGGCCTACTTACAGGGGCCGTTGCCATAATTGAAGTATTTGACATTTACAAATTGTTGTCATTGCCAAATTGGAATATAATTTAGTGAGTCACTTGAGTGACTTGATACCTGACGGACACTGAACTAAGGCAGGAGCTTAAGGAATAATACTAAAGGTATCACAAAATTTAATTACAGCAGAAAATTTGATCAAATTATGAGGCATTTGAGGCGGAGAAGTCAGAGTTAGTTTAAATACTTTATGCATGAAAAGTAAATGAAGGTTTCTATGAGAGTTGAAGTTGACTTAAGGATTTGATAGTGAAGTTGGGAAAGTAAGGAATTACATTTGTAGTTCTCTGTATTATAGAGAAATTTTTCTTTAAACTGAGCAAAAGAAAATGTGAAGGAGAACGAAAGCTTCAACTGACCAAAATAAATTCTTCAATATATGTTGAACTAAGTTCTAAGTTCTCTTTTCTTCCTATGTTTATACTTCATTCTTAATTAACTCTTTTAACTCTTTTACTTTCAATCTCATCTCCTTATAATTTACCCTTTAATTTCCCTTACTCTACTCCTGCTCAGTTTAAAGTCTTCTTGAAGTTGCCTTTTACTTCCATCCCAAGCCCTTCTGCCGTCTCCTCCCTCATGTGTGCTTGACATCAATATTTGTGCCAAAGAGCGAGAGAGAAACCACATATCAAGTATTATGCACTCTCTCTCCCTTCCCCCCTTCAATTCTGCCTGCTGCCTTGCATTTGGGCTGCTGCTCTTCTGCTTTATCAGCTCTATCTGTGACAGCTCGACTTCTATCTAGTCCATAAACCTCAAGGCTTTGCATAAAAGGTGGAGGTGAACAAAAAAAATATACACACGTGATGCTTTTGAGTTTAATCATTTAGCCCGAAAAAAGAAGAGTGATGAAGAAGAAGCAGAAGAAGCAGCTAAAATAGGGAGAAACAGCTTAAAAAAAGAAGAAACAGCTAAAGAAAAGTGCTGAGTGCAACAGCAACAACAGCAAGAACAACAACAAAAGCCAGTCGACGTTATAACCTTTCGTTTATGTATGCATGGTGCCTGCAATTTATGTGCACAACACACACACACACACACACACACACATACACTCACACACACACACAGGCGTACATAGCTATCCACACCTGGGGAGAGATAGGCACGCATCCTTGGCACGTGTGTGTGTGTGTGTGTAGTCGGTGTCGGCTGAAGTCAAGTTGGAAAATGTTGCCAACCAACACCTTCTAATAGTTTCTGCGTTCGCTTTGGATACCCTGTAAATGATGAAACTGCGCGAAGAAGGGTTTGGTGCATAATTGAAACTAACTAAGCATAAAAAGAAGTATTCCTAATTGCCTGCTGCGTGCAATTTAAAGTTTTCCATTATTTGAAATGTCTTTTATCTTTTTGCGAGCACAGATCTCTGTTAGTATAAGAGCTAGCTTCATTAAATTTGGCATGCAGCAAGTTTAGAACCTTAGCTACACGTATTTATTTTCAAATTCAATATACCCAATTGACAAAGCAAATTAAAGGGTATTTTTGGCATAATTATTAAAGTATTTGCTTGAGTTCTTGACTATCTTACTCAATTAGAGCATTATTAACTTTCCATTTTCATATTGCATCTACAGGGTATCTGCCCGTTGAGTTTACTCGTTTTTCGCCATACCTACTTGACTTTTTTTGTATACATTTTTTGCAGTTCTGCTCGTTTTTTAATGGCAGCCGCCATAGCTGACACCATTTTGTAAGCCAGCTTGGTCGCAGTGTCTTCTCTCTCCTCTTGCCTCTACCTTTCCCTCTCTCACTCCCTCTTTAGTCGCAGCTGAAAGAATTAAAAAATTGTGTATAAAATAAACTTTTACTCTTTGACTTTGGAATTCGTTATGCATTTTGATGCACTGTCCTTGTGGCTGTACGAGAGCAAAGGACTCTCACTCGAGACAGACGAATGGGGAGAGAGGCAGAGATGGAGAGGGGAAGAGGGGGAGGGAGAGCAAGGGGAGAGCCCGCGTCAAGGGAGCTGAAAAGAACCGAAAGCGTGCACTGAACTAGTTCATTAACAGCTTAAATGAATTTGAACTAACGATTTAACAGTGATACCCTGTAATTTGTGAACTTAACTGCATTTCATATGAGCTCTGGGAGAAAGAGAGAGAGAGAGAGAGAGATGGAGACACGCTGTAGTTCATGGCATGTTTAACTATGCGTATACTTAATTTCCTTGCCATTAAAGACACTGAGAAAAGAGAAAGAAGGAGAGAAAGATTCACTGGCATATAAGGAATTAAGGAATTACTGCATTTGTTTAAAAGAGAAAGCTTAAGAGACACAAAGATACCCTGTGCTTCGTGACTGGCTTCGTTAACAGCGCGTATACTTAATTTTATTTACATTAAAGTGACACGAAAAGAGAGAGAAAGAGGGAGAGCGAGCGCGCACGTTTGCGCCTCTAATGCAAACGTAGCAAGCTGCTACGGCTTGTGGCGCCGCATAAACTTGCAACATTGCAACAATTTCACTTTAATGCGCAGCTGGCGCCAGCCTCAGAGTGCGCAACAGCTTTTGCTGTGAATTAAAACCGAAATATATGACGCAAAATGTTGCAGAAACTGCGGCCTCAACCAGGACAAATGCCTGCACGCCTGCCTTCCCAGTTCTCCTTGCGTGCCCCATCTTGCTACTCCCCCTTTCCCCCCTGCCTGGCTGCTGCTCTTTTATCCCATTTCCATTTCCAATCCCATTCCTGTTGCCGGCCATCTCTGAGCTGGCCGAGCACATTATATGCGCCTACGCAATTATTTTGTATGCTCCATTTTAACAATTTAAGGGGAGAAACAAGTGCGAATAGTTTCTGTACGAAATGAAATGGGTGACTGGTAGATACTGTGTAGTTTAAGGGAAGAAAATAGATGATGAAAGGTAAAGATGAAAGGGGGAAAGAGTGGAGGCAATGGCAGCTGAGGCAGTGAGGGAAAGCGAGAAGAACAGAGAAGATTTGATGGAGAGACAAGTAAGAGAAAGTTAGAAAGAGATGAAGAGAGAAAAGGAAAGAGAGAGGGAGAGGGAAAAGAAGAGAGGTCACAGAAAGAGAGAACGAATATTAAAGATACACGTTTATAAAGCAAAGTGAAAAGATCTTATGTTTATTAAGGATAAAGATCTAACTAAGGAAAGATGATATGCTAGAGCTTAAGATATCGGCGGAATGTTCAAATATATACCTCTATATGCTATATATAATATATAACTTATACCAAATGAAGACAAATTGAGCTTCGATCTGCAGACACCAAGTAACCAAACTTGCCTCTGTTCATTAACAATCTGCAGGATATTTTGAAAGAGACGAGAAAGAAATGTAGGCAAGTGAAATGTGAAAATGAACGAATGAATGAGGAACGACACTGCCCCGCTTATGCAAAACCACCCCCCTCTCTCCCTCTCTTACTCCCCTGAGCACCCTCTACCCCTCATGCCCCTCACAAATATATGGCAAAGCGGGCATGAAAGAATCACTGGGATGCAGCAGGATGCGGCATGTGTGTGAGTGGAGTGTGGAATGCAGTAAAGAGTGTGTGTGTGTGAGCGAGGGGAGTGTGTGTGTGTTGGTGTGAGTGGAGTACGCTTTCATATGCACGGTTAAGTACGTCGCAAGTGTGGAAAAATCAACAGCAAAGAGTGCCAAAGAGAAGAAGCAGCTGAAGAGGCAAAGAGAAGAGAAGAGCAGAGCAGAGAAAAGCAGAGAAGAGAGGAGAGGAGAAGAGGAGCAGCGAAGAGTCAAGAAAATATTAAGTTAACCAAGCAGCGCTGCTCGCCAAAGTATGCAATGTTCATTTTTTTCGCTTTCCCTCTGTGTGTGTGTGTGTGTGTGAGTTTGTTTTCTTTTTTCCTTCTTCTTTGAACTTTTCTACTTCTTCGACATTGCACAGCAGAGCAGCTATTTTCTCATTAGCAGCAGCAAGCAGAGGGGACTCTGTTAAGGAGGGGAAGCGAGGAGGTGCGAGGTGCGAGGAGAGGAAGCACTTGAACTTTGTGTGCTCCTATAAATATGTCTTGAACACTTTTTTTTTTCTTATTGATTATTTTAAGCAGAAAATTAAGTTTAGAAGAGAGAGAAAGAGAAAGTGCGGAAGTGATGTGGATAAAGGTAGAGGTGGGAGATGGGGGAGATGATAGAGAAGGTAGAGAGATAAGAAATGATAGAGTTGTTAGAGATGATAGAGATAATAGAGAAGGTAGTGATAGTAGAGATTATAGAGGTAGAGGTAGATAGGTAGAAATGACAGAGATGAAAGAAATATTAGAGATGATAAAGGAGATAGAGGTAGAGGTAGAGATGATAGAGAAGGAAGAGATGTGAGAGATAATTAGAGATGGTAGAGATGATAGAGAAGATAAAGAGAGAAGAGATGTTAGAGTTAGATATGCAGAAGTGTTAAGAATGAAAGAGATGATAGAGATCTAGAGATAGTAGAAATATTAGAGATGATAGAGAAGGTAGAGATAGAAGAGATGATAGAAATGAGAGATAGTGGAGAAGGTAGCGATAGTAGATATGATAGAGATAGATAGGTAGAAGTGGTAGAGATAAAAGAGACGATAGACATGGTAGAGATAATAAAGATGAAAGAAATTATAAAAATCAAAGAGATAATTGAGATGAAAGAGATATAGCGATGGAAGAAATATTAGAGATGGCAGAGATGATAGAGAAAGAAACGCCAAAAAACAGCAGCAAAGCAGTAAAAAAAAAGAAAGCTTGGAGAATGTCTCTTCCTTAAAGAATCTTTTCCTTAAAGCCAGGGAAAGTAGGGAGCATCTTCAAGGAAGAAAAAGAGAGAAAAGAGAGAGAGCCAACAGTATACGGAATCCAAAAAATCTTAAAGAGAAAACAAAAGAACGAGTCAACATTCATGCCTCGAATCTCCTTAAAGCCCTTCTCCTTCCTCGCACCCTCAATAAAGTATCGATGGCTGCCTCATTACAGTTATCGATTCATCGTTCTCATATTGCACTTAATCACTTATTCATTGCGCGTACACATATTCATATTGTAAGTACTGAATAGTTTCTTAATTGAGTGTCGCCTGTTTCGATTATTGTGCCGAACGCAGAAGCAGCAGAGGAAGAAGAAGAAGCAGAAGAAGTCGCTGCGTCGCACGCGCCGCATTACTCATACGCCTACCCCTCCCCACTCCCCTCCCCTACGGCATACAAAGGCAAAAAAGCATCAACAATTGCCGAAGAAGAGGAGCAGACGGGGCGTGGCTGGGGATTGAAGTGAGGATATTCAATTCGATTCGTTTCATTTGGCTGCGATTCATTTGGTTTCATTTCGTTTCGTTTTGTTTTGTTTTGTGTGTTTGTTTATCGCTTTTCGTTGCGTTTCGTTTTCATTTTCATTTGTCGTCGGTGGAAAATTGTGCGCATTTCCTGTGACATCAATCGGACGAGAGAGGGAGATGGAGAAGGAGAGTGGGAGAGAGAGGGGGAGAGAGTTCTTCCATTGCCAGTTGCCCTGCGTTGCCTTTCATTGTTTTTGCCACAATGGTTATGCATATTTATGGGGCACAAGGGAGCGAGAGAGGGAGAGAGAGAGAGGGGGAGGGGAGTCTGTTGCGAGGGTCGATCGGTCTGTTTTGATTTCTTGTTTGCTTGGCAAACCGCAAAAATATTTAATTACATGTCAAAAAGTGTGCTCCGATATGTGCGGCATGTCAACAGACATCAACTGGCAGTTCCCACTGCGGTGTGCCCCTTTTCACTGCCAGCACTTAAATACCCCCCTCTGCCCCGCTTGCCACCAACCCTCCCCCTCTACCTCCGCCCCTTAGAAACCTGCTAACGATTTTTGGTGGCTAAATGTGCTTGTATTATGATTAAACATGCAAAACAACCTCATTACCAGAGGGGGTAGAGACAGAGAAAGAGAGGATGTGAGGAGGGGGAGAGGGGTAGCGCTGTATTGTAAATATCCTTCACACACTCACACTCACACACACACACTTAGTTACAGATACACTTATCTGCTCGTGGGCCACATAATTGCTTCCTCTGTGCAACGTCGTCGTGCCCCCAAATTATTGACACAGTCCTCGTCCTCGTCGTTGTCGTCCCTGCCCCGCTGCCCCTGCGCCTCGGCAACCTGTCTATCATTTATCTAATGAATGCAAATATAGCCACAATAAGTGTTATTACAAACACACGCCACACACACACTCGCACACACGCACAACAAGTTTACATGTGGGCCAAACGTGAAATGGCAAAATTAATTTTCATGTTGTGCTACCTAAAAATAACGCGGCTTCATTAATGACAGCAGAAACAGTTAAGAAAGGAAAGTAGCAAAGTGCAAAGAAGGCAAGAGGGAGAAAGGAATAAGAGTCATAGAGGAGAGTGTATAAATTTAGACACAAGAAGGTTGAGGTGCTTGGGCCACGACCTACGCAAGTTCGTATTAAATTTCGTTAATTGATTGTGCGCCCCCTTGCAAAATGAAGTTCATATGCAGTGAATATATATATACACTCATATATATATCTATATAGTATAGTGTACCTTATGATTATCATCAGCGTGTTGCGCACACAGTGTGAAGCTCTAATCGATTTAGTCGCAGTTTGTTTAGCGGCAAAACAAATATTGCGAGGCTTCCATGCGCACTTTGTGAAGTTCCTCCAACTCGGGGAAACCATATCAACTTTCTTGTGTAACGAGTTAGATTGAATTTCAATTTATAGGTGCGTTGAGTAACTGACTAAATTGAGCGACTAGTGAGCAAGTGTTTTAAAGTGTAAGGGGAAAGTAAGCTGTAGATTTAGATAAACGGTTCTTTTGATAGTTTCACTTATCAAGATATTATTGTATTAATATGAATAGCAGGCTTATAACCGATTGGAGTTAATCTCTCAACAATTTTATTACTTTATTAATCAAAAGCGGTTCATTACCGGTTCATAGCCGGTTCATAACCGATTCGTGACCGTTTCATTTCCTTCTATCTCGTACATTGTAGTTTAATTTTAATGCGAAATATAATTATCAACCAAAAACCGAAATAATCATTTCTTCATTGACTTATAACCGATTCGTTGCATTAAAGCCCACAAGTGGTAAATACAGTAAGACGCTAATGATTAACTTAACCGATTCAAAACCGATTCGCAACCGATTCATAACCGATTCATCACCGATACATCACCGATTCATAACCGAAACATAACTGATTCTTTAACCGATTCATAGCCGATTAACAACCTATTCGCAACCGATCCGTAACCGATTCAAAACTGATTCATACCCGATGAATAACCGATTCATAACCGATTCGCAACAATTTCATAACCGATTCATCATCAATTCAATGCCGATTCATAACAGATTCATAACTTATTTAAAAATGTTGAAATTTTTTTAAAATTTTTTATTTTTTTTTATTCTAATTGATAAAGCTACTCATAATCTGTATAAAAAGTCCTCCCAAAAGTGTTTGCGATGAAAATTGTGGATAATATCGAAAAAATACCCTAATTTTAGGTTTTTTCGCCTGTCCTGGAGACAACTTTTGAACTTTAAAATGTCACAACTTCGTCAAAAATCATCCGATTTTGGTGAGGAATGTCATTTTATTCATGGTTTTTCTACTTCATTCGATCTGCATTCAAAATTGACAAATATAAAATTTTTCAATTTTTCGACAAAAATCCATGAAAACCCCTTAAAAAATGTTGAAATTTTATCAAAATTTTTGACATTTTTTTTTTGATTCTAATTGATAAAGCTACTCATAATCTGCATAAAAAGTCCTCCCAAAAGTGTTTGCGATGAAAATTGAAGATAATATCGAAAAAATACCCCAATTTTAGGTTTTTTCGCCTGTCCTGGAAAATTTTTAAATTTTTCATTTTTTCGACAAAAATCCATCAAAACCCCTTAACAATCAAATTCATATCCAACTCTTTATCAACTCTCAACCGGGTCAAAAACGCTTCGAAATATATTTTCGTGTGAGAAATGGAAACATTCTGTGCACAATTTCATTATTCTTCCCTAATCCGTACAACCGTTTCAAACCCGTTTCATATTCTTATGCAGGTTTATCACCCAACAAAATTTGTGAATTTGATCCACAAACAGTTGAAGCTATGCGTCGTAAGCCAAGCTAAATGAAACCAAACAGAATACAATTAAAAATCTATTAAAAGTGCCAACAAGACTGGACAGGAAGGAACAAGACTAGACAAGCTCAAATCGAATGACATGGGAGGAGCTGGGGAAAAGAGAGAGAAAGAAGAACTTTGAATTCGTTAGAAACCCAAACTCCATTTTTCTCCCTCTCTCTCTCTCTCTCTTTCTCTCTCTCACTCTGTCTCTCCCAGTGGGACTGAGGCGGTATTAATCCTTTCATTGTCTTTGGAGCTGCAGTTAAACTCGTGTCCAGACTGCATTTGCCGACTCAAACAATTGCGGCTAAGTTTGCCCCTCTCTCCCCGTCTCTTTCTCTCCCTTTCTCTCTCTTGCTCTCTCTTTCTACGTTGTTTGCTTGTAGGACATGGAGCTGCGTGTGCTGGGCAGGTGTCTGAGCTATGTCGAGCATGGGAATGTTTATTACACATGTTCCTGTTGAATGGGCTGGCCTCCGCAAAGGGGGGGTGAGGCAGGTGCAACTGGGCATTCCAAAGGAGTCGGCTGGCATTGCAGCTAGTCCAGGTGTGACAGGTGACATGCACAAAGAGAGAGAGAGAGAGTGAGGGAGAGAGAGTGAGGGAGAGAGAGTGAGGGAGACTGAGCCAAATTGAAATGGATCTCTGTGTGGAAGGGAGCGAGACAGTTATGAAGCAAACGAAGTGAGCAAAGCGCCAGAAGAATGTTAAGAGTGCAACTCAAGACGGACAGGAAGCAATTGATAAGAAAAAGAGAACTCAAGATGCCGGAAAATAGAAGAAAATGTCGACAGCCACTTGGCGCAGATATGAAACATTTACAGAAAGAAAAAATACTCATTGAAACTTGCGAAGAAAACGAAAGGAAGAAAAAATAAGAAATTAATAGCAGAAATGAAAGCAATGAATGATGGGGAGCAGCAATTAAGAGACTTCAAGTTGCGATCAGGATCAAATGAAAGATCGAAGTATTTTAACATGTTATTAAGAATATAAGAAATCTAAATAGGGTTGCCAGGTTTCAGAAGAAGGTTGCATGAAGAGCATTAATAAATTAAAAAATAAAAAAAATTTAATTGCAGATCAATCACGGGTTTTAACCTTTCTTGTACCAAAACAAGCAAGACCGCTACATATCTGGCTCAAACGATTTCTACAATATCTACTTTCTATGTTTTGCCTATAAAGTGTTGCATACTTTCAGGGAGAACTTCAAAGTCAGATCACAATAAGACTTTCGTAAATAACTTCTAGCTCAATTGTTCGATCGCAATCAAACTTTCAGAAATTATTTGTCTGTGAACAGTTATTGTACTGCCTTAAAATTATGCATGGAATTTTATAAGAGGGCAGCAGAAGTCGTGGCTAAAAATCTAAACTTGATTTGTATGCAATCTCCAAAGAGAAAGAGCAAAGGTGCTTAGAAAACAACTGAACAATTTTTACTTATAAGTTAAAGCTCAAGTTTTGGTACAAAACGAATCTAGAAATCAATCTGTGCTAAAAATACTTTCAATCCAAGCTCAAAACCCCACAAATTAACTTTGAATCTAAAAACTTTTCAGATAAGCTTGATAAAATTTGAAAAACACGCCATGTTTGCTTTATAGATATGAATGTGTTTGTTAATCCGTTTAGGGCTTTGCTCAGCAGAGGTCATTGCACGGCAGTTGCTCTAGTTTGGGCCAGGGCTTAAATAAATGAGAGACAGGGGCACACAGAGTGAGAGAGCGAGAGAGAGGGAGAGCAGAGGCTGAAGTAGGTCCAGTTATGGTAGGTTAACTCTGCAAGTAATGGACCACTTGTCGTGCCCTTTTGAGTGCATTCAAATGCGCACTCATCAAATCACAAGCCAAATTGTCAGCTAACAGCTGCCCCAGGCCCCCGCTGCTCCTTCCCTTTTTGGGGCAGGGGACTGTCGTAAATGGGCGATGGGGGTAGCCTCGTGTGCTGACGCAGAGCTACTTCTGCTTCTTCTCCTGCTCCTTCTCCATCTCATTCTCATTCTCATCTTCTACAGCTTCTGCTGTCGACAAAAACGACTAATAACAGGCAACGTTTAAGAGTCGAGCTTCCATTTAATGCAATTGCTATTAAGTTCACTTGACGCCAGAAGCACGACCAGAGGGAGAGGCATAGAATAAGAGAGAGAGGGAGAGAGGGAAAGGATACCAAAAGGGCCACCACAATCCACAGTCCAAGACAGTTTCAGACAGAGATGGAAGCGTGCTTATGCCAGCAGGGAAGGAAGTCGAGTGAGGCGAATGACAGTAAAGGGAAGCAGCGCATGTTAGATATATATATATTTATATATATTCATGTTGCACAGCTAAGACTTTGAGCTATGTATCTGCATGCAAGTTGTACAAAGCAGACTGCTGTAAATTCAAGCTGCTTTATAGCATTCATTCTTGAGCTCGTTACGTGTAATATGAATGCTATTTGAGGTTAGGTTCGCCTTGGGGAGTCTCAACTTGCAGTTTTTCTTGTTGTTTGGAATGATTTCTATAATATGAACACGTAAATCTTAAACTTGTTCAAATTTGACCTTTTTCATTTGTATATACAAATTATCGGGGAAATTTCAGAAATATTAAACAAAATTAATAGATTTGCGTGGATAAAACGATTCCAAATTTGTAATATTGATATTTGCAAACAAATTTTAAGGTTAATTTAACCAAAACTTGTCAAAACTTAAAGTTGCTCTGCGTATTTTAGGTTAGGTTTATGAAAAACTTGTTAAAATAGTAAATTATTTCTTGTGCTTATGAACAATCGAACAGCTATCGCCAAAAATATGAATTATTGCTTGGAATGACAAGTTAAAGTTGGAAACTGTAGGTTGCTCTGTGTATTTGAGGTTAGGTTTATTACAAACATTTCAAATAATTGGATTTTTTTTATGTTTATGAACAAGCGAAAAACTATTGTCAAAATAAATGAACTATCGCCTGAAATGACAAGTTACAGTTCACCAAACAATGTTCAAAATAGGAATCAAGTCTATTTATCGTGATAAAGTGTATAAATTTCGAGGTTAACTTACACTTCAACTCCAATTTTCGCTTATATTTACAAATTATCGAACAACTATCGTAGAATTAGCTTATATTTAAAAAGTATCGCTTGCAAAGGCAAAGATTAAAGGTTAGGCTCACCAAGCTGTGTTGAAATCTAACTATCGCCTAAAAATGTATTCATTTTGAGATTAGTTTACATTTTACCTTTAGTTTTCTGCTATATTTACAAACTATCGAGCAACTATCGTAGATTTTGCATTTATTCGCTTGCAAAGGCAAATATTTAAGGTTAGGTTCACTTAACTTCGATAAAAATTTAAAATGTGATCTAACTATCGCTTAAAATGAAAACATTTTAGGGGTATCATTCTTTAACCTCAAGTTTTGCTCAAAATATGCAAATCGATCGAAGAAAAACTATCGAAACTATCGCACATATGAACTACTATCGCTTTTTAGTTGACAATATGCCTTTCCACTGGCACATCGCTAGTTTCGCGCCCAAGCCTTGAATAATCGCACATGGTGGAGTGGGAGAAAGGCGGGGGAGAGTAGAAGGAGGAGGCGTGGCAGGCAGGCCAAGGCAGGCCAAGGCAGGCCCCGGGGCTGAGTCAGTGAAGTCAGAAGGTCGCCGGCTGCTATTTATTTTCATTTTCGTGCATTTATGGTTTTATCTCTCTATCCGACGCTTCACCCCCCGCACTTACTCTCACTCCCCCTCACTCTCTCTTTCTCGCTCTCGCTCCCCGACACTCTCTCTCTCTGTCTGCTGTGCTATTTGTGAGCTATACTCTCGACTCATGCTGACACTTTGTCGTTTTTATCGTTTCAGCGTTAATTCGGTTAAGCACTTAAAGCGCACCCCCCGCCCCCCTTCCGCGCAGCCAGACGGGCACGCCCCCCACCTGGCAAGGTTGGGCTGACAGCGCCCAGATGCCCATGTGGCCCAGACACGGGCCAATGACGAGGACAACAAGGCAAACGAGAACAAATTGCGGGTAAAGTTACGTGCATAGTTCAATTGAAGGTGAAATCCGAGAGAAAGCCAAAGAAGAGCCAAAGAGAGGGAGAAAGACGAAGAAGGAGAAGCAGAAACAGCACACAAAGACAGGAGACAGCAGCCAGCAGGCAGCTGGCAGCAAAAGAAGTCGCTGGACAGCAACAACAACAACAAGAGGAGCAGCAACAGCTACGGCATGTCCAGCAGTCATTCCGGCACAATTGGCCGTAAACGCGTCGGCAGCGGCAGCGCTGTTGGCAGCGAATTTTACTACGGCTCCAGCAGTGGCTCAATGGGCGCTGGAGTCGGCGGCGGCGGTGGTGGCGGTGGTGGTGCAGGCGGGGAGCAGGCGTTGCGTCGACAGCGGTCCGCCGAGTGGCACAGCCATCGACATGGACACGGCTATGGCAGCAGCAGCGAGGATGAATATCAAAACACCGCCCAGGCCACGGCATTCGATACGCAGCTGCTGGCCCAGCTACTGCTGCAGAGTCAGCAATTGGCAAGTAAGTGAGCTCCCACAGATATCGATACATGGCTAAAGATACAGTTTAGCCCACAAGATACAGAGATAGACAGATATGGCTTATGAAAGAGTGCTTAGGAGGCAGTTTAGATACATCTTGTGCCCATGAAGATACAGATTAGATGCTGAAGATACAGTTTAGATGCTAAGGATACAAATGATTGTCAGTTTAAGATACAATGAAGAGTATAAGATGCAGTTGTGGGGTTGAAGTAGAGCTTAAGATACTTTGAAGTTGCATTTGCAGTGTAAGAGATGCAGTTGTTTGATAAAGATACCGATGCAGATGCAGAGGCAGTTGCACTGGCAAAGATACATTTTAGAGTAAGAGATAAGATACTTTTGTAACTCGTTTATAGTGAACTTTAAGCTAGAGATACAGTTCAAGCCTAGGAAAGATTAAATACAGTCTTAGATACTTTGAAGATACATTTGCACTGTAAAGAAGAGGCAGTTGTTTGAAAGATACAGATGCAGAGGCAGTTACACTGACAAAGATACATTTTAGAGTAGGAGATAAGATACTTTTGTAGGTAATTTATAGTGAATTTTAAGTTAAAGATACAGTTCAAGCTAAGGAAAGATTAAAGATACAGATTTAGTTCAGAAGAAGTCAAAATACTTTACAAACTTTTAAGGTTACTGCTCAAGATACAAATATACTGATTAGATACTTAATATGGCAAAAGATACAACTGGAATACAAACTAGACAAGACTTGAGATACAGCTGCATATCTAGTGATACATTTAAAAGACTAAGATACAGTCTAAGCAGTCTTAGATAGTTAAGAAGAGATGCAGTGCATCTTCAACTGCTACTTCCCTCTAGCTACAAAGCAGAATAGCTGCAGATACAACCTTAAAAAAACAGTTAAAGCTGCTATAACTCTAGTCAAATCTGCAAAAAAGTTTCATAGTCTCAGTCAAGATACACATTGTATCTGAAGATACCCAGCAAGAGGCACAAGTGGGGGGTCGTCTCTTTACTTGCTGGGGTCAAGTTGAGCTTACTAAATATTCATTATTTGCTTCAAATAGAATTATTCATTCATTCATGTGAAATGAATGCGGGCCAGACACGCCCACTAACTAACAGCCCACGAGCTTGTCCAACAAGCTCTTAACCCTAGAACGGCTCAAGGCCATCCGCAGCTTGGCCACACACACACCCTGTAAAGAGACAAGACTGAGGTTTGGTTGCGACTCGACAAAGAGAGAGAGAGAGAGGAATTGCAGAGAAAGAAGAGTAGATAGAAGTGTGATAGACGTAGGGGTAGTTTACCCTGTAAAGAGTACATACGATTCCCCACGAATCTCCCATAGTCTACAGGGTATGCGCTAGTCGAGACACAGTAACTGGAGCGACATTGTACGTATTTTATTTGGATTTTGGTTTTGATTGGATTCGCTGCGGCGCGACAGGATTGAATTGCATTGATGGATATTTCGGCAATGAGAAAGAGACGGAGCGAGGCAGGGGAGAAGGGCAAGCTGCAGGCAAATGGGGAGTAGCGGTGGGGCTTAACAGAGTAGGAGATGCGGATTCCTTTTGTGGCCGGTTCGGGCTCATTTCATTGAACACAAAAACCACTTGACATTTTGTTGCCAGCGACGTCGCGTGGCGTCGCGCTGCTGACAACGCTAGGATTATCCCTGCTGCAAATACCCTGTAAAATGACGAGGAGAACTAGGTTGAGTATGTAAAATAGAAAGAAACAGAGAGTAAGAAACAAAGAGAGAGAAAGGGAAACAAATGAGAGCGAAAGTCAGTCGAGGCGAGCGCAAGGAAATTTTTTGAATTCATACGTTTTACAGGGTATAAATTAAACTACAAACTGCTGCTGTAAAGCTTTTGCAATGTCACAGATTTCAATTAACAATGTACCGTCAGCTTAGCAATGCAGTCTACAGCGTATCTGCTAGGCGACTACCTTGCAAAGGCCTCTTGCCATGTCAATGCCTTGTCATGTTTGTTTTACGGACTTTAATTGAAAATGTCGACAAATGCGTACAGACAATGGCTGTAACGCAGCGCTGACAATATTTTACAGGGTATCTGTTGGCCAGAAAAAGCTTGTAATACTGCTTACTTAGTTAAGCTGTGATTTTAATGAAGAATTAGACAAGAAAGGAATTAAATAATTATTCTTCATAATAAGTTAACTTTTACAGGGTATTTGTTAGTGCAGCACAGTTTTCTTTGTAGCAAAACTCTTGTCTATCATGAAGTGACATGCAATTTTATAAGAAGGGAGTCGAAAACAGGCAAGTTAGTCCCACTCCATATTATTTATTTTACAGGGTATCTATGAGTCGAGGATATCTTGATGTAAGCAAGTGATTATAAAACATTGATTTGAATGTAGAAACTGACAAGATCAGGCATAAAATGCTTGTTACGCACAGCGGTTTACACTTTACAGGGTATCTATTAGTCAAAAACAGCTTGTCATAGTGCAAAAACTTCTGTCTGTCACTCACTGGGTATGCTTAGTCAAAAACAAGCAGGCAAGCTTGCCAAACACACCAAATATTCGCTTTTACAGGGTATCTTCAAGTCGGAAATAGCCTGTTTTAAGCCAAGGTTACCTGTCTATCAAAGTGACGTTTTGTCTAGCAAATTAAATTGCCTAGACAGACAGTCAGGTGTCAAATTCATTTACAGGGTATCTGCTAGTCGACTACCTCACTTCAGCATGCATTGTTGCCACTCTCTTCGCTCATTTCTCTTGCAAAGCAGATACTCTCTCTTGCATCTTACACATTTACAGGGTATTCGCTAGTCGACTACTCTGTGCTTAAGTGCTGCATTCACTTTCGCGGCTTTCCATTGTAAGAGACATGGCAAATAGACACAAAGTACAGAATGTCGCGTCAATCCGAACGGAAACAATTGCGGCATTTTGAAATATTTACACTGAGCGAAAATTGGGTCAACTTTTAAGCGCGGCAAGGAAAATCTGTTTCATTTTCAATGAGAAATCGTTTAATTGGAGTGGCGAGTCAAGTGCAAAACGGAGATGGAAATGGACAGGAAGAGGGCGGGGATGAAAGACGAACAAGTGAGGGGGAGGGAAGAAGAGAGGGCGAGCGGGAAAGGGAGTTTCTTAAGGAAGAGAAAGAGGGAGACGGAGATTAGGCAACTTTTTGCCATCTCAATTCAATTACGAACGCAGCTGAAAGTGAAAATCGAATGGAAATGGAAAGGGAAATGAAAAATGGACAGCAGGAGGAGAGAGCGAGGGGGGTGGCATGAGGGCGTGGCAGGCCAGGGTGAAGTACAGTGAGGGGCGCGCAGTCACTTCGCAGTTGGCGCCTAATCGAAGCATAAAACGCAAATCGCCGCCGCCTGCTGCGCAATTTTTTATGTTCTTCCATTGCATTCTGCGTTTGCTGTACGCGTGTGTGTGTGTGTGTGTGTGAGGGGAGTGTGTGTGTGTGTTTGTGTGCGACTGTTGTGTGTGTTGCTTTTATTGTCTGTTAATATTTAATGCAATTTACGATTCATTTTTTACAACCTCATAACTCTCGCTCTCGCCCCTCTCCCGACTCTCGCTATTTCCCTCTATCTCTCTCTTTCCTTCTTCCTCTTTCTCTTTTTTTCTTCCTGTCTCTTTCTCTTCTTCTCTCTCTCTCCCTCTCTCATTGTTTTTCTCTTTTCCTCCGCATTTCTCAACGTTGACGTAGGCCGGCAAAATCTGTTGGGATTTCCACTTTGTCAAGACCCCCCACAGCGATAGAGTAGGCTAAGAAGTCGCGAATTAAGTAGAGAAAAGGAGAGAAGGAGAGAGAGAGAGGGAAGAAGAGAGAAGGAGAGAGAATGAAGCAGAGGGAGAAGGGCAGAGCGAAAGGTCAAATTGGCATGCATATAATTTGTTTACTTAGAGCCTTATTTGATTTACATGACAAGAAGTTGCGATTCCTTTGCAGTGTTTAAAGCTTGGGAGTATGATGAAGAAGAGGTAGAAGACGAAAGAGAAGGAGAGCTATAAATAATATAGGAATAATTTAAACAGATCTTAAATTGTACTATTTAATTAATACATATTGTACTTAAATCTACCTTGGAGCTGGGACAGAAAACAGTTTTATAAACTCTTTGCTACAAACCTAACATATTCAAGTGGCCATGAGTGTACATGTCTTTATAGTCTTTATAAAGAGGATATATTCATTTTGGCCAGGAGTTTACAAAGCCTTATGCAAAATCTCTGATCCCATCAAGTATATATATTTTGAATCAGCATCAACAGTGGAGTCGAACTAGCGCTGTCCGCTTGTCCGTATATCCCTGTGTCCGTCTGTTTAAATGCAAACTAGTCTCTCAATTGTAACACTATCTAGATGAAACTTGGTATATATGCTTCATATTGCTGCACGTTGTATATAAGTCGGGACGAGCCGGATCGAACCAATATATCGTATAGCTGCCATACAAACTATCGGCTGATTTTCGTTATTTATGGAGATAATGTAATCAAATTAACCATATCAAATTTTTACTTTATATTTAATATTTATATTTAATTTCATCATAATCGGACCACTATAACCTATAGTTTTACCTATATGCGAGAAATCAGCCAAAATTAACACATTATTATATCATCAGTATTATAGGAGTGATCGGTGAATAAAAGAGCCTGCAAGTTTATAGAACCTTTGACATGCCGAAGGTAGCCTTCGTTCTGTTTATCATAATCTTGTTTCATTTTACGTTATGCCACCTTCGGCTTGTCTAATATTTTATGACCTAAGTCTTAACAGATGAGTCTCTTCAGTTCGTTCTGAACAGTTGCTTCTCATTAGTTAGGTCTACACAATTAGGTCTACCCAGTCAGGTCAATCCAGTCAGGTCTACCCAATTAGGTCTACTATGTTAGGTCTACTAAGTTAGGTCTACTCAGTTAGGTCTACTCAGTTAGGTCTACTCAGTAAGGTCTACTCAGTTAGGTCTACCAAGTTAAGTCTACTCAATTAGGTATGCCCAGTAAGGTCTACTCAGATACGTCTACTCAGTTAGGTCTACTCAGTTAGGTCTACTCGGTTAGGGCTACCCACTTAAGTCTAAACAGTTAGCTCCACCTAGATGAGTTTACCCATTTAGGATTTTCCAAACATTAAACTGCAGTTTCCTTCTATATTGTCAACACTCATACCAGATGCCATTCCGAATCAACTTCAACTTGCATTAATTCTCTTCTTTTTCTCTCCCTCCTCCTCCCTTTCTCTCCCCCTCCAGGCATGGAGCACTATAACTCCGACTGCGAGCCCGAGTATCTGCGCCAACGCAACAATCGCCGCAGCGAGGAGTCCACCCTGGAGGTAACCTACGCGCAGCCGCATCGCCACACCTCAGCAGCGGCTGCGGCAGCACAGTCAACATCAGCGTCGACAGCGGCAGCGCAGTCGCCGCTTAAGCTGTCGACCGTCTCAGCCAGCAGCAAATACCAATCAAATGCCAATTTGGGTCTCTTCCCCAACAGCAGCAGCAGCGGCAGCGGCAGCACGCTGACTGCGGCAGCGACGTCAGCATCGCGCAGTACAAATCCCTTTCTGAACGCCAAATACGCAGCAGAGGACATTGCCGTCGAGGCTAGCGCTGCCTCAGCCTCTGCTCAGCCTAGCAGCGCAGCATATTTGCTGCCCGCATCGGCGTCATCGGCATCGACAGCGGCGTCGTCGGGACGCAGTCAACGCGGCGGCGCAGCGCAGCGCAGCACACTCAATCGACTGAGCGGCATGACCAGCAGCAGCAGCGGCGCCTCAGCGCTGTCAGTGAATCGCAGCGATTCGTTGCGCGACAAGGCGCAGCTGGCAGCGGCGCAGGCGGCGGCAGCAGCAGCAGCAGCAGCGGTAGCAGCAGCACTCGATGCGGAATATGCAGCGGACGTCGACGGCGGCAGCGGTGCGGAGTCAGAGGAGCCGCCGCCAGAGCCAGCGCCGCCAGAGATTCCGCCGCGTACGCAGTCGCTGCTGATGTCCTTGCGCAAGCATTCCGACTACAAGCTCAAGTACGAGGAGAAGGGGGACCAAAAACACGAGGAATTCATTCCGACCAGTCAGCTGCAGAAGGGTAAGTGAAGCTCTACAATTTCCCGCTATTTGTGTGGGAATGTTTTGGGAAATTTAAAGGAATTTTCTGTGAAAGCTTGCGATGTTTTTTTGCAAGTGGGGAAAGTTCGAAGTGGAAGCTTAAAGTTAAGTGGGGAGGGACTGTTAAGTGGGGAATGACTGTTAAGTGGGAAGTGACTGTAAACTCGAAAGGGACTCTTAGCAGTGGAGTAACTGTTAATTTGGAAGTGACTGTTAACTGCGAAGTGACTGTTAATTGGGCAGGGACTGTTAATTGGGGAAGCGACTGTTTACCCTTTGAGTGATGTTAACTAGAGGTGTTGACTGTTAACTACAGAGCGAGGCAATGTAGGAAGAGCTTGCACTGTTAAAGCAATGACCGCATGCTGTTAAGTCACTCGGCTCTCTGTAAATATAGTAAAGTCTCTGCTATAAGTCTGTTAACTTGCACTTGACAACGTTAAGCTTTAATTGAAACTGTTAAAGCCTCCACTAGAGTCCCTGTTGACTTGTAAAACACTTTAGTAATGCTGCCTTGGCTGTTAACTCTTACTTAGCTCGCTGTTAGTTTTATATATTAATTCTACTAAATCTAAAAAGTCACACAAGACGTTGTAAAGGCTTTATTAAGTAGGTTTAATGTTACTTAATGCTGTTAAGTCGCTGTTGACTTGTCAAACTCTGTGTAAACTCCGACTTAAGGCTCTGGCTTGGCATTCAGGCTGAGTTAACAAGCCTGGACTGTCTGTTAACTGCAGCTCAACTTGCGGTCAATCCTTCCAATACTTACCCGCTGTTAACCATGTTATGAGTCTGTTAAATCTGTTTACTTGCACATTAAGGTGTTGAGTCTTTGCTGATTGATTTAACAGAGACTTTAATCAGTCAGCATAGACTGATTCTGCCGTAATTCTGTCTTAACTATATGTTAACTCCGTCTAAGCTCACTGTTAACTTTAGCTCAACTCGCTGTTAATTCCTGCTCAAGTTGCTGTTAACTCCAGCATAACTGTGTTCAATCTCTGTTCACTCTCTGTAAACAATTAGCTTACGCTGTTTACATTCGAAGTCAATTCTGCTCGCTTCCAAACTCTGCTAAATAACAGTTTTCCTTTGTAAAAGCTCAATTCACCTGTGTTAACTAACTGTTAACTGCCCTAACAGCGAGCTTAAAGCTTTTTTAGTAACTGCAGCAGTGCTTTCAATCATTTATTGAAAGTCTGTTGCAAATGTTTTGATGTGAAATTGAAAATAATTAGGGATATTTATTCAATTGAGTTTGATTTGTTGCTAATTTCTTTTTATTATTCTTTCTCGTTGCAGATTACATTCTCAGCGATAATCTGCGCTCTGTGGAACAACAGCTGAAGCCCATCTCACCGGGCGATTCACAGGGGTAAGTTGTAGGCTCTACATATGCAGAAGGCATCTTTCATATTCATGTTACTCGGCACTTAAGCAGGGCTAAGTTGGACTAAGAACGAAGTTGTCTACAAAGTTTAAAATGAATATAAGATATATACATATATTAGTAGAATATGATTATATAAAATATTGTAACTCTAAACTTATTTGTTATTGTAAGTTTGACTCTTAAGATGTTATAATTACTAAACATAATATTAAATAAATTCCATTAATGTTAACATGCATAAATAATTCTTGTAAATCAGTATTTTGTATATTTATAGTACTTATTACTGTATTTATAGCACATTATTGTATAAATATTGAACAGTACGAAGAACTTTTTCTTACTTAAGTTACCCTTCAAGCAAATTCGAATGCATTAAGCTTTCTTCCCTTGATTTTTAACAAGTTCTCCTTGCTGTTATAGTATCGTAATGACCTAAGTGCTTCCATAAATATTTAACAGCATGTTAGGGGTCTCTATGGGGTTTTATGGCAGCTAAATGATCTATATACTTAATCAAATGCTCCCTCAATTCTCTTATCTCATTTGGTAAAAGAACATAAAGCGTGTCTCAATATTGAATGGATTCTACGCTCTTCTCTTTGTACCCTTAAGAAGGCATCAGTTCCGTAGTCTCCAAATGACCTTCTGCTTGCCTAAAGAACTTTTACAGTGCACCTTCCTTGAGCTAAGCACCTTGTGAAGTGTTGCAAAGTGTTTGTCAGCTCTGCAAACTCTTCCAGCCTCGAGTTATGACTTCGCTTATCCGACGAACTAAGAGAGAAAGATTTGCGCTGACCGCAAGTTGCAAGTTGCAGCTGAAGTCGCGATACAGCGCGTCACAGCTGACTCCAGTTGACCACAAGGTGGAGCTGAGATTAAAGAGGAGGCAGCAACAACTCGAAGACAAAGAAGTTGTGGGTAGAGCAGCAGCAGCAGCAGAAGGTGCTGGCAACAGAAACTGTGCCTGCCTGCCAGTTGCAACTGGAGCTGCAGCTGTAGCTGGTCTAGGGCGGGGGGTAGGGCAGAGGGGTAGCTGGAGTCGGGGTCGAATGTTGTCGCTTGGTCTCTAATCTGCGTGCCAGGCCAGCTCTACCCTGGTAGGGTGCTACCTTCTCCGTCTCGCTGTCGAGGCGCCGTTTGATGCTGACAAACAAAAACAAACAGAAGAAGTGGAAGGAGAAACAGCGCGCAAGATGACAGAGAGGGTAGGGATTGAAAGGAGAGGGAGAGGGAGAAAGGGGGGAGAGGGAGAGAGGAGGGGAGAGGAGACAGGGTAGAGGCACCGTCAGCAGACGAAACCGAGCTGCAACTACAATAACAAAGTAAAGCGAGTCTCATGTTAACGGCAATTAAATCCGCAAATGGTTTCGCATTGGCAGCAGCAGCAGCTACGCTGTGTCCCCACTCCCCCCTCTCCTCTGCCCCCTCTCTCGCTCTGCCCGCACCCCGCGCTGCGTATCTCATCTACAAGTGCAACTCCATTGTAATCCCTGGCAGAGACGTGGCCCGAAAAGCCGCAACGGCGCCCAAAAACTTCAAAATGGCTGCCACCGGGGGAATGTGGCAATGCGCTGCCGGTCTCCCCCTTACCTCCCCCCTTCTTTCTCCCCCTTTTACCACTCTCCTTCTCCCCCTCTTCGCTGTGCCAGTGCAAAAAGATGTCCGTAGCATTTTGTGGTTTTGTAAGCGGCTTTCGCTTCGCATTTTGTTTGCGCTTCACATCGGTCACACGCCACGCCCACCATGGGCACCCCACCACCCCCCTCTCCCTTTGTGCGCACCTTTAGGTTGCCTGCTGCCTGCTGCTGGCTGCCACCTGCTGCGCCGTCTACATGTGTTGCGTTGCAGCATAATTAAAGAACTCACTTGCAGATTACGTGGTTTTATAGCTGGCTACCTTGCCCCCCCTCTCCACCCTCTCTCTTCCTTTCTCTCTCTCTCTCCCTTTCTCTCTCTCTCTTTCTCTCTCTCTCTGCCTGCTGCCTACCCCCTTTGACCTGTGCCCCTGACCGGCATTGCAGTTGCAGCTTGGATATGTCTTCTTGCGGCCGCTTCTGCTTGTTGTCTCCGGCGATATCTGCGCATTCGTTTGTTTTTGTTTTTGTTTTTGCGCCAAGTATCTGTGCCTGCCCTGCCACACCCTCTCCTGACTGCATTCACTCCCTTTCTCTCTCTCTTTATATCTCTCTATCTCTTTGCTTACTCAAAGGATTATCCCGTAAACGTTTCATGTAGCAAATTTTCAACGTCAACGCGGCTAATGTTGAGCTAATGATTCTGCTGCTGCTACTTCTTGTTTCTTCTGCTTGTTTCGTTCAACAGGAGAGGGGAGAGATGTTAGAGAGAGAGGGTAGAAGGTAGAAGGTCTAGGAGTTAGTTGAGGTAAGGCAACAACTCTGAAGAGGAACAAACAGCCAAGACAACTAACACTTCGAAGGGAAGCTGGGTGTGTGGTGAGAAGAGACTGAAAGGTTTCATGAATCAAGGGACACTTTCTATGGAATATTGTTAGATGACACAGGGAAGGTAACCACCTTCAGTTCATATGAAAATATAGATCTATATATATTCCTATAGAATGTGAAATCAGCACTCGATCTGGAAGGAAAACATCTAAAGATATTTTTGTTAGCCTTAGTTAATCTTGGTTTTTGGATGATGAATAGGTTCCTTAAGGACTAACTCTGTATTGATGAAATAGTTTCAAGCTAGATGGTCCCTCTAAAGATAATGAATGAAATGAAGAAGATGAACCTAGATCTTAAAGATAATATGCAAAATACAGCTCATTAAGGTGTTAAACAATGCTGTAGCAAAAAATTTATCATACAAAGTTCAAGGCTCCATTAAATATCATATTCTCATATTTCAGTTAATGAAGGATGAATATATTTATCTCTGCTTTCTTTGGTCAAGTTTGTTCAACGAATTTCGCTTGATAATGCTTATAGATCAAAAAGACTTAAACATATAATGAGCTCCTCAATGTAAGATGACTTAAACAGGGTGTTCCAATGCATCTTCATGTTCATTTCATATAGAGAAACTCATTGAAGAAAGAAGTTGACTTCATTCTTCTTCTCAATATCTTCTTCTCTAAAACATAATATTAAATCAATAAATGAACAAATTATAATAAAAAAAGGATTATTAGACGTAGTCATTAGTTAAAGATAAAATCAATAGTACTTTATACTCCATCCTATCTACAGTTTGTCCTCCCAATAACCCCCAAATTTAAAGCGCACTTCCTCATTAAATCGCTCTCCAACTGCAGCTAACTCTTGTTAAAGCTTATTAAACATGCTGCAAAATTGCACAATGATTCACTAATGAACTACATGTGGAACTAGTTCAATTAGTTCCACTTCAGTTCAGGGCAGAAACTGTCACACATGGACTCGGAGAACTTTCAATTTGACCTCCTGCTCCTCCTCCTCCCACAAAACCGAACAGGTGCGACCGACTGACCCCACTGGGTGCAACTGTTAACGACAGTCCAAGACGACGATTGACAGAGTACGAGAGAGAGAGCGTGAGAGAGAGTGAGAAAGAGAGGGAGAGCCAAGCAGAGCCCGTGTCGTTGACAGTCGTCAGGCGCGGCTACTTAGATGGACATAAAATTATGATTACAGCAAATGCCACATGTCACACAGTTATAAGACAGTTTTGGCTGCCCCAGCAGGGGAAAGGGGCATGACAGTTGCGGGATTGAATATGCTCTCATGTATGAGTGTGTGTGTGTGTGTGTGTGTGTGTGGAGCCCACAGAAGCTCTTCTCCTTCTGCTTGTCCGCCAAAACCACATGCAGTCAATAACCGAGCCTCAGACTAACGACCATTGGCAGGGATTACACTGCAAAAAAGAAGAGAGAAGATAAAGCAAGTGAAGTGCGCTGTCAGGGAGTGCAAGACTGGCAGTTACTGTGTAAGTTGTGAGTGTTTTATATTAATAAATTTTTTTTATTTATTTATTAAAAGTCAACTATAGTCAGCCGACTGTTTAAAGTAAAAATATAGATTTAATTTACAAAAATAAGAATTAATTTATGGTAAAACTTAAATAAGAAAAGAATTTAATAAAACTATAAAAAAAATTG
Source organism: Zaprionus africanus (assembly GCA_018151435.1). Lineage (NCBI taxonomy): Eukaryota > Metazoa > Arthropoda > Insecta > Diptera > Drosophilidae > Zaprionus > Zaprionus africanus. The sequence continues at coordinate 484,435 of JAECXB010000076.1, forward strand.
ATTATTTTCTAATATTCAACCTTGCATAACTCAGTTAAGCCTTTTGTAATTCTGCTGAAATTTTGAATATATGAAGTTAATATATTTAACTGTGCACAAACTGAATTTCACGAGTTTATCATAAAAATTATAGGCTGGAAACGTTTTTTGTGTTTCTTATATAAAGGAAGAGGAAAAAGTAAAACATTAAAATGAATTTAGCTGTCTTTAAATTAAGACTAGCCATATTCCAAATCTGCACTCTATAACTGCTCAGCTGCCTGAGTTCGCTGAGACTAACTACAATAACTCAACTTCTACTCAACTTCTACTCCAATGAAATTTCTATACAACAAACTTGAAACACTTTTGCACACTTATACAAAGTTTCAACACTCCAGCTTCAATATTCTAGCTTTAAAATAAGTTTAAACTTTTGTATAATTTAAAAATTGGTTTGTCAAGGTTTAAACTGAAATACTTCACACTACAGATCATAATTCTCCTCTCACTGTGTGCCCTACAGGGTATAGAGACCAAAAAATAAAATAGAAAGACAGAGAGAAGTAAAATACCAAACGAATCCCAAAGTAATTCATTACAATAAGCTCACGAATGTGCCATAAAAATCGCGTGCTTCGCCAGAGAGACTAGTCCAAGGGATTGACGACGACGACGGCGACGACGACGATGAAGGCGGCTTCTTTTTGAGTGTGTGCAGGGAGGGGAGGAGGGGAAGTTTCGAAGAAGCAGCTGCTGCGGCAATGGAAAGTGACGTCGCTGTTGGCATTTCCAATTGCCACAAGCGAAAGGAGGAGAAGGAGGCAAGGCGAAGGCGAAGATGAAGCAGCGGAGAGGAGAGAAGGAGGCGCAGTCCTGTTCTTAATACACTTGGCAGACTGTCTAACTGTATACGGTATTCTATTTATCCATATACATATATAGCATACGTGTATATGAACATGTCAGCGATGCTTTCAATCCAATCCCGCCCTCCCCCCTCCATCTCCTTCCCCTGCTCTGTCTACCCAAGCCTGGTTTGATTGAAAGCTCTGCACTCGAAGCATGAAATTGGCAATTCGAATCGTTTTAGTTGTAAACTTTCGTGCACGGCAACTGCAATTGTTGTTGTCCCTCTTTAGTTGCCTCTCTCTTTCTCTCTCTCTGTTTCTTTCTCTCTCTCTGTCTTTTTCTCTCTAGTGCTTCCGCTTTGGGGCGTGGGCACATTAATAGGACATTCCTGCGAATTAGTTCGTCACATCAACTTGGATATTCTTGTCTTGCGACTCTTTTCAATTTATGATTGAACAGACACGGCAATTGAACAGCATCAGCTGTCAACTTGCTTTCGATTTTATTGCAGTTAATTTCAGTTTCCATTCAACTGATTTTTAAGGATTTTCAACTCAGTTGAAGAAGAAATATATTTACTTTTTTTTTATTAATTTATTGAACTACAAATTTTCAATTTCAATCAATTTGCCTGTCAAACAAAATTGAATAATGGCATTAAATTATTTGTTGAGGTTTTCCATTTCAATTTGACTTTCAATTTTAGTGGAACAATTTTAAATTCCACAAAATAAAAAACTTTCTTTATTTTTAAAATTCTTCTTCAATTTCAAACTTCCTGTTTAAAGCATTCCATCAATAAAACATTTCAATTGAACTTCAACTTAACTGAAAGGTTTTTTTTTTTTATATACAATTGAATAACTGCATTAAACAATTTTTTGAGGTTTTCCATTTCAATTTGACTTTCGATTTTGGTGAAACAATAACATTAGATATCCACAAAAAAAATACTTTCTTCATTTATATAAATTCTTTTTCAATTCAAACTTCCTGGTTAAAGCATTCTATCAATAAAACATTTCAATTGATTCGGATTTCTTTGTATAATTTATGTAAATTATTTTAGAAAATACATTTATTAAATTGTCAACATTGAACTAACTTCAATTCAATCAAGGTTTCAAACGAATATTTCAATTAATTAATTTTCTAACAAAAAAATGAATTTAGCTTTATTTTTCTAGAGGTTTTTTTTTTGGTTAGCTTCTTCACTGAAAAGGTTGCCTGTGGTGGTCGAACAGGTTTTGTTTCAATTGTGCGAGTTGAATTGATTTATGTTTTGTTTGATTTTTTAGCACGCCCTCGCACGAAGCTGGCAAGAGAAGAGAGAGGAAGAGGGAGAAGGGGCTGAATAATATCTAAGGTATATCATTGGCAGCTCGTTAACTCTTCGAAAGTTGAAGTTGAACAAGAAGTTGAAGGGGCACAGGCAGGGAGGGGAGGGGAGGGGGGAGGGATGATGCATGCTGACAGGCGAAGACGTATGATGGAAATTAATAAAACAAGCGTAAACACTTAAAAGGCGCTGCGCGGCAAGTTGCGAGTGACTCAATCGATTGAAGCGCCTCGACCTTTCAATCCATTGAAAAAAGGGTGAAGGAGGAGGAGGAGAAGCAGGAGAAGGGGGAAGTGAAAGGCAGGAAGAGGGCAAAAGTAATTGAAAACAATCATTAAGAACAGCGCGAAAGAAACTGAAATACTTAGGAACAGCTCCGCTCCCCCTCTCTCTCTCTCTCCCTCTCTCTCTCTGCGTTCCTTTGTTTATCACTTAATTATTACCGTACACACACATCTGGATAGTCGTAACTCCAGTTTGAAGACCCTTTCGGGTTCGGTTACGGGCTACGGGTCGAGGTGCTGCGATTTTCACAGTGGGAGACGCAGTTGACCGTTTACTTTTTCACTTCATTAAAGGAGTTGAACAACAACTACAACAACAACAACAACAGCAATAAGAAGACAACAACAACAACAACAGCAACAAAAAACAATAAGAATTACAACAACAACAGCAACGCTGCGAGTCGTTCAACCATCGCGATGTCCCACCGAGTCTCCGCTCTCGAACCTTTTTTCTCTACGCACTTTTATTTATTTCTTTATTAATTATTGTTTTTAATACCCGCTTACTGCAAATGTGCAGGGTATTAAGACTTGTTGAAGGCAGCTTCGACTGCAAAAGTTGCTTAAATACGAAAATTCAGTATTTTTGTTCGTATGAATACTTTTGTCTCAGAGATTATAAGACCTAGAGCTACAAAATTTGCTGTCAGTTTGTATTTTAAGTGCCCTTAGCTAAAGCTTGTTTTAGATTTTGACCACGCCTCCTTCCGCCCCAGTAAAACTATAAAAAGAGCTTAACTCTAAATCTAAAATATTTTAATTTCCATACTTTCAATAATTATCATACTATCAATAATTTCTATAACTTTTTTATAAGAAACCTTGAAGTTTTTCAGTAAAAACTTCTACGTGGCGAGCAGTTGAAACTATTGAATTAATGAGTATCTCTTAGTCGCGCACACTGTACTCTTCTTACTCGTTCTTCAACTTGGCCTCAGTTTCAATGCGAGAACGCCTTGTCTGATTTGCATAATTTCTTCCTCTCTGATTGCCGACTCGACTCAACTCGACTCGACTCGACTCGACACTCATTCGGCCCATTTGTATTCGCAATTAGCTCGACTTTTTCCTCTTCAATCTGCACCCCCCCCCCCACTTCCTCACCCCTCTCTTCACTTAGTTCTTTGCCACCTACTGTCTCCCTTTGGCTTTCGCATATTATCAATTTCGCGTAATTATCTTCAATTGTTTAATCGCCCACTGATTTGGCTTAATTGCAGCCAAATTAGCCCGCCAGGCGAGTTGAAATTGAATTTGCCAACAGTTGAACGACCAACACCAACACACTCACACACACACACACACACACCAGAGCCGAGTTCAACTAATCTAGGCTTTTCTTTTTCAATTGATGCATCGACATTTGATTGCAATTATTGCACATTGAAGAAGTTTAGAGTTCAATCGATTGATCAACAAATTAATTGAAATCGCGTTATCCAAATATTGAAATTGCATTGAAATGAACCTGCGCAATTGAAGCTAGTTGAAGTGCGGCAATTTTTGTATTGATTGAAGTTGTAAATTAATGGAATAGGATTAAATGAAGTCCGCAATTGAAGCCAGTTGAAGAGCGGCAACTTCAATGTGATATATTGAATTAGAATTGAAGTTGATTAGCGAAGTAAAAGGAATTGAAGAAAGACGAATTTATAATGAAAAAGGAGTGAAGAAGGGAGACAATTGAAACCAGTTGTAGAGTAAATTGAAAGGGTTTAAAGGACTGAATGAAGTTAGTTAGTTGCAGTTGTAGAATACATTGAAAGGGTTTAAATGATTGAATGAAGTAATTTAGTTGCAGCCAGTTTTCGTATTAAATGGAGTTGAAATAAGACAATTTTATGTTGAATGATGCAGTAAATTATTGAACTATAGATGAAACTAACTCTGCAGTTGAAGTTTATTGAAGAGAAGCAAATTTTTCCATGATGAAAGTTGAAAAAATATTGAAAAGAAATAAATAAAATCAGAAGTTGAAGAAAGTTGTAAACATAGGTACGAGTACTTTAAATTGAAGAGAGTTGAATGAAGTTGAATTCAAATAAAGTCTGTAAATTGTAAAAATTGAATTGGATTATTGAAAAGGTTACATTTTGGTGGAATGCTAATTAAAAGTGCCCTAAGGAAATATTGAAATTGAATTGAAATATTGAAAAAATTATAATTTGATTGAATTTGAAATGAATGTGTTCTTAAGGAGCTTCAACCAGAGCATTCAAACTGCATTGGTTCAAATTGAACGCAATTCCGTAGATAAGTTTTCAAAAGTTTTATTAAAATTTTTCTTAATATTTTTATTCAATTTGAAACTAACTTTCAATTAAAAATCTCTGTCTAGCATCAATTTTAAGCTTAATTTAGCTGTAATTTAATGTTTTCAATATTGAAATAAAATTGAATTAATTTGATTTGATTTTGAGTAATTGAAATGCACTTTCAAGTGCAGTAAGGCGCTTTCAATTTCAGTTTCAATTTCAATTTCGATTAATTGAATTAATTTTTTACTGTGTGCACAATGCACTGTCTCCCTCTCCTTTACCCCCCTCCCCTTCCACTCTCTCACTGTGCACATAAATCATATGCGTATCATCATATCATTTTTCCCAAAAACAAATGTTAACAGCAAACGAAGAAGAACAACAACAACAACAGCAGCAGAGCAACAAAAGCAACAACAATGCAGGCCCACGCAGTAGGCAAGAAGAAAACAACAACAACAACGGCAACAACATGAAAAAAGAACAACAAAAACAACAACAGTTATTTGTCCCTCTCTCAAGTGGCGCTGAGAGCCGGCGCTCAAGTGCACACAAACACACACACACATGCACAGGCACAGGCACAGGGAATGCGTGTGTGAGAGAGTGGGAGAGCGCGAGGCACATCGCTCATCTGCACGACGACGTCGACGCAATTAATCTGCCTGACTGCGACTGCGGCTGCGTCGTCGTCGTCTTCGACAGCGTCGCCTTTTGCGCCAGCGCAGCTGTTGACAATGTCGTCGTCGTCGTCGCTGTCGCTGTCGCCGCCCGCTGCGCCCGTTGATTGACCTTATTATTTGTGCGTGCGAGGGAGAGAGGGGAATGTCCATCTGTGCATGTCTGCATGTGTGTGTTTGTGTGTGTGTGTAACTGTTATAACGAACTGCAGTTTGGCACTTCGATCATTCCCGCTGACGTGCGTAAGAGGGTGATAGGAAGAGGCGCAGAGAGAGGGGGGAGGGGGAGAGGTGTCAAATTACATCTTGAGTCAGCGCTGCTTGCGTCGTCGTCGTCGTCGCCATCGGCTGCGCCTTATGACGCTCATTTGTAACACGCCAGTTGCGGCAGAAGCTGCGAAATTAGTGATGGCACTGCGAATGTGCGATAGTTGGCGATAGTATTTGCAAGTCATAAGCATTTCGTTCAGTCTCTTCTCTCTCTTAAGTGACGGCCCTGCAGACGATAGTATACGATAGTTTTAAGCAAGTCACGAATATCATTCTCGCTCTCCCTCTTGTTCTCTCTGTCTCTATATCTTGCTCTAGCTGTCTCTCTCTTCGTCTACCCATCTCATTTTTTCTCTTATTCTCTGTAATAATGAGACTAAAGACGAGCGATAGTTACCGATAGTTTTTGCATGTCTCTTTAGTCCCTCTCTCTTTCTCATCTGCGTCTTTCTTAACAAAGGTAACGCGGACTTCTCTACAGTGTCTGTAATCGTTCGATAGTTACCGATAGTTTTGAGCAACTCACGAGGATCTTTCGCTCTATCACACTCTTTTTTTGCACAGTCTCCCTTTCTCACTCTCATTCTCTTCCTCAACAAGTTGTTTCCGAATCCTAGTCAAGTTTGCAACCTTTGTATAAGAGTTTCACCATAAACTGTTATACACTGTGTCTCTTAAGGCTTCGCATGAAGAGCGCAATTTCGCTTAAGTTCAGTTACATAAATCGCAATTTTGTTTAGCTTGAAACGAGGACAAAATACGCTAAAAAAAATGTACTCCAATTAAGCCATAAAAAGTGGAATAAATAAAAAAATAAAATAATAATTTACATTATTTATTTATTAACAAATTTCTTTAGTTTTCAGTACATTACGTTCAATTTCCATTCGCTAATTAAATGCACTCTGCATAAAGCCGCGCTGTTATACGCTGGCGCAGGAGTAAACAACATTGCGAACAGCTGTTTAGCACAGTGACGACCTGTAGCAGCAGCAGCAATAGCAGCAAGCAGAGCGAACTAACAGCAGCTTAGCAGCAGGACTGTTAACAGGCAGTCTTGATAATGCTCTCAGTATAACAGTCACGTGGGCGAACACATGCATAAGAGAACGCAAGAGAGCGCAAAAGAGCGGCACAGGCTGAGCAGTAAGAGAGCGCAGGCTGCTGTTAAGGCAAACACTGTAAACTAACAGAGGCTAGTAATGTTTACTGCAAGAGAAATAGGGAGACCCATTAGAACTATAATTAATTAATTAAGAGTAATGGGAATAAGGAAAATAAGAAAAAATGAATTATTAATTAAACAATAAATTTCATTTATGTTATATAAACTCTATTAACATTTTTGTGCACTCTCATAAAATATTTACTGTCAATGCTATTAATTATTTAGTAATATTGTAAAATATAATGTTTTACATATTTTCGCCATATTTTAAACAATTTATTATTGTTCTGGACACTTTTTACATATTTTTTGTGAATTTTTATTTAATTTTATAAATTTTTTATAATCTTTATTTATTACTGAGAACACTTTCTCTTTGTTTATTATTTATTTTCCCTATTTTATTGTTTACTAGGCTGTTTACATCTTATTTACTATTTTATTATGATACTTTACACTTTTTACATATTTTGTGCAATTTTATTTATTTTTATATGTCTCCAGTTACTTTTAGTTAATTATTAACTTTTACTTTGCATTTGCACTGCAGTCAGCAGCGCTGACCGCAGTTAACAGCGCAGTTAACAGAGCATCTTCGTTGTAACACGATTGAGAACACGAACTTCGCGTCACGTCGCTGCCGACGCTTACAGAGGCTGCGAGAGCGCCACCCGCATGCTTTACATCTGCCGCAAGAGCGACAGCACACACATGCACCCTCTCTCTCGCTCTCTCTCTCTCAGGCTGGCAGGCAGGCAGGCAGCAGGCGCTAGCAGCCTTAGCAGCAGCACCAGCACCAGCACAGGCAGCAGCACTCAGGCAGCGCAGCGCAGCAGCAGCCAACGGTTGTCGTTGTCGTCGGCATCGGGCACGCGTTTAGTTCTGTGCGATTCATTGAAGCGTTTGGACACGTTTACGGTCGTTGCGTCGTCGTCGTCGTCGTTGCGTCGTTAATATCGTGTGCGTCGACGTTAGCGTCTCTGCTACCGTTTGTTTTCGTCAATTCGTGTGCGTGCGAAAACGTGTACGCGCGCGTGTGTGTGTGTCAGCAAAGCAAAGCACATAAATATTATTGCATATTGTTTGTGTTCCTCATCCTCCTCGTCCTCCATTATTTTTTTGCAATATTTTTTTTAAGTGCAAACACAAAACAACAGCAAAAACAACACAACAAAAAAAGAGGAACAAGAATTTTGCAAACGAAGAAGGCAAGAAAGAGATAGCCATAAAGAATTCAAATTTTGTTGTGTAAAGTGCCGCAAAATCGACAACAACAACAACAACAAGGAGTTTATTTTATTGGATATTCGAATAAGAAACATAAGCAAAGCAGTAGAAGCAGTAGAAAAAGAAGAAGGAGAAAAGAAGCAAAGGAAAACAACAAAGCAAGTGCAGCAGCAGCAGCGCCGCTTTGGCGGCAGCGACGGCGACTGCAGCGTGCAACGTGCCGCGTGCGGCGGCGTCGACGTCTCCTAACAAAAACAAGAATTGAAGGCGGACAAAAGGAAAGAAGCTGCAAACAAGAAGAAGAGGAGCAACAAATGTAGGTCAAAGTTTATTATAATATATGAAAAATATTACCAAAAAAAAAGGGGGAGAAAACTCTTTCCTTGTGTGGTGCGTGTTCATTTTTTTGCGTGTTTCCTTCTTTACGCGCTTTTCGTTACGCGGCGTTTACAGTTACAAGCGAAAGTACTTGCACTTGCCCTTGCAGTTAACCGTTAGGTGGCAAAAGGACAGAGCAGGAGGCAGAATTTCGATTTCAGGCTGCATTTTTAGAGTTTTTTTGATTACAGTCACAATCAAAATAACTCTAAAAATTCATGGGTAAAAAATGCAGCAAAGAATCAAGTTAAAATTGGCAACGGTGCAATTTACTGTTAGGAAAAAGTAAACGGCCAAAAAATGCACAAAAGTTAAGCAAAGGCAAAAAAAGGCTGAATTTGTAGGCTGAATAAACAGAGTTATTTTGAACTGTGAATGAGATGAGTAAAAAAGGCAGAAAAGAATGAAATTAAAATTGGCAACAGTGCAATTTAGCGTTATTAGCAAAATAAATAGCTAAAAAAATAGATGTATACAGCGAAGAAGGCAAAAAATAGCCAGAAATAGCTTAGTAATGAATTTAAAACATGTAGGAATGTAATTTATATTAAGGAGAAGAAAGAATGCAATTGAAATTGCAATTTAGGATTGAAATAAAGAGCCAAAAAATCTAAAAATTTTTAATTTTTGACTATGTAAAAAGTAAAGAATTTACAAAAAATTCTAGACAAGTTTCGGGAAAGGAACGTAATCTCGGGGAAAGACCTAATTCCCATCTACATGAAATCAAAATTCCATATAATGCATAAAGATAAATAGAGAACGCGTAGGAGCGTCGGTGCATATGAAAGTTCTGTGGAAAAGAAGATAGCGGGAGAATGCATGTGCGTGAGTAAATTTGCTAGAGAAGATAAAGTTTTTCGGGGAAAAATGTAAGCTTCGGAATACGAAAGAATCGAGATAAGAAAATTAGGTGAAGCAAGGAAGTTTACAATAAAAGGTGAAGCAGAGAAATTTCTAAAGAGTTCTAAATTAAAGAAAAGTGTAAGAAGCTAAAATGATATAGTTCGAAAAATCAGCTAAAATATGAAATCAAAGTTTTTCTCAGGCCGAAAACAGAAACAAGTTTTGAAGTAAATAAACAAAAATTCAATTAAAAACTGACAACGATTCCATTAATTAAAGGCAAAGTGCAAACAGACAAAAGACACACGCGAAACATGCCGAGAAACAAGAAATGAGAAACAAGAAACGAGAAACATGAGAAGAATTATAGTTCTTATGTTGTATTATTATTATTTTTTTTTGGCTATTATTACATATTATGATATTTGAAGAGGAGAACCAGCAGATCTTCTTCATGTTCCCCCGTCTAGACAATTATGTTTTGTTTGGTTTACCTTTTTGCTGTGTCTTGTTCTCATTCTTGTCCGCCTTCAACTCGAACTTGGTAAATAAAGCCGACGGCAAATGAAGTCAAGTAACATATCTCAATGGGTTATACTGATAATGCCCAGTAGGTCAGCGAACTTGGCGGATTTTTTGAAAGGATTTTCAAGTGCAAAAATTTAAAAAAATATTTAAAAGTTCTCTAAACATAAAGAAAACATGAAATATTCGATTCTATTCTCTCTTCTTGTTAAACCTCTAAACAGTTTTCCCCGCTAAATTAGATTTTGTAAAACGGCTAGGGGAAAATGAAATTTGAGGCTGCCCGCTTAACGCGTTTGTCTCGTGGTAAATTTTGTGGAAACCTTCCTTGGCGAAAACTGTCGAGTGTAAGGAAATCAAAGACTTTTCCAGCCGAGTAAATTTCACATGTGCGCGCGATGAAAATTAGTGCAAAAGAAAAGATGCCAAAGATAGATAAGGAACTGAATGGAGAATGGGTGAATTTTAAATACACACACACACACACACACACATGTAAGGGTTCTTAAGTTCTTAAACAAGTTTAGTTAAGTTAACTGTGAAAGTGGCAGCATTGTGGACTGAGTGAGGAGTCGAATGCATGAGGGAAAAACTGTTTGTAAGAATTGCAGCATTTTGCTGCTAAAATAAAGCTAAATAGAAAATATTTTATAAATGGAATTGGTTTTACTTTATTGCTTGTGAAATATTCAATTTCAAAAGTTAATTTACAAGTAAAACTTAGCTTCGGTTTTACAGAAAATGAAAAATATTTTGCAAAATAAATCTAAAATAGATTGAAATATTTTATGTGCTTTGATTGAGGTGTAAAATTCTTGGAAATTGGCGAACCTAATCAGCTTTTTGTGAACTAAATGCTTTGAAAATAAAGCTAACTAGAAAATGTTTTCTAGACTGAACTAATTTTCATTTATTTCATGTGAATTTCGGTACTTTTTCTCTTAAAATAAATAGCAACTGCAGAATTTTTGTTTTCAAAATAAAGCTAAAATAACTAACTAGTTTTTGGTTATAAAACTCTTTAGTCTCCAAGTGAATTTCAAGTTTGCACAAATTTTGATTTTCTTCCAAGTTCACTTGAAGTTTTCTCGAGAACATCTTATATTTTTCTCCGAATAAGTTTGCTGTTTCTTGAGTGAAACCCAAATAAACCATTAAGAAAACCCGCTAAAAAGCCAACACACATTGTTGAACAAATATCATATCATAACATGTTCTTCCCGTTCCCAATATGATTGATTATTATGTGCAGCATAAAGTGGCGCAGATTCTAAAACCGAAACGAGCTCAAATTTCGCACAGCTGGCGTCAGCCTGTTTAAAGCCAGAAAAAAGGCTTTTAAAAAATCAGAAATGCTCGTCAGCTGCTGCTGCTGCTGAAAATCCGTGAGAGTTGGAGGAGTTTCGGTCATCAAAGAGCATCATTATGATCATCATTAACAGCAGCTGTTGTCCAGCTTGGCGAGAAGAAAGTAAAAAAAAGATACTTTTGCGTAGTTGTATCTGTATCTGTTGGATGCAACAGCAGGTCGCGTACCTGTTAGCGGAAAAAGGCCAAACAAAAATGATGCTCAATTTGTGAATGTATCTGTATCTGTAGCTGCAGCAAATTGTATCTCTGTCTCTGTGAGTGAGTTTTGTATCTTTTTGACTGAAATTAGTGCAGGAAAAGTGTCAAAACGAGTGCTGCAAGGTGCTGACTGACACATAGAGTGTGCAAGTGAGTGTGCGAGTGAGTGTGCGAGTGAGTGTGCGAGAGTGTCTGTGTGTGTGTATCTGTAAGCTACACTTGCAAATTGTTGTAGTTATAGATACAAAACTGAAAATAGCAGGATTTCGCGCAGCAGCCACTTGAGATGATTTATGATGCCAGTCAGGCAGCTACAACACTCACTCGCTCACACTCACACACACACACACCGATACACACACACACCGACACACACACACTCTCACGTATACGTAACAAGTGCAGACAGGCAGCAGGAAAAATAACAAAACCCTAAAAAGGGGCTGCCATTGATAGCAGCAGTCAGCGCCTGCTGCCTCAGCCTGGTCTGCTCTGCTCTGCTCTGAGTATCTTTCTCGTGCTCTCTCTGTCTCTCTCTCTCTTGCACTCTTTGTCTTTGTCTTCGTCTACGGCTCAGCATCTCTCGCATGATTGTGCAGAAGCAGCCGCAGCGGCTGCGATGCCAGCGAGGAATGTGCGCTGTGCGCGCCTCTCCAGAGAGAAGGTGTGAAGTCCGGGGACTGGGACGGGACCAAGGCGGGCAGGCAGGTAGGCAAAAAACCTTGAATTGAAAAATTCCAAAAACAAAACATGCAACAGCAGCAGAGCGACAACAGCAACAACAACAAGAGCGACAATGATGCGGCTAAAACGAAATTTTCACTAAGCCAAAGAAGCAACGAGAACGAGAACAACAACAACAACAAGTTGAACAACGTGCGTCCAGTCGTGGCAGGTAAAACAAGTACAGTGGCTGCTAGATAATTGCAACACTTGAGCCGCACTAAACTGTTGCTCTATAGCTAAAGATACAGCTGGAAAGTTGTAGATACATTTGGCTTAGTCTCCTTTAAGAGTTGAAACAGTTGAGACTAGAAAAGTAAATGACTAAAATGAAAACAGAAATATCTGCTAAATGTATATCTAATATATATTTGCTGCAAATTTAGCTATATTCCTAGCCCTAGCTTAACCTTTTTCTAGCTAAATTTGCAAAGGCATTTGCACAGCTCACTTTAGGACAAAACAAAGATTTAATGAGACTTTTGAAAAGTTAAACTAGTAAAAATGAAACAGAAATATATTCTATATATATCTGCTTGAAATTTAACTATTTAATTTAGCCAAAAAAAATGCTCTAGCTTAGCTTTTTTCGAGTCAAATTCGAACTGCTTTGCCAGCCTATTGTGTACTTACTGTATCTTGTATCTTTAGACCAACAGCCACGGCAGCTAACCAACTTTAGCTGGCTACAAAACCTTCTTCGCACCTTCCACCCCCCCTTCGCCTTCTGCCATCCCCCTCTCGGTATAGCTGGACTGGGCAACGAGTCGGGGAACGTCGTCATTACCGTCATGCCTTGTCATAGACAACATCGTTTATTTTCCTCTCTCGCTCGGCCAGTGTTGGCCAGTTTTTCCATTTGGCACCTCTTTGCCAGTGTGCCTGTGAATCAGCACAACTGTTACACACACACACACACACACAGCAGTACTCTCCTTGCCGCTGTTCCCCTCTGAAAACACTCGACTGATTCGCTGTTCGTTATTGTTGTTGATTTTGCGTTTTGCGAGCCTTGAAAGAAGCTGAGGCGCTGCTTCTTTTGCACTTTTTGTTTTTGTTTCTGTTTTCTGTTTTTGCTCTCCAACCAAAGGCCGACAGACAGACAGACGGACGGACGGACGGGCAGGTAAAAGATGTGCGTACCGCAGGCTTCATTCTTCAACTTCATCTGCCTCTGCTTCGTCTTCGTCTTCAGTCTCCTGTTTATTTTCATTCTCTGCCAGCCAAATGTGGTTTATCAAATTTTCCTCCCCTCCCCTCCTCCCTTTAAAGAAAGACCAATTATTTGTTTTAGGCAGCCTTAAATCAGTGCAAATTTTTATTTCTAAGAAATACATTTTCTGTTGTTTTTATTAAACACAAAAAGGAAAAATTCCAAAAATGTCCAAGTTGAAAATCTGATTTTGTTGCATGAAATTGTTTTGCACTTTTCATTTTTCAAGCAAAGAATTTTCCATACTCAAGATGTTGATTCAAATGGAAAACGATTGACATAATTCGATTACTCCAACCCCTCGCACTCCATCAATCATCCTCTCCCCCTCTTATTCGCTTCCTTTTGTAAGCCACAAACTGAGGGAATTCAAAATATGCAGCAGATTTTAGCATTTATTTGGAATTTTCTATTTTGTTTTAATATGTCAAGTAAACAAATAGCCAAAGCTATAAAAAACAACAAGCAACAACAGCAACAACAATTCGAAAATTCGAATTTTCAAATGAAAATCGATTGCGTTGCACATTAAAGTGAATTGGAGCGTGCGGAAGGGTGAAGTTTGGGGGGGAGGGGCAGAGTGGGGACACATAAATCTCTTTAATGGAGAATGAAAAAGAAATTGTATAGGAAAACAAAAATATGTGGAGATTAGAGCAAAGCTGTCAAATAAGCTGTGTGTCAGTCGATAGTTTAACGATAGTATGCGATAGTAAGCAGAGCAATAGAGTTGGGGGAATTACGAAGGATTAGGGGATTTTATTTTGTTAGTCGATAGTTTGACGATAGTTAGCAGATCAAAGGAACTATGCAAATGGCAAGAGATTAGGCAATTGTAGAGAGAGAGAGACAGAAAGAGAGACTGCCGATTTGTGCCGATAGTAAGTGCGATAGTGTCAGTTGATAGTTTGACGATAGGAACCAGAGCCATGGGGATATGCAAATTCCGAATTATTAGAGAATTGTAAAGAGAAAAAGGAAGAAGGAGAGACTTTCTATTTGTGCCGATAGTAAATGAGATGGTGTTAGTCGATAGTTTGACGATAGTTACCAGAGAAGGAGCCATGCAAATTTCGAGGGATTAGAGAATTGTGGGGGAAGAAAGAGGGAGAAAGAAAGACTCTCTACTTGTGCCGATAGTAAGTTAAATGGTTAAAGTTCAATTTTAACTTAAACCTGTTGCGAATTGCAAGAAAACACCGAGCTAATTTAAGACGAGCAAATGGCATAGAGAGAAAGGGAGAGAGAGGGGGAAGAACTGAAGGATGCTGCCACTGCTGCACAGGTGGCATGCGGCGTGTGGCAGGCGCCGAAGGCTGACGGCAAAAGGAAGAAAGTGCCACTCCAGGAGTCAAGTGGCTGTGGTTGCAAAAATATTTGCCCCAGCACGAGGTGAGTCTTGCTCCGCTCCCTCCCCTTTCCCCATGTCCCTCTCTCCTCTCTCTCTCTCTCTCACGCTGTGTGTGTGTGCTGTGCAGCTTAAGACGTTGCAGCTAAAAGCAGCTTAATTAAATTTTACGTTGCCTCAGCTTCGAAGCTTCAGTGCGAGAGTCCCCGACCCAAAGACCCGCAGAAACTGGAGCAGGCTGCTGCGACAGAGCAGAAACATTGCAGTGCAGTGCGATTTAAAGAGACTGACAACTTGCAACTTGTGCCGTGGCATGCTGCAGCTCAAGCTGAAGCTTAAATGCCTGTGAAAACGCATTGTTGCAACGCAACGTTGCCAAACTTCTTCTCCCTCTTCATTTTTGGGCTTTTCAGGGCTCGCGCCGTGTGTCGAGTGTCAAATTCGCGACTAACTCAAATGGGGCAGGCGATTTGACTGTCACTAATGAGTTGCAAGTTGCAGACAGAGAGAGAAAGAAAGAGAGAGAGAGAGAGAGAGAGAGAGAAGAACACTCCGAGTCTCTTACAGGCGCTAATCGGTTGTAATTAGACAGCTAAAGGGAGAGACAGAGCAAGTGAGCAAGACAGCGAGAGAGTGCAAGCAGCTTGAACAACTCAAGCTTATTATCCTGGCATGCACATGCATGTTAAAACATGTCTTAACTTGCCTTGACTTGAAGCTATCAACAGTTCAGTTGCTGCCTTTGATTTGCAGTTAAGTATAGCAACATTTCATAAGAAATGAAGTCAAGTATCAATGTTATAGGTCTCTATATCTGTGCCTGGCATCTTATTTAACCTATTTCTGATCCTAAAGGTTAAGTTAAGTTCTCCAAATGACTTCCGAAATTGGAAACTTGTGCATAGCCAGTCAAGGTCCTTGGCTATTTTGATTTTATGCGAACTTCTGCTTCGATTGGGTCTCTAATTGCTTTGGCTGTCAATCAGTTAAGTGCGGGAGGGGGAGAGCGAAAGAGAGAAGGAGAAAGAGAGAGAATTCGTAGAAAGATATATAAATTTGTGGTCGTAAATCATATTCAGAGCGGCGCCTTCTTTGGTATTATAAAACGTTGCAATTATAATGTTCAACTTTTGCCCAAATATACAATATAATTCATGCCCAGTGCCGGGTAGGGGAAGAGAAGTGGGAGAGGAGGGAGGGGGTGCCGCTGCTTTCGTAGTCATTGTCTTAAATCATTTTCATTTTGTAACTGCGTGTTTTATGGGCCGTCGGTTTATTGTTTCTTAAAATGTATAAAAATAAATGAGCTAAATTGTTGCTGCGAGGCGCTGAAGTGATTTGCCGCCGCAAAAATGCCGCTGCTACCCCTACCACCCTCTCCCCTCCCCACTTCCATTTCCTCTCCTCCTCTACTTCTTTTCTGCACATTTTATGACCTCGAGGAGTCGGCAATGGAGTCCAAGTCGAAGTCGTCGTCGTCGTTGTCGTGGAGAGCGTGACTTTGCTTCTTTTGCTTCTCTCCTGTGTTTCCTTTTCCCTGCTAACTTTTTGTGTTTTGTTTTGTTGTTGTTGTTTTTACAATTTCCCCTAGACCTATGCATATTTATTGCAAAATATATTATGCGTATAATTGTTGTTGCTGACGATTTTTATGATTATTCCTGGCCTCTAACAAAAGGGGGTATTACACTTATGCAATGCAGCCAGAAGAAGCCATAAAAAATGATATGTTGCCTTGGCTTTTTGGCTACAAAATACATTGCAATAGATCAGCGAAGAATCTTAGCAAGAGCGAGAGAGGGAATCTTGGAAGTATCTAGCTTAATTATAGTATTCATTGATATTTATTGCAATTTATAGCTAAAACTGCTCGGAAAATATGAATAATTAACAAAACTAACTATCCTTGGCTTAGCTGAACATAAACACCCCTTATATAGCAATTTAATAAAGAGCACACACAAATTCCCAAATTTTAATAGTTCCCTAAGGTGCCTTGTTCCAACTCTCCCCTACAAACCTTAACTATTTCTTTCTTCTTTGCGATCTTAGAGCATTTCAAATGCCACGACAACTCTGCTACTGCTACTGCTCTGTCTGTCTGTCTGTCTCTCTCGTCTACTCTCTGTCTCTTTCCTTGCCAGCCCTCTCAGTCCTAAGGTTTTCCTTCTGTGGCGTCGCCAAGTTTTTCGCTTTGTTTCTTGGCACCTTTGCGCCGTCGTTTGTTGAATCAATTACATACATTTGCCTCCCGGCCAAATTGCGAGTGTGTGGTACCCAAAAAAAAAAGCGAGAAAGAAGCAGCAGGCAAGAAGGTAACCTGCAAAGAAACTGCACAGAGGCAGCCAAAGAAACAAAAAAAAAAAGAAAAAAAAGAAGAAAAGCTGGAAAAAAAGCGCAGACTGCCAGGCAAAAATGGCAAATTATGGCACCCCAGAGATGCGCGATAAAAGCCCATTTACTTAAACTGAATATTTATTATTCCTGTCGGTCCCGATGAACCCCCTCTCCCCCTTTCTCCTTCCTCTCTCCCACAAGTCGCGCTGTGCGTTGACTTTTGCCCATTTCCTATGCAAAACGTTTGCTTCTGCCTCTTTTTGGTGGCTCTACTACGTGGCGCCTCCTCTGCCAACTTCTTCTTCATATGCCGCACGTATTTCATTTCCTAGAGTGAGAGAGAGAGAGAGAGGGAAAGAGAGGGCTACATGAGTTCCTTATGGGAGTGTGTTGTAAAGTTTGTCCAAGTTTGATTGAATTGTGTGAAAAGTCTCGGCTTAATCGATATTTGGAAATGGTTTGGAATCGAATAATTACGCTATTCAAGTAACTCTAGCTTTTAGCTGCCTGCCCCTTTTTGGGCGCCCAACGTGGGGCGGTTGAATTTGATATTTTATGCCATTTGAGCTCGCTGCCAGTCCGGCTCTGTTCTTCTAATGAAGTTACCCTGAGTGCGTAAAGTAAGACACAAAAGGACAACGATGAGGGCCCATAAAAAATACACGAATGCCATAAAAAGCAGAATAGAACTAGAGAGCAGAGAAAAGAGCAAGGACATAAAACGAGCGAAAAGGTGTTTCGAATCGCAGTTGAAGACCCTGATATTGCCACACAAGATACGCGCACGCACCGTGGGCACAAAGCAAACAAAATGCCAAATAAATTAATGAAGTCAATGAGCGAAAGTGTTTCATAATTTTCATTGCAAGCACCGATAACGGACGCCCTTTCTCCTTCTCTTTCCCTGGTCTTGCTCTCTGCCTTTGCCCATATGAAATATATGGTGTCTGTCTCTCCCAGCTTGCCCCTCCTGCCTGCTCCACCCTCTTCCCCCCGTCTTGTCTAGGCGCACCAGATGAAGAACGAAACGAAACATTGAGAGAGCGAACAGAAAAAAAAAAATTAAATAATTTATGTTTTATGTGCGCAGGAAACGTTTTTCTTTGCCACAGAGAGCGGCGAGCGAGGGTTGCTCGAATGGGAATGAAGGGGGATGGGCATGAGGAGTGGGGAGCGACATTTGGAACGACTCAAGTGATTTAGGAAGTGTTTGTCTGCGTTACGCTTGGTTAGTTGATAAAAATCAGTCGGCGCTTGTTTCGCCTTTTGTGCCGGCACCAGGCAGGGCGTGCCCCAAAAGTAGCAGGAAGAGAGCAGAGCAAAGAAAAGAGAGAGAGGGGGCTAGCCCGCCTAGTCATCAGTTGGTCCAGTCCCATGTTGTCTATAGCTCGGCGACTTAATTGCATCGACTAAATTGCATTTTAAGCGCTCTTCGTTTCGGTTTCACCTTCGCATTCGCATTCTCGTTTTCATTTTGGGTTTGATTTATGCGTACGCCTTCTTCCTCTTCTCCAGTGAGTCATAAATGTCGAGCTGCAAAATGCCGATTCATTTTTAAATTGGCGCCCAATGTGGGGCCAACAGAGGGAGAGAGAGAGCGAAGGGGAATTTAGTTTTGTTTTCTTGATGATTTGGCTAAAAATCGAGCAAATTGCATTGTTGCGTGCCAAATATTAATCAAAGCCGATAGAGATACCTGAAAAGAGAGCAAAAGATACATTAGATGTGGCACTGAGATACTTTCATGTACGCGCCGCCGCCGCTTCCTGTGCCGGAGTCGAGTCGAGTCGAGTTTAAAGTGCCATTAACCCACAAAAATGAAGGGAAACAACAAAGCGAAGCAGTCCATAAAGTACGTGCTGTAAGGCACTAGCTGTAGCTACAAATGTATCTCTATCTGTAGCTGTATCTGTATCTCTATCTGTAGCTGTAACCGTGTGGCATGTGCAGCACTCATCATCACTGTGTGTGTTGCCAACTAATTGCAAGTTTTACCCATTGCTGCGTGTCAAAATATAATTTTGATTTGCCAGCAAAGTAAACTCGTAGATACATTGGTACACAGAAAGAGAGAGAGAGAAGGAGGGAGACAGAGATAGTACAATGAAACATAGATAGATACATAGATACATTCGCCCAGGGCCATTAATCGTTTTTGTTGCCCATTCGACTGTCATTTTGCGGTACGAATCTGTGGCAAATGTGCACAACACGTTCTTCCCTCACGCTCTCTACCTGAGGAGGGTTGTTTCCAGCAGCAGCAGCTGGCAGGACTCGGCCAGGCAGGCAGGCCTACGCCAGGATATACCCTCGATATCTGACTACGTCGTCGTCGTCGTTGTCGTTCACCTTTTGCCGGGCACAGCGCGATAAATTTGAAATAATTTGATGCGTCTTGTTTTATTTGACAGCCAAACAAATTCGTCGCCCAGGGGCTACAAATAGTCGTCCCCGGCTCTGCTGTGTACGCTCCTCCCCTTCCCCTCGCTTACCTTCTCTCTTTCTCTTCTGCCTCCCTCTCTTTTTCATTGCTCTTTCTCCTAGCCCAGCTCGGTCAATGTAAACAAAGTCGCAAGGCTGTGCGGCAATTAAAAGAAATTGTTTCGTTGTGTGTTTCATGTAGGGAAATTCAATTTGTAGATTAAAGTTTCCTCTATTTGTTTTTCCTGTCCCCCTCTCCTCCCTCTCTCTCCACTATGTATATCCCTGTGTTTTGTCTTCCCCAGTTGTTGTCCCTTTCCCCCTACCTACCCTTTTCTCCAGCCACGCGCGCACTCCTGCCTGTGGCTGCGTGCTTGTGCTCGTCCTGTCGAGGTGTCCATTTTCAATTGTGAGAAAGGTATAAGCTTCTATTAAATTGAAATAAAGCTGAAATACGATTCGACAGGGAGTGCAAAAACGGGCTGTTATACCTGCAGATACTCTGTGTGAAAGGGTAAGGTTTAGAAGACTAGAAGGTGTACAGGGTATGGCAAGCTGAGAAACGTGAGAATTTGGTTGATTTGGCAACTTGTACTTGGACTAATTGTTGCACTAGAAATCAATTGAAAGCAATTACAGCGCTTTCTAGTAAGAAAAAATATAGTTTAGTTAGTAGTCTTCTCAATTAATTAGTTTTTTAAGTTTTTTCATATAATTCGCAACTGAGTTTAGCATTGTTCACCTAAAATTAAATTTACAAATTTGCGTTAACCTATTAAATGTCAAGTATTGTAATGAACATACTTTCTTGCCTAAACCTTTCATGTTTTCTTCTATTTCTTCTCCACCCCTTCTCCTTCTCTTTCCTCCCCTTCATTGTAGACAACATAATCGCAAGTATTTCAATTTTATTGAGCGTTAAAGCGCTCCGGCTGCGTTAACTGGCCTGCTTTATGCGTCAGTTGCAACTAATATGCAACTATTCCCAGTCTCTCTCTCTCTATCTTTCTCTCTCTTTCTCTTTCTTCATCCCTGCTGCGACTTAACTTACACTTTGGCAGCTTAACTTTGGCCGTGCGTCCCTTTGGCCATTTTAATATTTGCATTATAAGCACTTTAAACCATTTAAACTTGGCCCTTAAGGCGGCCGGGATAATGTGCCGAACAGAAGTGGGAAGCGCAAATAGACGATAGAGAAGAGCACAAACAAAAAGGGAATACCAGAAAAAAAGGGGAAAAACTTCTGCCAACAACAACAGCAAAAAGGGAAAACTCCAATTTCTGAACCAAAAAAAAAAAAAAAAAAAATAGAAAAAACTAAAAGAGAATGCAATTTCCGCACAGACGCACACATTTTCCGGTGCGACTGGCGTTGAATGAAAAAAAACTAATACAAAAATATATTAGATATATAAAAAAAAAAAAAAATAGAAATTACATATAGCAGGGAAAAATCAGTTCAAAAACTGGAAAAATTAAAAAAAAAAATTGGAAAATGAAGTTGAGATGTTTTGCAGATATAGTGCAGTATATATGCTACAGCTAAGCAGATGTGCCAGTTGCATATAGAGAGGTTAGTGTGGATAAGTATTATATTAGTAGTAGTGGAAGGAATTTGCGAAAATTGTGTTTGGCAAACGCATTAAACTTTCATTTTTCTGTCAAGTCAAGGATAACTCCCAAATGGGGACAGGAGAAGGAGAAGGAGGAGGAGGAGCCTGCAAGTGGAATGCAAAATTTGAAAAACCAAACGCACACACACTGGAAATCAAAGCGAAAGTTGGCTCGACTTTTGTCTGTCTGTCTGTGTGTGTGCGCCGAAAAACTTTTGTCATGAATTGAGGCTGGGGAAAATGTGCGAGAAAAACATATCAAAGCAATCAAAAAGTGACGCCAGAGCAATTGAAAACTTTTCGCATCGACTTGCAGAGGGAAAAAGCTAAAAAATGGAGACAAAAAATGGAACGGGGTGCGGGGATGGTAACCCTAGGAAAATTATTATAGAAAATGCGAACGCATCAATGCACTTGTCGCTGAGTGGGCGTGGCAGGCAGACGGGCAGGCGAACAAAATCAAAGCCAAAGCGAAAGAGTTCAAAATGCCAATTGCCAAATGACATCCTTTTGTTGCCACGCCTCCTGAGCCCCACCCCTCTCTCTGACTGCTTTATGTTAATGGCTTTGTTTGCCATTCTCCATGGACGCTGGCCAACAATTTTCGAGCGCCAAAAACTGTGCTAAGCTTGCACTCGACTGCATGAATGCATAATATATACATATATATATATATATATGCATGATATATATATATATTTACTTCAATTCAGTTATATATAATGCTCTGTTATGTACATCGCTCTCGCCTAATGTTCCTATTTTGCAAAACTTGCGCACAAACTTAAATAATTTGCACATAAAATATAATTTAATGTCGGACCCCCTCGCCCCATAAAGGAGAATGGTAATGGAAGGAGCAGGATAGAGAGAGAGAGGAAAGGAGTATGAACTGTAGTTTTGGTTGGTCTGAAAACGAGGTCAACTTTGGATGTTGTGAAACATTTTGGCAGTCAGCTTGAGACTTGGCAGAGAACTCCTCTAGGGGGAAGGGAGAGAAAAAGATTGAGAGAGAGAGAGGGAGGGGGTGGATTGCAGTGGAAGTTAATATATGCAAGGGTAACGGTTTAGTTAAAGCCAGGAAGAAATTGAGCAAGGGTTGAGAGGGGAATATTGTGCAGCGTCGACACAATGCAAGGAAATGTTTAATTGCTTCTAAAGTTCTGTGGGAGCAGAAATGGCATTGAAAATGTTTCTTCGCAATCTTTATAGCTTAATTGATCCATCCATCTATTTTTATTGTTTGTCTGTCTGTCTGTATCTATCTATCTATCTATCTATCTATCTATCTATCTATCTATCCATTCACCCATCCAACCAACCAACCATCCATGCATTCATCTATCTTTCTTTCTATCCATCTATCTTTCTATCTATCTCAATAATCTTAAATTTATCTTTATCCACTGTTAAATTTCTCTACAGTCTCAGTTTCCCATCCTTTCTCTGTGCACCCTCAACACCCCTTAAAGACTCTCACAGTCTTTCTACTTTTCCTTCTTCTCTACCTTCTTGCCTAATCTCCGTATGCCTCGTGCCCCACTTTGCCAAAGTTTGCTTAGTATTTCTCTTGATCCGCTCAGCTACTAAAGAGCTTATCTCAGTTTTGTCACTTTTTCTCTCTCTGTCTCTCTCTATCTATCTCTGTCTCACTTCCTGTTGCTCATTACTCACACACACCTTCCGATTGCCAGTGAATCCTTTTTGCCAGCCTCTTCATCAGTGTTTGCTGTTTAGTGTCAACACTTTGCTGCCAAATCAAGTTAAGCGGCTCCCCCTTTACATCTTCTTCTCTCTCTCTCTCTCTCTCTATATATATCTGTCTCTCTTTCACTCGTTACACCCCACTCGCACTTTTCACTTCCGTGTGTGGGTCGCAGTGAAGTGGCAGCAACGCTCTCGGGCGCGTTTGTGATTGTTGAGCACGTTGCACTCATATGGCTCGCCCCCTACTCCCCCCTGCCTTGCCTAGTTCCCTCTTAGCTTTACCTGACCTGGTTCTACGCTGCCTCTCCTCCCTCCTCCCTCTTTCTTCTTCTCTCTCTATCAAAGCTGCGTTTTTTTGGTGCGTTTGCTGTGCTTGACTGCATTTAGCTGAGCTGAGCAAGAGTATCTGTTGGTGCATCTGCATTTGTATCTGTATCTCTTGCCATGAGTATCTGTGTCTGCCACTGCAACTGCTATATAACTATCTGTATCTGCAGCTATATATCTCAGCAGCTGTTGTTGTCCCGTATTTAAATAGCAAATGATTAGCTCAATTGGCTTCAATTGAGTGAAGCAGTTTGTGAATGCCCAAATTGATGCTTTGCCTTCCTCTCCCCCCTCGCCATATTCCCCGAGAAAATGTGGAAAAAAAGTCAAGAATTTATGAAAATATTTCTTGAACCCACCTCTCCCCCGCCCCCTCTACGCCCCCGTCCCCGCGCACTAAGCTGGTGCGGGTGCCACGCACATTCATTGCAATGAGTTTGAGAGTTGCCTTTTTCGAGGGCCGCTTCAAGTGTTGTGCAAGTTGAGAATCATTTAAAAGTTCTGCTCGCTGCAAGTATGTGTGTGTGTGTGAGTGTGTATGTCTGTGTGTGTAATTACATTGATTTGAATTGGCCTCAAGCCCCAAGTGCCCCATCATAAGCAAATTCTACAAACTTGACTCGGCGTGTTGAGTTTGCACTAGAGACAGATCCCCTCCTTCTTTCTCCCTCCTTCTCTCCCCCTCCCTTTCTCTCTCTTTCTCTCTCTCTCTCTCTCTGTGGCCCACATCTTCAAGTGCCTCTTCTATTAATAGACGCGTGCAGTCTGCACTTGTTTGTCATGCTCCCCGTCTCCTTCTGGCTTAGTTATCTTAAGTTTTCATTGGAATTTATGAAAATGCATGAAAATGTTTTTAAATTCTATCAACTTGTTTACATTTTTGCTCTAAAATATTTCAACTAATTATGCCTGATGATCTCAACTGGCAAATAATGGGGCACTCAGTGATCGCGAGTGTAAATAAACAAAGATTTCGATTAGAAAGGAATGATAATCTTTTAAATTTGGGAAAGATATTTAAATGTTGCTGAAGTCTTTTCCAGGAATATTATCATCGGTTGAACATGTGTTGTCCCTACGGATTTACCTCAAGTTATTCTCTCCTCTCCCTCTCTCTCTCTTTCTCTCTCTTTCTCCCTCATTCTCAGTGTGTTTTCTTTGCTGTCATTTGGTGCGTTTAATTGAACATCTTCTGCTCATATATCTCTCGGCTGCCAGACAAGCTGGCGGCATGCAGCTCCTTTTTTTGCTTCCTGTGGTGAAAACAAATCTTTTTACAGGGTATGTAGAGTATGTTGATGGTGTAAGAAAGTATGTTACAGTAGATAAAGTAGCTTAAGCTCTGTTTAACTAGCTTAACTCGACTTGCTGTGCAAATGATGAGTTGTAACTTGGTGAACTAGTAAAGAAGGATCTAAAGATGGATTATATATGATATAAATCGTGCTAGCTATATAAAAGGTATATGAAATTTGGTGTAAAAACTTTCTTCGAGTTCTTGCCTCACATACAGTTCAGTTAAAGTGCATTAGCTGTTCGTCTTGAGGCAGTTTACACTTCTCGTTCTTTTGATTTCGTTTTAGTATTTTTGCACGTAACTTGCAAAATGTTTTTAATGATTTTAAGCATTAAATTTGCTCAACGTTGCGTGCCCATGACCTTTCGGTGTTTTTGTGTGCACCCACAATACACACACACACACACGTACACACACACACGGAGGCAGGCAGAGACTGGCAGCGAGTTGCAGCTGCAAATTAAAAGTTAAACGTTGCGTGCTGCGCCTGTTTATCTTACGGATGCGCCCTGGGATGCATCACTCACTCAACTCGAGCGTAGCATTTAACTCATTCGTATAAAAGATACAAACACACACACACACACGTACCTCGCACAGTGGGCACAAACAAACAAAACTGACGGCAACGGCGGCTTCTGCCATTCATGATGTTGCACTCGATTAAAAATTTTCGTGTCCCTCTGCCTCACTCGCTCGCATTGGCTTCCTTGCTTCCCCTTCCTCTCCCTCTCTCTCTGTGGATGCTGTTGCTGCTACAGTTCGTCGTTCGTTCGTTGCTGTTGTTGTTGTCGCTTTGTTGCAGGAAGTGCTCATCTTCATTGACTTTGTTGCCGCCGCTGCGTCGTTCCCCAGACGGAGACGTTGACACTGCCGAGCAAGCGCTGCCAATTTACATTACTCCAACTGCCTGTCTCCCTCTCTCTCTCCTTCTTTCTCTCTCCCTCTCTCTGTAGCTTGCTGCTTCTGCTGTTTGCTAATTAAATATCTATGAATGGCGGTTTTTGGTGTTTGTATCTGTATCTGCAACTGTTGGATTTAAGCAAGCAAACATTACATAGCTACCTCTCTCTCTCTCTCCCCGTCTCTCTCTGTCTGTCTGTCTCACTCGCACTGCATTCGCATTTTAATTTAGCATCTTCAAATTGGCACAGGAAATTGCTTTAATTTTCATTGAGTGTTCTCCGCCGTTGTTGCCTCTTCTGCCTCTGCCGAGTTGATATTTATGCGCGCGTGCCGCGCCTACTTCGCCAGTGGCTCCCACTCCTCCCCGCCCCTCCCATGGCATAAAAACACTTAAACGATTTTCATTAATATGCGTAACAGCAACAAGCAGGAGGCAGAGAGGGAGGAAGGGAGTGAGAAGGAAGATCGTGGGTGGAAACACAGACAAAGGTGTAGAACAAACGCAAAGACATTACAAGAAATTTGCGTGCAGTTTTTGGCATTTGTGGCTACTGTGGCAAGTGAAGGAGCAACATGAAACGCAGGTAGACAGAGAGGGAGGGAGAAGGGGGATGTTAGAGGGAGAGCAAGAGGGAAACAGTGCTGGGGCTGAAATAGACGCCTAATTGTTATGTGGCAAGTGGAATTTGAAGCAGTTGCAAGAAGAATTGCCTGGGATATTGAGCAAAGTGACGCGAGTATAAAAATTAACTATTGAAAGGAATAGAAAATGAGTAGAAAAGGAGTAAAATAGGACTAGGATAGGATTAGGAAAAGACCTAGATATGATTAAAATATGAATAGGTAATGAATATGGTATGATATGAATTGGAAAAGAATAGCAAAGGATTTGAATAGAAATGCACATTGAATAGGAAGGAAATAGTCAAGTTAAGTCTCTAAAGAGTCAAGAAAGAAACGAGAAAGAGTCGAGAAAAAGTTAAGATAGAGTCATGTAAGAGTCAAAAAAGAGCAACGAAAGAGTCAAGAAACAGTCGAAATGGAGTCGAAGAAGAGTCAAGAAAGAGTCAAGGAAGAGTTCAAAAAGAAGCGAGAAATAGTAGAGAAAGAGTCTAGAAGGAGTTAAGAAAGAGTAACCAAAGAGTCAAGAAGGAGACAAGAAAGAGTCAAGGAAGAGACAAGAAAAAGACAAGAAAGAATCAAGAAAGAATCGTGGAAGAGTCAAGAAAGCGTTAAAAAAGAATAGAGAAAGAATTAAGAAAGAATCCAAAAACAGTCACTAAAGAGTCAAGAAACAGTCAAGGAAGAGCCACTAAACAGTCACTAAAGAGTCACTTAAAACCCCAAAGAAGAGTCACTAAAGAGTCAAAGAAGAGTCAAGGCAAACTTAGAAACAATAAAGAAATATTAAATCAAAAAACCAAACCAACAGCAAATACAGCGAAAAAAGCAACAAAATAAAAAAGAATCCATAAACAAATCCTAAAGAAATCAAATAAGAAGCCGATGCAAATGTAAAAGTAAAGAAAACGGAAGCAGTCAGGTGTCTACAAAGCAATCTATAACATGAGAAAAGACCCCGAGTTACTTTTCGCTGCAGACACGTGTGTGATTAAAGTTATCACGATGATAATCGGAAGCGTGTGCTATTATTAAAAATGCATAAGAATGGGAATGAAAACGAGAATGGGAATGGAAACACATGTAAAGCGAGCATAATAAAGGCACTAAAACTGTCCAAACACTCGACGTTCTCTTCCGGCTAAAACACGCAATTAAATTGTAGCTAATTCTCGAGCGTTTTTAATGACCACAAATTAAATCAAACACACGAGGAGTTAGGAGGGAGCAAAATGGGTGGGGCAGGCCTCAAATAGAGCACGACTGCTTAACCCCAGCTAAACCAAGGGGGACCAGGGAAGCAAAGGTGGGGAGGGGAAAGCATAAAGAACTGGGGCGCGGAATTAAAAACCAATGAAATGTCATGAGAAAAGCCAATTGGCGGCCCCAAGAGGCGACGTTCGGGGAATCAGCGTCACCTCACTTCACCTCACCCACTTGAAAATCAAAGAGAACGCACACACACACAGACACACACACATCGAGGGGGAGGGGGTCTAGGGGCAACACTTGAGCGCATTTCCCAAGCGCTTTTGCATTCGCAACGCTTTGATCTATGAACAAGAAAAGAAAAGAAAAGAAAACTTAAGGGAAAAGCTAAGCGGGAAAAGGTCGTTTTACTTAAGAATTCGCACAGCAAAGCAGAAGAATGTATGTTGCAGGGGGAAGGGGGAAGGGAGAGAGCAGGCAGAACTGAATCGATTGATTGGCGCTGAGCGCTTTAGCCAATCGCAGACGAAAACCAAAAAAAACCAAAATCAAAAATGCCCAAAAAAAAAAAAAAAACAAGTGCGAAACCAAAGAAGCAACGAAACGGAAAGCAAACAGAGAAAAGCAACAACAAACAACTAAGCAACAACAACAACAACAATAGAAGATTTCTCAAGTTGAAGCAGAAAGGGAGAGAAGGCAGTGGGGCGAAGGGAGAAAGGGCTAAGGGGCGTTGCGATTTTTGCCTATTTTTATTTAATTTTTTGACCATTTTCTCAAGCTAAACATACAGATACAAAGCAGCCAAGTCACACACACAAACACACACAGTTAGCTAGAGATACACCAGCTAGAGATACACGAGCTATAGATACAGATACAGCGCGTGAATTTTATTGCGTTTTGTCGCCTAGAAATTGCTCCCTGGGGAATTTGCGCTGCCTCGCTCGACGCGTTCCAATGGATACACTTCGATTTGCTAGATTTGACAATGTAGCTGTAGCTGTGTAGCAGCATCTTTGTATATGTGTGTATCTGTGTATCTTGGTATCTGTGTATCTGCTGAATGCGATGAGCATTTTCATTTGAATTTAGTAGCGCATCTGCCTTTTTGACTAATGACGAACGGACACCCACTCGCCTCAGCTCAGCTCGCTCTCTCTCACTCACTCCGCCTATCTCTCTCTGCCTTGCCACTCCCTCTCTCTCTGCCCCCTTCTGGACTAGAAAGTGTGACCCAACTTTTGGCCCATTTGCAAGATTCTTTTGACTTCGGCAATTTATTAGAAATAATATATCAAAGTGACCCTGCCTGCCTGCCTGCCACTCCTCCTCCGCACTCGGCCTCCTATCTGCAGTTTCCAAAGTTTTCGGCATTCTCGATTTTGTCTTTGGCATATTTGTCAGTGTGGCATTACTAATTGGTGATTACGAGCGGAAGTCGACAAAATATTTCACTTCATTTGCTTTTATTTATATTTTGGTAGAGCCAAAAACAACTTAGGGCGAGTAGGTTCGATTGATGGATACCCTGTATTGTATTCAAATAAGATTGAAGCAATTAATGCTTTCTAATTATCTTGCTGTAGTTTTCGGGGTGCTAAGTTTGCCTTTGCTATGAAATATTCCCACTTTATATTTATAAATTTTGTTGACTTTTGCAAAAGTTTTTCAAACAAGCTAGCAATCATTTAAATGATATAGTACACTGGAGTCTCTATACTAAATTTCAAAACTCTAGCATGTCTGGATCCTGAGTTCAATGAGGTTTAATTCATTTATTTAAAGGTTTTCGATACTTTTTCAAACAATTTACCGTTCATTTGCATTGTATTGTTTACTAGAGTCTTTCTACCAAATTTTACAGCTCTATCATTTATAGATCCTGAGTTCTATGAGATTTAATTCATTTATTATACGTCTTCCAACACTTTCACAAACGAACTACAGCTCATATGAATGATATAGTACACTTAAGTCTATCTACCAAATTTCACAACTCTAGCACTTGTAGATCAATGAGGTTTAATTTATTTATTATACGTTTCCCAACACTTTTTCAAACAAACTACAGCTCATTTGCTTTATAATGTATACTGCAGTCTCCATATCAAATTTCACAACTCTAGCACTTATAGATCCTGAGTTCAATGAGGTTTTATTAATTTGTTATACATTTTTCAACACTTTTTCAAACAAACTACAGCACATATGAATGATATAGTACGCTTCAGTCTCTACACCAAATTTTACAACTCCAGCACTTGTAGATCCTGAGTTCATAGAGATTCTTGAATGAACTTCAATCGATTTGGTTGTTGAAAATAAACTTTATCACTCCACATGCCATTGGCAGTGTATATGTGTTTACAGGGTATAAAGAAAATAAACATTTAAGAGCAAAACATAGAGAGAGATAGCAAGACACATAGAGAGAGAGAGAGGGAGAAAAAAGTTGCAGCGGAAACTGAAGTGTCTAAATTTAAATCGAGGCGAATGAGTTGGAGCAGTGCCTGTGCCTGTAGGCTATAGCTGGATTTGTAGCCATATCTCTCTGGCTGTAGCTATATCTTTCTGGCTGTAGCTGTTTGTTGGCTTGTTTTGTGGCTGCTTTTCATCAATGGAGCTGAGTAGCTGGCGCTGTGCCAATTATTGTTGCAGTTGTCACGTTGGCAGCGGTGGCAGCAGCAGCCAGTTTGTCATGTGGCCTGTCAGTTTCGGGCTCCCTATATACTCCCATCTCTCTCTCTCCCTCTCTCTCTTGCTGTCTCTCTTCCTCCCTTTGCCAGCCAATTTGCATGTGTGTACAAATTTTCATTCATTGCCAGGCGAAATGCAAATAAAACTTAAGCGCAATGCCAAATAGAAATTTCAATTGCAGTTCTCCAATCTCGAGCAAATACTTTTATATCTGTCTGTGTATGTATGTGTGTGTGTGTGTGAGAGTTTGTGTGTGTGTGCCTTATTGACATTAGCATGTGCTGGGCAAAAGATACTTTTCACTTTGATGCTTGTGCGATGCAATGATTTCTTCTCAGTCAACTGAGTTCAATAACTTGACTAAGCGTTTCCGCTTTTTGCATTATTAATAAAATACAGAAAATACAGAAAAAAAAACCAATAAAATAGTAAAGTATTTTTGGTACTTACTGCATATTGCTTGATTGAACTGTTGCAAGAGGGTGTTCAATTGAAAATGTTGTCAAGCCAACGAGTTAGTGTTGCATAAGAAGTTTAGGTTTTTTTTGATATTTGTAGTATTTAGGTATGTGATATTTGGTATTTTTTAAGTGTAAAAAAATTAAATCAACAGCATATATTATTGAACGATATGTCAACTACAATTATTATGGGTTTTAGTGTTGAAAAATGAACGAAAACATTAATATTTCATTGATACGTTTATTTTATGGTAAATTCAAGTTTAGAGTGGCATATTTGAAGATTTAAAAAGTAAATTGGAGTAATGAGTTGAACACCTTATTGCTATTGCATCCTGGTATATTTAGTATTAGAAATAAATGTAGTGTTCAAGTGTTGAAAAACGCAATAAAACTCTTAAGTAAAGATCTATTCATGAAATCAGAGAACTTTATAAAGGATTTTTTTTCAAAGAACAGAAAACACTTACAAAGTTTACAAATACGATGCTTAATAAACAGTTACACAACACTGGAAAAGAGTGCTATATAAATCCCAATTAATTGTCTTTTTTCTCAATCAAAATGCCGCATGCAGAGAGTGGAGAACAGTTAATAAAAGGCAGTATATTATCAGCTCCAATGCTGATATATAGAACAGTTACGAGCTGTAAAAAGCACGAAAGCATAGTGAGGAGAGTGAAGTGAAGAAAAGAAGAGAGGGAGAGGGAGGGGCGGGGGTAAGTTGATGCCACACTTATTAGAATGCATTTGCTAATGAAGAAGCGCAACGTTGTCTGCGGTTGCTGCGCTTTTGTCGTGCCATCAAAATTTCAACGGCAAATGCGAGACATGGATATGCCCAACTGCAGAGAGGGGGAGGGGAGCCTACAGAGGGGGATGAAGGGACAGTCATGGAGCCTAGACAAGTGCAATGGCCGCCTAATTGCGCTGGCAAGTGCCACACGAGGGGCAGCCGAACATGCCAATCAACACCCGTGGCAGATGTTGCAGCCAGAGACGGGGGCGCGGGACTGAGAAGTAAGTGTGAGTAGAGAGAGAGAGATGAGAGGGGGGAGGGGAGTGCAGCGGGGCCATTGCGCCCTCTCCATGCTGTAGTGCACTTTGTTTGTAATAGTTTTTCGTTTCGGTTTTGCTGCTTCTTTATGCTCTTTTCTCTCTCTCTCTTTCTCTCGTTTTTTTTTCATTTTGGTTTTCGGAAAGTTGTTTTATTTGCCATCAGCAGCACCAGTTCGTTTTATGAGCTCTGCAACTTTTGCAGCACCCCCCTCCCCCTACACACTACTCTGCTTATTTTCATATTTTGTGTTTTTGTTACACTTCTTAATGGCTGAGGGAGGGGGGGAGTAGAGAGGGTAGACCGCTCGCCTCGGGTAATTTTAGTGGGTACAACTCATGCAGCTGATAATTATAATGGCGCTCTTGACGCCTTTATTACGTGTAAAACGTTGCACAGCCAGCGCCATGCTGATGGATATGACAATAAACGAAGACTTCCAGAAGACCAGAAGAACGGCAGAGAACTGAAAGACTACGGAGGAGCTGGGAGGAGCAGAAGAGAGTGCAAGCAGTGAGGCGCAGGCGTAGGTGGAGTGCGCTGAAGAAAAGAAAAGGCAGAGAAAAGTTGTAGAATTAAATGAATGCTAGAATATGATGCAGAAGTGGGTATACAGAAGTGAAATCGATAACTTTTTGGGTTATCGGAAGAAGGAAAACATTTTTTTAGTTCTTAAAATGAAGTAGATTGAGTAAGGAAAACTCTCCGATATTTTTTACAATAAGAAAAAGAGAGAAAATGAATATAATATATATAAATACAAGTGAGGAAGTAGTGCCAAATCGTTTGTATTAAAAATGTATCGATAAAATTCATAACTATCGAGTTTGGACATTTTTTGGTACAGGTAAGATCTTATCTTATCTCATTCTTCCAAGTTAAATTCTCCTCTTTCTGCAACAACTTTTCTTGCATTATTCAAATAAATAAAACGATAAATATATAGCAATAAATATGTTATCGATAACCGTCTAAGTAATCGGCAATAAATCTAGTTCATGTTATTTCAACTCTTACCTTAAGCTACTCGATCAGTTAAATATACTTTACCCTACAAATAATCCCCAATGATTTAATAACTTTTAGCATTTCAAACTCCTTGACAAATTCCCTTTCTTTGTCGTCTATTTCTCTCAGTGCACATGCAGTTACCGAGCTGTCATCGTGCCGCTGTTTGTCGCTCGTCTCGTTCATTTGGCATGCAAATGCGCGAGGCTCGAAAGAGTTTATCGCCCGGCTTTATCGCACGCTGTGGGGCATGCCCCAAACTGTTGCCTCCGCTACCTACAGATATAACATATTTCTCTCTCTTCTTCTACTTCTGTGTAGAGACTCATTTGAAATGCAAAACCTTTTGACAATCTCCACCACAGCAGCAGCCGCGATAAGCTGATCGAAGCTCTTCTGCTGTTGTAGTTCGTTCTTATTTTTTAACACCTCTTGAAATTCGGGCTAACGTTAACGAGCCTAACCCCGCGCCAGAATTCCCCCCTCCCCTCTCGGGGGCATGATGTTGCATGTGTGTGGCGTGTTTGGAGGTCTACGCGGATCGGCGGTTGATCTCTTTTTGTCTGCTCTCTGTGTCCGTGTTCTCAAGCTTAACTGTTTCACTCGAGCGCGACGAAATTCAACTTTCCACCCCTCTCTCTCTTTCTCTGCCTCATCTCTTGTATCAATTTCCAGTGCCTGTTGAAGCGACAAATGTGTCTGCGATTTGTGTGGGGGCGAATTCTCTTGTCATTGTCATTTGTGTTTCTCTTCTTCTTGCTCTGCTGCTGTTGTTGCTTCTTCGAAAGAGTTGAGGGTGGGAGGGGGTGGGAGGGGGAAGAAAAGGTTTTTCTTTGTAGAGACAACACGATCCCATCGTTTTCTGCCTCATTTGGTGTGGGCCGAATGCGATGCAACGCAATGTTACAAGTTTCAACGCTACTCCCGCTTCTCTGCCTCAGTCTCAGTCTCCGTCTCTTCCTCTCCTATTTCTGATATTTTAACAAGCTGTCAGACAATTTGATGGGCTCGAGTTGAGTTTAATTACGTTACGTATATCGTCGAGCGTCGAGCAATCAAAGCAATCAACCCATCAAATGCGCCCTATCGATTACATGAGCCGCCGACTCGACTCGGCTCGAGTTGCCTCGCCCCGACAGAGAAGGAAAGCCCCATTGAAATCTGGCGATGTGTATAGACAATTTCGAGGGAACTAACCCAATGAAGATTTAAACTGAAGTTGAAAATGAAATAAGTTCAACCATAAAAACCTTTGCACTCAAATCGAACCTAATCAAAGTGATCAAATTAGACATTTGATTTCATGACTTAATCACACTTAGCAAAGGCGACACTAGATCTTGGGGAAGTTTCACATGCAAATCGAGTGAAGTTTGGGCTTTGATTATACTTTGAAATTATATATTATATATATTATATATATGTATTTTGGCTTTAAAGCCAAATAAATTAATTACAAACTGTTAAAAAACTCTTCAAAACATAATGAAATTTCTTTTTAACCTCTCATGAAATTTCCTATTAGTTTAATTGGGAAATGAGGCATTTATGATGGCTTTAAAGCCAAATAAATCTGCTAAAAACGGCTAAAGATTATTTTCAAAATATAATTTCATTTCATTTATTGCTTTGATGGGGAAGTTAGCCATACATGATGACTTTAAGTAAAATAAATCCGCTAAAAATTGCAAAAGATTATCTTCAAAAAATGAAAACTTATAAAATTTTTAATGGAAGTTCTTCTCAGTTTAATTTTGAAATTAGACGTATTTAATCGCTTTAAAGCCATAAAATTACTTAGTAATTGTTCTTAAAATTGTATAAAACTTCTTATCAAATCTGTCCTGAAATGTTTCCATCTAATGCAAAGTCAATAATCCAATGGAGTGCAGAAAAGAAAGTTCAAATTGAACTTTTTCGTCAAGTTTTGCGGTACCGAAAGTGCTTTGAAAAATAACAGATATATAATTTCGGGAGTATCAAAACATGTCTGAAGAAAATTGTCACAGACCAAGAAAGACAGAGAGAGAGAAAGGGAGAGAGAGAGAGAGACTGAGATGAAGTACAACTTTTTTCACTTAGTGCTACTTAAACAACAATAAGAAAATTGCAGAACAGCGGGGAAGGGGAGTTTTGGAACGTAGGGGGAGGCTAAAAGCAGGGAGAGGGAGTAGGGGAGAGGAGAAGGAGAAGAAGAAGCAGCAGGAGTGCCGTCTATATAGGTGAAAATATCATCAGGCTGCGCTTTGCTTTATTAGCTCAAATTTTGAATGAGGGTGCCTGCTCCTACAGCGCTCTAGTTGTTGTTGTTGTTGCTCAGGGTACCTTCTTTTATACTTCTCTAGTTGTTGTTGTAGATTTTACGAGCTCAGTTGCTGTTGTTGTTGTGTGATAGCAATCAAAGGCACGAAACGCCAGCGAGAGTAGCTCAAGTTGTAGTCGAGCAGTTCCTACTCTGCCTCTCCCTCTCTTCCCATCTCTCTCTCTCTCTGGATTTGGCATAATATATGGACTATGTGAAGCATTCTTTTTTTTTGGCAGCCTGCTTTTACACTCCTCTGTGTGTGTGTGTGTGTGTGTGTGTGTGTGTGTGTGTGTGTGTGTGTGTGTGTGTGTGTGTGTCTGCATATGCTATTAGCATGCGCTGTGTAAATGCTTTCATCTCTAGCAACTGCAGGAGATATTGCTGTAGCTGGGCTGCTTTAGATGTGTGTGTGTAGGTACTAGGTGTGTGTGTAAGTACTAGGTATGTGTGTGTGTGTTGGGAGTGTGTGTGTTTATGCTGCTGTGTACTGAGTGTGAGTCTGTGTACCTTGGCCCTCGCACAATTCCTGCAGCATTGTCGACTTATTTCATTTTCAGTTTCATTAAATAACAAATTGCGCTTTTGTCTTATGTCTGCCAGCTCTGCTCTCTCTGTGTGTGTGTGTGTGTGCGAGTGTGTGTGTGCTTGAGCTTAGCTTAGCTACTTTTTATGATATACTCTACGTTTCTTATTAAATTTGTTCTTTGTTGTCTGGCAGTAATAAAAAGTAAATATTAAAGTCGAGAGATGAAAAGAACTTTGGATTAAAATTTCTAATAAATCAGCAATAAATTAAGCAAAAAATTCTTAAAACTTTAAACTAAAATAAAGCTGCAAAATATTGGTATATTTTCGTAGTATAAAAATACTGTAAAGTAACTGAAAAGTCAACTTAACCAAACTTAACTCGCAACTTGCTGTGCAACTGTTTGTCTCCCTCTCTCTCTCTCCGCTTCTCTCTTTCTCCTGTCTGTACTCGCTGTCTGCCCTTAAAGTTTTATGTTTTCAATAAATATTAACATTTCTTCAACTTGCAACCCCCACGCAGAGACTCAACCCCCAGACGGCATCTTTGTCTTATCAAGTTTTTCCCTCTTTGTTGCTGTTATTTTTAGTTGGTAGTCACCATTTTTCATATTTATGAAATGCCTTCAAAGATTTTAATCTCATAGAAGAGCAGGAGAGAGAGACGGAGGAAGAAAGGAAGGGAAGTGGGTGAGGTTGTTAAGGTTTTCCCTTTCCAACAATTTTTTTTTTGCGACCCAAAAAGAAAAGTATCTCATAACTGCGGGCGGCCTTTGTAAGCACCGTTAAATTCTTTTTTCACATGCTGCTTAACGCACATTACCCACAACACGCCAGCATGTGTGTGTGTGTGTGTGAGTGTGTGCGGTGTGTGTGTGTGATAAGTTATCATTGCGCGTCAACCTACTTAAGAGGAAACGCAAAAATGTTCAACTTGCGACGCTTTTCCCACACTTGAACCTTCACATTTTTATGCCTTTTCCATTTTTCTCCAAATTACTTTTGTTTATTTTTTTTGTCGAAAATTGACAAAGCTGAGAATTCAATTAGTTAAGCTTAGCAAAGCTAAGCTAAAAATTAATTGTTGCTGCTTATACGCAAAGTATACACACAAGAAACCTTAGGAAACACTCAAAAATGTAAAATTTAAAGTGAACATGACGATAGATTTGCATGAAATTTTACACATGGTAAGGAAATAACGAAAGCTTTAAGAAGCACAAAAGTCACGCTTGGTTACGGTATTAAAATCACAGGAAATACTCAAAAATTTAAAATTTAATAGGAAGATTACTATAGATTTGCATAAAATTTTAGATAATGAAACTTTGTGGGAAAAGCTCAAAGAAAACCAAAAGAAATGTCATTTGTATTTAATATTCTACAATTTATAGCAAAAAACTCTCTTTAAAAATGCAAAACCACCAGGAATCTGAAAGAAATTAAGTATAATGCAAACAGTCAGCTTGAACCATCAATAAATGGTGCAAGTCATTCAAAACTAAGAGAACATCAAATATATTGCGCTATAAAGCAATTAACCAAGCATATTTCACATGAAAACAACACGTAAACTTCAGAGAAATCAACTCAAATTTCGGCTAATGCAAAGTGATGGGTAAAAGTGTTGGTAAATGCACAAAGTGTACTAAATTATGTACACAAGCTGAAGGAAGAGGGTGGAAAGATCATTTTCCCTCCTCTTTTTGCTGTGTGGCAGTCAATCAACGAGTTGGAGCAACTTTGCCACATGTGCCTGCACTGGGTTCCCCCTTTCTTCTCTTCTCTTCATAATTTTGGAGGTGTGAACACTCTTTCCAGTGATGTGTGCGCACAACGATCTGCAGCAGGATCATTGAAGAGGCATGGCAAGCAAAGAAAACGGGGGGGAGGGCGTCAGAACATGCGACAAAAAGTCATAAATTTAAAAGCAATAAAACTTTCAAGACAAATAAAAATGCCAAGGCAAGTTTCGGGGAGGAATCAGTATTGCAGACTCTCTGCAAAAGAGAATGTAATGCAACAACAACAACAGCAACAACAACGATAATAAAGGTCGCATAAATCTTGAGGCACGCAAAATATTTAAACAAAAAATCAAGCAAGCAAAGCGAGTTGTTGATGAGGAATACAACCCACAACCCGCACTTCATTCCAATTCAGATTCTTCATTCCTCATTCTTTACGAACGCGTGCGTGCGTGGAGAGAGAGAGAGGCTTGCGGTTATACTTGAGCCCCTACTCTCCTGCTGTTTCTCCTCTTTCGGTTTGTGCTAAGGTTGTTTATCTTTCCGCTGTGGCAAGACCTTGAAATGTGCTCGCATATGACAGGGGCGTTAATTTATGTGAAGTTTCCACACAGAGGGAGGAGAAGAGAGGCAGAGTGCGAGTAGGGGCCCCGGCCAGTTGTAATGATCCCTCCGTACATGTGTATGTATTTATACATACATATCTTGCATCTTATGTGTATCTCTTTCTGCATTTTCTGTACGCTGCGATGCATTCAGCCGGTTGATTGTTATCTCAAGATATCAATTTGATTCTCCCGGCCCAGGCTGCTCTTCACAACCTGAATGGATTCGTTGTTGTGTCTCTTTCCCTCTCTCTCTTTGAAATATGCCTGTTCTCTCTCAGATATTATGAAATTTGTAAATGACTGAGAAATTCGTACGATCTTAAGTATTTTTCGTTTTAAGTTGGGTGTGTAAACAGTTTTACAACTGATTTTTGGTTATCGATATATCGATAAACCTACTTGAGAATGTTTTATTTAGCTATTGGTTGACTGAACTGACTGAATTTATTAAATTAAGCTGATAAATCATTTAATTTATCATATTCAGCCTACAGTTGGCTAAAAATGTTATCGATAGTATCGATAAACATGCTTTTAATTGTTTCATTAAGTCAATAGCTCGCTTTACTGACTTAACCCAGTCAATAAATTCGATAGGTCTTTCTATTTATCATTCTCAGTGTACTATCGGTTCAAGATGTTACTGATAGTATCGATAAATGTACTTTGAAGAGTTTTAATAAGTAAATAGCTGACTTCACTGAGTAAACCTACTTTATAAAGTTAATAAATATTTCAATTTGTCAATATAAGCCAACTATCGGTATTGTATGTTATCGATAGTTTCGATAGTCTGCACTTAACTTGCTAAGTTGTGTTCTTTAGTACTTGAAATAACACTTTACTAAAACATATGTGCCTGCACTCAATCCACATCACTTCTGCCTGTTATCGATAGTCTCGATAACATGTAAATTGGGTTAGAATCGCTTAAGTCATATTTCAACAGGTTCTTTTAACATGCAAATGCTGCCAATTAGCTGCCCCAACAACAATCAATGCATCCCTCTCCAACTGGAACTGCATCTACCCCTGCCCCACTCACTCCCCATCTCTCTATCTCCCTCTCTTTCTGCTGGCTGCACTTCTATGACACTTTGAATGGGAACAGTTCACAGTTGTTGTCACTTTTTGGGGTCGCTCTCTGCGGCTGCTGTGCTTAATTGTTGTTGCTGCCGTTGCCCCGTTGCTTATCTGGCAAACATAAAACAGAAAATGAAAAACCAAATAAACGCTAATTGGAAAAACATATTTTATATGAACTGAGCCGAGACAAGAAAGAGAGAGAAAGGGAGAGAGAGAAGGAGGGGGAGGGAGATGAGCGCACGCACTTCCCACTCGTAAAAGCTGGAAACATTTTTCCGAAAAATGCCCAAGACTAAGCAGAGGAAGAAGAGGCAGAAGAACAACAAGAAAAAGAGGAACGAGCATAAGTATAGGCAAAGAAGAAGGAGGGGGGGAGGAACTGGAGAAGGGGGAGGCTAAGGCAATAACAAGCAGACGTCGAGAAATAAAATCCACACATAAAAATGTTTTGGGTAACCCTTTGCTGCTCTCGAGGTCTGTAGGGGCGCGGCACGCTGAGACGTAGGAGGGGGCGGGGCAGCGCACAAGCTGCTGAGCTGAGTACGAGGAGCGGGAGGGGGGCAGGGGAGTAGTGGAAAGGGGGTACACCCGCTTATGTTGTCAAATGAAATGTTTCGTGTTGCCCATGATGATTATTTCTGACATTTGTGGCAAATGTGTGGCAAACGAAATGAGTCTGTGTGTGTGTGTGTGTTGTGCCTGCCCCAAATGTTGCCCCTCCCCTCTTTTCTCTCCCTGCTGCAATTTATTTATAAACAATCAAAATCGTCGCCCTTTAATTGTTTCATATGCCAAACGAAATCAATTTTAATTGCATTTTCTTGCTGACATTTCGAATGCCACGAACGAGCAGCCAAGGGGGCGGGCAGTGGAGGGGTCGCTGCTACTTGCAACAGAGCAGAGCACAAACTCGTTTGGCACAAAACTCGCTTGGCCAAAATTGAAGTAGAAGTAGCCGAGAAGGAAGCAGCCAAGACAACAACAGCAACAACAACAACGAGAAGAAAACCTGCTTCGAACTCGTTTGGTAGCATTTGGCGGGTTTTGTTTTTAGCGCAGCGCTTCTTTTAGCCTTTTTTCAGCCTTCTAAAGAGAAGGCGGGGGGGCGTCAACATGATTTGCACTACAAAACAAAATTTAAGGAGCAGCTACACAGCATCAATGCCAGCCCCGCCTGCTCCTGCTCCTCCTCCTCCCAAACTTGTCTGCTGTTCCCCACGGTGCAAACCTTTTTTTCGCGCTGCATTTTTTGCGTAGGCAGCGTGAGGCGAGTGCAGCGAACTGGTAGCCAGCAGGCAGAGATTAATGCGGCTACAGTCGGGTAGACGAAGGAGATGAAGAGAGGGAGAGGAGGGGGAGAGTGGCTGAGCTTAGCTGGGCAGTTAAGGCCAAGACAAGGTTTCGTGTCTGTTGCGAGTAAATCTTGAACTGAGCCCAAAAAAAGAAGGCAGCTAAAGAAGACAGGGAGAGAGAGAGGAAAAGAGAGAGGGAGATAGAGAGAAGCAATGGAGATGCCACAAATGGTAGCAAAGAATGAATGAATATGAATAGAGACATATGGTCAGGGCTGAGAATCTAAAGAGAGAGATGCGTCAGGTCAAGAAACAAAGAGCAAACAAGTGAACCCAAATGAACTAGACTTATAATTGCAGTTATAGCTTTAAAAATCAAAGTTATAGTTCCAGTAATAATGCGAGTTATTGCCAAGAGTTTAATGTAGGTATAAGAAACCCAAACTGGCTGAAATTTCATAATCAGCCAGTCCGTTTTCTGGCAATTCGCTCTGCACGATCATCAGTAAATATTTTATAAATTTTCCTCATGTATTTCAATTATTAATGAGCTGCCGAATTGCCAAGGCAAGAAAAATGCTGAACGCAATTCTGTGTAATTCCTTTTTACACTTGTCATAATTTCATAATCATTTTTGGCCGAGATGACAGCCAGAGGGAGAGGCAGGAGGAGGAAAAAGTTATATGTGTGGATTGTCAGGCATCTCTTCTTATACATCTTTGTATACATTTCCTTTAGCTTGAACACTTGTAACACAATATGCTAACTGCAAAGGGGTATATTAGCTTTGTGACAATGTGTGTAATATTTTGAAGGTGCTTTTAAAAAGGAGAAGTTTAAATATTTATCATTAATTCAGTTCAGTTACCTCTAATGAGCTCCTAAGAATACACTTAACTCTCTCGCAAATCAGCTTTTATAAAGCCAAATGTTCTTCCTGCACAACCCATATAACCAGCATATATTTACAGGGTATTCTGCTGCCAAGTGCAGGGTATACAGTAGTCGTATTCGACATACTTTTACTGTAGCTTGCTTCATTTGCTCTTTTTTGGGGTTTCAACTTGTCTTATTTTTTTGGGAGCATATTTCGCGCTGAGCTTGTGCCGACTGTGTGTGTTATGTGTGTGTATGTATGTGTGTGTTTATTTTTGTTTGTTGTCGCTTTTAATGAACGTGAAATTGTTTTCGCTTATGAGCAAATGTTTCATTAGCCGCCGCTGATGGACGCCGCTGCTGTTGATGAAGCGACACGCTGAGCGAAAGATACAAATGTATCTTGAATCTATTGAAAGTGTGGCAAGTTGTTTGCTTCGATCGCAATCGCAATATGCAAGCTCATCGCTCACAGTGTGTGGTGTGGCGTGTGTTTCTCTGTGTGTTAATTAATGTGCCACGCCCACTGGTCAGTGTGCTGACGCCTCCCCTTTTCTTTTGCCCATTCGCTTTTGTGGTTTGATTAATGGAAAATTAGTTGCATAGCTGCGTTAGATACGATTGCGATGCTTCCCTCTCTCTTCCTCGCTCTCTTTCTGTCTTTCTTCTGCACTCTTTCCTTTTCTCTATCCCTCTCCCTTGTGGTCAAATTGTAGCTTTGGTTCATTTTGAGGTGTCGCTTTGATCTGTATCTGGTCTATCCCAGACTGGCGTAATAATTCAATTTTTCTGCCATATCATAAATTTAATTTGAAATGAAAATCCTCAAGATATGCTACATTATGAGGAAAGAGAGAGAGGGAGAGAGGGAAAGAGAAGTGAGCTGAGCCTTGGTACTTTACTTTTCGACCACAATAACGGATTACATTCCAAATTGTTTGGCTGCCGCTCGTCTGGGCCACAAGCACTTGGCCATGCTCCGCTTCCCCCTCTCCTCTATTGATGCCTTGTGTGCCCCCCTCTTGCTGTCCCCCTCTCTGTCCCGTCTTTTTCAATATTACACGATGACTTTGAATATTTGTACTGTGCTCTGGTCTGCTCTGCTGTGTTGTTGTACTTCATCATGGGTGGGATTTTGTGATTAGAGATACAAGCTGCAGATACGGATACAGCGACAGCGACAGCAACAGCAACAGCTCGAGAACAATTGGCTTGGCGACCCGAACACTGTCAGGGAGCAAGTAGTAACAAATATGCCGAGCATATGAGGAAAGGGATGCCTCAGTTGAGTATAAAGATGCGCTAGTTGTTCTAGATACCTTGCTGTGGATACAGATACATTTGCAGATGCCACAGATACTGATCGATATTAATGAACAGACAGAGAAAGGAATTCAGATACACTTGCTGCAGCAAAAGATACAGATACATAGCCACACTTATTTTGATTGTTTGCCGAATACACAACCAGGCGGGCAGGCAGGCAGTGAGGGGCAAGGGACGAGGGGGGGGCTGTTGTAGAAGCACTTGCCTTTCCAATTTCATTTCTATTGTGGGAGGAAGGCGGGCGGGCAGAAGATGATGCCAACTTGAGCCACGTTGAGCTCCCAAAAATCCACAAAAATTAAAATCGATACACAAAATTATTTCACATTGCCATGAGAGTCTCTCTGTGTGTGTGTGTGTGTGTGTCTTTGTGTGTGTGCGGCACTTTGGTTGCTGTGAGCCTTCAATTTTTGGTTCGAATTTTCAATTGAGCATGAAAACTATTTTTATTTCTTGGGATTTTTTTATGTTGTTGATTTGCGAACAGATTCATTAAGAGGTTGAAGAAGTGAGGTTAATTTGAGGGTTTGGAGATTGATTGATTAGCTTGGAATGGTGAAGTTTGGTAAATGGTTAGTGGGAAAGTAAATAAAGAGGAACCAGCAAAAATGTAATACTCAATTTAAGAACTATAAAAAAAAAAAAAAAAAAAAAAAAAATCGCCGTATAGCACCCTCCGTCAGCGTAACGAAAAGCGTAAAACAGCAAAAGGAAAGGAAACAAACTGCATCACACAAGGGTTGCCACCCCAATGCAATGAAAACTGTCATTTAATACAACTCTACAAATTCTTCTTTCAATTTAGGTCAACAACATCAACTTGAGCGAACGAGACACCTACAGAGATAAAGACAGAAAGAGAACAAATTCGTCTACAAAAATATGTGAAGCAGTTCGCAACAGGAGACAGAGAAAGAGACAGCAAAAGAGCGAGAAAGAGAGAGAGTGAAGAAAGTGAGTGAGTGAGTTGAGTGAGTCGTGAGTGACTGACTGAGTGCAGCAGGTGAATGAATATTTGCATTCAATTAAAAGTGCTGTCGGCGGCAGCGATGCCACCCCCACTCCCCACCACCCCACTGTGCCCATGGGCCATGCCAAGCCACGCCCAGTATCGCCTACAGTGGGGCAGCCGCAGCAGCAACAACAGCAACAGCATCAGCAGCGCTTACTGAGAAACTGATAACGCATAATTTGCAGCTGATTAATGAAATGCAAACGCATCGCAAACGTGGCCAATAATAATTAATAATAATTACAAAAATCACACTCAAAAAAAAAAGAGAACGCAGTAAATACATATTTAATGCAAATGCAAATGCAAATAAATTAAAATATATTACGCATAAATACCGAAGTGAAAAGGGCAAAAAAAAAGAGAAGAACACACAAACAAACAAACGTTAAAGTGGAAAAAGCGAAAAAAAGAAACCAACTTGGGTTTTTTTTCGCATCATAATTTGTGAACCGCAGTGAATCGTCGCAGAGATACCAAAATGACTATGAAATCGATGAAGTACTCCGATTGTGATACTATAATGGATGGATATAATCCGGTGCCGCCGCCATTGCCGCGTCGCGTGCCGCCGGTGCGCAACATTTATGCCGAACCCTTTGCCCACGAGCCGAACCATTCCAGCAGGTAAATATATTGTCTGAGTTGTGTGCACAATATCGATCACGATAGCGATAACGATAGCCGCAAACTCAACAGCAATCATGCGTTAAATATTGCTAGTTTTATTGAATTAGTTGTGCCACTCGAAGCGTGTTGTGTGGTCGATTAGAGGGCCTGATGTGATCTGGCAACCCTGTCGGACAGACCTAATTATTTATAAAGTTATTTAAAAGAATAAACAATTTATTGAAATGTTCGTAAATCATATAATAAATTTTATTTTCTGAATATTATATTATTAAAGTTTAGATATATTATTAAGTTATATATATATTTATGTAAGGAATCGACTCGAATATGTATATAATATGTTATATTATTGTTAAATTTTCTGCAATAATTTCCAGGCTTTAATTTTTCCTTCTCGATTCATCAAAATGAATAATTAAATAAAAAAA
The DNA here is from genome assembly GCA_018151435.1 of Zaprionus africanus. Classification (NCBI taxonomy): domain Eukaryota; kingdom Metazoa; phylum Arthropoda; class Insecta; order Diptera; family Drosophilidae; genus Zaprionus; species Zaprionus africanus. The sequence goes on from JAECXB010000076.1 coordinate 528,601, forward strand.
AAAAAAAATAAAATAATAATAAGAAATAAAAATAAAAATAAAATAAGAAATATAATCAAATTGCAACCTTCTCTGCAACAAATTATAGTTATAACTCGAGTTGAATATGCATACTATACATGTATAGATAACTTCAATAGCCTGGCAACCCTACAAACTAAAGCAATGCTTATTCAAATCTTATCTTTAGCTCAGTCTCATCTCACAGAGCAAAACATTTAAGCATCTTAAGCATCTTTAATTTGCTCCTCAGCTAAGTATCTTTATCTAATGCGCTACGCTTGAACCACTTGCGAATTATAAACTCAAACGTTAAATACGCCGTAAGCCACATTGCGTTGTAAATCTGTTCGGCGAGTTGCTTCCTTTGCAAAACTCTTTCAACGAACACTTTGCGGTTAAGGCAACATAGTTACAGTTACGTCTTCAACGAGCAACGGCAACAGGAATGGGAATGGGAAGGAGAATGGGAACGGGATTACCTACCTACAACCAGCCAAGTGGCAACTGCAGCCTCCCTCTCCTGCAACCAAGTTGCCAGTTGCCAAGTTGCATATTAAAAGAGAAATGTCGCGCGAGTATCTTGTCGAGTGTACAATATGCATTTTGATATGCTAACGCAAGGGGGAAGGGAAGAAGGGAGAGTGGTGGGGGGCGTGGCATTCCTCGAGTATCTGCATAAAGTATAAATGGATGCGAGACGCGAAGTTCGTGTGTCGCATATGGATATTGTGTATATCCTTTTCATAAAACGAGCTTCAACAATGCCAAATAGCCTCAGTCCGCAGTGGCGCAGAAGCAAGGGGGAGACGCGGGAGAGTACAGGGGGGTTGATAGAAACAGCATTTGGAGCTGCTGCTCATATCGCATATCACAACGGGCAACAGAGATAGCGGGCTAGAGAGAAAAGTGTGGGAGTGAGCAAGAAAATGGCCAACTGGTTATGGGAGCGTATGTAGGTGGCACAGTGGCGGGTTAGAAGAGGGGGGATAGGGGACAGGAAGGAGGCACTCTGACTCTGTGTGGTAAAAATGCGGCGCAATATGTTTGCCTGTCAGTTTCATGCATTTCATATCGAAAACCATTCGTACTTTTACTTGAGTGAGTTTTATGAGCAACGAGCCAACAGCTGAGCCTGTGCACAGCGGCGTACTTTGCGGGGGAAGGGGGGGAGGTGGCAACAATAACAACGACTGAGTGGATACATCTATGATGATACTCCAGTGTGTACATTGTACACGAGAGTGGGAGAAACCTCTCCTCCCCCAGACGGACAGAGACGGACGCATCACTGGCCCCGTTTGTATGCATAGTTTTTCGACGAGCGGCTAGACAGCCTTAGGGCAAGTGGAATCAAAGGGGGTGGGGAAGGGAGGTGGTGCCACTGCAAAACTACGAACTGGGTTAGCATTTTTTCCCGAGCCCCCTTTGTTATTGTTGCTTTTCGGGAGCTTAGCACAAAAAAAGAAAGAAACAAAAAAGAAGAACAGAAATGTGAAAAAAATAATATTTCGTTGCTTCAATTTTTTCGTAGCTGCTTGTTATATTAAATGAAAACTCCAATTACTTTTTATTGGACTACTTCAAATGATATGAACTCGGAGCAGAACAGTGGCAAACTCATATGATGGGTGTGTGTGTGTGTGGAGTGTGGCAACCTTTTGGGAGCCTAAGCAACGAGCTTAAGTTGTGTATCGATGCGTTTTGGGCAAACAATTTGCATAGAAATAGAACTTGAAGAGGGTCCCATGCTAGGGGGTAGCAGGTATTGGGCAATGAAGGGGGGAAGGAAGGAAAAGAACGAGGCAGTAGCAAAAATGTCTGTGCCGCTTAGGTTTATCGGTAGTTCAATTGAAATCTTTGTTGGATTTTTATTTTGAAATGCTGCAAGCTTGAAAATGCTGTAGTGCTCGTGCTGTTTCTTATTTAGCTAGGGTATCTTGAAGTCTTGCAGAGTAAAAAGGCCTGAAAAAGGTAGATGATGGAATTTAAAATATATACATGTAGGTAATTTACTTAACCTAACTTAACTCTAAGTCTTATCTTTATACGTATTTGTATAGTATATCCTAGGAATATCGACTAAAAATATCTTCAATAAATATTTTATTATTCTTTAGTATATATTGTATTATATTAGTATATTATCACTATGATATTCTTCTATTATATTCATATATTAAATTCCTCAGCCTTAAGCTAAACTTAAATCCCCAAACTATAACTAGAATAATTAAGTTACTGTCTGCCTCATGAGAAATTCTACTTAAAATCAATTTGTGCCGAGAAACACATGATATTCATCTCATTTGCACACTTACTTTGCTCATTAAATTATTAAACACTTTGTTTCTTCTGTCTCTTTCTACAGGTAAGTTCCTTGATGAGTTATCAAAAGTTATTTGTGTCGTTCTCAAGTCGGGTAAGCTTATGTCCGAGGGCTGAATTCCCCATTTCCCTGGACTTTAAATGGCAACAATTTAAACAGAAACTGAATTTAAGAGTCCTTTGGGTGTTTTGATGCTCGTCGCAAACTTTCAACGGTGCCGAGTTGCAACCGGGCAGCGACTGCCTTGCAACCTGCCATGGCCAGAAATATTCAGAGTGTACCATAAACGATATACATATATAATATACGTTTGTGTGTGTGTGTGTGTGAGTTTGTATTTGTATGAGCTGAACTAACATTTAATAATTCAAGTAGCCCAGTGGTGGGCGTGGGCGGACAGCAAACGCCCCTAATGACCTACTTCACCCATGCGCCCAGGCAGGCACAGCAAGCAAAGTGGGGAGTATGGGCCTAGGGTTATACCCACTATAGATTCAGTTTTAATTGTGAGTACAGATTGTAGAAAATTCGACATATTGAAGAAACTATGTGCTGGGGTTATTGGATAAAATTTAAATAAATTACTAAGACTAAAAAAAAAAAAAAAAAAAAAAAAAAAAAAAAAAAAAAAATTGATAAGTTTGCTAGAGAGTTTAATGAGTAAGTTGGCGACTTTAGCTATAGAAGTTGCTGAGCTTTGTCTGATAATGGAAGATCTACCAGTGCTAGGTTATGTTGAATTCCTAGAGAGAAAGAAAGCCATAACTACAGGGTATATAAACTGCAAGCTGAGCACGTCATATACATAAGTAATTTCCATGGAGCATTTTGGGCTTCACTCAGGATTCAGGTGCGGCGTGCACGGAGAAACTTGTTTTTCGGAGGTTTCAGATTCGGGACTTGGCTTAGTTTGGGGCTCTTGGCTTGGCTTGGCTTACTTGCAAGAAGTTCCCAGTTCTGTTTGCTTCGGCTACGGCTTCCGGTTTCCTGCTGCAACAGCAACAACAACGACAAAACTTGAAGTGCAGCGAGAAAGGGAGAGAGGGAGAAAGAGAGAGAGAGGGAGGGCTGAAAAAATGCGCAAATAAAGAATAAAAATTGTATTGCAAAATATGCGAAATATGCTAGAAGTGAGCTCAAGCAGTGGCGTAGCACAAGTGCATGATTGAGAGGGGTTGAAAGGGAGAGAATTGGAGGTGTAGCGGGGAGGTGCAGCGGGGATTGGCAACAAAGTTTTGCTGTGTGTGCAGGGAAAATTTGCATGCAACATGAAGGAATGCTGCCTGCCTGCCTGCCTGACGGTGGTTGCCTTCGCCACTGACAAATTTTCCGGCGTACGCCCAACGATCCGGACATGTGCATGACCTCTTGACCTAGTCGCTTCGCTTGGAGTAAACTCGTCGAGTCGTAGTTGGCCCCGGGGAGAAGAAGCAGAAGCAGAAGGAGAAAAAAAAAGAAAATAAACCAAAATGCGCAGAAAAACAGGCAACAAACGGACAATGCGAACAGCTCCTGTCCCAGTCCCCAGTTCCCTGTACTCTCTCTGCACCAGCCCCGCCCTCCGCCTCCCTTGAGGGCTGCACGTAGCACACGTTGATGGGAACGAGAGAGAGAGAGAGAAAGGGAGAGAAAGAAAAGTCTCCTGCTTTTGGCTACCAATCAATATGCCCAGCACATGCCGGGGCCGTAAGTATGTAGCCATATGAATGACAACAGACATACTCATGCCACGCCCCCTGCCTTCCACTCTCTCCCTCTCCTTCTCTCTCTCTCGTTGCACCAGGCAAATGTCGCCCCTTCCTTCTCTCTTCGCCTGCCCGGTACATTATGATTGAAATGCTGAGCTTGATATGATTTCTTCGTGTATTTATTTATACGCTGCAAGAGGGAAAGAGAAAGCAGAGAAAAAGCGAGAGAGAAGGGAGGAAGTAGAGCAAGAAAGCAGAGGGTAGACACAACATTTGTTTCGGACAGTTGGCAACTAATTTGTTTTGAAATGGACACCAACTGGCCAGCTCCCAGTGCGGCACAAAGGTCAACAAATTGAATAAGAATTACAAGTCAGATAGAAGAGGCAGACAGCAAGAAGGGAACAGGAAGGCACAGTGCATGCTCAAAGTTCTTGTACAGTCGAGTTGATGGCAAATAACAGGAGTTGACTTTGAGAGACTTTTGTAGACCATAATAACGTAGAAATTTACCTAAGGGAGACTCAAATGAAGGAAATTGAATGTTGAGAAGAAATGATGTATAAGGACGGATGTGTTTTAGTATATAAAGAAAAGTGAAAGAAGAATATAATATATAATGTATGTAGCTTAAGTAAAATATTTTTAAGGACCCTCACAAAATCAAAAAAAGTAAATGCACTCTGAAATGTGAGCAACTACTTAAATATTTGAGATTGATGAGTCTCTAAGATGTCTAGCAACCTTTGCATAGAATGATCAAACAAACCTTTCCGTGGAGTAGACAACCATATTTATTTTTTAATGTTAAAATGTGCAATAAGTCATACAAAAAAAAAAAAAAAAAGAAAAGTGTTTCAAGCTGATTATATTATTCTTCCATACTGCTGACTAATTCGAGTGCCAGTTGCTTACTGGCTCATTTCTCCTTTGCTCTTGGCCGACGATGTTTCCATTTTATCCTTTCGATCCTTCGCCTTGGGTTTTTCTTTCTGCGAGACCTGGGCCTCTGACTGATCCGATGTGTTAAGCGGAAAGAGCTTTGTATCGGTCCTCTTTACCTTACTTAGCACATCCAATTGCGATTGGCTTGCGTCGTGCATCGATCTAGGCTCTTTGATTACTCGCAACGAGTGTTGCTGCGGCAGTGCAGTTTTGGACTTCTGCTTGGGTACTGCTTCCAACTTGGCGTTGGGTGTATCAGGCAGTCTGACGCTCTGATGGGTAACAGCAGATATTTGATGTGAACCGGCTGCAGGTACTGCCTTCGATGTTATTGGAGTAATCTCAACAGCCTGTGCCGTTGATGTTGTAATTGCCGTTGTGGTTGACGGTGCTGATCGTGCTGAAGGAGCGCCGCCAGGTTCAGCAGTTGCAGCATCATCAGCAGGTGGAGCTGGTGGAGTAATTGAATCGGGTTGACTATCCTGGGCAAAGGTTGTGCCAACTAATTGTGTCAGGCCCAGAGTGGCGAGTACTTTTCTAAATGTTGACGCTGGCGGGGGCGGTGGTGGCGGTGGCGGATTAGGCGAGACTATGTTCTTCATCAGTCTGCTCATTCCCAAAATTTGTGCACCAGCAATGGAAACACTTGATCGTTCTGGAAAGATATTTTGAGAGAGAATCCAAGTGAATTATTTAAATATTTTCCATCAACACTAACGGTATTCGTTCTAGCTTTCTCTTACGGTATTTTTGACTGTCTGGACAACTTTAACATCGCACTATTGATTGACTATCGCATAAACTATCGGCCGATCTTGGTTATCCTGTAAGATATGACAACCAAAATTAAACTACCTTGCTTTCATATTGATAGGTACAGACTGTATGAAATACATTCAAATTTCGTTACTCTATTGTGTATTAACTATCGACTCATTACAGATTGGTTTATTGTCGGTACCTAAGCTATAAAAGAGAAATATCGCTTCGTTTTGTATCTAATATTGAAACTATCGGCCGATCTTCGTAGTTATCAAAGTTATCGCAACGAAATCAACGGAAACTAGCTTTTGCTGTTTTATATACAAACTAGTTCAATTTTAGCAACATCGGACCACTATATCCCATAAATATCGGCTCACTATATCCCTCTATCTCTTTGAGTGCCTACCTGCCAATACTTGTATATATGTTAGACTTACGTGACGATTTCGAGGGGTCTTTCGAGGAGTCTTTCGACTTCAGCGCTGGCTTAGGCGGAATTTTGATTTCTGGCTTATCCTCTGTCTTCTTTGACCGCGTTTCGTAGACCTTAGACGGTCGGACCATTGGGAAAGTTTTGCTACCAGGTATGACCCTTCTGCTTGCTTCGCTTGCCAGCTTCTTGACTCGATTCTTGAACTTCTTGCTAGACGACGAGACTGTGCTAATGCGACTCCCTGCACGCGACAACTTTGGCGATTTCGCCACCACTGTGGTTGTCGATGGCGGTGAATCCACTGTGAATGTGGTGGTTCTCGACTGTGGTGAGCCGAGTGAAAAGTTCTTCGTTGACTTTGAGCTACCTTGTGTTTTGCCCAATATGCTCGTTGCTCCAACAGTCTTCGATAGATTCATGGAAGCCATTGATGTTGCTTGTTTTATTTTCGCTGGATTAATGCGAACCGATGGTGATTTGAATGCGCTTCCTCTGGCCGACATGGCCGATTCCGAGCTTTTCTTCAGTTGCCGTTGCGCCCTGTAAATACGCTCTCTCTGCGCATTCTCGGCTATGCGAAGCTCTTGATTTTGTTTCTTCAACGTTTCGTGCAGCACGCGCATCTCCTGCGTTAGTTGGATGCGACGCAGCTCCAGTGCCTGCAGCTTCATGTGCTCCTCCTCGAGTGTGTCGAACAGTTTCATGAACACGTTCGTCATACTCTTCATGTGCGCTGCGCCGGCGGGCTGCTTCCTCTGTCCGGAGGTGGACATGTTTCTTGTTGGGCTTTGGGGCTGTGATTGCTTAACGGGGGCAACCCGATCTGTACCAGCTCCACCACTGCTCGCTTGTCAAACGTTTAGTTTAACAAGGCATGAGAATATAAATCGATTTTGCAGAATGGAGAAAAAACTATTTTTGGAATTTAGAGAAGGAGAATCCAAAATGTGTTGAGACTTATTTGTTGTGTGTCTACTTAGGTTCTGTTTGAATTGTCAAGTTGGCAATGGCAGCGCCTACTTTGGTGTGGAGAGGGTAGTTGGGTGTTGTGGGGAACTGGAAGGGAACTGGAAGAGACTTCAGCGAGGTTTCTTACTAGTGCGGCAGGAGAGAGTCCTTAGTCAGTTAGACCCTCACCCTTAGAGGCAACTGACTTCAGCGAGGTATCTTTCTCAGCCAGAATTGATCAGTTGTTGCTGTCTAATTTTAATTAACCCCTTAGTCTGATATTCTAAAGAGCAAGAGGGTCGTAGGTCACTTAGACCCTCTTCCTCACTGAATTACTATTAGACAAACGACCTAACCAGTTTCCGTAGTCATCAACCTGCTTTCTTCGACTTACTTACCCTTAATATCTTTGGTTTTTCTCAGCTTAGGTATCTATTAATCTCTTAAATATCAATCGCTTCGTTGTCAGCACCTTCTGTAACAAGATTCTTCTCGCCAAGTGCTACCAATCACCTGCTCCTGCTGCCAGTGTGCTCTCTCCTCCTCTGCCTTCTGCTATCTTTATCTTTCTACTTCCTTTCTACCTGAACCCAGTTAAGCCTTTTTTACGATCTACACTTCAAGTAGTCGCTTCACTTTTATCTTTATTCACTGCACTCTCAACTCGAATCTCGCTTGTTTCGATACGCCCACTAAATGTTTGCTGGGAGTAAAGGGTTGGGGTAGGATTGAGGATTGAGGGTTGAGGGTTGCTCGGCGTTGTTTGCCTCATATTTTGGCAGACAAACTTCAAACTATTGTTGTCCCAAGTCAATGAACTGGCAAAAGCGCCTAATATTCACACACACAAACATACACATACTCGCCTTATGTGTGTGAGAGGGACTGTGTGTGTGTGTGTGTAGGAGTTTCGCTGTGCATTGTGCGAGGCTCCGCCGACTATATTAAAAGTCTATTTTTTTGGCAAGACAATAAACTTGCTCTAGCCGACGACCAGTTGCCAGATAGAGAGAAAGAGAAAGAGAAGGAGAGAGAAGGAAGAGGCAGCGAGGGGTGCAAGGAAAGTTCTCTCGCAGCAGATAAAGTACGCGACGCGTCTTCAGTTGCAACAAAGGCAGAGCGAGGCAGCCATGAATGAATGGGCCAGCAGGTCCTCCAGCTACTACGTCGGGCTATTGTTCTACATCGCGAAATAGCGCACATAAAAAGCCAAAGAATGGGTATAAATGATAAAAAAAGCAAGCAAACAGAAGAAGGAGTAGAAGCAGAAGAAGAAGTAGGAGCAGGAGAAGTAGCAAAAGAAACGCAAACGAAATGAAACGAAGCGCACAAAACTGACAGGCAACTGGCAGGCAGCAGCGAAGGCTGAGCAGGGGCGAAGAACGGTGAGGGAAAGGGGGGTTCAAAATTGGAATGAAATGCCATGCCAAAGTATCTTTGCTTGGCACGCTGCTTCCTCGCAGTCCCCCGCCTCCAGCTCCCTCTCTCCCTCTCACATCACGAACCGCGCCCCAACAATGTGCGACTGTCAATTTCAGCGACATTCACGACGTTGCGCCGGCGAAAAGGGTTAAAATGTTTCATTGCCTTTGCCGAAGACAACATATGCCAATAATTTACGCAATTTAGTCAAGCAGAGGAGAGGCAGAGAGAGAGAGAAAGAGAGGAAAAGGGGTAAACAACTTCAGTGCGAACAGAATTTGTGTAGGCGCCTTGACTGGGCAATGAGTTGGGCTGGACTAGGACGGCAAATGAGAAGGAGAAGGAGACTAAGTCTCGTCAATGTGGGGGTCTAACCCCTTGTTGGGTTGTGCCACCCACTGAAGGGTTAACAACCACTTCCGCACAGCACCCAATACAATACACAGCACCCTCTGCCCCCGCGGCACACTCCTCCTCCTCTATCTATGCCGAATTGATGCTCAATTTTATATTTTAAATGTTATTCAAATTGTGTCACATTTCTCAGTGTAATGGCCCGGAATCGTATAAGAATGTGTCGTAAGGGTTTGTCTCTCTCTCTCTGTCTGTCTGTCTCTCTGTCCGTGCTGCCTTGTGCTTGTTCTTGTGGCATGTTTTGGACACAGCAATCCCTTAGCCTTTTCTTATTTATTGTCTGCCATTTTGGCAAGCCAGCAAAATCGTTGTCCGGAAAAGGGCAGAAAGAGGGAGAGAGGGAGGGAGCGTGGGAGAGGGTTCTGAGAGGGTGCTGTGTGTGGAAGTGGAAGAAGCGGGCAAACCAAGCCGTAGAAATGCACGACGTGTAGTTCAATAAGCAGGCGATTTAACAGCGCTAAGCTAATTAGCCGGCAGAGTAGGAGTAGCTGGCACTGAGACTGATGAGACAGAGAGGGAGAGAGAGAGAGAAAGAGAAGGGAGTGGGGGTAGTGGGAAGTTGGAGTCACTGTGGTGACCCCAAAGGTCGCAATGTGGTCAGTGCACGGAAATTGCGTCATTAACAGGCCGCTTAACGAGCCTTCTACTCGCGCTCCCTTCCTCGCTCTCTCTTTCTCTCTCTCCCTTCCTGTCTCGCTCTCTTTCTCTCAAGTGGAATGTGGGTTAAGCTCTCTGCGGTTACTCGGCTTGACTGATGGCCCAGACGCTTTACCAAAAGCGCTGGCCGAGGCTTTGATTTCAAGGAACGTAGAGAGAGAGAGAGAGGGAGAGAGTGGCAGGGAGAGCGGGAGAATTAGAGCCTAAAAGATTGTAGGCCAGATTGATGACAGGTAATGGATAGCCAAGGCTGGAAACCCTATAAAGATTGATTAAGTCCAAGCACAACACGATAAACAAAAGATCAAGCAAGGAAATAGTGCTAGATTAAGTGGGGTTTTGATTAGGTGCAGAAGAATAAAGGAAGTGGGGAAGATGGAAAAAGAAAGGGAGAGAGAGAGGAAAGAGAGTCAGAGATGATTAGAAGAAAGCTTCTTAAATGAAAGTCTAGAGAGATTTCTTGAATCAACCTCTAAGGAGATAAACTAGATATGCCAAGGTTGCCAAGTTGATCTATCAAAGGGAAATGGAAACGAGAAAAAGAAAGAAATATAGAAAAAGAAGAGAGAGAAGGAAGTAAAGAGACATTCCTAGCGCAACAACTGCAATAAAACCTTTGAGATCTACACAATGTTGTACTCAATGTTCTCAAGCAATATCCCGACTAGATAATCTGGAGACCTCTCAAGCATCGAAGGATACTCGAGAAAGCGAAACCTTTAGGTAGTTTCGAGTGATATGCGAAGTACTTTCTCAAGTTCTCTTGCAGAGCAGCTGAAAAGAAAAGACCTACTCCGCCCCTGACTTCCTTGAGGAACCGTAACTGAGGACGTATGTGTAAGACAACCCTCACTTCCCTCAACCCGTACCCTTCTGTTGGTGGGTATCTCTTTCAAGTTGTTGTCTGTAATTGAAGCTTGCCAGCCCCGAGGGCGGCTGTGCCACAGTGCCTTGTCTTGTGTGCCGCCTTGTGGCAGGGTCAGCTTTTTGAAGTTGCCTAATGAGTCGTCGTCGTCCACTTGAAGTATTCAATTCACTTGTTAGTTTTTCCAGGGTAGCCCAGAGAGACAAAGAAGGGGAGGGGAGAGAAGTACAACAAGGGCGAATGTGTTCGTCTGTCTGTCTGTCTGTCTCTCTCTAAGTTGGGCCCCGAAGCCTGTTCAGGCTAATTGGACAACACCATGTTGTTTTCGGCAAGTGAAAGTGATGTGCGGGGCAGATCTCAAGAAAGACAAGAAGGGGTGAGAGAGAGAGATAGATAGAGAATGGGGGGAACGCCGCAAGCCAAAGAAGAAAATTCTCCCGAAAAGAAAAGCCACAAAAAATGCGAAAAACCAAAAAACATGAGCAACATAAGACACACGGCTAATCAGGCACACGCCACGGCTAATGCTCCAGTCGAGAGCCAAGGCAGACAAGAAGCAGTAGAAGAAGGAGAGAGGGGGAGAAGGAGAAGCAGGAGAGAGGGGAAGACAAGCAACAGCGTCGCCAAGTCAGAGACAAAAGTCAAAAGGCAGCGGCATCAATGCAAAGACTCGACTGAACTCTCGCTACAGTTTCATCTCTCGTGCTCTCTCTCTCTTTCTCTCTCTCTCTCTCTGTCTATCTTCCGCCCACTGTTGCTTCTGCTTTTGCCAGGCTCTTAACATATTTTTGGGTTCGCTTGTTCGACTCGTTCCATGTTTCATTCTCAGTTGCCTCGCTGAACTTTCGGGCGCACTTTTTATTTCAAACATCTTTTTAGAACTTTTTCTCCCTCCCCCTCTCTCTCTCTCTATCTCTCTCTGCATCTCTTTCTGCGTGTGTGTGTGTGCCATGATGCTGCACAAAAAACTTCCGACAACAATTCTGCAAACGCAAGCAGGAAAACATAAATCTGGCTAAAGCTAAAACGCAAACTTTTAGCTTGAAAAAAAGAAGAGAATAAAAATCTCGCTCCTTCCCTCCCCCCCTCTCTTTCTCTCTCTGTGTCTCTGTCTGTGTGCGTGCAAGTGATAGAGCGATGCCCCTGGCAGATTGTAAGTTGCTTGAAGAGGGGGTGGCAGCTGGGGAGTGGAGCAGGGGGGGGGGAGTGACAACGGCAGCTTGGTCATCGCTTGAGGTTGACTGCAAGCAAGTTGCCGTGGGGCAACCAAAGTGAAGTGACCCAAGCGACCAATTCCAGGCGACCTTATGTGCCACAGCAATATATGATATGCCAAAATTGTAGCCAGATCAAAGGGAATTACAAGCTGAAGAGGAGAGTGGGGAGATGGGAAGGGGGTTGAAATGAAGGAGAGACTGTTCTTGATAGTTTTTAATTAGGTGTGCGGAGTATGTGAAGTTTACTTTCTTAGGTTTTAAGTGAGATATGGACAAGATGTGTAGGAGATATAGGTTATAGATATGTGTTGTATAAGTATAATTATTGAAGAGAAACTATGCTAAATCTTGCACATATAGAAAGGTATACGGGTAAAAGTTATGTTGATCTTAGTTGCATACAAAGCTCATCTGAGGAACTTAAGGAAAACTGTTCTTCAACTAACTAGATGTGAAGATACTTTATTCCTTTTAAATGCTGAAATCCTTTGAAGTATTTCTATATAAATTACAAATGTCTATTTCTCTTGAGTTTAAGTATAAAGAGTCTAGCTTAATTAGGTCTAGTTGTATTAGGTCTAGTGCGATATCTTTCTCTTACTAAGATCTTAAGAGTTCTTTGTCTTGAGAGAGTTTAAAACTCATCATTACTTAAGGCATACCTGCTCCTCAACCAACTGAGCTATAAAGTACTTCAAAGTACTTCAGTTTCCTTTCTCTTTCCATATCTATAGATACGTTAGGTCTAGTTAGGTTCCTTAGGTCCCTTAGGTTCCTTAGGTCCCTTAGGTTCCTTAGGTTAGCTATCTTTGACTATATTTTCTTCATGTTTTCTATTCATAAAAATCTTCTTAGCTCTTGCTTCTAGATTTGTACAGAGAGTTCTTTACTTAGTTATGAAGTTCTGCATATTATCTAATATATCTTAATGATATATACCTATATAGTTTAGTAGTATATCTCCCATATCTCTCCCGTATCTTTCCTTAACGGTTCACTTAACCAACAATGTCTGAGTAGCTGAGCCAGCTGTGGCTTAGGCTCCTTTTGCTACCTATCACTTTCACTTTCTCTTCTTTTCTTCCCTTCCCCAACTCTGTCTTACTTCACTTCATACTCTTTCTACTTCTTTATTCCCTTCCTTGAACTGAGAAAAGAACATCTGCCTGTGCTCGATGGGCAGGGCAAGTTCATTGTTGGAGAACCCTTTTTGGTCAGCCTCGACTGCTGAGGCAGAATGGGGGGAAGGGAGCAATCCAGCAAGGAGTGTTCCAACAATTGTGTGCAGAGACTGGTTCTGTTATCCACTCTGCTGCTGTCCCCCCCTCTTCGACCCTGTGCTTCCCTCTTGCTCTGCTTGGGTTTTGTTTTATGCTTCTATTTCTTTTTAAGCAAATGTCCACAATTCGAACATTTGAAATCCAAACAGGTAACTTTTATGCCACTGACGTGTGCGTTCTCTGTCAGTGTCTGCTGCACACATATGTGTGTGTGCGAGTCTGTGTGTGTACGGGTGTGTGTGTGCGCCTGACTGCCATTTGGAGCTTGAGCTTGAAATTTTGCAACATGCCTTCGACATCTCATGGGTATTTTTACGACTATCACACACTGTGGTCACCAGCAGCAGGGCAACCCCCCCAGCCGAAAAACCCGTTCAGGCGGCTGCTCACTTCTGTTCAACTCTCTACCCCCCTCTACCTCTCTCTCTGCCTCTCTCACTACTTCTCTCTGTGTCCCTTTTCGCGTTTCTCTAACCATTTCTGCTGTTTGTCCACTGACCGCAGACGACAGAGAGACACAAGAGACGCTGCTGACTGTGTTGCTGTTGCAATGTTGCTCTGTCCTTGCCCCTAACAGTGTTGCACAGCCAGTGGCAAACTGCAAACGCAGCAAATTTTGCCATTTTGCCCCACTGTGCGCAAGTTTTAAAGCGCCCAAAAAAGAAGGAAAAAAGAATGTTAAGTTGGCTTCCGCTTTAAATGGATTTGGTCAAGTGCTGGACAGCAGAGAAGAGACTGTGGCAGTGCAAGGAAGGGGGAGAGGGGCAGAGTGTGAGGGAGAGTGTGGAGCAAGCGAAACAGCAACAGCAGAGAAGATAAACCCGGCAGCTAAGTAACAAGATGATGGCGCACGTGATGCGCTGCTCCTGAAGCTGCACTTGACGCCCACCACAAGAAGACAAAGTGGCAGAAAAGAGAGAGAGAGAGAGAGAAGGGAAGAGAGGTGAATAGGAGAGAGAGACAAAGAGAGGTTGAAAGAGAGAGAAGGGGAGAGAGAGAGAAGAGGAGGTGTGGCAGCTTTGGACTTGGCTGATTTGCCGCCAATTAGCAGCTAAGTGGATTTGTTTACCACAAGCCATTTCCATTTGCATTCCAGCTAACACTCCCCCCCTCTCTCTCTTCCTTTTCTCCTTCCCTGTAACTCCCCCTTCCCCTCTCCAACTGCCTTGATGTCCTGCCATGTGCTGCCGGCGCGGGCGCTACGTGCCAAGTCAAAACTCGCAGAGCAATATTTATATCGATAAACAAAATATCTAAATGGGGCAAAGCGGGGCGTGGCAAGGTAGTGGAAGGGGGGGCAAGTGGACTATGGCGTTATCTGGCAGCCACACAGCAGTTTCGAGGCTTACGGGCCTAATCTACGTGGCATGCGTGTACGTGCGAGGCCAAAAGCTTGAAGAGAGCGAACTGGAGTCGAGTTAGAGAGGTTAGCTAAAAGGAAGCAGTGCACGGGAGAAGGGGCAGGGGAAGGGAGAGGGTAGGGGGGTGGCGACTCTCGAGCGACTACGTGGCCAGGCGAACGAGACAAGTTAAATCGTTGCGTTATTGATGGCAAATGTACGTGATAGGCTCACAACGTGAGCTGCCCTCGCTGCCGTCGTTGCTGCCGTTGCTGCTGCTGCTGATGATGATCGGCTTCATCATCATTATCGTATCGTATCGTATCGCATCGTATCATTTGCTACCTCTCTCTGTCTCTCTCTCTCTCTCTCTCTCTCTCTCTCTTGCGACGACAACAGCTTTCAACAACAATCGAGCCCACCTGTGCGCCATGCTGAGCCGGACGAGACGGCGACGACTAAAGAAATTTAAGCGCATTACAAACTTTTCTGCCCATCTACCCCCGCTGCTGGCCTTGTCCCCCTCTTCCTTCCCCCTCCCTCTCTCTCTTCCCCCTCTCTCACTCCCTCTCTCTCTCCTGCTTGCATAGTCGCGGCATTGTTTGTAAAAAGTTTAGCCTAGCTTTGGGTAAGCGAAACGCTTTTAAGTTGTCAAACAAAGCGCCTGCCAATACAATCCTCCCCCCCTCTCCCTCTCTTGATATGGATAAATATCTACTTATATATATATATATGTATATATGTATACTATATAGCTGGCGACGTGGCTGTACTTAGCTTAAAGTCAAAGCGGCGCGTAAACAGTTTAGACAAAAAAGAGTAAAGTGGAAGGAGGCAGCAAGATGGCAAGAAAATAGAGTGAGAGAGGGGGAGAGAGAGACGGAGAGTTGTCAAAGAAGGTGCTGCTGTTTATGCTGCCTAATGCGATTGTTCAGTGCAATTCTTTACCTATCTCCCTTGACTTTGCTGCCTCTTCCTCTCTCTCTAGTTCTAGGAACAGAATCCTTACTCAGCTTATCAGTCTCTAGTAGCTGCTTAGGCTTTAGCTTTCCTTCTCTCCATAACTCTCTCGCTCTCTTTTGATCTCTCATTCTCTCTTGCTTTCTCTCTCTCTCTCTTGCTCGTATCTCTTACTCGCTCTCTTTATCTTTCCAATATTTACATATAAACTTCTAACGCAGCTTCTACTTGAAGTTTTTCTACATTTTGTTTGAAATTTTTCAAAAGTTAAAGCAAGAACTCGTTTATCTTAAGTTAATCTAGTCTATCCATCTTTTGCTTACCTCAAGTAACACCCCTTTATAATCCTTCTAATACTTCTGACATGCATTTAAGTCTTTAATATTGCAAATTGCCTTGAAGTTCGCTGAGGTTTATCAAAGTCAGCTTAGGTTTTCCCTTTCTGACCCACTCTCTCTGTCTCTCTCTCTCGCTCTGCCACTTGCAATACACCGCAGAGAGCATAGTTAATTAACTTCCATTTCAATCAGTTTCTTGCTTAACCCCCCCTCTCTCTACCCCTCTCATATGCTGACTCATTTGTTGAGCAAAAGTTTAATTAGGTTTCACTTTTGTGGCTCATATATCATCTGATATATCCACTCTCGCTGCGCTACGACTTTTCCAATAGCAAAATAATTTTACAGTTACGAGTATTTTTTTTGGTTCCGTCCCCCTCCTTCCTTCCTTCTCCTCACCCCTTTCACGAAGGGAAGTTAAATGATAAAATGGCGAGAGAGAAAAAAAAGAAAACAAAATAAGCAAAGTTCAGTTCTGGCGCAATATACGCGCTCTGAAGAGGTACTTGAAAGGGAATTGCCCCACATAAGGATCGACAGAGTGTGCATAAGAGAGAGAGGGAGAGTGAGAGAGAAGGAGAGGGGAACAGGCGTGTGTTGCCAGGGTTACCAGCAGCACGCGAAACCACACAAAACACGCGCCTGCAACTGACAATTAAACATTTAATTAAAAATCAATTAAAAACGTATTTTTGCAATTGCGAAAAGTGAGGAAACAAAAAAAAAACACGACAGAGCAAATAAGAGCAGCAGAGCAACTACACTGCACTACAAATATACGTATGTATATATATACACAAATGTATATGTATGTGTTATATATACGCACATATTTCTATCAATCGTTTCTGTGTTCATAACTCTTGGTGGCATCAAATGCGAGTTTATTTTTGCCGCATTTCGCTTTACGATTTCGTGCGTGTTCGTGCTTTTATTTTATATATTTTGCAATACCCTGTAGACTGTGCATGTGTTGGTATAGTTAGGGTACAAAAAGAATTTATCAGAAAGAGAGCAAACAAAGTGAGCTCTTGTGGAATTACTTGGCGTATTCTTATGTTCTTCCAAAGTAATGAAGCGTTTTATATGAAGTTAAGACAATCGATAGTTTATGCGATAGTCGCTGACGATGATTGTGACGATAGTTGACTTTGCTTTGACTTGATTTGATTGGGAATTCTGAAGTTATCTAAGGGAAATCTGTATAGAAAACTTCCAGTAGTCTCATAATTGAAATCCTTTTAATCCCTTAGCTTATGTGCGATAGTATATACGATAGTTCATAACGCAAGCATGTACAATAGTTTACAGCAGGTTGTGTAGCTACTTTAAGGAAATTTGACAAAAGAAACTTTTATCAGTTGATATTGAATACAAATTAGATTGCTTTATTCGGCAAAGACTGTCAAGCGATAGTTTCTAACGAGAGTATTTACTAGAATAGGCAACAGTTACAGAATTTTCATAAAGGAAATTATAGAACTAAATTTCTGTGACATTTACAGGGTATTTGCTAGTCAGAGTCACTCTCTACAGCCACAGCACTTGCGTTTACTTGTTTTTTATTATATTTATTGGAATTGAAAGAGTATAATTTAATTAACGTGTCGTGCTTTATGTGCGTGAACAGATACGGAACAGCCACAGATGCAGCCACAGATACAGCTGCAGATACAGATATAACTCCAGCTACAGATAGAGATGCAGCTCCAGCTACAGATGCAATCATAAATTGCATAGATGGATAGCTCGCATAGATGGATGGATAAATGAATGGACAGTGAGTGTGGGTGAATCGTTCTGTGAATGAGAGTTCGCGGCGGCAGCTGCAAATGAACTGCAATCAGTGAGAGGTTGCAGCTGGGATAGAGGGGGGGACAGGGGGAGCTATGTGTGCGGCGAGTGTCGATGAATTATGATGGGTTCCTGCGTATAAATACAACATGCGATTATTATGTCTGACGGTTTAATTGGCCAGCTGTGCATGTGTGTGTGTGTGGGGTGTGCGAATCAAACTGAATGAAAGTGACGAGTTCGCTTTTATTGATTTTCCGTACACCCGATGGCAACACACCCATTTGCACTGCAAGTTAACCCTTTGAACTTGCACCTCTGCATCGCATCGTTTATCATTAAAATGCAATTAAAATTGACATGACATTTGATTTACAGCACGAAGACGAGCCCTGATATATGCTACAAGAACATGGGCCCTACCCAGCGACAACTCTACTTGCCCCTCCCTTCTCTCCCCTATTTCCCTGTCTTAGATGCGTCGAGCAAAGGATTCAAATCAAACACGGTTGGGTCATGTTTACTTGCAGTCTGTCACTGCACTAGCTCCTCTAGGGATTGAGAGGGGTGGGTGTCTAAGAGGGTAGGGGAGGTGAAGAGGGAAAAAGACAATGTGTTAAATGCTGGTATAGTGCTCTGATCTGGATGTGCTTGAGGTCATTGAAACTGCTTAACCTGCACGAAGGAGAGGTGAAGCCCTTTTGTGTTTCATTTCATTGTTGCATGTGTGGTAAATGAAATGTGAGATTGTTAATTGCCAGCCAATTTCATAATTCATTGTTTATTCGTTGTACAACACTTGAAGCACACTTCAGAGTGTTTCATTGCCATTGTTTCAATGGAGTTATAGCAATTTTAGTATTGTTCAACGCTTAAGTCTCTTAAAAGAGTTTTATTTCTATTGTTTTAATTCTTCCATGTAGTTTTAACTTGTGAAACGCTTTCATCTTTTCAGAGTCTCTCAATTCCATCGTTTCAATCTAGTATTTAATTGTACAGCACTAAAATATGTAAAAAGTATTTCGTTTCTATCGTTTCAATGCAGTTTTTTCTTATGCAACACTTAAATATCTTAGAAGTGTTTCATTTTCTTCGTTTCAATGTTGTATTTTATTGTGAAACACTTAAATCTGTTCAGAGTGTCTCAATTCCATCGTTTCAATACAGTTTTTACTTGTTTAACGCTCAAATCATTTCAAAGCGTTCCATTTCCACTGTTTCAAAGTAGAGTTTTCTTGTAAAGCATTTCAATCCACAAAATAGGTTTCGTTTCCATCGTTTCCTTCTGTTTTTACTTATACCACACTTAATTCTTTTGCTTATATTTCAATTCCAACGTTCCACTCTTGTATATTGCTCACTTACAGGAAAATTAACCTAAATCAAGCACATTTCATGCATTTCATTCAATCATTCCCCGCTGTTCACCCTTTCCACTCGTTTCTCCTACAGTCTCCAATGTTTCACTTGCTTTCATTGTGAATGTAATACAATATCTTAATATTCCTTTACAGTGTTTCTATTCCATTCGTTCCACTTGGCTCAATTGCACCACAAACATTCACTTGTCTACCTTCAACAATCGTTTAGCCACAACTAAACTGTTTCAATGTCACACATCCTCCCCGCCCCATATTCCTACACATTTCTATCATATATCCAAACCAATTCATCCCCTCCTCCCCCCCTTCCATTCATCCGTTTATCAACGAGAATTCCAATTGGATTCCTAACCAGGCGAACATTGCTAACGGCGGCCAGCCACAAAAAGGTGTTTATCAACAACAAATGCGACGCCCGCAGCAGGTGGGGACACTGGGAACAGGTGCCACATGAGGATAGAGGGAAGAAGGGGAGGGGGGAAGCTGATTGTTGGGACAAGCGATTCGATGCGAGCATTTTACGGTTATTAGAAAAAATTAAAGCGCAGCCCAATTTGCATACGATTTAAATAACAATTTTTTATGATTTTCACTCAAATTGGAAACGAGAGAACGAGCAAAGGAGGAAGAAGAGGGAAGAAGATAAACATGGAAAACGAAACGAAATTAAATCGAGGAGAAAAATGGTATAAAAAGCGTTTATGATGTGTCATATGCGGGTCTCCCACTCTCTCCCTCTCTCTCTCTCTCTCTCTCTCGGGATTGTGTGGCGTCTTATTGGCTTCATGTTGTTCGATTTCATTGTTGTTGTTGTTGTCATTGCAACAAAAGAGTCAGCAATAAAACGGTTGACATGCACAGCATGTGCTGCGGGATGCAGGGAGTCGGGGCAGGGGAGCCTATCAAACAGTTTCTTATTAATTTAAAGCGGAAAATGCAAAAAAAAAAAAGAAAAAATTAAATAAAAAAAGAGAAAATAAAGAGAAGGAAGTCAAAGCAAAGGCCGCGCACGCTTTTAATAAGGATGTGAAAAATGTTTCGCATGCTAATTGAGCGAACTGTTTAAGTACCGTTGCAATGGGTTCCCTACCGCCCCCTTCCTCCTCTGCCCCTCCA
Organism: Zaprionus africanus; assembly: GCA_018151435.1. Classification (NCBI taxonomy): domain Eukaryota; kingdom Metazoa; phylum Arthropoda; class Insecta; order Diptera; family Drosophilidae; genus Zaprionus; species Zaprionus africanus. The sequence goes on from JAECXB010000076.1 coordinate 548,494, forward strand.
CGCCACTGCTTAAACAGCCTTATCAGGCAATTCTTTGCCATATTTTCCCTTAATTACTTACACCGAAAGGCAAATTTAAAAAGCGGCAGAGAATGAGTCTGCGAAGAAGAGACAGAGAGAGGGAGAGAGAGGAGGCAGGGAAAGGAGCGAGAGGGAGAGACGGTAGAGGAGGGTGAGAACGCAGAAATCGTTGATGAATCACAGAGAGAACGCCCGCATTTATTGGAAGACGACGAGGCAACAAAAGCGCCGCAAAGACCCCCCGAATCAATGTGTGTGTGCGTGTGTGTGTGTGTATGCGTGTGTCTACATAGCATAAAAACTGAACCTCAACTCAACTGCAACCAACTCTGCCCCTCCCTCCCCCATCTCTTCAACTGCCTCTGCTCGTGCTGCCTTCTCTGTCTGATTGCAATTGGCATTGAAACTTAACACTGGGCAATGCTTTCATTTGCCAGGCACGTTTCACTTGCCTCCCTCTTCTCCTCCCTTCCTCTTCTCCTCCCTTCCTCTTCTCCTTCTCTCTCCCTCCCTCTTTCTTTCTCACACTGCCTGTCTCCTTTGCACTGGACACTGTGTGTGGCTCGCCCAGCAGAAAATTTATGGATGCAATCAAGTGCGCACATTTCATTTGACTAGGGAGGGTACTGGGTGGTAGAGTAAAGAGGAGGGGAAGAGGAGAAGAGGGGAGCCAATTAAATGCCAACCGATATTCCAGTAGACGATCGTGCTCGAGACGCTGAAGAGAGATTCGTATTACGCGAGAAAGTCTATGAAAACGGGAAGGAAGGTTTAGGTCAAGAGAAAATCTCGCAACAAATTGTTGCAATTGTGGAGAAACTTGAACAGTCATTGGGGCAAGAGAACTACTCTACCAAAACTTAAATATTTTGAGTAGTATACAGTAAATACTAATATTTAGTAAATTATGATATAATAAATAAAGCTTAGCTCAGTCTCCAAGTCAGTCGAGCTAAGAAAATCGACAGCAAAGTTAAATTTGACTTCACAAAAGTTATTGCAATTTGTTGCCTCTTGGCAAAAAGAGAAAAAGAGACAGAGCAATATCTCTTGCCCTTTCTGTAACTGTATATTGAATGAAAAACATTCAACTTGGTCGGCTCTCTTTAAATCTACTTCTCTTTAAAGTTCTGTTGTTTTTATTTTGTTCCGTCTTTGTTTTTTTGCGCCGTTTTTTGTAGCATAAATTTTTGGGGTGCGTTGTCAGAAGTTTTTGGCAGCTGCAGCGGCAAAGTAGATTAAAATCTAAATACTCACACACACGCACACACACTCGCACACATACAGACAACATAAATTTTGCACAAATAAACCGAATTAAGAGTGCAAAACAAGGCGACTAACAATAAAATACAAAGAGCGACAAAGGGAATAAAAAAACGGATTGTATGAGAGATACCCTATAAGCAAAGGCAAAGGGGTAGCCTAAAAGAGGAGTAAATAGAAATTTAAGGTAGGGGTAGCCTAAAAAAAAAGTAGAATTTAGTTGGTATTTGGTATATAAATCATAGTATAAATAGAGATCAGAAAGCAGAGCATAAAGCACCTTTATGTTATACATTCTGGTAATTTTTACGCACATTCTTCAAGATTTAGTGAAGATCTTAAGTTTGTAGATAGTTAAGGGTGTTTATAAACAATATACAAAATTTCATCATCATCAGATGGGAAACAACTTCAGTATTTAAGTATCAAACTGACTACAGGGTGCTCGCTGTTCGATTACACTGTGCTAGCGTTTTGTTTTTTTTTTGCGCAAACAGTTAAGTGTAAAGGCGCGTCATGTCAGACACACCGCAAGCGTCGCGTTGAGCGCCCCGCCCCTTTTTTTGGACCAACACTTGGTTGACTGGACTAACTTTTGACAAAATGTCGGCACGAGAAAAAAGAAGAAAATAACAAAAATATAATAGAATTTAGCAAAGCTAAAGAGGGAGAGAGGGAGACAGTCAAACTATAGACCAGGCCAGGCTGAGGGAACTCTGAAAGGGCGTGAGAGGGAGCGAGAGGGAACACAGACAGCGCCGCCACACACGGAAGCCATAAAAACTTATGGCAAAATATAAAAATTCACCCTTTTTATTGTGGCAAACAACAAAACGAAACGAAAACGAGAAATAAAATAAAATGCAAAACATTTACCCACACACGAAGGAGACAGCGAGAGAGAAAGAGAGAGGGAGAGAAAGCAACTCAAAGACGAAGCGAATGAACGCGTCGGGCAACCCTTTGGCCAACTAAACTTAAATGCTGAGTTTAGCAAAAATACTAAGAACCACAGCAACAACAAAAAGAGAACAGCAGGCACACACACACACCAACACACACACACATACACGGCATGCAATTGTTGTAAAACAAAGGAAAGGGCAATGAATACGGCAAATGGCGAACGGCAGCTGCATAAAAAAATAATAATATTAAAGTATGGCCAGGCGAGGGCAGACCAAGTTGGCATTCAGCATAAATATACCAATTGCATGGACGAAATGTAAGCAAAGGATTTGGCGTATAACAACACTGACATAATGGTTGTTTAAAGTCCACACAAGTTTGCGGTTGCGCCACAGTGTCTGTCTGCCAAATTTCATGAGAATCAAGCATGTTATAAGCCTGAACCACTTTCTGAACCGGTTCAGGGAAAGTTTATAGAAAGAAATTGGAGCTAACTTGCTTGTTGAAGAATTTCAGAGCATTTTATAGAACTTACAGCAAAATAAACGAATTATTCGCTGAGATATGCTGTTGAACCACTTTTTGAACCGGTTCAGGGATAGTATAGACAGTAATATTGAAGCTTACTTGCATATTTTGGAACTTAAAAGCGTTTTATAAAATCTACAGCAAAATTAACGAATTATTTGCTAGTATTTGCAGCTGAACCAAATTTTGAACCGGTTCAGTGAAAGAACATTCCTAAAGAATATGCATATTGAATTGCTCTAAAGCTTATAATATGATTTAAAGCAAAATATAGAAGGTTTTTGCTGAAATTTGCCGCTGAACCACATTTTGAACCGGTTCAGTGGGTTTTTAGAGAAAGAACTTACATATTGAAAAGCTCTTCAGCTTATTATAAAATCTAAAGCGCAAGGTTTTTACTGAAATTTGCTGCTGAACCACATTTTGAACCGGTTCAGTGGCAGGGAAAATATTGAAATTAAGCCCATAACGGAAATGTATTCTTACTTATGACTGAGTACTGGAAATGCACTCGAAAATACAACGCTGAACCGCAATTTGAACCGTTCCGCACAGCAAAAGGGAGCAAAAACTACGCACAAGATGATCTATTACGAGCTCTTTTTCCCCTTAGCCAACTTGAGTTCTGTCATCGAAATGGCAGCACTGCTTCGCCCTGTGCGCTGTGACAGGTGCCTCTGCCTGTCAGTGGCGTAGGGTGTAGAAGGGGTTGGGCTGAGGTGAGGGGAACCTATCGAAACTTATATATTAGCTTGTCGAAAGTAAAGAAACAGAAGCAGAAACAGAAATAAAAATTCAGTGTGCCTTCTGTTCTCCGTTGTCGTTTATCGTTTATTCCCGATATGCTTGCCACACGCTGCTGACTGCCTGCCACATGCCACATGCCGCGTTGCCTGTCAGCTGTTGTTATTGGCATATTGGTTCCGTGTGCGAAAGAGAGAGGGTGCTACGAATTACCGTTGTGCTATTACTGTTAACCCTTACCCTAACACCGATTCGACCCTAGCCCCAACCCTTTCCCTATGCTTACCTGTGCTCCGTCTCCTACTCTCTCTCTCTCTCTCTCTCTCTTACTTCTCTCGCTCCTTTTCTTTTTCTTTCGCTGCCCAAAACAGTTGTACCGCTATGCGGCAAATAAATAAACAAAGACGCAAACAAACCAGTCGAAAAACAACATACAAAGGTCCCGAACTTCGCACACAGCAGTGAGGGGTATGCGTGACTACCAGATGCGCTTTAATTCGCCAGGAGAAAGACTCTTTGTCACTTGTTTTAAGCGCAACTGGGGAAAGTGTATGAGAATTCAGGTATATTATACTGTTGTTAATACTTCGATAACAAAGAATTACTATCGATAAGTTCGATAGATTATCAAAATGTCAAAGTATTGTAGTTATTGAATGTCAAACTGAGCCTTAAATTACAGACTTTGTTTGTGGAACCAAGCAAAAAGGGGAGGAGCTTTGGAGAATTAACTTATATAAACTACTGTCAATTTATCGATAAGTTCGATAACACAAACATTCTAAACTAATTGATAAATGACTCATCGAACTAAATTTATTACACTTCATCATTATATTTACCATGGCAACTTCAATTCAACTTCATGTTAAACTTCTTTTATCGATTAATCGATAACATATCTGCATTTGCGCTCTGCTTTAATGAACTTGTTCAATTCTATTCCTTCTTTAGTCTACTATAACCCTCTCTAAAGTCTACTATAGGGTATTAGACGCGCACACACACACGCACCTGGCATTCCTTGCTGCCATCGCCGTCGCCGTCGCTGCCGATAACAGTGAAATGCAATTTTCTTCTTATGGCAGAGCGTTGATTTCTACTGCACGCGTCGCGAACTCGACAAAGCTCTCGACCCAACGAGCTGAGTACCTTGCTACCCTCTCTCTCTCTCTCTCTCTCTCTCTCTCTCTCTGTCTCTCTCTCTGTCTTTCTCTATCTGCCTACCTCTTGCTCCCCCTCTTGCCCACACTGCGCTACGCCTGCTCTCAAGTCGAATTAAATATTCATTTTGTATTGCATTTTCTTGTGCCAGAACAAGACAAGGGGAGGGCAGGTGAAGAGGGGTAGGGAGGGTGGTAGAAGTAAGTAAGGGGTGCAAGGATAGGGTAACAGGGGGTGGGTAAGGCGCAAGCACAAAGGGGGAGTGAGAAACTTAGCTGCATTTAGCTCGAGAGATTTCGCACGTGTGCATTTAACTAAGTGGCACAGTTGTTGTTGCCCCTTTGTTGTTGTTATGGCTCTTGTTGTTGTTGCTGCCTTTGTTGTTGTAGCTGGTGTTGTTTTTGTAGTGCAGCTGGCTGCGTTGTAAGGCCAGGATAACGAGCCTGCCTGCCAGCCTGCCTGTCTGTCTGTCTCTTTGTTTCTGTGTGTGTCTTAGTCTCTGTCTCAGCCTTTGCCTTTGCCTTCGCAATTGCTGTCTGCCTGCCCAGTGCAGCAGCTACTTACACACACCTACACACACACACATGCACACTCAGAGAGAGATACACTCACACACACATGTAACATTACCAGCAGCCAAATTGGAAAACAAATTAGCACAATCCTTGCGCAATCCCGCAAGCAGCAACGACGGCACCGTCGAACAGTGGAGCAAAAGCAATTCGCATGCAACTGACATTTGACAAAGCAATTACCAAAGTAACCCTTTGGTTGACAAACCTTAGAGATGGGAAAACCTGGAGCAGTAAGCATAGAGACTCACATCAAGTAGAAAGAATCTATTCTATTTCAAAAGTAGAACAAGTAAAGAATAAAAATTTATAGAATTTACAGAATATTAAGAATTTAAGGTAGCAAAATGAGGCTGAGTACCTTTAATTTCTTGAGTACAATGAATATCAGGGGTGTCCGGATTGGTTACCCCTTGAAAATGACCGTAAAGCGAATGCAAGTGGTGAAGTCGGAGTTCAATATGCAATTTATCATTCGATTGGTACCCAAATTGGATTGGGCAATGGTCTTCTTAGCTGCACACGATGTAGATCTTGGAGATGATATTCCACTGGAGCGACCAGATAATTACATGGAGGATGCTGAGCTGCTGGAAAGATTGCATCATTTGCTCCTGGAAGTTGATATAATCGAGGGAGAGCTGGACTGTCCAGCTACTGGACGCAAATTTCCAATTATCGATGGCACACCCCATATGTTCATCAACGAGGATGAACTCTTACTCCCGAAGAGTTCGACAGATTCGCTATCCCCCAAGAAATCGACAGATTCGCAATCGCCCAAGAAATCGACAGATTCACAATCCCCAAAGAAATCGACAGATTCGCAATCCCCAAAGAAATCGACAGATTCGCAATCCCCCAAGAAATCGACAGGTTCGCAATCCCCTACGAAGTCGACAGATTCGGAATCCCCCACGAAGTCGACAGATTCGTCATCTTTGTAGAGTTAAAGCACAAAAACTTTGATTAGTTTTATGTTATGTTAATTTATATATTTAGTTGTTCATCGGTTTAATGTTTCGTCGTTTAATGTTTAATAGTTTAAATTTTGCAATGTTAAACAAGTTTTAAGCATTTTTTACTCTCTTCCCCTAATCTCGTACTTCAGCGCTGTAAATCCCTGTTAACCGTTGCAACCCCCTATAGAAAACAGGGAGAATTAACCCAGAACAAAATCGTTATGCAGACGCGGGTCATTTCCATTCACTGTCGACCCTGTCGATCCCTTCCGACTTCTATAACTATTGCCCAAGGTTGTTATTCACGCTCACTTTGACGCTGAACCACCCTTTTGTAGGCGCGCTCCATTGTTTCCCCTCAGCGAACTACCCTAAACACCTCGCTACCCTCGCACTCTCTCTCTCTGTCTTTATTTCTTTCTCTTTCTTTTTGTGCCTTTTTTGAAATGGAAATCGACATCATCTCATCGCACAGGCAATAAATTTATAAGTTCTGCTAATGTGCGTTAATGGCTTGTAGTTTCGCTTTTCAAAATTTGTTTTGCGCCTTCTTTTTTCTTCTTCTGCTCTCGGTTAGTGGTTCACCCTAACCTCAATAGCTAACCCCCTCGCATTTGTATACAGTAAAGTTTTTCGTTGTTGCTGTTGTTGTTGTTGTTGGTTTTTCCTGTTGTTATTTAATTTTTCGTTTGTATTATTAGAGGTTATTATGCTAATTTCTCGCCCGGCCTTCTTAGTCCCCTTTTCCCCTTACCCCACAGCACCTTTCTGGGGAAGGGTGCCTTGTAAACTCGGACATTATGGCGTAATTAGCAATACCGTTATGTGTGTGTGTCGACCGATGCTTAATTTATGCAAAAACACTCCGAGCGAACCTTTACCACGAGGCCCCCATCGAACCGTACCGTACGGTAGCGGGTACCCTTACCGTACCGACCGTACCCCTAGGAATAGCTCAGCTTGTTAGGCGCTGCTTTTTTTTTTTTTTTTTTTTGGGTTTTGCTTGCTGCTTCGTTCTGTTTTGTTAATTTCCACATTGAGGTTATGTCGCTGCGTATCTGGACAATGTGTTAAATGAGTTGAGTATTTGCTTGTTGTCGCCCCCCTCCCTGCTGACGCCCATGAGTCAGAGACGCGAGAGTTACAAGAGTCGCCATTAGAGTTGGCTGCCACTTAGGAAATTAGCAGGTTCCTCCCCTTCTGGCCCCTCCTGGGCCACGCCCCTTGAACGAGAGAAGGATAGAGAGCATTACTAATGCGCCTTATGACGGTAGTAAAAGCTAATGAGGGAATGGGAAAGGCAGAGAGGGAGAAAGAGAGTGGGAGTGGGCGGGGAGCTTATGATCTTAATCAGTAAATTGATCCTCATGGAAGTTTATAGAGGAATTGAAGTTATGGAATGAATTTTATTGAGGCAGTGAATAGTATAAGTTAGAGTTTAAAGGTTAAGAACCTAAGTTAAATAATATATATAGTTCTATATAGTATAAGGTACCAGATAGTTTACTTTATAAGGTATTTTATACGATACTAAAATGTTCTACCTAACTTTACCTGTTTCTCTCTATTTGGTTTTTGTTTTTCCCCAACTGAAACTTTAAAGTGTTGCCACTCACTAATTTATCCATCTCTCTCTCTCTCTCCCTCTCTTTGCAGGTACGTACTTTACACACACGTTGCTGAGTCCCAAACCGAATCCTAACTCAACTTTGGCTGCTAACGACTGCAATGCGTGGTCAGCGCTGTCCAATTTAAGTACAAACCACATATCTCATATATGCACTCACACACGCACACACACACATACATTAACACACTCACACACAGTAACACTCTCACATAGTTGAGAGAGAGAGAAACCAAAAAAAGTTTCATTGCCCAAAAGTCAACTTGAAATCAACGCGCGAGTTAACTGAAAAAGTATTATGCAGTCAGAGACGATGGCAGGAGAGCGCGGAGGGTATGAGGAGTTGAGCAGAGTGTTAGGGAATGGGGTGTGGTCTCTGCATATCCGTAGTCCAGGCATACCAACACACATACATATAAATAGAGCCCAGGCAAAGCCGTATCCGGTGCGAGCTTAGCGCAACTTTAAATAGAACCACATAATTTTTTGGTCATGACTTAAAACTCACAACACACACACAGACACACACACTCGCCGCACACACACACGTATAGCTATGCAAAAGTTTCTGGACTGCCTTCATAAATGTATGGCGCCTGGCCACGCCCCCCTGCCTGCGCCCCCTTCCACCTAGGAGATATTTTTGTGCTGAGTTTACATTATCAATGAGAGGCTTTTGCGCTCTTTGCGCTTTTGTGCGGCGCGCTTGCCTAAGTAGCCACAGACAGGGACGGGGAAATAGGAGCGGGGAGCACAGGGACGTGGTGGCCTGACCAAAGAGGGGGCGGGGTGACAAGGTAAGGGACTGTGGCTTGCAGGGCGTGACGTGGCTGGCTATGAAATAACGGCACTAACGACTAACGCTGGAAAAGTAAGTAATCTACACACACACACACACACACGTAGTGGCTCTAGATATATGCATAGATACGTGCTCATATGGCTCCTTTGCTCCCATCTTTCCATCCCTCTCGCTCTCTCTTTCTCCGTCGTTGTTTGTGGCCCGCCAACAGAAATTTGTTGGGCAATTTCCAAGCCAACAAATCTCTGCAAAGCTGCCGCACTGCATCACCCTCAGCAGCAGCTGCGCCCCCTTTCCCCCTCTTCGCGCACCCATGTGTGCCTCAGCACAACCGGTTGGTCGAAACTGCAGTGTGAGCTAGTTGCGAGCAGCAATGGGTTAATATGGGAGCTAGTAGAGGGTTAAGGTGTCGATTATGCTGGCAAATTAGTAGAGGTAGAAGCAGGGAGAAGCAAAGCAGCACGGGATGTTCATTTGTTGGTTAAATAAGCAATCGATATGTTATCGAAAATTTATCGATAAATCGATAAATGGGTGATAATTGTATATACGATTTAAAAACATGAGAACAAGTTAGTATAGATGATAAGCTACGTTTATTCCAGCAAATATTGAGTCATCGATAACTTATCGATAGTTTTCTGAAAATATAATCGTCAATATTGAACAACCTTAATGCAGTTTAATACATTTGTATAATTATGCACTGATAATAGAGTCAACTTAGTGTTATCGATAATTTATCGATAGTTTAGTTAGATCATAAATGTTAATTTTGACTTTCCATGATGCAATTAAGTACATTTGTATAATAATATATTGGTCATACAGTCAACTCAATGTTATCGATAATTTATCGACAGTTTAGACTTTCTAGATTCTCTAGACTTTCTTTTTTGCAGCCTTGCTAAGGCACTCTCGCTCAGCTCAGTCTATTAACAGCAAATCGCGGTTTCACTCAGCGAGCAAGCTGAGCATGGGCGTAGCACAAGGAGGGGAAAAGGAACGAAGGCAACTTAGCTGCAGGGAGGAGAGGGGGATTAGGGGGAGGAGCACACTGAACACACATGCAGCTTGTAACTTGCACATGCAGCCAGCTGCTGCTGCTGTGGTAGCCTAACAAGGTCCAAGCGCGCACAAGGCAGACGAAGAGGAGGGGGAGGGCAAACTGATGGTGGGGCAGTGGATAGTGGCAGAGGAGAGGGAGGGGTGCCACAAACTGTCGCCAAAAACAATTTCGTTGAGATTTAAGTTCTGTTGAACAATTTCCGTTCTGGCTTGGCGACACCCTCCCACGCCCACGCCTCTGTGCACGGCCTGCACTGCTCCTTCTCCCTCTCTCTCTCCCTCTCTGTTGCCAACTGCCTTGCTGCATTTTTTGTAGCGCCAACTGGCAACTGTGTAGAAACACACACACACACACTCAGGCACACACACTCGCACAACAAAAACCACATTCATAGATAATGTGCAGCTTGGGCTTGCGGTTATTTTGTATGCTTGGTCGGTCGCTCCCCCCTCCCCCCTCACTCTCTCGCAGTCTGGCAACGCTGCCAGGACAGCAGCATCATGCCCCATCATGTGGCATGTGCCTCTTTTCACTGTGATTTGGATTCAGGCTGCGGTAGCAACAGCCGAAAACGTCGACAGCGACGCCGCTGCTTCATCCAATTTTCCGTTGTCGCTCTGTTGCCCATTCCCCTCCCCCCTCCTCCACTTCCCTTGCTGGTTGCGCTTTACAAAAATTGCATTTTTCAGCCTGTTCCCTGCCCCCGACCCCCTCTCTGCCTGCGCCTCTGCACGTTCACAACATCGCGCAAAGTCGTCGCTTTTCTATTGTTCAACCCAAAACTAAAAAACAAAGTAGACAAATTTGAAATAGTCAAAAAAACAAGTTGCTGAAAACGTTATGCCACTCCCCCTCTCCTTCTCTGTGAACCAGGCGCACCCCCTGTGGGACGCCGCTGCTGCAACAGTCAAGCAAAGTTTTTTGGGGCACGATTTTTGGTTAACGAAACAATTTTTGCATGGGTTGCGCGAAAAGTTCCTCAGCCCCAAATCAGTTCATCATCAGTCAGTCTCAGCTGGCCAGCTACCTGCCTCTCTCTCCCCACTCTCTCTCTTTTTCTCTCCTTCGCTGTCTGCCTTGTCAACTTGGCAGACTAATTTAAAAATGTGCTGAGCGCAATCTTTGCTGCCCTCACGACGCCAATGCAAACTTGGCATAATCCAAGTAAGTTCCCCCTCACCCTACCTCCACCTCTTCCCCCTCGCGCTGTTGTACACTCATTATCGGAATGGAATGCCTGGCAGTGAGGCTGACAGAGTTGCCAAGTTGTCGTGGCATGCAACTCGGTAGCAGAGTTTGTTATGAGTTATCGATAAATTACATGCAAACCAGGTGGGGCAGGGGGACTTTGTTAAAGAAATATATTAAAATACTGAAAAGAAAATAAAAAGAGAAAAGAAAAAGAAGAAACAGAGTTAGCCAGTTATAATAAAATACTGCAAAAATAGCTAATAATGCAAATCAATTGAATTTGCGTGGAGTAAAGACTAAAAAATACTAGAAACTCTGAATGTTTTGTGATAATCTTGATAGGTATAAGACATATGCGAAATTAGGCTGCCATATGCTTTTGGACAATCTAAAATACTAACAAAATACTGTTAAATGAGAGGGATAACCGAAGTAAAATACTTAAAAAATACTAGAAACAAATAAGAGCCTATATTTAACTCAGGCTAAGTTGAATTGAATTATATGAATGCATTAATACTGCAAAAATACTAAATATAATACTGCAAAATACTAAAACTATAATGACTTCACCTAGAGAGCTGTACTAATAAATTGGTACATAAAAACTTACAAATGTTGTTAGGTAGATGAACTTTAATATAGAAAATACTAAAAAATACTACAAAATACCAAAATCCAGAAGACAACTTGCTCAATTTCATTAAAGTTTGTGCATAAAAAATACTAGACAGCCGTTTGCAACATTAAGCTTAGTTTACTTATTTAAAAGACCAAAAAGATACTATTAACAGTTAAAGTTATCAAAATTAAATACCAAAATATACTAGAAATGCGTTGGCGACATCAAAATTCTTGGCAGCCTTAAGTTTCTCAGTCTCTACCCCCTCTTTTCCTATCTTACTTACGCTCCTGCTCTCCCTCTCTTTTTACCTCTCTCTCTCTCACCCTTTCTCTGTCTCTCCCGCTAGTGCATTTGTTATCTGCCTGTTCGCTTTGCTCGCACATTCGCAAACGTTGCAAAAGCCTTTCGCGTAGTTGAACTCACTTTGTGTGAGCTGCCAATGTGCGCTGGACTTGTCAGCGCAAAATCCTGTTAGACAGTGTCATGAGAGGGGAAGGGGGGGGGGTAACCACTCACGGTGGCATGCAGTGAAGTGTAACGGCAAATGTGATTCACTTGGATTGCAATCGAATGCAATTGAATGCACTCATTTCATTCATAGGCCAATTTAGAGTTGCCGAAACCGAAGCGAAAACAGAAATCAAACTAAATTAGAGCAGCACTACAAGATGAACAAGCAGAGGGAGACAAGTCAGACCAAGCAAGGATGGGGGAGAGAGAGTGAAGGAGAGAGAGAGAGAGGGAGACAGAGAGAGGGCAAAACAAAACCGTTAAGTGCAATTCTCTTCGCATTGATTGCGCACTTGATTACGATAAATGAAACGTCAACAAGAGACGACTTGACGAGGCAAAGATGCAGAAAGAGATGGAGTAAGAGAGGCAGGCACAGAGAGAGAGGAGAAGAAAGAGAGGGGCAGAGAGAGCGGGGAGAGGCAACAGAACGTGCAGTATGACTAGGCCCAGTGCGCCCTTTTTTGCAGCTTGTTGTTGCTTGTACTGATTTCTTTTGTCGACTTTTCATCAGGCACTTGCTTCGCTCTCTCGCTCTCAATCTGTCTCTGTCTCGCTCGCCTGTATACGGGGCGACAAATCACAGCGTCTCCTGGCCGGAAAATCAGTTGTGCGCTGTCTCTGTGTGTGTGTGTGTGTGTTTGTGTGTGTGTCCTGTGGCAGCTGCGTCTCAAGGCGCCGGACATGCCGTGTCCGTTTGGCTCAAGAGTTACAATTTTGGCCCCAAAACGGACACACACACACATGCACAAAAGTCACTTACACACACATGCACACACGGCACACACACACACAAGGCACACACTCACACACACGTAGGCGCCCGGGCGTATGTTTGCCATTTTGGACGCTGAGGCACTTAAGGCAAAAGGCAACGGCAAAGGACATCAGACACGGCCGGAAGCGTGCAAGCCAAAGCCTGACTCGGCCTCGGCCTCTGCCTTTGCCTCCCCCTCCCTCTTTCTCTTCACCCCTCTTTCTCAGTCTCTGTGTCTGTCTCTGTTGCATGCCACTAGAGAATTCATTCATGTTGAAATGCGCAAATTTGTTATCAACGCTTTATGCCTCATGTTGCCTCGTGACTTCAGCTTGGGCCACATACACGAGGCCCTGAAACCCCCAACCCCCCTCTCTCTCCCTCGCACACTCTTTCCTTTACTCTCTGCCCAACTACCTCTCTCTTTCTCCCTCTCTCTGTCTCTCTCTTTTGTGTTGGGCAACGCTTTGTTCATTTGTTTTTAGTCGAATTTATGGCTTTAATAACATAACAGGCAACCCTCGCAGTGTCCCTTAAAGCCGCCACGCCCCCCTTTACTTCTTTCTTCTCCCTCCTTCTGTCTGTCAGCCATTTTGTTGACCCAACAGTAAGTCTTGTTTGCGTGTGTGTGTGTGCGTCTTGTTTGTTCTTATAGCCGCCTCATTAGATTTCGATAAACTGGTTCAATGCCTGGCCAAGAGGCCTCTCAGCAGCTCCCCCTCCTTTTCTCCGTCTCTCTCTCTCTGTCCCTCTCACTCTCTCTTTCTGGCTGGCGCAAAATTTCTAAACAAATTATGCAAAAGGGCTCAGTGAATGCTTGAGAAGTTCTATGCAAAGAAAAACGCCAGCGTTGCAACAATGAAAGCAGAGCGAAAGAGATGGAAGACAGCAGAGCGTGCGAAAGAGGGAGAAAGAGAGAAAGGGATGGAGAGCCAGGGCGAGATAAATTGATGTTGCAAGTGACGCAGCTTGTGGCATGTTCGATAAATTATGCGGATATGCGACACCAGAAAGCAGACAAAGGGGGAGAGAAAGAGAGAGAGAGAACAGAGAGTGAGCGAGGCAGCAGCGATAGTGAGAGAGAAAAAGAGATAGGAGCAGAGATAGTGAGAGAGGGAGGAGATAGCAAGAAAGAGATACGGCGTGCTAACACTTTGGCCAGGCTTCAGTTTTGGCAAAACGAAACATTAATTAGAATTATCTTAAGTGTGCCGCAGTGCAAGAGAGACAGAGGGAGAGAGAGAGAAAGAGAGGGGGAGTAGGAGTAAAGAAGAAGGAGTAGGAGTGAGAAAGGCAGTCAGAGGTAGCCTAAGAGAAACACTGTGAGCGGAAGGTAGAGGGAGGCTGAGCTGTTGCCTTAAGGGCCTCTCTCTCCCTCCCAGAATGAATATACAGTGTTGGAAAAAATAATAGAAACAACACTTGCACCTGGATGAAAATCGAAATTGCTCATTATGTACAAGCACTATATGCACGAAATTGGCATCAAATAGAAGGCTGATAACTGTACTTTAATATGCGACTTGTTTCAGGTCGATTCGACCTTTGACACTTTAGCAATCTGCGTCTAAAGAAAAAAATCCCTTTTAAGCTGGAAAAAATAATAGAAACAAACGACATTTTTTTGAATATTTCCCGTTTTTTTCTGTGAATTCTTAAAAAATGGCTTGTATTCACTACTTTAAGGTAAGTCTAGCTAAGAATGATCAAATTTGTGGAAAAATTCTGTACAATTAACCTGTAAAATGAAGAAAAGGTCACAGGGGTCACTGCCCACCTGTATAGCGCAATATTGTCAAAGTTCTTCCTTATTTTTGGACTCAATGCATCCAATCCCTTTCTTTTATTACTCCTCACACGTGTTCTATCCGATTTGAGCCCGGGGACTGCTCAAACCGCTTCAATTTATTAAGTTGCTGATCTTGAACCCATGTACTAGGCAGATTCGAGGCAGGTTTGGGGTCATAACATTGTATGAACTCACATTTTACCGCCTTTTTTTCGTCGATGGAGTAGAAGAATACCTTGCAGGCGATAGTGTGTAGTCGGTCAATAAGTAAAAGACTGATTAAAAAAAATTCAGACGGGTAGTCAGCTGGGAAGGTTCCACCGCTTAGTAAGGAAAATATCGTTAAAAGGCTATGTTTCGAAAATCAAAAATAGTGCCCCAAAATTGGAAAAAAATACTGTGGTTTGATGAAACTAACTTAAATTTGTTTATATCTAATGGAAAACTATACGTAAGACGTCCAAAAACTACTGATTCCGATCTCAAGCCCACCACACCATTTGTGGTGTAAATGTCATTCTATGGAAATTATTTGCCCCTCTGTAGTTGGTGCGATATTCTTGATATAGGAACAAATGTGGGCTCCAGACTTCGTACACACACTAAAGAACGTGATGCTAAGGAAAAAGTCCGCTTAAAACGGGGGCTTATGGGGTATAATGACCCCAAACCTGCCTCGAATCAGCCTAGGCCATGGGTGCAAGATCAGAAACTTAATAAATTGGAGCGGTTTGACCCATCCCCGGACTCAAATCTGATAGATTACAAGTGAGAAGTAATAAAAGAAAGGGATTGGATGCATTGAGTCCAAAAAAATAAGGAAGAACTTTGACAATATTGCGCTATACAGGTGGGCAGTGACCCCTGTGACCTTTTCTTCATATTACAGGTTAATTGTACAGAATTTTTCCACAAATTTGGTCATTCTTAGTTAGACTTACCTAAAAGCATTGAATGCATGCCTTATTTTTGAGAATTTACTGAAAAAGACGAAAAATATTCAAAAAAATGTCGCTTGTTCGTTATATTTTTTCCAGTTCATAAGGGAGTTTTTTCCTTTAGAGGCAGATTGCTAAAGTATTAAAGGTCACATCAACTCAAAACAAGTCGCATATTAAAGTACACTTATCAGCCTTCTATATGATGCCAATTTCATACATATAGTGCTTGTACATAATGAGCAATTTAGATTTTCGTCCAGGTGCAAGTGTTGTTTCTATTATTTTTTCCAACACTGTAAATGTTTAAGCAGCATTTTATGCAAATCATTTGCTATGCCAAGACGCACAACACGCACACAGACACACACACTCGTACACATATGTATATATATTTATATTATAGCATACTTGATATATATACACATATATTCCCGCAACTATCGTCGACAAAATGGCAAAGTTTTGCCGTTGAAAAACATTTTATTGAATATGCAAAGTTTTCCCTGCGCCAAGTCGGGCCGCAGTGTATTATAAATTAATAAGCACACGCACACACACACACCAATACAGAGCCACACACACTGGCATTCATACACACACTCGTACACTGCATAAATAATAAAGTTAAATACGCTTACAAGACGCATTTTGCGGTGTCAGTTTACATTTTCGTAAACTCGAGCAAAACTAACCAACAATTTTGCATTGTGGGTGTGTGTGTGCGAGTGTGTGTTGTATGTGTCTGTTGTGTGTGTGTGTGTGTTAAAGTCCTGTGCGCCTTGGGTAACATTTTGGGTAATTTGCGCCCAAGCGTAGCATCTGCAAATGGCAACAGAAGTGCGCGAAAAGTTCAAGATGCGAACAACTTCTGGGGACAGGCAGAGTCACTACTCTCTCTCTCTCTCACTCTCTCTCTTCCTGTCTCTCTCTCTCATACTCTTCTGCCTGTCTCTCCTGCTTCACCGCTCTTTGTTTACCCCTTTATTAAGCCGCATTTAATAAGCATATGAATGCATTTGCGAATATTCATTGAATACTCAAGTGAGCCACATTTCGTTTAGGGAATTGCGCATAAATGAGGCAGAATGTGTGTGTATGTGTGTGTGTGTGTGTTATGCCTATCATCCAGTCCTTTCTGTGTTGCCATTCGTAAACGTTTGTCTACTTCTTGTATCAAATTTTTATAAACTAGCGAATTAAGCATCGCATTTATTGTCTTAGATTGTTTTACAGTTTTGAGTAAACTTAATTGTTCTTCCATTTGCTTTGTGCTGTCATTCTTAAACGTTATGAGAGCAGTATTTTTGTGGAATTAGTTGAGTCTATAAGAATTCTCATTGCTCTTTTGCATCTATTTGTTTAGTAAATCCAGCAATAGCCTCCTTTTTGCCTTTTCTGCTTTGTGCTATCATTCTTAAACGTTTCAGCAGAGCAGGCTGCACTCAAAGTTACTTAAGCTCTGTTGACACATTTGGCAACAGATCAAGTTTAAGTCGAAGTTGCAGTTATATCTACTGATTGTGTTACAGAGACACGACACACTCATCTCTGGCTCATTAAATCTCACATATTTCTCTGTTGAGTGCTGTTTCCCCTGCACCTCCCCCCTCTCTACTCAATCTCTTGCTTTGTTTGTCAACTCTATCAAAATTCCAAGAATCGCCATTGTCAACTCTGGCATTGCGCGTTGGCATTCTCCGGGAAATTTCGTGAATTTGATTTAATGGAACATCGGAATCGATATATCAACGCGCGGTTGCACGCGAAACTGGCGACAATGACAAACGGAGGCGGCCTTAACGCACTTAACCTGGTCAGATAACCTCTCTCTCTCTCTCTCTCTCTCTCGTATTCTGTTTGCCTCTCCTTCTCTTTCTGGTATATGTGGGCTGCGAAACGTTGGAATGTATCTCTGCCTTTAGCCACATACATTTCCATGTTGTCCGACGATGATTTATTCGTCTCGACTTTAATATGAATCATTTGCTGTGAGTGTCACCTCCTTTGTTTTGATTTATCACTCACTCGAATGCCAAGGAACAAAGAGGGGGAATCTTTAACATTTATTATTAGTTGGAAATTGGAAAACCTGTAAAAAGTAAATGAAATAAATAACTAACCCTCTTTCTGGCTCTCGCTTCCCTTCTCCTTCGGCAACTTAATTAAGACAACGAATGCGACCTTAAAGCGTACACAACAAAAATTAGTAACAGAATTTATTACATGTCTTGGCGACAGTCCTTCCTCTTTGTGACGCTCTACCTTTCACCCTCCTTTTCTCTCTCTCTCTCTTTGTCCTTCTCTTTTTCGAATTCATTCAGCGGCAAAACTTGTCAATGCATTGAGCAATTTACGCAACTTTATTCGACCATTTGCAACAACACACACTGCAATTGAGTGCACTCGTGAGTGTATTCATTAAATGCAGCACAAGAAATTGAAGCTAAGAACTCAATGATGCAATAAGGTGTCAATTGAGCGTAAGCAGAGCGGAAACAATGCAGGTAAAAATGCAGAAGATTTCTAATGTGAAAAGGCCGAAAAATTAATTGAAAAACAATTGAAGTGAGAAGGAAAGAAAATTAAAAAATTCGATTGTATTTTGCTAAATTGCCTAACAAATAGGATCAAGAATATTGAAATGCAATTAGAAAAGAGTCGAGAGAAGGATATATAAAGTAGACTTAGAGAAAGCGAGATATAAATTGAAGGAAAGAAGTTTTATATTTCTCTAAGCTGCCTATACTCGTATTATGAGAATTATGGCAGCTTGGAGTCCAGTTAAGTGCCTTCATGACCTCTCTTGATGGTCCAAGGCAATGAGAGGTTTCTTTTTAGAAAAAAAGATACAGAAAAGTTAATGATAATTTTCTCAAGCTTAACAAATCATTCCAAGATATAAATAACCCTATAAGCAGCTCAATCTCTAAGTGGGCGCCCAACGTCGGCCACAGCAAAATGCTTCAAAATTGTAGTGTAGTGTGTCGGCGACTTGCCAACAACTTTGACAATGACAAGCTGCACTCAATTTGCATACAGTAAACAGGCAACAACAACAACTACAAAAAGACAACAACAACCTGAAACAACGTTGATAACAAGGCAGAAGTAAACGAAAAGGCAAAGTTGTCTCCTGGTCGCGTAAGGCACTAAAAAATTGACTGTCAATGGGGAAAGTTAATGCAACTAATGACAGCAACGGCGTCTCATTGGCAGTGTCTCCCTTCCCTCTCCCTCCCCTCTCTCTCTCTCTCCCTTCCCTCTCTCTCTCTCTCTCTCTCTCTTTCTCTCCCTCTGTCCCACTGTATATTCAGTTTGCCATTCTCATCCGTTTGTCGTCACCTTTTGCCAAGGTGGCAGCTCATTGGCCCATTTGGGCTGCAACTCACCTGGCTACCCTGGCTGTCCCCTCTTTACCTCTCTCCCTTCCTTGCTCCCCTCGCCTTCGGCTAGAGCTTGATTCATTCGGCGACACTCACTCAATTTCTTGCTGATAAACAAATTGAATGTGGATTTGGATACCTTTTGCCCAAGCGGAGTGGGAGAGGAGAGAGAGAGGGTGTATTGGTTGGGCAGACAACTCCCCCGGGGAGTTTCGCATACGAAACGGAATAAAAGTTGAAAGCGAATAAATAACGAACGCAAAGCAAGACGCCAACAACACAGCACAAAACAAAAAAATAAATAAATAAAAAAAGCGCATTGATTTATTTCAGTCAGTTTGTTGTTAACATTTTAACGATTTTGTCCTTGCGTTTTGGTCTCTTCTTGCGCTGCTGCTTCTTCTTCTTCTTGTGCTGCTTCTGCTTCTTGTACCTTTTGCCTTCTTCGTTGTTGTTGCTGTTGTTGTTGTTGTTGTCTCCGGTGTCTGTCGCTTAGCCAAATTGCTGAACATTAGTCACCGATTGACAAGGCAAGCAAAGAGGCCCAGAGAGGTCCCAGCCCAGCAGAGAGAGAGAGAGAGAGTGGAGGAGGGGAGGGTCCCAAAGCCAGTCAAGCATTGCGATACCCTCCCCCCGCCCCCCTACACTGCAGTGCTACCTGACTTGGCCATATACAAATCAACTAATTTCCAACTTGTCGATACTTTAATGAAAAAAGCGGGAGAGGAAGGAGAAGTTGAAGAGGGAGAAGGAGAAGCGGCAGCGAATAAAAAGAAACAGAAACCGTAGATAGCAGCGAATAATTCTTATTCTTTGGCTACCGTTTGTACTCCCCCCACTCTTTCTCTCCACTCTGCTCTCTTTCACCTACTCCCCGAGCGGCATTTGTCATGGGACTCGAGCGGGCACTCTGGCTAATGAAAGAGAAGGAGGAGGAGTAGGAGGAGGAGTTGGAATAGAAGGAGGCTGGACAGCATCTACCTGCCTATTGACTAACCTCAGCTGTTGTTGTGCTACCTCTCTTCCACTCCCTCTCTCTCTCTCATTCTCCCTCTCCTCCTTCCTTTCTGCTTTGCTGACCCTTGAGCAGGCACTTGATTAGCACGCATGAATCATAGCTCTGATATCGCCTGAATTTGCATTAGCGTAGAGGGTACTCAAAAGAAAAAGCAATTAGATAAGCCACAGCGCGTGAGTAGATGGGGGGGCAACCCTAACGGGTGCCTAACTCAATAGCTTAACTTCAACTAATGAGGCTGTAGCTGACTGTGCTGGATAGAGCAATAAACCAGCAATAAGCTGATATGTTGGCAACTCTACTAGCTATAAAACCAGTTGACAACTCTACTTTGTGGTAAACACAAAGCTAGCTAACTTTTATAGCTGTGTGTGACAACTCTGGCAATCGTACAGAGCTGCCTAAAATCTATTGCACTGAATTTATCCCATCAATAGTGACAACCCTGCAAAAAGAGAGCACACTGAATGCATGCTGGCAGCCCTGCGGCAACTCTTGCTAATCTTCCTCTCTTTCTCTTTGGCAATGCCGTACCCTGCGGGCACGTTGACAACTCTGTTGCTGACAGCGCGAATTAGTCATCAAATTGAAAACTTTGTTTGGTTTTTCGCTTTGTAGTTGCATAATGGACACACGCGACCCCCTCGCCAGCCCCGTTCGCTGTCTCTTTCTCGCTTGCAGGCAACACGCATTGCTGCTGCCGGCGCTGCTGCTGTCTCTTTCGCACACTAAATTGGCAATTGGGAATGAGATTTAGTTGCCGTGGACGGGCGACACTTGGCGATGCCAGCCCGCCCGCCAGCTCGCCTGTCTGCGCTGTTTGCATTGCAACAATGGCCCAAAACAAGCAAAAGATATCCTTAACAAACACACGAACACCCTGTGCTAACTCCCCCCTCCCCCTGTACCCCCATACCTGTGTGTGTGGCTCCTTTTGAAGGCTCTGACGAAAAATTTCAAACACGTTTCAATAAAATTCAATTTGTAGCACATTTCAACGCTTTCCGCTAGCGCCAAAAGCGCACAGTCACCCCCAGAAGGCAGCGCCCCCATGCCAGCCCCCTTCTACTTGGCGCCCCTGCTCCCCCTTGCTCACATATGCATGAATTTCCTTTTGCACTTGGCACAAACTTCTCCATTCCCCATACGCCTATTTGGCATGAATTTTTGCAAGTGTGTGCGTGTGTGTGTGTGTCTGTGTCTGTGTGTGGGGCGTTGCCAGCCTCCCTTCTGCCTGCCCCCCTCTTGGTGCGCCCCGGCTTTTAGCATAGCGCAGAATATTTTCGATTTCGCGTTGACTGCTCTGCTTCTCCCACTCTTTCTCTCTATCTCCCACTCGGCTCAAGGATATTTTTCATATGTGTCGCACGCACGCACAAAGCAGAAGCGTTACGCCCACTTTGCCCCCTTTCCTCACGTCCCCCCAGCAGTCGACGCCACTGTCTTTGGTCGCTGCCTACAAAATGCAAATGCAAACAGCATACGAATTAGTAAAACGGAAACAGGCGTTTGTGTTTTGTAATATTTGCCCCAAAACAACTCGAGTCGAGCACACGCACACATGCTCCCCCTAGTTCACCCCCTCTCCCCCTTGCCAAATACACTTCCCCCCTTTGGCAACCTTAGTCTCCCTCACTTTACCCCATTTTGCTTGCGCGTTTTTGCATCCACTTTACATGGCAAAAACAGGAAGTAAATTTTCGTGTTGCGGCAGCCGAAAAAAAATAAATAAAAACAGAGAAAAAATAGCAGAAGTAAGAGCGAAAACTGAAACAGCAAAAACAACAGCAGCTGGCTGCAGTTTTAGATATTTTATTCGAGAGTGATTTCCCACTAGTTTTATAGCTGAAAAGAGCTGAATAAAAAGATATCAGAAATTTTTTAGATATCTTGAAAGTTTCTTGAACATTTCCTGCAATAGTTCCCAGTTTTTTCTATACAAGTTGAACCAACATATCATTTTTAAAGTTTAAGAGATTACCTACAGAGTATCTAGTAGTCAGTCCCTCTTTCTTTAGCTGAAATTTGGCTATATGAAAAGGTTATAGAGTATTTTCCAATACATTGAAAGTTTCCTAGCAATTTCCTTAAAAAGTTCCCAGTTTCCCTGTAGAAGTTGAACAACAACTTCTCACTAAAAGTACGACCGATTTACAGGGTATCTAACAGTTATTCTCTCTTTCTCTCCCCCTCTTCATTTCTCCCACACCTCTGTACCTTGACTTTAATGTGTGTTTTTTTGTCTCTCCTGTTCTCATTTTCTGCTGAACATTAAAATTTTCCTCGTTCTAAATTACCTCAAAGGCACGTAATATTAACCTCACTCCCACTCCACACTCTCTCCCTCTCCCCCCTCTACCTCATACACCCCCTGTACACTCATGCAGGGACGCCTTTGTGAGATGCTCATGCGTTTGTTTGGGTTTAATAAGCACAGCGCGTGATTTTCATTACCAAAATGTATTTGGGATCTGTTAAGATTTTGCAATATGCCAAGTGCGAAATGCGAAATGAATATGCCGCACGCACACGCACATGCACGCACGCACCCTCTAGCTGTCTTTCCCTCTCTTTCCTTCCCTCTTTCCCTCTCACTCTAACTCTATCAAGTGAAATCAATTTAATACACTTTTCATCTGCCGCGAAAAAAAGAAAATGAGGAAGGAAATTTGTGAAAATTGTGCAAGTTGCGAGGGGATGAGCTCTCTCTCCCCCTCTCTCTCTCTTCCACTCTTCTCTATTCCCTTTTCCTCTGCTCACTTGGCTTCTTTTCTTGCCCTAATTTATTACATTTTAATGACTTTTTCATGCACACACACACGAAACGCAGCAACAGCTTTTGCCTTTGATGCTGTCACTGGTCCAGGGGATCTGGAGGGGAGAAGGGGGGGCAACTGCGTGTGCCAACTTGATTGCGTATTTATATGCACGAAAGAGAACCGACATAATTAGGTGGGCAGAGAGAAAGAGAGAGAGGAACATGCGATAAGATCATGACAAATACGCAAGAGATATGCGAGCAGAGATAATGTCACATCGGGACTGTAAAGCTGTAAAGCCACACGGCAAAATAGACTCAGCGATTAGATAGATGATGTTGCAGGACAGTGGGGGCAGAGGAAGGGGCACTAACACAAAGAGCGCACAACTTGACAGCGAACATCTTGTAAGAAAATTGGGAACAACTTGTGGGATTGGGGCGGGGAAGAAATCATAGTTGGATGAGTTGAGGGAAGATTTATCAAGTGATTTCTTCTACTCATTATAAAATAATAATAATATGATATCTGTAATATCATAGGTAAGTGGGATTAGATATATATCACTCCAGGGACTTCAACAAGGTGAATGGTTGACAAAACCTTGAGAATTTAAGCTAGAAAGGAGCGCAAAGTTGAACTAGGTTAACAGACTTTCCTAGGCTGCACAGTTTCCTTTAATATAAGATAAATTTTAATTTATATAATTCTCATTATAATCTCAAACAATCTAAGCCTCCCCTTTCATCTCATTAAACATTTCCATTCCAATATTTCTTGAGCTTCTTCTCAAATGTCTGTAAACCTCTAAAACCTTTCCCACATTTTGAGGTTATGAAATGCGCCATAAGTGTGACCAAATCATCATTAGCGACGCTTACAATTTAGCGGGAATTTTGCGCAATCGAAACGTTGCGCTCCTCTTCCTGCCTGACTGTCTGTCTGTCTGTCTGTCTACCTGCCTGGCCAGCTGGGTAAACTTACGTGCGACGTGATGACCAAACTAATTACAAATGCCAGTCACACAGAGGCGTTGCACAGAGGGGGGTGGAGGGGCTTCGTGTGGCTATCGGTGTCGGCATTTCTATACGGACTTTTGTCATAAACTTTACAATCTAATCGCAATGATGATCGGAAAGGCAGCTTGATGGTTTCCCGGTTACCTCTTCCCCCTCCACTGACTGCTTACCTATAATTAGTGAGCTCACGAGCTCAGCTGCCAGCTGCAGTGGGATCAGCCACGCCCACAACTCGCCTCCCCTCCCTGTCCCCTTGGTGTTGAAAACAATCGAAGCCGAAACTCGAGCACCCTCTCTCCCTCTCCTTCTCTAATCGCATTATACGTCTCCTTTGTCGAGTCCTATCATTATCATGTGAACTGATTGACTGCCTGATTGACGGACTGATTGACAGCTGTGTGAGGCGGCGAGGGTTAAGAGCGTGAGAGCCAGCAACTGTTGAAGTTAACCAAAGGTTAAGGCAACTTCAGGTTGCCAACCTATTTTACCCTTCAGCCTGATGCGATTAAGACGCAAGTTTGGTTAAACTTTTCGTTGTCTTAATTGCAATTTGCATTTTAGCTAGCCTAGTCATACATATGTGTGAGTGAGTCAGTTCAATAGTGAGCGAGAGAGAGGGGGAATAAGAAAGAAAGAGAGGGGTAGCCAGAGAAACGAGGCGAAGCGAATTTGTAACAAGGCGCCAACATCATCGTCTGCTGAAGCTGCTGCAATGCTTCAAATTCAAATTCAATGACTGCTACAGCTTCTTTTGCCACGCCTCCATCTGCCTCTCTCTCTTGCTCTCTCTCTCCCTCTGACAGGATAAACATGTTAATTTCGAAAAATGCAAAATTCTATAATCCGATTTAATGTTTTATTCATTTTGCACAAAGGCGAAGAACAGTGAGTGTGGCTGGAAAGGGAGTGCAGGCAAGAGGGAGAAAGATATAGTGAGAGAGAGAGAGGAGAAGTGACTACCTGCGCTGCTCGCACACACCGACAGTTCACTGACACACTCGCCCAGCTGGCAATTAGAATTTTAAATTTTTTTTGTAACTTCTCGCTCGGTCGCCATTTGTTTTTGTCTTTTCGAACTCGCACACACACACACACTCATCTATCTGGTGTCAATACGTGTAGCTGCATAAATGTGTGTGCTTCTTCTATTTTTATCGACCACGTTGGGCGCATCGCACATTAACCTACTTACGTTGGGCGCCATCTTTGCTCCTCTCCTCCTTTTTTGTGCTAATGTTGCTCCTTATCCTTGTTAGATATTCAAATTTTTAGTATTCTTACGCTGTGCAGGCACTGTAAGAAGGCAGAGCAGAGAGAGAGGGAGAGAGAGAGAGAGGGGAGATGAGTCAAGGGAGAGAGAAAGAAGGAGAAGGCGAAGCAATGCGCCCT
Organism: Zaprionus africanus; assembly: GCA_018151435.1. Classification (NCBI taxonomy): domain Eukaryota; kingdom Metazoa; phylum Arthropoda; class Insecta; order Diptera; family Drosophilidae; genus Zaprionus; species Zaprionus africanus. The sequence continues at coordinate 573,539 of JAECXB010000076.1, forward strand.
AGTCAGCTTTGCACTTCGTCTTAGAGTTTAATGCGAGGGCAATGATAGAAAGTGCTAAGAGACATCCAAGAAATCGTTATGAACGAATTGCAGATACCCTGTGAACTGATTTACAGGGTATGCAATGTGGTTTAATTGCTTAAAACTTTAAAAAAGCAAAGGAAAACTCGTTAAGTCAAGATAAGGAATTGTAAAGTTGAGGAATACCGTACATTAAATTTACAGGGTATTATAAGACTACTACTACACCATATGTTCTCCAACAACTGTCAAGCTTATGCATACGAAGCCTGCTTACTCAAGTTACTTACACAAAAAGAGAAAACAAGTCTTGACTGCTCACAACAAATTTACAGGGTATCAGAGCACCCAAAAAAACTAGATAAAGTAACATTTATATCTATTATGTATCTGCAGCCCGTTCAATTCAAATTGACAGACAAAGATAGATATCTTGTGCACCCTTTCTCGCAGGGTACTAAACAAGTTTGCTTAAGCTCAATTTATTTTGGAATTACCTATAAAAACCTTTGGAAATTGATATAAATCGTTTGAGCTTCTTTCAAGCGAAAGTCTCTCAAAGTAGTTGTTATTGCTCTTCTTAAGGTTGAAAGTTTTGTGCTGAGAAAAAGAGACAGAAACAGGGAGTAAGAGAGAGAGAGAGGGGGAGAAATTGCCTTGAGTAATTTCGTCGCCTGCTCAGCACCTCGCTCGGCTCATTATAATCCGCAAAACAAGAACAATTCGAAAAGTTGCGATGCCTTTGTCCACTTTGATGGGTTTCGGGATCCCCAAACAGGTTATCCTCTGTGCCTTCACATCTCTCTCTTTCTCTTGCTCCCTCTTGCTGTCTCTCTCTCTGCTCATTGCTCATTGCATTGTCCCTTTTTGTTGCTGCGCATCTTTTGGCGCTGTTTTATTTACTTTTAATTTACTTTTAATTATAAATTCATGCTTTTCTTCATTGGGGGGATTAAGCTTTAAATAACGGTAAACACACAGCCCAAGCTGACGAGCTCCACCCCCTCCCTCCCCCTCTCGCTCTCTCTCCTACTACGCCTCTGGTTTTATCTGTTTTCTCAGTGTTTGTTTTGGCATTTCGAAAAATTGTTTTGGGATGCGACGCGATGCCGCCATGAAATTCTATCGGTCACATGATTCATGACTGCCCCGCCCGCAACACCTCCCCTCCATGCCCCCCTTTCACAGTCCTTAGAGAGCCCTTTTCTGTTTATATAGGCTCAAATTCAAGTTGTGAAACAGTGGCGTAGCTAGAGGGGGCGCAATCTAAAAAACTTCTCGTTCCTTGCTGGGAATTAATTTCAAATTTCACTTTCAATCAAGTTTTTTACTCTCTGCTGCTTCTTCTTCTCTTCGCTGTTATTGAAACTATTTGTGGGCCCCCGTTGTGGGCGTGGCAACGCACGCCGTTTGGTATTTGCAAAGCGAAACTAAGCAAATACCCTGCAAAGGCCACAAACATTTTTCCAACTGGTTGCAACATTTTCTCTCGACTTGCTGTTGTTGTTGTGAGTTGTTGCTGTTGTTGTTATTGCGTTCTATTTTCATATGCCACGTGGCTGTTACTGCCACTCCCTCTGCCTGCCCCCTACTTCTGTTAGTCCGCCTGCCTGCCTGCCTGCTGCTTTTGCGGCTCATCCTTAGACCTCTGGCTCTCATCATCCTCATCATCATCCCCATTTATGCGCGCAAATATTTGCGCTTTACTGCGTATTTTTCCCTCGATTCTTCTCGTTTCTGTTTTGTTTTGCCATTTTTGCCTACCAGCCGGAGTCGCTCTGCTTCTCTCTCTCTCCCTCTTTCTCTCTATCGCTCTGTCCTCCCCTCCTTCTCCTCACTCTGCTTCTATCTGACGCGCAACGCAACGAGCCGAAATGAAAATGTTTAAATGAAAGATTGATTGGATTTTGATGAATTTCGACTACACACACACACACTGGCACACACACACACATACTAGCACACACACCACTACACCTAAGCACAGTCGCACAATGAACGCCTTTTTTTCGGTGGCTGCCTCCTTGGCTCAGATTAAAGTAAAGTAAATCAAAGCAAATCAACTTTTTGCACACACAATTTTCCCAACGAATTTCCCTTTCGACTTTTCCTTTCTCTGTTTTCCCGCAGTGTCGCCACAGCACAAGCGGAAATTGCTTTAGCCGTACTGCTGCACTGTGCTGCAAGTGGACAGACAGAGAGAGAGAGGGAGGCAGAGAGAGAGATAGACAGGCTAATATTCACTTTTCCAATCACAATGAATACACTCATAAGCCAAACTGGTTTTTTCTATTGAGAAGGAAGAGCGAAATGGAAAAGATGGGAGAGCTTTTCGAATCTAGGAATAATAATCTACACTTTGTGAATTCGCTTTTCGCATTCAACGTTCTCTCCCTCTCTCTCTCACTCTCTCTGCTTTATTGCTTGCGCTAGACAATGCTGTGGAATCGTTTGATTTCGCCTAAGCTTATCGAATGAATGTATTCACAGTGTAAAGTTGATCTAGTTGATACTGAGAAGCTCTGCACCAAATTTGCTCATAAGGTTTGCTAAAGACTGAGCAATGACGGTATATACGGAAGTAATTGCAACTATAGTACACTTTGTTAAAGAATGATTGTATTTGCTTTGAGGTTGTGGTGTAATTTATGTAAAGAAGTTTCCTGACAAATTTGATGATGATATTATCTATAGGAACTGAGTTATGGTGGGTTATAGTTGAGAAACTTGAAAAATATGGTATATTGGTTTATCATAATAATGTTTTCGAATTGTAGAACTGATGTAAATGATATAGAGACGACGTCTGCCAAATTTGATGATAATATTACCAAAAGGAACTGAGTTACAATGGGTTATAGGCGAGATATTTGATATATATGATACATAGGCTATTCTAATCAAGGCATTTACAATGTGCATTTAACACCTTTGATATAAAGATGTTGTCTGCCAAATTTGATGATAACATTACCTATAGTAACTGAGTTTCAGTGGGTTATAGTAGAGAAACTTCAAAAATATGATATACAGGCTGATCAAATTAATGATCACTTAGTTAAACTCCTTTAATTGATGTAAAAAATCCACATACAAAATTTGCTAACAATATCTCCAATACAAGCTGAGATACTACAGATTGAACTAAAATATAACGATATACAGCACATTGTCTTATCAAATAAAGGTGTTCAAATTGCCAATATGATATATTTGATATTCTCAAGCTCCCTATCAAATTTCATCACAATATTCGCTATACGAACTGGGATACACTCATTTTAAAAGCAACAATTCGACATGTGGCAAACCTATGAAGTTTCTGTTGATATATCATAACTCAGTTGCCATTCAGCACTCAGCTTGAGGTGCAATAATTCCATTAGAGCAAAAGATTTATTTATTAAATTTCCAGCAAATCTCAAGGGAGAAAGGGAATAAAAATGAAGCACAAAGAGGGAGAGAGAGAGAGAGAGAGAGAGGGAGAGCGAGAAGAAGCAGAGAAGGCAACACGCATTTTGCTGCCATTTGGCGAATGCTTTGTGAATGTTTTGTGAATCATTTTTGACTAATGCATGACTACAATTTCCTGCCCGATGTTTCTCTCTCTCTCTGTTGTTGTTGTTGTTGCTGTTAGTATTGTTGTTGTTGTTGCTCTGACCACAGACATAAAAAATGCGAATGGGAGCTCGGGGCATCATTAGGATCATATGTCATCCCATTGGCAACGCTGGCCAAACGCGCTGCCCGCGCTGCCAACGCACACACGGAACTAATGAATTTTTCATAAATTGCCAACCATTGCCGCTGCCTGCTGCCGCTGCCGCTGCCTCTGCTGCTGCCTCTGCTGCGCTGCTTCGGACTCTGCTGAGGGTGCATTTGGTTTGTCGAGTGGCGCGTCCCGTCGGTGGTTGCTTTCAGTGCTTTCGCTCTGCAGTTGACACAAAAACCAGATTAAAAGATTATGTTGCAAATTAACTCGGGGCAGCTCGACCTACACACACACACGCACACACACAGTCGCACACACGTGCATGTGCCACGCCTCCGTTGGCCTCTCTCTATCGCCCCGCTGGCTATTATTAGATGAGATTTTGCCAGGTCGAACATCGGTGGTTGCCCCTTTGTGCGCGCACCGCCCTCCGCCCACCCCGCCTGCCTGCCTGCCTGCCTGCCTTGCGGGTAGTTGCCCTTGCACTTGCAACATCAGCAGCAGCTGCGCTGCCGCATCCTTTTGCCTTTTGCCTTGCCGTCTAATTCAATTTATGCGCCGCGCAAATGGAAAATGTCATTTCATATTTCGAAATGCACTAACTAGTGCAGGGTATGCGCGACTTGTGGCGGGGAACGGAATGAAATAAATATATAAAAAAAATAACAAAATAAATTAATAAAGGTCGCCAAAACTCTATAATTAACATATTATTAAAATAAATATTATATTATAAATTTAGCTATAACTGCAATCAAACTAGAGAAAAGCCCTAATCAAAGTGTTATTTGAAGTGTAAATTGAATGGAACTTATTTAATTTATGAGTATGTTAAGAGTTTAGTCGGAGAACTTAGGAAAAGCAAAGGAAAAGGAGTAGGTTAAAAAGAAATTATTAAGTAGAAATTAGAAATTCAATATCTGATCAAGACAGTATCAAAATATATTATACAATATTTTAATGGGAAAAAAGTTTAGCATGTTTGAAGGTTGGGAAGATTTAATAAAGTTTCAAGACCTTGAAAGGTGCTTTCTTTGAAGGAAAATAACCCTGACAACACCGATATGTAAACTAGATATCAAATTGACTCCCGGATGAAACGCTAAAGATGTTAAACCTTTCTTGTAGTGAATTCTCTTTAATCAATAATTGTAAAGTTTAAAGACCTATTAAGTCCTAGATGGTCTTCTATGTTACAAGTTAGAGTATTTCAGCTTCGTCATTCAACATGCAAAGTATTCTTCACAATTTTTTATGCTTATGAGTGTTGAGAGTGGCAAGCACAGGCTGGCTGGGCTAAGCTGCTGTAGAAGGACGACGACGGCGACCACAACTGGCCACGTGCTGAGTGCGACGACCCGCTGTGTTGTCCTGCTTGGCCCACGCTTTCATTTTCACTTTTCGGCTATTTCTTTTAACGCTTCTCTCTCCCTCTCTCTGTCTTTTTTTTTGGGGGGTTTGCGTCTTTGATTTTTCCTCTATTAGCTCGATTGATTTTATTGCAGCACAGTGGGCATATTTCGATTTATAGTCATCGCTTCGCTGCCACAGCAGGTGGCAGCACCACCCAAAAAGTTGCCACTTACCGTGGGGAAGCCTCCGCAACCAACCCCCCTCAGCCTCTGCTGCTTGTTTTCTATGCTTTGCCTAATCCCAGCTGGCAAACACCTCACCCTGCCACGCCCAGTTTGTCTGACACACACACACACACACACAGGCAAAAACGCCACTTGCAACTTGCCACTCGACAAACAATTAATAAGCGCTTGAGAAATGTTTGAGGCGCTTATCGCGACGCCTTCACGCTTTTTCTAAGGAAAAGAGGAGAGACAGAATGAGAGAGAGAGAGAGAGAGAAGAAGAGAAAGAGGTAGAGAAAGAGGGAAAGAGAGGTTGTCAGCTGATTTAAGGCTGTCCTTGGTGGGAAAGAAAATGAAAGTGGTATGAGCTTGACTAGAGTATATCCTGGAAAAAGAGTTATTTGTACACAGATATTAAAATACTGCAAATACTCTAGTATACTAAAAAAATACTTATACAAACACTAAATTTCTATATGCAGAATTTGGTTAAAATATATCCATTCCTAAAGATCTATTGAATACTGCCAAAAATTAAACTTATCAAACAAAATACTGCAAAAATACTGCAAAAAATACTATATGTTACAAATAAGTTAACTTTGCATGGCATATGGTTGACACAGTGAAGAAGTAAGTGAATTCAATTTAAAAATATAAATACAGAAAAAAATACTAAAAATACCGTAAAAATACCACATATTAAAAGTACACAACATTTGATCTATATTCATATTATTTAGAAAATATATAGTAAATACTGCACAAGACAGTTAAGTGCTTAAATATAAAAATACTAAAAATAGGCAGAAAAATCTTAAAATAATATACTACTGCAAAATAAGCCTAACAAATGTGTAGCATATCATATTTTAATTTTCATATATATTATTTATATATAGAATAATAAATATATACTACAAAATACCAACTAAAAATACCAAAAAAATACTAAACAACTTGAACCTCCCAAATAGAAATCCATCAATTCCCTTTTACGCTATGCAAGACTTGCTTACGCAGCTCCTACTACACACAGTAGCTGCTGCTCTACTTAAACTTGGTTTAGGGTGACCATTTTACAGTGCAAACAACTTCGCGTAGGAGCAGCAAAGGTATTCGAAGCCACCTCGACAGCCTCAGCCGCAGATAGAACACGTTTTCTGTGGCACAACAACAGGAAAGTTGCCCCACAGGGGTGGTGAGGAGAGAGAAGAGTAGAGTGTCTATAGGGTGTTCGTAGGGTGTATTTATGGCAAACTTTGCTGCTGCTGTTGTTGTTGTTGCTGTGTTTGCTGTTGTTGTGTAAATAATTAATTTGCAAGTGACAACAATTAAAGCCGCTTTTCAAACTCGCCGCGCAGGCTGTAAATATTTAATAAGAGCCATAAAATGTGAATGAGGGGGGCCAGAGGTGGATAACCAAAGAGGTGGATAACCAAAGAGGGGACAAGGAGAAGGGGTTTGGGTCTACAGCTTGTCAAACAAAAGCAGCTCTGCTGGCGTCGCAAAATTATCAACTCAACAGCAGTAAAAAAAAAAAAGAAGCAACCTCGAAGCAGACGAGGCACAGAGAAAAAAAGGGCCCAGCTCAGGTCGACGGCAGAAAATCGCCCCTTAATAATATTAATTCCGCCGTCATAACAAAATTTAGCGTGGCAAACGACGGCGACGCGGGCGACGGCGACTGCGACGCTGGCAGCGCTGTCGAAAGGATGAACCAAAGCTGAAAACTGAAAAATGCTTTGATCATTGGCAGCCAGGGACGGGCGACGCCCACGCCCCCTTTTGGCTGCTCCCTCGGGGTGTTATTAGTCACATGGCAGCAGCGGCGTCGGGTTAGCAAGGGCTTGAGAGGAGGTAGGGGAAAGGGGGGCAGGCAGCGAGGGTTGCCAGTTCGCTTCGCTTGCTACGGTTTCGTTTTTCGTTCTTGTGTTTTTTTTTTAGCATTTTGCAAAATCATCTGCCATGAGAGAAGAGCGAGCGCGTAACTGATAGCAGAGTTGCCTGCCGCAGCAGAGTTGCCTTCCCACTCACTGCCACGCCTGCTCCAGCTCTCCCTCCCCCTCTCTCTCCTTCTCTTTCTCTCAGTCTTTCTCGGACTGTTGCGTTTTCTGCTTGGATCATTAACGTCTGGTTGCACGCTGACGTCACAGGGATGCCACACGCACTGCAGGAAGGGGGCATCCAAAATTAATATAATATAATTCTGCCCTATGCCGTATAGCAAATTATAGCACAAATATGCCATAATAAGATATGAAATTCGCTTCAAAGATGTAAGAGATATCGCACTGCAGGGAATTGGATAAGGCAGAAAGAGAAGGGCGAGAAGGACAGAAAGAAAGAAGGAGGCAAGGAGGCTGTCTAATGTGATAATGCTTGACTGAACTGATTGGGCATATAGTGGGCATATATTGTACATGTATCAGATGATACCTTACTATTATAAGCACAAGAAAGTCACCCTGCTGCGGGTTGGGGTGGCTACAAATTGGGCCAGATTTCTTGGCATAGCAACTAATCATATATTTTTATTGCGGTGTATAGAATGTATGTATTGTGTATGGTATTTTTTATGTTGTATATTTTATATTGTATTGTATATTATATATATTTATTATATTTGAGTAAATTGTCTCGGGTGCTTGAGTAGCTGCAGTTAATTGGAGGATTTGTTGAAGGTTTTTCGAACTTAAACAGGACTTAAAATGATCTGGTATATCTACACTAGAATATTAAGTGATAATTTCATAATGATAGAAATTTTTGAGCGTTGCCATAGTTAAACATAAATATTTGATATTTATTTATATTCCTTTTCTGTGTTGAAAATAAAAACATTGTCTAGCATTGAATTACTTAAATAAAAAAAGTTACATTTGAATATGTAAAAGGGTTTTTGAAACCATAAGAAAACCTTCAACTCTCTAGCATCGATATACTTTAAGATATAGCAATAATATAGTATGTATCTTTGCTTATATTATAGTATATCGTATGATATGTATAAAGAGTAATATCAAATTTTATATTTTTAATTTAAATTCTCTTTTAATATGTTATTGTACAAATTGCTTAATAATTTCCAACATTTTATTGTATATGGCATTTCTATGGTATTTTATTATAATTTATAATATATATGGTATTTTATTATATATACATACTTGTATATTTATCTATATTCTTAATTCATTTTTGTTGTTTCTTCTCTTGATTCCTTCACTTCCTCGTTTCGCTTTTTATCAACTTTTTCACACTTTGTTTCCAGTCGATAATTTTGGCATTTGGTTTCTATTGTTCTAGCCTCAATTTTTTTATGGCTCCCCCTTTTGCAAAAATGCGTGTGTAGGTGCGTGTGTGACCCAGCAATCGCCCCATCTCACTCTCTTTCCTTCTCCCTCTCTCTCCTTCTTCGCCTCCCTCTCCTTTTCTCTTGCTGCCTTTCTCGCTCGTTGCGTGCATTGAAGCATAAGCAAAGTGCAAATCGGGGCGCGCTGCACGTTCCCAAAAAGAAAATTGTGCAAAAATAAAAAAAGATGAAAATTATACACACACACACACACAGGCGCACACACACTGAGGGACTGCGTGTGTAAAGAAAAGAGAGAAAAAATACTGTGGAAATAAATCGAGTATGAAAAATTGTTTCAAGGGGTTGCAATTCGTTTGACAGCGCTTCGTAAATTCTGTTTTCTGTTTTCAGTTTCTCGCTTGTTGCTTTTACGCTCGATAAAAATTGCTCACGTGTGTGTGTGTGTGTAAGAGTGTGGTCTCTGTGTTGATGTTGTGCAACACTGCCCCCTTTCGCCACGCCCCTGCATGCGCTAGTGCCAAGGCGTGATTACCTGCCTCCCTTGGCCCTTAAATTTGGCCACAGGCCACACTGTGCCCCCTCTCTCTCTCTCTCTCTCTCTCCCTCTCTTTCGCTCTGTGTGTGTCTCAAGCAAACTGCCCACGGGACACCCCCCTTGCTCTACGCCACTGCTCTGCACGTTGAAAAAAACCAGAAAATTTAATAAAAGCGCAAATTAATTTTGCGTCCAACCCTCGTTGATTTTGTCCCCTTCTGCTGCCCCTTTCCCTTCTTCTTCTACTACTTCTACTTCTTCTTCTGCTGCTTCCACTTGTGCTGCTTCTGCTTCTTCCTCTTCTCAGTTGTCCTGTAGTTAGTTACAAGTTTGTTCTTGTTGTTGTTTTGGGGCAAAGTTTGGCGCGCTCTCCTCGGCGCTTCTCACTCGTCCTCTCGCTCTTAATTTATGGTCTCTGGGGTCCTGTCTACAGATTTATGCATAATTTGTAAATGAAAGTCAGAAACTAATTAAATTGATTTGCCTGCCTGCGTCTGCCTCCCTCTCCCTCTCTCCCCCTCTCTCTCTCTGTCGCATTGTCTGTCCAAGTTTGGCTTTTTTCCTGCTGATTTGGCGTCTTTTGTTTCGAGGCGACGTGAAAATCTCAACAGAAGAAAACTTCTTTGTGTATCGAGGGAGAAAGTGAAAGAAAGCAGAAGGAGGGGAGGAGGCGAGGGCGTGGCCACGCCTGACTACTTTACTATTCTCTGTGGGGCAACTCTGTGTGTGTGTTTTGCTGGGGAGGGGGAAGTGGCAGGGGGGACGCTTAAGTGCGCTTAACCCTAGAAAGCTGTGCGCGCGTTTGTCATTTTTAATGAGCTGCGAGAATGGGTTAAGCTCGCCAAACTTGCGCTAATTTCTAATTACATTTTTTTGCAGTATTTTTTTTTTGCTGTTGGTATTTTCTTGAAGTTTAACAGAATGTGCAGCTATTTTAGTTTGTAATTGAGTAAAATTTCATTTTAGTTGGTATTATTTGGGTTTCTTATTTTAAATTCTGTTTTGCCACTTGCAGTATTTTATTTGGTATTTTTTAGTTATTTTTTGTAGGTTTTTATGTTAAATGAGCAAAATGTAAAATAAATACATTAAAGTTGCAAATTTAATAGAGTTCTAATATCTGTTTCAAATTTTTAGTATTTTTTCTGGTATTTTTTGCTAGTTTTATTAAAGTAAAATGTGCAAAATGCAGAAAATCATTACACATTCCAATCAAATGAAGCTGAAATTGCTATGCAAATTACGCAGTATTTTTTACGAGTATATTTGTGGTATTTTTGAAGTATTTTCTTATAGATTCTATCTTAAATGCACCAAAATTGCAGTTCGAATAAAGTCAGACTTGTTCTTCAGCTCAGGCTTCGTTTTCCCCTCTCTCCTTGTCCCTCTCGTTCTCTCTTCTTCTCCTTCTCCCTCTTCACCCTTTTCTCTTCCTTCTTCTTATTTCTCTCTTCTGCACTGCATTATTTGCACAAATCTCTCAGTTCTCGAAACATTTTCAACTGCAGCAACTCAAGTGCAGCCCCCAGAAACTTGTGCACAGCACAGGAACTTAACGAAACTCGAGGCAACTCAACGAAAGTCTCTTTCGGCTACTTTAGTCAAATTTCAATGATTGCCTGTCGGAAACAGAAACCGAAACAGAAACATAAACTCAACAACAACAACAACAGGAACGAAGCATATTTTGTGATGAATGAGGGGGTGGCAGAGGGAGCAGGAGAGGGAAGAGGAAGGTGGAAGAGGGTAGAGGTAGAGGGAGTTGAAAGGGGGAAGAAGAGTAGAGAAAGAGTGGGAGGAAGTTAGTTGCCCTGCCCACACTGATCCCCTTAAGTGATTTGTGCAGGCCGCCTCTGGTCATATAGCATTTTGTAAAGTTTTCTGAGTGTACAAGGCACACACCCTCACACACACACACACTTACACTCGCACACACACTCGGCCAACAAGTGGAACAAACTATAAGTTAGTTTTCTCGCTTAAATTCTGCGTGCATTGTGCGCCCATTCTCAGCTTGGGTCAAGTCGTGCCGCGGCCAAAACTAACAACGCCCAAAACGTGATTTTCGCAAAATTCACACACACACACACACACACACACACAGACGGAGACATACACTGAGTGCTCCCACAGGTCGATTTGGGTTCTCGCGGTCTTTCCCTTTTCCCTCTTTTCCAACTTTGCGCGCTGCAGAGTTTTCCTTTTCTGTTTCCTTTTCTCTCTCCCTCCCTCTTTCAGCGTGGATAAAGCCAAACAAAATTACACGCTGTGCGGAAACGTGCTAGAAAAATGAAGCGCGAAATCAATAATAATCCACACACACACACACACACACAGGCACACACACACACACCCACACAGAGCGAAGGTTGTCGGGAAAGAATTACAAGCGAAATTGGCGCACAAAAGACAACAAACTGCAGCAAAACGCTACGTGGCAGTGCAACAAAAGTGACAACAACAACAGCAACAACAACGAGAGCAACAACAACACGTACAGCAACTGCTGCAGCAACAACAACAACAGCAACGTGACGAAGTACAACTACAAGCACAAGCGTTGCCTGCAGTTTGTCAAACAAATCAGCGCAACTAATTGATTGGACTCAGTTGCCTGCTCGCCTCTCCCCTCTCTTCCTCACTCCTTCTCCCTCTCCCCCTCCTCTCCTCCTTTCTATATCTATATATCTCTGTCTTTCTTTTCTGCTCTCTTTCGCTCTCTTTCTGCCTTACCTTGTCACTTGCAAAACTGAATACTGCAATTTGATTTAACGATAGCATTAAAATGACACACCCAGTAAGGGAGACACACACACACGCACACAGAGAATAAAAAGGTGTGAGGCATGAAATGATATGCTATATACGATTTGGATTAAGCCTGTATACGATATGCTATAGATGAGGGATTAGTGTGGAATAGAGAGAGAGAGAGATGAGTGTGCTGGGGATATCTGTATAAAGAGGGAATAAGAAATTTGAAAGAAATGAGTCATAAAAGACATAAGAGAATGCTGATTCAGAAGAAAGGATAGTTGAAGAGGCATAACGAAATAGAAGAAGATGAGATTACTTAAGAAAACAGTTAAGATATCCTTCTACTACTACTTCTAGTCAAACTGTGACTAAGGCTCTGGAGATTGCAGTATAGAGAAAAAATGATAAAATAGAAAGTAATCCTGGGATGAAACAAAGAAAGATAAGGAAAGGAAAGAAGAAACTATAAAATGAAAAAAGAAACACATTTATTTTTGAAGACATTGAAGACGTTGAGAGAAGAAATATCGAAGAAATTATGGGTATTAACAGACCAAGAAAGAGAACTGAAGTAAAAGCTGAAAGAGCATTCAAAAAACATAGACTAAGTAAATAAAGAATTCGGTAATAAATATATTTCTTATATCCAATCTGTCTATCTTATATCAAAACTATAGGTAATAATAAGGAATACATGATCTTTACTTTAATACATAACATATATATCAAATATGAAAGAAGATGATGAAGATTTGGCCAACTACTCAAGTTGCATTTCTCACGTTAATCCGAGCCACACTCTAGAGTATTAACTACACGTTAACTCTTTTGCAACTGCTGTTAAGCTCAAACATTAAACAATTGCTAAAATTAAAGAGAAAGGGAGAGAGATAAAGAGAGAGAGAGAGACAGAGAGAGGAAGGAAGCATAACGAGCGAGCTGCTGCTGCTGCTGCAGTTCGAGAGATTTCTGAGTGAGGCTGCTGGCAATGTGTGTCACAGTAAGCAATTATTTTTGCTATTGTTGCCTACGCACACACGCACAAGGAGGGGGAAGTGAAGAGCAGAGGAATTGTTACAAAATGTTTTAATTTTTTATGCGTTGCATTTAAATAAAAATTAAATTAAATGCACACTTAAAACGGCAACAACAGCAGCAAAAACAATTTGCAATGGCAGCAACAACTCGCTCAACTACAAAATGCCATTTTGAAGTCGCACTCGAAAGTATGCAACACTTTTTTCGCAGCTGCCCTGCTCGAGTGCGCCGGAAATGAGAACGCAGCGAAGTTGAGAGCGGGAGGGGGAGTGAAAGGGGGCAGAGCACAAGGGTTGACTGATTCGGGGTCAAACTGCGTTGGGGCTGGTCAACAACAACAAAGCACACACAGTAAGCGAGAGCAAGAGGGAGAGAGGAAGAGAGGGAGAGTGAGTGGGAGTTAGAGCGAGAGAAAAACGAGCACTGTTGCCACATTTATGCACAGGAAGCATTTGTAATGCCCCCGTGGCGAGGCCAGGCGAGACGGCACACATGTGGCCTGCTCCCACACTGGCAACGCCCCCGCCCCCGCCTCCGCTCCTGTCCCTGGCACTGTTTCTTCTACTACGTTTCAGCTGTAGTCCAATCGAATTTACTTTGCTCTCTGTTGGAAAAATCAGCATAACGCAGTTTATATACACTTCTTATATATTCAGTTGTTGCTGCAGCGAATTTCAGTGTGAAGCTTCTATTCTAGGCTGAGTTCCTTGAGGTGGGGCTTACTAAAGTGACCTAAGTATAGCTACAAGTTAGAGATATTTATGTTTAAAGCAGTTGACTTTAGTTAAAGCACAGCTATGCCAAATTTCAGTGTCATAGCATTGCAGCAGCCTGAGTTCCTTGAGGTGAGCTTTGCTAAATGAACGAATTACAAGTTATGTGCTGAGGAACTTGGGAGTATTGAACAGCCATGGCATTTTCAAGTTTTGTTTCGTGTGTATGCCAAATTTCAGATTGATATCTCTAGTTTGAGCTGAGTTACATGAGTACTTTCAAGTTATGTACAGTAGAACTGATTGATATGCAAAAATATGAATATATATAAGTCTCTTAAGTACTAGAGCAGGACTGTTTGAAATTTCAGAACAGAAGATTAGCTCTAGACTGACTTAAGTGAGGAATTGCCTGTAATGTATTGCATAACTCTTAAGATACTCAGCTCTTTATTGCTCTTAAGTACTCTAGCAAGTATATATCAACTTTCAGCATGATATCTCTCTTTCCTGGCTGACTTACTTGAGTATGTGCAATAGGAACTATTGTGAATCGAACTTATTTGTTGGTTTTAAGTACTAAGAGAGTTTTCTACAATATTTCCTAGTGTAAACTCTTTTCTAGGCAGATCTACAATAGATTTGCCCAGTGACTATATTTTTAATTAAATTGCAGACCCAATGCACTGTATCTACCTTATTATAAACATACTCTAATGCCTTTCTCTATATGTTACTATATAGTTGCACTGACCATATTCATTTGCAATGTGTGTGCGGCAAAAAGTTTTCGCCCAGACGAGCTCAATAAGTTTGCCTTCATTGTGAATATACTCTGCAATAATCTACGACAAAACTGTTTGCTGTGGTGTGCATAGTCCTTCTACCCCCCTCTCTCCCTCTCTCTCTCTCTCTTTCTCTCTCTCTGTCTCTCTTGCATCTCTGTCTTCGCCACTTGGCAGACTGTTTATGGTTTTTGGCTACAACTTAATTTAAATTGTTTAATTCTATTATTGTTGCTAATAAATCACAGGCACAGCTTGCGCTGTTCGCTGGCTGGCTTAGCGTTTGCTAAGCTGCCCCACACAACACACACACACGCACACACACACACAAGCACATTTATCTTTTGCACAGAGAGGGAAAGAGGGAGAGAGAGGGGTAGAGAGAGAGGGAGCCAGCTTGGCCGCCTGCTGTTGTCGTTGATTTTGTTGTAAGCGGCTTTCGCACTCATTTGCCCCCTCTTTATTACCCGCCCCCTTCTGCCCCCTCCTGTGTCTCCCTCTTGCATTGTTGCATGTGTGAGTTATAAATTACGCTGATCTCGTTGCTTTAGCCCAAAGCCAATGTTGGCAACTCTGGCCTCTCTTTGTCTCTCTCTCTCTCTCTTGCCTCGTAAATTTGCAGCTTGATTTGCGAAAATTCAGATTTGTTTTTGGGGTCGCATTGGGTTCACTTCTGCTGCCCTCCGTTCCCCTCCCCCTCGCAACCTCTCTTCCGGTTTTGCAATTGCCAATTGGACAGCAAAGAGAATGCGACAAAAAAACATGAAAAAGAAATGGAAAAGGAAAACCCAAAAACCGAAAAATGAAAATCAAAAAAATGAAATGCGAAAAAAATATGAAGAAATTAAAGTGAAAACTTTTTCGGGGCCCGCATCGCAACCGCATGTCAAATGCAGCAGCAGCAGCCCAGTTCTGATGGCCATAGAAAGCACACACAGAGGTGGAGTGCGGGGGGAGATGTGAAGTGTGGGGGAGAGGGATAACAGCTCTTGACCAGCTGCGCGACCGCTTGACATGGCCATAAATAACAAAGCCAAAATGGCGTCCAAAGCACACACAAAAATTTGACAAGAGCGAACCAAATGTGATGTGTCAAATGCACTCGACAAAACCCGATGAGAACCAGAGAGAAAGAGAGAGAGAGATGGAGAGAGGGCGGACTGGCACGCAGCCTTGTAGAGTCAAGAGACCATTAAAGTTGCTTCGAAATAAATAAATAAAAACTGCATTCCCAATTGCAGCAGCAGAGCAAAGGACAAGCTCGAGGACGCGTAATAAACCGATCCCAACTGGGCAGAGTCCATAAAAATTGCCAAACTTGTCTAATTTCAAGTTATTTCCACAGAGCAAAGCCAGTTGAAAGGGAAGGGGAAGACATGGTGAGGCAAGGGGAGCAGTGACTGATGAAGTGCCTCAAAGTTGCTTATGAAACTGCTGAGAACTTTTGCTTTAAAAATGAAATTTCTCTTGAGTTCAGATGAAGCTAGAAATTGAGGAATAGATGGGAATCTATTGTTTATATTATATATTATATTGTTTATATTATAATTTAGCGATGAATACTGATAATCGTGAACTACCTGCCTGCCTCTATAAGGCCTTTGTATATCTTTCTTATAAATATGAATCATCATTACTTGATTGCTTATTGAATTCAATATGAAAGTTCAATTCGATTTTACTTGAAAAACAGTCAAATATTTAACCATTTTTTTATTTAATTAATTTTACTCTCCCTTACCCCCTTTCCCCTCCCTCTGCCTTTGCCTTTAATTGTTGCATTTATGTGTATTTATTTTTATTTATTTTTTTTTTAATGAAAAGCCTTTCACTCTGCACATTTTTAACAGTTTCAAACAATTTCAACAATTTTCGGGGCAACATTTTTAATTGCAACTTTTGTGCGCAGCTTTTTATTGAAGAGCAGCATACATACATATATGTATGTGCATGTATATATATACATGTAAAGGGTATATACGTGTATGTATGTACACACACTCGAGTTAACAAGTAACACGCTGCGCGTTGAGTGCGTTAATTTTTTGTTTCTCGCGCTTTTGTCTTGTGAATCGCAGTGCAAATTGTGCCACATACAATACGTGATTGGCAGCTCGAACTGGGCATACACTTACTAGGGGGTGTGACTATATAGCAGTATATAGTGTGCTGATCTGAAAGAAAGAAGTTCAAGAATGGCTTGCATGGGTTGATTGAATAAATACTCAGCTAATATGTTCACATAGATATAAAATTACAGTTAGTGAGGCAACCTGTGAGTATATTGAGTCATTTGCCATGCCACGCCTACCTCCCCCTATGCTGCAACGCCTACAAACAGCGCCTAGCCGCAGCAGCAGCAGCCTACGAACACAGCGAGGGCATTCAAATAGTGTTGCCTACTTTCGAGCGCAGTGTGAAAAAAATTGTGTTGCATATTTTAATGGGCAGCGCCAGCTGCAGCAGCAGGCAATAAAACGCCACAGAAGCAGCAGCAGCAGCAACAACTACACGTGCTTGGGCAGCGCAGTCGACGTCGGCGTCGGCGTTGGCGTCGCTGCCTGTAGCTGCATTTCCGCTTAATGTTGAGCGATAATAAAACACAAACAACAACAACAAGAAGAACAACACGCAGGCTTGGCTGCTGCGCAACGATAATGAAACAATGGACACCAATACACACACACAGACAGACACACACACACACACACACACACACACACACACACACACACACACACACACATACGTACATATACATACTTGCATTGATTTATGTTTTTTAATTTAAAATTTCCGCATCACTTAACCGTTAAAAATAATAATAATAATAACACAACAATAACAACAACAACAATACTGCACTGCATTGTGTAAAGTGCCACGCCCACGCTGGCGCCCAACTGGAAAATAAATAAAATAAAATATTGTATCTATAAAAGCGAAGAAGAGATTTAAATATTGCAAAAATTGCGAAAAACTTTGAACATGTTTTAATTTCCGCATTACAAGCGGCGCCTCCCCCTCTCTCTTTTCCTCTTTTTCTCTCTTTCTGGAATACTTACTTACCAACTCCCTCTTTTTTCTTCTTGCAGACTGGGCGGCCACCCACAACAGATGCCACAAAGTATGTCAACTGGCAGCAACACAATCGGCCACGGCGGCATCGATCGCGGCGTCGGCCTCGGCAGCGGCGTCGGCGTTGGGATGCCCATGGCCGCTGGCACAATGCCGGGCGGTGTTGGTGTCGGTCCGGGTGGAGTTGGCGGAGGGCCGCAAGTGTCGGTGGGGCCACCGGGCAGCGGCGTTGTCGGCGGTGGAGGCGGACCGCATTGCCAGATAAGCGGCTCACAGCCATTGGTCATGCCCGGATTCCCGTTGCGTAATTCGCACTCGGCGCACGCACCGCATTATTCGCCATATTCGCCATCCAGGTAAGTCAAGCGGGGAAAGGTAGGCGGCGAGGGGGTGGGGTGTGCAACTGCAGCAAAAAGCGCCATGTGACCCTGTGGCAGCGAAAGAAGTGGAAAATCGTTGCTTCACTGGAATTATTTCCCTTTCACTTACTCTGTTTGTCCCTGCCTCTTTCCTTCCCACTCATTTTTTCTCTTTTTATCTCTCTTCTACCTACTTCTCTCTCTCTCCCTCTTTCTCTCTCTCTCTACTCTTATTCCATCTCTGCCATTTTGCAGCTCTTTTTACACTTTTAAGCTGCTCTTCAACTTCACATTTGACCTCTTTCAGTCAATCTGTTCATCTGTTTCTCTCTCATTCTCTCTCTCTCTCTTTCACTCTTTCTGCCTCTTGCTTCGTTGCTTTATCAGGCAGCTTTAATATGTAGTTTCCTTATGCTATCAGCTTGGCTTAGCTTTGCTTAGCTCCTTCTTTGAATTTGTTTTGCCTTCTCAGCTTTGCTTTCTGCTTTAAACTGGAAATTGTTTCATCTGCTTTGAAGCTTTTCTTCTTATTTCTTTTATATCATTTTTTATCTCTGTCTTTAGCTAGCATATCAGTTAACTCCTTCTTTCTCTCTCTTTCTTTGCCATTTGCTTTCTTTCTTAGCTACTTTTCCACACAGTCCAGCTGCTCGCATATCCTTCCTTCTTTCTTTAACCTCTGCTCATTTTCTTTCCTCACCTGTTCTCCTCTTAAGTTCCTTCTCTTTCTTTAGTCTTTCTTTCCAATTTCTTCTTCTTTCTCTCCACAACTTCTTGCATGTCTAGCTAGCATACAAGGTTTTCAATTTTGACTATTTATGAGTTTGCCTAAGAAGACATCATACTTTACTAGATTGCACATGCAAGAAGAGAGAGAGAGAGGCAACTCTAGAGCTAACTCGTTAGTTGAACTACTCCAAAAAGTAGAAGAGGGAGGAGAACGGAAGAGCATTCTCCTCTCTGCAGATTGACGCAGGCATGTGAGTTTGTGGAAGACAAGCCTATGGCTCTAGTAAACTCCGCTCTAGCTACCTTCCTCTCTCTCTCTCTCTCTTACTCTCCTTTAGATTGTGTATCATTTTGCGTTGGGTTTATTAAAAAAGTTGACAGTTGACAAACTCATTGCTGATGCTCTCCCTCTCTATCGCTCTCCCTCTCTATCGCTCTCTCGCTCTGCTCACCCTTTCCTTCTTTGTTGGTTGTGCGTGTATTTGCCTGCCTGCCTGCCTGTCAGTGTGCAGTTTGCCATTCGTTGGTTTTTGTGGTCCTTGTGACATGTCAGGCAACTAGCCCCCTCTCTGTCTCCAACTCTACCTCCATCTCTCTCTCTCTCTCTCTTGCTCTGTATATATTTATATTGATGTATATACAGAGCATGCTGTGCCTTGTGGTTTCTTTGTGGCTGCTGTCGCATTTTAAAATTCCACAAATGCTTTAAGACAAACAAATCGATTGAAGAACAAAAGAGAAAGAGAGAGAAGCTTAAAGCAAGCGAGTGTTGTTTGACTTGTAAATAATTTGCACTTGCAGGTGATTTGGGAGTCATGAAAGAGGCTGTTGAAGAAGAGAGTGGGCTTAATGCAAGGCGAAGAGTAAGCTAAGTGTTTGAGTTTAAATATGATTACAAGAAATGAGAACTTTCAAGTACTTGCAAGCTATGAGTACTTTTAAGTAATTGCAACTAATGATAACTTACAAGTATTTGCAATTGATGAATACTTACAAGTGATGGGTACATAAAAGTACTTGCAAGTTATGTGAACTTGGAAGTACTTGCATGTTATGAGTACTTACAAGTAATTGAAACAATTAAATACTTACAAGTACTTGCAAGCAGTGAATACTAACAAGTGATGGGTACTTTCAAGTACTTGTAAGTATTGAGTACTTACAAATACTCGCAAGTGATCAGTACTTACAAGTGTTGAATACTTATAAGTACCTGCATGTGGTCAATACTTAAAAGTACTTGCAAGTAATAAATACTAACAAGTACTTAAAAGTTATTTGAAAACCCAAATGATTCGTTCACATTTGGTTACTCACTTTGAAGAGTAGGATTCATTGAGATGCTATAAACTACAGCCTAATGCAGGCCTTCAAATGTGTCCGAATGAAGTGTTCATTACGGCACTTGCGAATAATTCGAAAATGGAAATGATTCGAATGCTTAGAGAAGCAACGATTAGAGGAGGTTGGTGGCGCTGTTGCTTTGTCTCTAATTGCATACAGTGCTACGCAAATTACAGTTATGCGAAGGAATATGCAGGAGGGGAGGGGAGGGAGCAGGGGCGGGCCAGTTTCTCAGTCTTATTATGGCCCGATTCCGGGGATGCTGCTTCTGTTGCCGCTGCTGCTGTTTGCTCGTTGTTAATTGCAAATGCAGAGCAAAGTTTGCTTAATGGCTACTCTTGCTGTCTCTTTCTAGCGTTTTTTACTAACTCTCTCTCACTCTCTCACGCTCTCTCTGTCTTTTACAGGTTTCACATAGATAAGCGCTGTCAGCACCGATGTTCCTGGAAATGCTTGAGCATCGCCTTAATATTCATATCCGTCGTCCTAACCGCCATGTTGGCATACTTTGCAGGTAAGCACAAAGACCAAAGAGGAGGAGGAGAGAGTGATGGGGAGGGGGAGCACCTTGTGGACATGTTCGCTGTCTCTCTCTCTCTTTCTCTCCTTACTCTGTTCATATCCCTCCATCTCATGCCGGGTGTGTGTGGACAGTGCTGCGTTGTCATAACGGCGAGCGCAGTTAATGAAAAATACACATACAAGTGCAAATATAGCAGCATACACACTAACACTCTCCCACACACACACTCACACATACACAAACACACACACTCGCACACACACCCCAACACTCTCGCACACTCGCACAACAAGGCAAATACATCAAAGTGTTTGCTTTACATTAGCGTTAAATGGTGTTACTTTACACACACACTCACACACACACGCATGCAGAGGCAAAGAAACTTTGCGCTTGCAAACACATCAAGCGCCTCTCGCTGCCTATACACCTACCCCCCTCTCCCCCCCTGGGCAGCTACTTGTCTCCTCTGCCCAATTGACACGCAATTAGAAACCACAACAGCTAATTTTAGTGGGCCTTTAACGCCCTGAGCCACGCCCCCTTCAGTGCTTAACTAAGGTTGAATTTGTAGAAGAAAGCCAGGGGAGAGGGAGAGAAGTCTTCAATAAGTCTAGAAGACTTGAAGCAGAAGGAGCTGTAGATGAAGCTGAAGAAATCTTAGAAGATGTATCTGTTCCTTCTACTGTCTTTATCATCTAGCTATATCCGTATATTTATAGTTCCAAGTGTTTCTCTGCCTCACTAGACTACATAGTTGACTGAGTTCAATGCAATTTGATATGTCCCCAATCATCATAATAATTGTTAGTTAGTTTTCCGTAGGCTTCATTTCTTCATCTATAAGCTGACAACTTATTTTGGTACTCTCTAAACATTATAAATATATTCAAAAGAGCAGTCTTTGCTCTCTTTCAAGCTTCTTTTGTCCCTTTTCATGTCAAAATTTTGCTTACTTTAAACTTTTGTTATAATCTTCCCTTGTTAAAGGGCTTTGATGCCTTCCGAGTCCACAACTATTTACGCTTCAGCAGTTTTGAGCTCCCACACTCACTCTACCTTCTATCTTCTCTCCCTTTTTCTCTCTATATCTCTCACTCTCTCGCTTTCTCTCCCTCTCTCTTTGTCTCTTTCCTTCTCATGCCATTACTGTGTTTGCTTCTCTCTCATTAGCTGACAATGGCAAATTAACAAAATTTTGAAAACGCCAGCGCCTTGTGGCATGCAACACCTATAGACAGAGAGACACACACACACACACACCTCCCGCACACATACATACACTGGCACACACAGTTGAGCAAACAAAAATGGCGACAGCTCTCGCACAAAATGATTCGTTCAAATTGAATGCGTCGCAAGCAAAAACAAACAAATCATGAAAGTCAAAGTGGAGTAACAGGAGAGTTAGATACCCTTTTACTTACTTTGATATGGTATATAGATAGATATATGATATAGATAGATATTTATCTTTACTCTGAAGCATTAAAATGTTAATTTACATGGGCGCTGGGCGTGGCATGCTAAATTTGAAGCAATCATTAGCTGCGTCTGATCACTTGGCAACTTTATGCTGAGTTTGGTTTCTTAAGCTCCTAAATTAGCTGAAATTAGGGTGTTCATACAGACAAAAAATGGCTAAAAATCGATTTGGCTACAAATTGTGCAGACTGCCACGCCTTCGTCTGCCTCTCACAAGCATTTATACTAAGTTTATATACCACAAGGCAGCAGAATATTACAAATTCACACACTTTAATCCGAAACAGTTTCTTGCAGTGTACTTTGGTCCACTCGCCTGCTGCTGCTGCTGTCACTGTTGTTGTTGTTGTTGTTTACAACTTGATAATTAAACACGTTGAGTGTTGTTGTTGTTGTTGCCGTTGCTGCTGTTTTTGCTGCCACCTTTTAAATTATATTTACAGGTCAATTTGATTTTTTACTGCCAACCTTTCTGGGGCCAACAAGAAGCGCGGCAACTTTGCCAGCAGTGTCTTCCCCCCCTCCTTCCTCTTCTTTTCTCTCTCTCCCATTCTCTCCCCCTCTCTCTCTCTCTTTCTATCTCCATCACTCTCTTTGCCTGTCTGTGTTTGCGCTCCTCGTCGTCGTCGTCGTCGCTCGACAAAACTTTGCACATTAAAATATGTAAATTTTAATTTGAAACAAAAGGGTTGACGTGCTGCTCCCCGTGCACAGTTCCCTTAACTTCCCACCCCCCTCCCCTACTCCTCCCTGTCCCCCTGCTCTCCCCCTGTGCTGCTTTGGCGTTTTATCTAGTGAAACATTGGCACAACTTTTGTGCTTCTCTTGTTGTTCTCGGACACTTTGAACGGTTTCGCTCGCAGTTCGCAGCTCCCAGTGCAGCCAGAGTTGCCAACTTGCTTGATAAATTTGCCGCACACACATTTAATTTATGCGTCCCGAAATTGTTCAGTCTCCTCGTCTACTTCTCTGTCCGTATGTCTGTGAAATGAGCCAAGGCGCTGCGAGTGAAAGGGAAATGTGATAAGATTGAGGCGAAGAATCGAAATTGAAAGCAGTGTGAAGCGCAAATCCACTGTGAATCTATTGATAGACAAAGGAAGAAGGGAAGAGAGAGGAAGAAGAAGAGATAGAGAGAGGAGGAAATTGATGAAGAGCGGTGTAGCGGTTACTCCCCTTCGAATAGTTGAGAGTTGAGGCACAAGACTGAGGCATATCAAGTAGCTTAGCTGTCATATGTTTGCTAGCATTGATATCTCGAGCAGACAAGCTTATTAGAGAGAGACAGGGCTATTATGCGTAGTAGCTGAAAAAACATGCATGACAGCAACACACATGCAAATCCAGATATGACAAGGAATGACAAGGAATATTTGCATTGTTCCTGACTCTACGTAATTAGCTTTGAGTACCTCAACTATTTGGACAGCAATGTTGCCGAAGTTTGTTGCACATGTTGCTAAGGAGTGTAGCTTTATATAGAGTGAATGGGAATGAGAAAGGTAGAAGGGGAACTGAGTTAGACAGGAATTACTATGGTATGCTATGGGGTTAATTGGACAATATTGAAAGGGGTGAATCTTGAACTATAATAAAGAGTTTGACAAGTAGAGTTGGAAATGCTATTGAGAGAGATGAAAAAATAAAAAGAGAAACAGAAATATATTAATATAAAAATATAGCAATATAAAAAAAAAAAAAAAAAAAATAGAAAAATATAATATTATAAAAATATCAAGACATCAATATATAAAAAATATAAAAATAAAGAAATATATGAGAAAAATATAAATATGCAAAAATAGAAAAAAAAGAAAAATAGAGAAATGTAACATTTATATATTATTTATATAAAAGTATAAATATATAAAAATACAAAAAAAAATATGAAAATATAAAAATATAAAGATATAAAAATATCGAAATATAAAAATATGAAAATATAAACACATAAAAATATAAAAACAAACCATAAATATAAAAACAAACAACAAATATAAAAATAAAAATTATATACATATAAAAATAGAAATATATAAAAATATAAGAATATAAAATTATAAAAATATTAAAATGTAAAATTTTAATAATATAGAAAACCTAAGCGACTTATAGCTTGCTTATAGAGAAGGCTTTGATTTATGCCAACATTTTGAAGCATTTTACAAAAAAAGAGTTTTTTGTAGCGTAAAGTAAATTATTGATACAAAGCAAGTTCAAACTGTCAGCTGCAAATACTAAAAAAAGAAAGGAGAGCAACTAAAAAATGTAGATTAATCTTGAGAATGAAGTTTTCAAAATTGAAGATGAAGCTGAAGTTGGGGAACAAAAAGTTTGAGGATGACGACGAGATGCGAAGAACGAAGAACGAAGAACGAAGGCGGCGACAGCACGAGATGCTTTTCACACATGACAATCGCGTCGTGAGGGGGTTGAGCTAAGCTCCCTACACCCCAACCTCCCTCCTCCCTGGCCTTAAATGCTTACTCATTGCGTGGGCTAGAGAAGGAGCAGGATGAGTGGGAGGGGGGGTAAGCGACGCCGTTTGACTTGAAGCGTGCTGCGTTTAATTTATTATCTACGCTTTTAGCAACAGCAGCAGAGGCAGCGGCAATGGCAATGGCAACGGCAGCTGCTGCTTGCGAGTCGCAGGCACTGATTCACAGCAGCACCAACAACAAGGAGAGTGAGGGATGGGGAAAGTGAAGGGGGTGGGGGCGTACAAGGGAGCATCGAAAAGTTGCGGCTTCCTGGCTGCGGTGTCACAACGTTGCAAGTGAACGAAAACAAATTTACAACAAACCACGAGAAAAATGTGTGATGCCACTTGGCTGCCCTACCCCCACCCCTCCTTGCCCCCTGCGCCCCCTACACTGCCTGCCTGCCTTGGAGCTACGCTGATGGGGCAAGGGGGCACTTTGCTTTAGCGCTTTGGCGCACAAAATGAATTTAAGTTGAAAAGTTGTGAACATTTTGTGGCGCAAACGAGGAGGCGGGGAAGGGGCAGGGGAGCAAGAGGAAGTGGCAGCATGGGAGAGACGCCAACAGGCGTGCAGAGTTGTAGAGTGGGTGAGGCAGGGGCAGTGACAAGGGGGTGTGGGGGAGTTGGCCAAAAGCTGCGTGTGGATTTCACTGATTTAATTGTTTGGCAGCTAGCAAAAGGGAGAGTGAAAGAGAGAGGGAGAGCAAGAAGAGCAAGAAAGAGAGAAATATATAGAAAAGAAGGAAGAGGGAAAGACGAAGAAAGGCAGATATAGGGAGAAAGATAGAGAAGGAGAGGCTAAGAGGGGGAAGACAACTAAAGCATTCGCTGGAAATTTATCTTTTAAAAATAATGTATTAATTTCTGTGGCTGCCCTCGCTCGCACAGCCAAACAATGGATCAGTCGGTGTGTGAGAGAGATAGGTGTATGTGTGTGTAAGTGTGTTTGTGTGTTTGTGTGCCCGGGTTAGGGCTACACATAAACTCATTTGTGTAAAAAGCTTTTTGTGTTGTTTTGGGCTGCGGTAAATGAATTTACGTTTCCACTCCGCATGTGTGTATGAGCTGCCTGTGTGTGTGTGTGTATGCTGTGTCTGTGTGTGTTGTCTGTGCTTGTGTGCCGTCTGTGTGTGTGGGTCGTTTTATGGTTAAATAGTTTTAAAGCTGCGGGGCTAAGACGGCAGCAGCAGGTGATGAAAACGAAGTGCGCGCGTTGTGCGTCGTGTGCGGCATGTGGCGCATTGCTCTGGCTTTTAATAGTGGCTAATATTTTTGCAGCTGCTGTGCCGTGCTGCCTGCCTCTCTCTCTGTGTGTGTTGGTGTGTGTGTGCCACGTCTGTTTGCACAATAATTTTCTATTAATTAAGCGCAAGAGGGTTTAATAAAATTAGCAAACACTTGCGGGGGCCGCAGCTGCTGTCTGTCTGCCTTTGTCTGTGTGTGTGTGTGTGTGTGTGTGTGTGTGTGTGTTTTGGCTGCCTGCGCTAGACATTAAAAAATACACAAGCAAACAGACACACACACAGACTCTCACACACATACACATACACCGAAGCAGAGACAGACGCGCGTACGCAGCATTGTCAGTTAATTAACAAGCGCAAACGGGGCGTTTGTTTGTTTGCAAGGCGAGTGTGTGTGTGTGTGTGTGTGTGGGAGTGTGGGTTGTGCGTTGTTTAATTTGATTTGCATTTGCGTCGTTGCCACGCCTATAAAATTTGCAAAATTGATGAAAAAGCGACCAAGTGTGTTGCCTACTTATGTGGGCAGTACAGAAAGGATGGTGAAGCGACAAAAAGTGTTGCCTACTTTCAGAGCTGCAAATAAGTCAAGTGATGAGGTAGGGGGATGTCGAGGTTGGAGGGAGCTGGCAAGTGTGAATAGCTGACAAAGGGTAAGCGACACTCCCACACACACACACACACACACACACACACACACACACACACACACACACACACACACACACACACACGCATTGAAACACACACCCATGCCTGACACCTACGCAGCAAAGAAGCCAAGCCCGTTGGCGTTGCACAGTGGTCGGCTTTGTATGGGAGAGCGGCCATAAATACTTCTAGTTGAGGTAGAAGTTTGAAATTTTGCACAAAATTTTTTTATTTTAATTGTAAAATGATATCAAAAATTTGGATGGATCGGACCACTAAATCCTATAGCTGCCATATAAATGATTGCCATGAAGGTTGCGCTTACATAAGGAAAGCGCCTAAGAATACTTTTAGTAGTCAAATCAGTATATTACAACAATAAAAAAAAATAAATTTTAATGAACATACATTGTTTTGTTAATGAAACTTAACAACTAAAGTATTATAATTATACAAGCAAGTAATAATTAAAATTATTCTATATTTTCATTAAGTAGCTCAATTACTGACTTAGGGATTGGTTTGTAATGTCATGTTGTACTTATTTAATGACGAAAACAAAAGAAACATCATAAACACAAAGAAAAGCTGCAACTCTAGTCGCAACTTTAGCCTTAAAAATTATAAAGGAGGTGTTAGTATATTGAAGATTACGGGCACATTTGCAACTATTTGCAGCTACACTTAACATATTTATTATCTAAAAACATTGGTTAATACACTGATAATACTTAAATTGGGGGGAGCGAGGGGGTCACAACTAAAAGCTTAAGTAAACATGAACAAGTCACACACAAAATGACAAAAAAAGTGTTTTTTATAAAATGTATTTTACAAAAATGATTAAACATATTAGCTTATTATTACTAAATGTATTTAAAGTAAATACCTTCAGCTTCAAATTCCAATTTAATTGAATAAAATCCGACCACTATTCTTTACGTTTGAACTCTTTGAAGTTTGACATTGGACTACAAAATGTGGATGCATTCATTTTCTGCCTTACAAAGGAACAACTTTGAAGCTATTTTTAGAAAGAACCGTTAGGTTTCGGGCAAAAATCGGTTTGGGCTAGAAATGGTTGGACATTTAACAGCTTAATTGGTTACCTTTTACCTAAAAATTTTGACTTAGATTTTTTGATTTTTGGCCTATGGGCGCCACCACTGTGCGTTGTCCGAGTTGCCGCACAAAAAAGTGTTGCCTGCTTTTAAGCGCAAAGCGAAAAGGAAACCCATGCAACGTCAACACTAAGTGTTGCCTGCTTTTCTGCGCTAGCTCTAATTACACTTGCGGATGCATTAGTGTGTACAGTGGTAAATTGACTGCAAATTCAAATCAAATAATAAATTCAAAATTAAGTTAATAAAATATATTGTTGCGAGAAGTGCAAGAAGTGAAAGAGAGAGGGAGAGAGAGAGAAGTAAAGCAAAGTAATGCAAGACGACCAATAAACACTTGCTGGGCACAAATGTTGCTTATAAATTTGTTTAATAAGCCTTTAAAATGCAATTGAAGCTTAAATGCGAAAGGAAACAAGGGCAATCAGTGATAGAGAGAGAGAAAGAAAGAGAGAGGGGAGAGTGAAGGAGAAGTATTGGAAATATTGAGTACACACTGTCATAAATCAAAATTCGCATTATTCATGTATTTTGTATGAAATTCACAAACTCACTCGCTCTCTCTCTCTCGCTCACTTTCTCACTTGCACACACAGTTAATGTAATTGGATATAACTGAAAATCAAACATGTCAATCTTGTTGCTGATTTATAACAATTGATAGAGGGAGACGGAGACAGGGGAGGGGGGGACAGAGAGCAAGAGAGCAAGTTCTTAACAAATTACCGTTGATTTTCATAATTTGACAACGTTTTACAGCATTTATCTCTGCATGCGTGCTGTCTGTCTCCCTCTCGCTCCCCCCCTCTCTCTCCCACACTCTCTCTCTTTCTTTCTCTCTTTCTCTTTCTTTCTCTTTTTCTCTCTCTCTCTTTGTTTGTGCAAATGGCTGTCATAATTTGTTGGCCAATATAACAATATATATTGGCATTATTCGTGCACAGCGTGCGCACTCAGCGTGGCTGACCAGCTGTCTCTCTAGCTGTCTACCCCCCCCTCTCTGCTCCCTCTCTGTCTGTCTGTCTGTCCCTCTCTCTGTCTGTCTGTCCTGCTCTCTGTTCGTCTGTCATATCTGTGCGATAATCGACCGCAGTGTCAACAGGACAAGAACGTGAAATGTTGCGGCCAACGCCGCAGGCAACGCAGGCAACAACAACAGTTGCAACAACAGCAGCAGCAGCAGCAGCAACAGCCTGTGCCACTTTCTATCACAACAACAACTCACAGAGAGAGGGGGAGAGGGGGTACAGGAGGTGGGTGCATAGTTAACATGTTTGACTGGCAGTTGGAGCCGAGAGCGGAAGGAGTCGCAGTCAGTCGAGTTGCAGAGGGGGTAGAGTGAGGCGGGGGAGAGGGGATTGTTGCCAGGAGTTGTTGCTGCTGTTGTTGTTGTTCTGTTGCTGTTACGCTACAGCCGGATGCGCATTGCAGTAGTTATCGGAAATAGGTTAATCGATTTTTAAGCGGATAACTATCGGAAACTCATTCGATATGCACTGTTTCACAATTTTCCATGTGTCACCTACACCCCGCACCCCTCTCTGCACTCCCACCCAAACTGGCCACTGTAGCGCCACTGCCACGCCCCCTCATGTTGTCATTTACAGTAGGAGGAACAGCAGCAGCTGCGTTGCAGCGTTGCTTATGCGATTTTATTTTGCATTTTCACTTTACGTTGCGGTTGCAGCTAAATTTAAATTGCTCCAGTTCGTCTTTGCTGCGCTCTCTCTGTCTTAGTCTCCCTCTCTCTCTCTATATCTCCCTCTCTCTCTCTATATCTCTTCCCTCCTCTCTGCATCTCTTTCTCTTCCTGTGTATCTGTTTCTGTCTCTGTGGCTAGCCCAAAAATTAGATACGCACCGCATGCCTTGTCAATTGTGCTGACAGTCTGGCAGCACTCTTTCCCTCCCTCTCTCTCCCCCTCTCTCTCTCTTGCTGTCTCTGTCTCGATGTCCTGCTCCCTTGGCTAACCGAAATTGATTGTGCTTTGTGTGCCAAACTTGAACTACTTCACAACTTGCACTTCAATTAAAGAAAAAGGGCCAAGTCTCTTCATCTCTCTTCCCCCCACTCTATCTATCTCTTTTTCTTGCTCTCCCTTTCTCAATTAGTCGCTTTGGTTTGTTCACTTTTTCTGTGGTTACACTCTCATAGGGGTGCAGAGAGGGGGGGCGGGGGGAACCTTGTCCAATCGCACGGAAATTCCAACTCATAACCGCAACAAAGAAAGTCAATTAGCAAGAGTTACTCAACACTGTATCGACTTGTGTCGAGTGTGTGCATCGAGTACTCAGCATCGAATTGTGAGTACTTAGTGCCAAGCTCAAAGCGACCGCAATAAGAAAGGGCAACAGAGAGTGGCAAAGGGAGAGGGGGAGAGATTGGAATCAGTTTGGCAAATAGTTTTGCATTCGAGTGGCAAAAGTTTTGTGTTGTAAGGAAAATATGCATGATAAATGTATGAAGGACACAAATAGTTTTGTGCAGCGAAGTTAAAGGCATATTTTAAAGGAATTTCTCAACACTGAAAACACAGTGCAAAAGCAGCAAAGAAAGACATGATATTAAGAAGATTAGTTAAAAGATTATTTTCAAGTTGCGAAAGAAAGTTGAAGAAATTAAGTTACTTTTCCAACACTGCTAAGTGTTGTTAAAGCAAAATTCGATTGCTGTTTTCTACACTACATTTAAGGCGTTTTGCAACACCTAATTCACATAATTTCAATTAGATAAATAACATTTTCTTGGCAACAAACTTTAACAAATAATCAAATAAACTTTTTCAACACTACCAAGTGCTGTAAATCAGGCTTTGCTCTTTTTATGCGCTACAGTTGCACTCAGCAAGCTACGTGAGACCTTAACAAATACGCTAGCTAGCTATCTCTTTCATTGCACACCCCCTCTCCCTCTCTCTCTCTCTTGCTCTTCCTTTTCGTTCTGTAAAGGTGTGCAACGCCTTCTCTGTCGTTTAAATAAATTATTTTTGCTCAAGGAAAGTGCAATTAAGAAAATGCTTCATAAATTTCACTAACTTTGCCCCCCTCCCTCACTCTCCCTCTCTCACTGCCTTTTAGGGGCTTTGTTGGAGTGAGCGAGGGAGAGAGAGAGAGAGAGGGAGAGGGAGAGAGGGTGCTCTGGCAACAGGGGCACGTAGATTCAATTAGTTGATCTTAAGTGCAGGCACTTCTGCAGCAGGCGAAGCGTACTAAAATTAACTAATCGAATTCACACACCCTTTCAGGCTGCTTTCAACCCCCCTCCCCCCTACTTCCGCCTGCTTTGGACTCCTACTCCCCTTCTCTCTCTCTTTATTTCCCCTTTCCTAGCATGTCTAAATATAAATAAGGACGCGACTTGCTTGGGAGTGTCCACTCTGTGTGTCGATGTCCTGCCGCGTTCAATTGAGTCGTTGTCAATTTTACAAACACACACACACACAGGCACACACAGGCACACACACACACACCATATAAATAACACATCGAAATTTATCGACCCTGTCGCGCCCAGCGGGATAGGGTTGCTCCCGGTTTGGTTTGGTTTTCTAGCGCTTCCTTGCGGCGCCGCCTGCCACAAATTGTCATCAAATTTAATTGGTGTGCCCCCTTTGCTCCTCCTGCCTTGCTTGCACCCTTATTGTTTGCCCCACTCAAAGAAAGGCGCGGAAAAACTATGCCAAGTTTTGTGTGTGTGTGTGTGCGTGTGTCTGTTTTCTTTTTTCTTTCCTCTCCTTATGCGCTTGTTTGTGTCTCTTGTTTTCTGCCCCTTCCACTTGCCATGCCGCACCACTTCCATTACTTCTTCCAGTTCCAGTTGGTTGACCAGTTGTGCGAGCCACTTAAATGAAAAGCTTGTTAACCTAATAGAACTACAGTAGTCCCCCTGCCACACTACCACACGGCCTCCCCATTCCCCACTCGCCTCAACTATCTCTGGCTTTCTCTGGTCTGGCCTTCATTTCATTTATTTATTAATGATGTTGCGCTCCACACACACACAAACACACACACAGGCAGGAAATAAACATTAAACTGTATATTTTCGTATGCTCTTTGTGTGCCCCTAAGTGTGTGTGGAAGAGAGAGAGGTGGGAGGGAGTAAGAGTAGGTAGCAGAGTAGTTATGGAGTATGTCTTCGAATTTCATATTGCTCGATTCAGCTGTCCAACTTGTTGGAAAAAGTTCTACAAATCGTATCGAATATAGAAAAACTTTAATTGGAATACTAAGACCGCCATATCTCTCTCTCACTCTCTTCTCTTTATCAGCCTATCTTTCTCTTTCTCTGTGAAACTTCAAAAGTATAAAGCTTATTGCTTCATTGAAGAAGAAATTTGAAAAAAGAGTTTGGCAAACATTTGTCAGCAGAAAACCTTGTAAACTCTTAAGACTTGAACTACCTAAGGCTATATAGATATTTCCTGTAGAGTCTATAGTTGCCTAAAACCTATATAGACACACACTATAGAGTCTAGAGTTGCCAAGTAGCTGGCTGCAGGCGCCGTAGATCTGGCAACATTGCAAGCGCTTGTGATACTAGTTCAGGCTAAAAATAAGTGCCAATTTTTTCACCAGAATTGAATAGAAACCTATGGGTTTCTAAGCTAAATTTCTTGCAGTGTAGGCTGCCTACAACAGCTGTCCGTGTGTGCGTATGTGCCCTGTCTCTCTATCTGTATGTGTGTTTGTGTATCGTGTGCCTAAATTAAAAGCTCAACAACCAAATTGAGGCACGTTCGTTGACGTTAATTTGTCGTGCCTCATATGAGTAATTGCGTATGTGTGTGTGTGTGTGTGTGAGTGTGTGTGCGTGTGTTTGGCTCCTTTGTACGTCTGTCTGCAGCTTTGTTTGTTCGCTCACTCGTCCCATCGCTCAGGCAAGACATCAACAAGGACATCGACAGCGACGTCGACATCGACATCATTAGGTCGCATTAGTTCACATGTTTTTCGGGGCGCTGTCAAGGCGGCTTCTCTTCTCTCTTTTCTTTCTTTTTTTTTTTTGGGCGGCGCCATGTTTCCTCTTCCTACTGCCTGCTGGTTCCCTCTAGCTTCCTGTTGCCATGTCTATTCATACATTTGAAGGAAGCCTCCTACTTCCTTGTGGGTCCCATTAACATAATTTCAATGTGACCCCGAAAAAGTCGCTTTGTCTAATTGCTTTGTTGAAAGTCAGCTGCAGAAAGAGATGAAAGAGAGGGAGGGGAGAGGGAGGGAGAGGAAACATAAAGCATATTGATGTGTTTTATAATATTTTGATTGATTGGCTTACAATTTATTGGCCGATTGAGCAGGCATTGTTAACTGATTGAGGGCGCTTTCGCAATTACTTATGCGCTTAGAAAGATGATTTTTTGTGCTTGATTGAAGGCTGTCAGTGATTTTTCAAGTGATTGAGTAGGTCGTGGTGATTGATGACGGCAGTTGAGCTGATTAGGTGAGGCTTTAAGTGACTTAAAAACTGTGAGGGAAGTGTACAAAACGTGTTGAACATTTCATTTGCTTGTATGATTGAGAGCGACACGGATTGATGTGTGATTGATGGAGTAAAAATTGTTTAATATTGTATTCAGTTTGTTTAATATTGAATGAGCACTTGTAACGCAAAGAAGAGCTTGCCATGGATTGTTTATTGTGGATTGAGTTCGATTTGATTGATGACATATTTGATTGATGAACAATTGCTAGTTGTAATGAACTTCAAAGAGCTTTAATGATTGATAGACCATTATAAATCATATCTTAACGGGAGTTTATTTGACTCGTATTCAACTGTAACTTCGTATACTTCTCTATCAATCATGATTGCTGCACTTTTAGCTTAAGTTGCTGCTTTAAATTCCTTTTCTTGTTCCTCCTTCTTGGACCCATAAAGTGATGCTCAAATGGCGCTTTTGTAACCCAAATACTCGCGTTGCTTGTGCTGCAGCTGGCGCCAACTGGCAAAGCTCATAAATTTGATAAGTTATCGATAAACGATAGCCACAGGCAGCCAGAGGCAGCAGCGTGCAGCATGCAGGGCCCCATTTTGAGCATCGCATCGATGCCAAGCAAAATGCAAACGTGTTAACAACGCGTACTTTGTGTCTGCCTCCCTCCCTCTCTTCCTTTCTCTCTCTTTCTCTGCGTGGCACATGTGGTTGAGGTCCGAGTAAAGGATTGAAAGCAGAGACAGTCCCTGTGCGTGTGTGCGAGTGAGACGGACAGACATTTGATTTATGGGCCAGTGCATATTAATATGGCGTTAAAATATGATGCCAAAAATTTATGTGTGAAAAAACTGAGCCACAAGAAGCGGCAGCAGCAGCTGAGTAAGGGGCAGGGGTTAAGGGGAATGAGGGGGGTATGAGTAAGAGGTAAGCGTTGGGGGTGGTGGGGACGCCAACCGAACTGCAGCTGTTCGGTGAGCCACAAGGACAGCGGCACCACATACTAAACATTATTGCCGCCAGAGTGGAGCGCACTCTCTCCCTCTCCCTCACTCTCTATCTCTCTCTCGCTCTCTCCGAAAAAGAAGCATCAGATTTATGGCGTGAAATTTAGCAGGCACGCGATTTATGTGCGCCGCATTTGCAGCGAC
Organism: Zaprionus africanus; assembly: GCA_018151435.1. Taxonomy (NCBI): domain Eukaryota; kingdom Metazoa; phylum Arthropoda; class Insecta; order Diptera; family Drosophilidae; genus Zaprionus; species Zaprionus africanus. The sequence continues at coordinate 607,593 of JAECXB010000076.1, forward strand.
TCTTTCGCAAATCGTTGGGCAGAAAAAAAACACACACACGCACACATAGAGAAATCCCGCTGAAAACACTGAAAAAAGCTAAGCGAAGTGAGAATAGAATGCGTTGTTGGTTAGTGAGAGGTAGAGAGAGCGCAGGGTATGGCAGGGTGAATACCCTTTATGCCATGCATACACTCTGATATCCGAAGTAGCTAAGAAATATGCTAGAAACACACAAAATACTAAACTTTAATACCATTTAATACCAAATATGCAATATAAAATACGTTTATACATCCAAATTAATGCGCATATTCTAACTAGACATTCATAGGTCTGAATACTAAAGCTAATATAAAAAATACTAAGAAAATACCAAGAAAATACTAAAACTGAATACTAGATACAAGCCCTATAACGCTTTCCGTGCATTGTAAACAATCATATTGCGTGTACACACAAAAAATACCACATAAATACCGTAAAAATACCACAAAAATACCGCAAAAATACCACAAAAATACCACAATTCATAAGAAGTTCTTGCATTTACAATATACAACTAGTTTACAAAACTGCTCCATCAAATACCCAAAAAAAATACTGCAGTATTAACTAATACTGCACAAAAAATACCAAACCCAAGTCACAGCTACCCCACACACCTAACTCACTGATACAGGGTGCAAATAAACAATAGTGCAGCACACACACACAGACAAATGAAAACAGACGCTTGTTGCAAGCGATTTACAGGCCATAAAATATTTACCAAATACCCCAAAAATACCAAACAAATAATACTAACTCAATTTGTGTTTCTTTCTTTCTCCCTCCCTCTCTCTCTCTCTCGCTCTCTCTTGCAGCAGTCAGTTCAATGAAACCGAACATGGACAGCTCCAACTGCATCCTAGTCCAAGACGTCAAATCGCAACCGCACGATCTGCGAGGCGTGGCCGGCGGCAAGGGGGGCGACAACAAGGCGCTAGGTGGCGCCACCGCATACCCCACTGAGGAATCGATACAGACAAGTACATCGGATCATGGCAATGGCAACAACAACGGACAGATGGGAATGGGCAACGGCGGTGCTGGTGGAGGAGTTGGCGGTGCAACCGGCATACAGCAACAGTTGCTGTTGCAACAGCAGCAACCGCATGCGATAAACCAACCGCTTACCCCACTGGATGCAACCAATACCCAATTGCAGGACCATCATCATCAGTTGACCTACGGCGGCGGTGCCATCGGTGTGGGTGGCATGAACGGACAACAGGGTCAACTGCCACTTGGCATGGGTGGCCATAATCCGTTGATGCAACATCACGGCCCGGGCGGACAGCAACAGCATCAGGGCGGCATGGTGGGCATGAACGGTGGCCAGTGGCCTCAGGTCGTCGAGCTGAAGGACTTCAATGAGTTGTATCACGCCAACATTCCGGCCTATCAGTTCTGGACACTCGAGTTTCGTAACAAGCATCCTGCATTCATCCGTTTCAACTTCACGCTACCCTGGGGCGCCCACTTTGCGGTCTACTCGCGACGCAATGTGGCACCATCCGTGACGCAGCATGACTTTGTCGAGTTCATCAAGGGCGGCAGACTGGATAGTCATCTACGGCATCGTCGCAGTGCTGCCACCAATGCAAGTCAGATCGAGCAGCAGCAGCAGCGTCAGTTGCGTCGACGCAGCGCCAGCTTTGAGGAGCAGGAACTGCAGATGGAACAACAGCTGGAGCATGAGCAGCAGCTGCCACAGGTGGAGCGTCTGGCACAGGCCTGGGATCTGGACCCCGACGATGATGGCGATGATGATACGGATGCCGATGATGATGATGATGGCGCAGGCGAGAACGTAAGCAGCGATTCAATGGAATATTTCGATGTGGAGACTCCGTTGGATCTGGTCAAGCAACATGTGCAGCGACAGGGAGGATATCAAAGTTATGTGGCACATCCGGTGAACAAACGTTCGGCAGCTGATGGTGGCGCCGGTGGCGTTGGACCTGGAGGCGGGTTGCCTGCCCTCGATATGGATGCCATGACGGTGAATGTGTCGCTGCTGCAGTATCTCGACACTGGTCTCTGGTTCATCTCTGTGTACAATGACGAATTGGTGGCACATTCCGTTTCGCTGCTCGCCGAGGAAGCCGAAGGGGTGAGCACCACCTGCCCCAATGATTGCTCGGGGCGTGGCAGCTGTTATCTTGGCAAATGCGACTGCATCGATGGCTATCAGGGCGTGGACTGTTCCAAGAGTAAGTAGACACCAATCTCTCTCTGTCTCTCTTCTTTCTCTCTTCTCCCATTTCACTCTATCTTCACTCTCTCCCACCTCCTTCTCTCCTTTCCTTCACTGGCCACTCGAGCTGCAATTTAAATTAAAAACTTACGCCAAAGTTGAGCTGTCAACATCACCTGCCTTTGTTTGTTTTGGGCACCCCAATCCGATTTCGACTCCCGAGTGCGAGTTCCTGTTTCCCGGTTTCCCCTTTTCCCTTCTGGCCCCTGCCTTCCTCCTTCCTTGAAGTCCCAAAAAAGAAAAAAGGGGCGAAGCACCCAAAAAACTGAATCTAAATCTACTTGCCGGGTCTGGCGACCCTCAGCAACTCGTAATTCTTGCGAGGTCTGTGCACAGTGGGTGAAATTGGCAGTATTTGTAACAAAATTAGTTAACAGAACAGGCAGAAATAGAAAAAGAAAGAGATCATCAATAACAGTTGGGTTTATAAAGGTGTCAGTTAACAGATAAATAAATCGATAACTTTAAGTATATCGATAACATTATTGTAACCCCATGAATCGCTTAGCTAATTATTTGTACAACTTGGAATGAATGAAAAATTAATCAGGAAATCGATACATATATCGATAACATATTTTATGATAGTTAGCTATCGATAATACATCGATAACTATGTAACCCAACTGATCAGTTTGCTTATTGTACCGTTTGAATAAAAGAAACTATCAACAAATCGATGAAACTATCGATAACATTTGCAATGCTACCACTTCATCGATAATACATCGATAACTATGTAACCCCTTCATATCTGTAAGCTTCTGATGCCCTTAAAATCGTAGAAATAAACATTAAGAAATCAATTAATACTTATATATCGATAACATATGCATAGGTGTCACTTAAGCCATAATGAATCGATAACTGTTTGCAGAATTTTAGAATAATCAAACATAAACTCAAGCAGTGCATTTATCGATTCTCCGATAAACCGATAGGTCATTTACTCTTCATTCTTATCCACTGTGCCCGCAAGTATTTTTATTTATTTTCCGCTCTGCTTCTTTGCCTTTGTCTGACACTTTTCAATACCAATTTTCCTTTTTCGCTTCCGCTTCTTCTTTTTTACACTTCTCACACTCGGTTCCTCGCTCCCTCTCTTTTCCTCTCTCTCCCCCTCAATCTGTCTCTTTCTGTCACACATCGTACTCTAATTCCGTTTGGCTTTGACTTCTCTTTGCAGGCGTTTGTCCGGTTCTCTGCTCGGCGCATGGACACTACGGCGGCGGCGTCTGCCACTGCGAGGATGGCTGGAAGGGAGCGGAGTGCGACATCCCGGTCGGGGAGTGCGAGGTGCCCAATTGCTCCAGCCATGGACGCTGCATCGAGGGCGAGTGCCGCTGCGAGCGCGGCTGGAAGGGACCCTACTGCGATCAACGTAAGTGTCAAGCCAGGAGGAGGGTGCAGATGCCTGCTCCAGCCTCCGCTGTCCGTTTTCCACTGTCTCTGTCTGACAGTCTTGCTCTCCTCCTCCCTCTTCCCCTCTCTCTCCCTCTCTCTTTGTGTGCTGTGCTGACTTGGCATAAAAATGCTAAAATTATTTATTTGCCTTGTTTGCAATTTCGGGCTGTTTTCACTCCACGACGCCATGTTGACACTGCCCCGATAAGGCACACTATGCGAGGGTGGCTGAGGAGTGGCAAGCAGTGGAGGGGGGCGCGGGGCGTTGTGGAGTGGCAAGCATTCGCTGAAGAGGCCTTTGGGCGTGTCATGGTGACGCCAAAATATTTCAGTTATTATGCCGCCCCAGCGTTTAGTTTGCCCTGCTCTGTGTGTGTGTGTATGTGTGTGTGTGTATGTGTGTGCTAGTATGTGTGTCTGTGTGTATCACTGTTTGTGTGTGCCAGTGTGTGTGTGCGTGTGTCTCTGGTATTTGTGTGTGTTTTCTTAACTTTAAATTGAGGCAAACAAAGCTAGGGAACTTAAGAAAAAAGCATAGCTTACTTTTTCGGGCCCCTTCTAAGAAAGAGCCAGAGCCACAACTGGCCAACTGGCCATGTGTTTGCCAACCACACACACAAACTCACACTCAGAAAAAGGGTGAATTTCCAGCCACTTCCGTTAAACGGTAAATTAACAGCATTTTTCGAACTGAAGACGGCGACGGGCCCCAAACTTGAGAGCTGCCTCAAGTCTTTCCTTTGTTTTCGATGCGTTTTATAATTAGAAAGTCGAAAAAGATATTCTTTTAATCAGTCAAGAGAATGAAAAAATGAAAGAAAGGTAAATGGAAAGTGGAAAATATAAAGAATATATATATCTTTTATGTATTTATATGTATGTGTGTATATATATTTAGATTAGAAGGAAGAATAGAAATAGCAAAGCCTCACTTGAGTTGCTTTAGTATATATAGTATATGTTATGTTATAATTCGCCTTATAGCATATGGCATATGCTACATAGTATATGTACTCTCCATAGAGCAACCCGTGCCGAGCATAGCAAACAACATATACATACCTGTCTCTTTCTAAAGTTCTAAACTTTTGCTTAACTTTTTGCGCTTTGCTTGTTTTGCTGGCACAACTGGCTGATACCCTCTACAGAAACCAATAAGGGCATGAAGTGTGTATAAAAAATTGCATCAAATATGCAACACACTCACAGGCACACACACACACACACACCCACTCGGCAGACACGCACAGACTTGTTTGTTGGCAGCGTGTCTCACATGTGATTTTTTCTGTTGCCCCGCCCCAACTTGCTGCCTCTCTCTCGCTCTCTCCCTGCCTCTCTCTGTGCTGGACCCTTGGCATACAAAACAAGCGACCAGCAAACAGAACAAACAACAACAACAACAAGAACAAGAACAAAGCGGAACTTGAAACGTTGTGCAAACATAAAACGTATAAAATCGAATTTATATGTCGAAAGCATATTTCTCATACAAAACGCTCAACAAGCCAAAAAAAAACATGAAGAAGAAGTAGAAGAAAAGAAAATACAAGTGCAAGAAGAAGAAAAGCCAGGCAGCAGAGAGAAAGAGAGAGAGACGGAGAGAGAGAGGGAGAGAAAGAAAAAATTGCAACAACTGCGCAAAATTACCAAGTTGAACTAAACTGGAATTTCATTTTAATGACCACTTTCGTACGTGTCTAACATACTAATCATGTCATGTGTGTGTGTGTGTGTGTGCCATGTGTGTGTGTGTGTGCAAGTGTGACCTGACCCCGAATACGGTAGCAGACGAGCTTGGCCGGAACCTGCTGCCGGCATGTATCGCCCAACTGTTCGTGACGGGCTTTTGTTTTGCCAAGGCTGTAACGCCCCCTACCAGCAGCAGCCGCTGCCCCGCCCCTCCTCCGTTGCCATCATCTTCCCTCTATGCCCATTTGCTGTTGCCACGCCCCTACTCCCGCCCTTCGCTCACTAACTGTACATATTGTATTTTTATATACCCTAAAGCGAGTGCCATCGCAATTGGGTAGATTCGATTAGGATCATCAGCAGAGAAGATTCTTTTGACTCCATAGACAGGCTATATAGCTATGTTAGAGGCTCCAAAATAAGAAGAGCTACGGATTGTAAACTTGCAAAACTTAGGGATCTTTATAGATACACCTATAAGCCTTAGTATACTTATAGTTAAGCTTTATAAGACATTATCCTACAAATTTCATCAGTTTCCATCAAGAATTAAAAGCATCTCAGATTAATTAACTTCTATACTCACTGAACGGTAAATATCCTTATGGCTATCATTATAGTCTTTAGCATAATTAAAGCTAGGCATCTTATGAATATATCCTACAAATTGCAATACAATCGATAAAGCCAAAGTTTTGTTATCGATAGTCTTACAAGCTGTTACCAAAGCCAAACTTGCAGTCTGCATGTCCACATAAGTTTATTCCTTGTTCACACGTTCTAGGGTATCTCAGCTGATAGACAGATGATATACGTCTCTCTGTCTCTGTTCCACACAAACTCTCCTCTCTCCCTCACTCTCTCTCTCTCTTAGTCCTTTATGCCATTTGTATATGTTGAGTTTGACTAACAAACATTTTGTATACTTGTTCCGCATGTGCCACAGATGATTGCCTTGATCCTTTGTGCTCCGGACACGGTACCTGTGTGGCCGGGCAATGCTACTGCAAGGCCGGCTGGCAGGGCGAGGATTGCGGAACGATTGATCAGCAGGTATATCAATGCCTGCCTGGATGCTCAGAGCATGGCACCTACGACCTGGAGACGGGACAATGCGTCTGCGAGCGACACTGGACGGGACCGGATTGTTCCCAAGGTAAGTTTCAGTTTTCAGTTTCGGTTTTCAGTTTTCAGTTTACAGTTTACTGCTTTCACCTGCTTCATCACTTTTTAAAAACACCTACCACTTCCCTTTCTTGCCCCCCTCATAACCCTCCTTCCTTTCGCACACACCTCATACAAATAACCAGCATAACAATTGCACTCTACGTTGTGTTTATTTGTTTTGTTGTAATGTGTTTTGTTTTGTTTTGTTGTGTTGTGTTGTGTATTTTGTTTTGTTTCGTTTTGTTGTGCTGTGTAGAGTGTGTGTGTGTGTACGGGTGTGTGTGTTGTGTTCCGGTGTCGTTGCGCACAACAAGCTGCTTACAAATGATTCTTCAGTTCGAGCATTGAATTCAAATGAGAAGCGAACCAAACGAAGGGTGAGAAATAGCAGAAAAGTGGAAAACTGGAAAAGTGGGCGAAAAGCTGCTGCAAATTTTAGCAACAATTTGAATGGTAAAAGAGGGGAGAGGGGCGAAGTGAAGGTAAAGCGTCTGAATAGTTGCAGAATTTAAGAGAGACTCTTTTAAAGCTTGAAAATGGCAATTGAAGTGGTTGAAGAGGAAATTAGCTAAATGGCATAATGAGTGGTGTACCTCAAGGGGTAACGTTGCCATAACAATAAAGTATAAAGAAGTATAGTATATACTGAAAGAATATATATAGAGTATGTAGTATATTGAAGGGGGTATATGAGAGGGGATTAGAGACAGTTTGGGGCAAGGGAAAGTTGTTAAAAGAGTTAGAGTTATAAAAGTTGTTCTTGATGAAGTTATATGAAATAGATTGGTAAGTTGCTGATTCCGTTATATATAGAAACATATATGAACAGCAAATACTAAGTGCATACTATAAAGAAGACAATCTATCAATCTATCTTAGCTATAAAGATTAACATCAAGAGTAAGCTAAGACCTTGTGGTTCATTTCGCACTCCTCAACTTTGTTTCTGCTCTTCTCAAATACTAAAAATACTTTTATAGTTCATTTAATTAATTTGGTATTATTTATATTTTAGAAACATATATTTTTATAGTTAATTTAATAAATTTTAGTATATATTTTGGTATTTTTATTCGAGAAACATATGCTGTCTGAGTGCTGTAAAACTTGCAAGTTCCATTTCAGCTCAATCAAATGCAAAGTTTGTTGGGGTTTCTCTTTACGATGCGGGCTGTAAAATGCGCTAAGGAGCTTGTGGTATGGGGGTACGTGTAGAGTGGCCATAAAGTCAGCTGGGAACTAATGCAGTTATTATATGAGCATAAGGCATGAGGCATAAGGCTGAAAATGATGCTTTATCGCATGGACCGAATCCAAATTAGATGAGGCCCCATAAAACTGGAGCCTTCAATTAGGGCAAAAGGCAAAGCCAGCAAACAAATTTGCCGATTACCAGAAACACGAAAGGCACAAGGGGGAGAGGGGAGGGAAGAGTAAACAACTACAGGGACAACAAAAACTGTACCTGGTTTGCCATAATCATTTCGAGGGCGTTGGAGTCCAATAAAACATGCAGCTTACGAGTTGTGCCCTGTGGGCGAGAGAGAGAGGGGGAGGGAGAGCGGAAGGGGGGTAGAGAGGGTGCAGACTCCGAGAGCGGGCAAAAGGACTTGGCAACACAGTGGGGCACGCACGCCTAATTTGCTTAACTTTTTAGCACCGACAGGAGCCGCGATAGAGTCCGCACTCTGCTCTCCCCCTCCCCTCAGTCGCACTCTGCCCCGAAACGTAATGAAGCTGAGCTTCATAAAAATTCATTATTTATTTAATACGCAGCTCGCTTCCCCCAGCTGCCTCCCTCCCTCTCTTGGCTCTACGCCCCTGCGCAGAAAGCAAATAAAATAAATTTACGCCTGCGACGCACAGAGAACAAAAGTCAACGACAACGTGGGCCACATTTGCCGGCCAGAGGCGTGGAAGGGGATGGGGGAGTGGAGTGAGTAGGGGTTGGGGTAGCAGAGGGGTCTACAACTGCCACGTAAATGTTACATTTATAATGTTGTTTTTATGGTTCACTCGGCGGGGCAACATTTTACAGCCAAAAGCGGCAAAGAAAGCCTGAGAGGAAGAGGGAGAGAGAGAGAAAGAGTGAGGAGAGTAGCGCCGAGCGAGAAGAAAGCAGTGAAGAAAGTAAAAGCCAGGCGCCTTAATGAATTTAAATGCACATATGTACAAATATCATAACTATCCCAGGCTTTCTTTCCCCTTCCCCTTCCTCTTCATTTCGCATTCCCCATATTTCGCCATTAAGTTTTATTTATTTATATCGTATTTACTTGACGCCATTTCTTCTGTTTTTCTCTCCCGTTCTATAGCTGTTTGTAGTCTGGACTGCGGCCGCAACGGGGTCTGTGAGTCTGGCAAGTGCCGCTGCAACCCTGGCTGGACTGGCAACCTTTGTGATCAGCTGCCCTGCGATACACGTTGCTCGGAGCACGGACAATGCAAGAACGGAACCTGTGTCTGCTCACAGGGCTGGAATGGGCGACACTGCACGTTGCGTAAGTACATTTTATGCTTGTTTATAAGAGACACGGAACTGGAGCTTAAGAAGCAACTCGGAGACACAGAGACCTTTTCAAATGAACTAGTTAATTTACTTTTCAATCTCAATATTACCAATGTTTGCAATTATAGATCATTTTCTTCTGTCATGAACTATTGTTGTCAGAATAGATTCAGTTACTACTCCGAAACTGGTTCAATAGGGTTCAAATCGGTTCAGTTTTGTAGTTCTGAACTACTAAGACTAACTATATTGAGCTTTATTTGGTTTTTTCAATTTTTAAATGCTTTGAGTACAAAAAAATCTTAGCTTCCTCGAAAATTGGTTCTAAAATGTGCAAAAATAGGGTAATTATTATGTAGTTGCTCTAAAATGAACCAGTTCGTCCAAGTTTTCAAGTTCTTAAGACTATTGAGCGAACTAAAGATATTAATATGCATGAACTATGAACTAGTTCTTAAAGTGTCACCTTAAATGTTTAATATACTTAATAAATATGAACTAGTTCTTTTAGTAGTTCCAAATTGAACCGGTTTTTCCCTTTCTTTAAGCTTCGCCAGTGCTGACTGACATAAGCAATCCTTGAGTTATTATTCTACTCAAGTATTTGTTACATTGAACAAACATGAACTAGTTCTTTTGCCACACTTCAAATGGACTGCACATTATCGAATTTGGTTGCAAAAGTTTTCTCTTGCAATTAAGTCAATCAAGCTTTTCCCATCATCGACATTCGCAAGTTGCTAACTACTTCATAAATGTTTCAAAAGTGGGTTAAATAAATGAACCAACCATGAACCATGAAAGGTGCTGGTTCCACAAGGTGATGCACTTTCAACCGCCAAAGGCTTCAACTCTGGCAATTTGGTTGCCACACGCATCGTGCATGTGTGTGTGCGTGTGTGTGGCCTTCGTTGATAGAGAGAAGCGTTCTAAAGTGGCGCTACTAAATTGCATCAAAGTGCTGTGAAAGTGGTTCCGAAAGTGGTTCGGAAAGTGGTTCCGCACTCGGCTGGCATAAGTTTTGCTCGAGTTGAGCTCGAGTTATAATGATGAAATTTGCAATGCGGCGCGGGGCAGAGTTGCCTTGACCTCTCAGCGAAATGCAACTGCAATCAGTTGTTGCACTGCTTGTTGTTGCTGTTGCTGCTGCTGCTGTGGTTGCAATTGTTGCTGTTGTTGTTGTTGTTGCTGCTGCTGTTGCAGTTGACCATTTACAACTGACGCTCAATCGATTAGCGTTGCGCCAATTCGAAAAGCGAGCAACCGCAGCTGACACTCGCAGCAGCAGCAACAACAACAGCAGCAACTGTAGCAGCAACAACAACAGTAGCAACAACAACAGCAGCAGCAACAACAGCAACTGCAGCAACAGCAGCAACTGTAGCAACAACAGCAACTGCAACAACAACAGCAACATTTGTCGCGTCATGTCGCAACGCGCCAAGCCAACCAAAAACATTGCGACGTTGCAGTTGCTATCTCTCTGTGCCACGCCCACTTCGCAAAAGGGGGGAGAAGGAAGGTGGGTGCTGCTGCTGCTGACTCGCTGTTCAAATATTTTGCAGCAGCAGCACCAGCAGCAGCAACTGTTGTTGTTGTCATGCTTTTTTATCAATATTTTTTGCTGTTGCGCCAAAGTATTTTGTACATGTTTACGCCATTTGGCCAAGCTCACTGCAAAGTGTCCTGGCAACCACCCCAACCCCCCTTTACTCCCTTGCTTGATCTACCCCCCTGCAGCTCCACCCCTGTGTCGTGAGCTTGACAGTTTTGCCGCCGCCATGACTTAACCAACAGCTGAAATACTTCTCCCTCTCCTTTCTCTCTTTCTCTGCTCGTCTTTCAGTTTTTGCGGGCTTTATTTTTGCCAACTGTCAATTGGCAGTGCAAGCTGCGAATTTGGGCTATTGACTGGGGAGTTGCCATCCGAGTGAAGGGAGGGGGCGTGGCACGCGCAGCAGGAGAGACAGCAGTGCAGCATGATAAGTAGCTATCGATTGACAGTGATTAAAACTTTAAAAACAAACAGTCATGTTACAAAAACGAACAGACCTCACCGTGTATCGGCACATGTCTGTGTCTGTATGTGTATATGTGTGTCTGTGTGTGTGAGTGTATGTGTGTGTGTGCCAGCGAGTGTGTGTGACGCCCCCTGGCGGCAAGAGCGACGACTCAGGCATGCATGTAATGGCATTACACACAGCAGGAGGCGTAACTGGGAGCGAAAGGAGCAGAAGCCGAGCAGGAGCCGAGCAAGTCGATATAGCCCAGTTGCACTTGGCAAGAGACTGCACAACATTGCCAGCAGTAATGACAAGTAATGCTCGATGGAAGCTAAAGTTTGAGCTGCAGTTAAGGGAGAAGATATGCAAGTGGCGAAAGGGTGCAGATGAAATGAAATACAAAGAGTTGAGGGTTTAGCAATTGTATCTAGCTCTGTGTAACACTTAACTTATGCCATCCTGTCAATCTCTTTCTCTCTCTCTCTCTCTTTTACTGCAACTCTGCTTCTTTCTCTCTTTTTTAACTGTAGCTCTTCCAAAATTATGCTTATACCAATTTAACTCAAGTCGGTTTAGGATGTAGGGTTAACCGCTTAGGGCTTCAGGCTATAACTTCTACCAAGTTTGTCACTTTTTCTTTGTTTATCCCTTCTTCTCTCTCGCTCTATCTCTCTCTCTCTCTCTCTCTTCTACTCAAGTTCTCCTTTCCTCGACTTCTGACAAAGCTCTATTTATATTACGCCTATACCAATTGAACCTATGCCTGTTTAGGGTTTAGGGTTAAGGTCTTAGGGCTTAAGATTAAACCTTCTACTAAGCTCTTGCTCCCTCCTTCCCTTTTCTTCTTCTACAGTAGGTCTGTCTCTCTCTTCTCTTCTCTATTCCACTGCAACTCGCTCTCTCTCTCCCTCTCTCTCTCTCTTTTACTTTATCTAGCTCTGTCTCTACTACAGTAGCTGATTCTCCTTACCTTCTCCTTGCACAATTCACTTAGCTTTTCACAATATGCTCGCTGTCTGTGCTCACTGTGGCATACTACAAGTTCCGCTGGGTGTTGGCTATATGTGTTGCCTGTTACCTTCTCTCCCCCTCTCCCTCTCTCTCACCCTCTCTCTCTCTGTCTGTCTGTGTATGTGTGTGTATTACATTTCGTTGACGTGTGCAAAACCAATAAAACTTCCGACGTTATTTCACTCAGGCCCAGTCGAAAGACACTTACCAAGCCAAAACCGACCCGGCTTCCAGTTGCCGATACTGCCCTCCCTTTCTCTCCCTTTCCAACTCCCCCGTCCCCCTTTGCCCACCTCTTGCTGGCAATGTCGAACGCCATTCGGCATTCCCAGTGGGAAGTTCCTTCTGACAACATACGGCCAAAAACGTTTTGAATCGATTCAAGTGTTGCAGCAGCGAGTTCCGAAGGGAGCAGAAAGAGATGGAAGAAGGCGATGGAGCGGGGAGGGGGTAGCCACTGGCTGGAGTGGTGGCTTAGACGTGCGAGTCACGCTTGCACAAGCACAAAGTGCCACCCAATATCCTGGCACACACACACACACCGACATTAACTAATACATGCATGTTTGGGATGTATTTTTAGAAAGTACTTAACGACTTTGCAGCGACAGAGAGTTTTACATCTATCTCCACACTACTGCTCCCCTTCCCCACTCTCCCTCTTCCCATTCTCTCCCTCCCTCTCTCTCTGTCTGTCTGTCTCTCTTGCGCTCTCGCGACTTTCACAATGCGGTAAAGTTTATTGAATTTGAGCTGAGATTTGTAACAAATTACACGACTGCAATCCTCCAGTGTAGATACATTTTTATGTCTCTCAATTTCAGTTGCCCCACCCCCCTCCCCCTCTCCCTGGGGAATAGCGAAAGAAAAAAATAGTCGTTGACTTTTTATGCGGCACTTACGTTTAGTTATGTCGCTTCTCTCTCCCGCACTTTATTTATTTTTATTAAAAGTCGGCGCCGAGATTTTACTATCATTCTAAACATTTTAGTTAAGATTCGTGCTATGCGAATGGAACTAATAAAATTATGAGTAAAAACGGCTGCAAATCAGTGTCGTGTCAATTTCAGTGAGCCACAGATGAGGGCAGCCGAGTTACTTGAGGTTTACGAGGATGTTTGCGTGGGCTGAATACGCTGGAGTGTCCTGTTCCTTAGCCCTTGGTCAGTTACTATGTCTTTGAACTGGCTTAGCTTGATATGATGTTCAATAGCTGAACTAGTTTGTTCGTTTAGTAGGAATTATAATCAATTCCAGAGAACTTACTCCCCAAAGTTGATTGAACTTCAGCTGAGCAAACGAGTGTAAAACATTCGTGTGACTTGAGGTAAAACCCAATCCTAGTGCAAGAACTATGACAGTTTGCCGTGCTAAACATTCTCTATACTCACTACAATAGCACATATGATAGCCAAGTTAAACTAGGCTAGTTGGGTCATATATTTACAAAATCTATATAGATTTGCATGCCTGCGATAAAGTTTTGGGCTTAAACGAGCGCATTATTTGCAGTGGATTGCAAAGTTTCGCGTTGGCTTAAGCTATGCAACTTTTGACAGATTTCTGCTGCGCCCTCAAACTTAGCATAATGCCAGACAGAGAGGGAGAGAGTGGGAGAAAGAGAGGAAGGGAGTCGGGTACTTAGGCGAGTTGTTTGTGCGCAGGCAGCGTCAGCAGACATCGTTCAAATATTGGCAGCAACACTTGACGTTATTGCCAATATGTGTAGTGTGCACACACGCAGCACCGACTCTACCAGCGTGTGTGTGTGTGTGTATGTGCGTGTACGTGTGTGTGTGCTGGAGAGTCGTAAACAGGAAGGCAGTTACGACAAGGAAGTCATTTTATGCGCCGCAAACTTTTTAACATACCGGAAGTTGAGTTAGCGTCGAGGTTACCCATTTTGCAAATGACACATGTCAAGTGACATTAACTTTGCGTCAAATGCTGCCTGCTGCCTGTCGTGGAACAAACAAATAAACCCGAACCCCCTCTGCAATCCCCCCCTGCAGTTGGAATCCAGCAAAAGAAAAGAGCCACCATCAACGGTGGCATCTATCGTTACGTTTCGTTGGCTTTTTATGTTTACTGTTTTGTAGATTTCTCCACATTTCGTTTACGATGTTCGAGATGTGCGTGCCAAGGGGGTCCTGGGCTTGGGCTCTGGCTGGGGCTCTCTATATCCATGCCCCAGCTTGAGTGCCTGACTGCCTTGCCATCCCATCCCTGGACGCACTTGAGCGCGCCTCGCCTCGAGCAAACATTAACATTATTTTTATATTAATGCGCTTGCTGCCTTGACGGGACCCACTCGACTCGATGTGGGGCCTGCGTTGGGGCCTTTCCGTGGCATAAAATAAAAAATAACAACAACAACAAAATGTCACATGCCTTGACTCGATTTGAATCGACCCTCAAACTACTCGTCAGACACTCGGGGAGCTTCACTTGAATGTCATCATTCGATTTTAATCGTCAGCGAATGCATTTGCCATGGGGACGGGGTTAAGGGGTAGAGGTAGATGGGTTGTAAGCCGTTTGCTGCTCGTTGAGAGGGTGTTCTGGCAGGTAACTCTTTCTTAATGGTCTTCCTCTGTGTTTTTTTCGGTGCTTGCTCTACATTTGACTCCCTTTAAAACCCTTTCTGCCTTGTTCTATATCGTTAACAAACTTCAATCGCTTAGCTTTGCTTGATTTTTTGACTTTTTCTCTACTTTCCTTTACTTCTCCACTTACACTAATTCTTCTATCCCCTCTCTTGCCCACAGCTGGTTGCGAGAACGGCTGCTCACGGCACGGACAGTGCACACTGGAGAACGGAGAGTATCGCTGCGATTGTATTGAAGGCTGGGCAGGTAGCGATTGTTCGATTGCACTCGAGATGAACTGCAAGGATAATATCGATAACGATGGCGGTAAGTACTGAACCAGAGTGTGTTAGTCACTTTTGTAGCTTAACTCGCGCGCAACTTGAGCAAGAGCAAAGGCGAAAACATCAACGAAACCACAAACCACAATTGCAAACCTAATCGTCTATGTAGATGGAATGACGGACTGTTCCGATAGCGAGTGCTGCTCGCATCCGGCCTGCTCGGAGCACATAATGTGCCTCTCGTCGAACGACCCTGTCGAGGTGCTGCTGCGCAAGCAACCCCCCTCGGTGACGGCCTCCTTCTACCAGCGTGTGAAGTTCCTCATCGAGGAGAACTCAGTGCAATCGTATGCCCACATGGACGAGTACAGCGAGAAGTAAGTACAATGCCAATTATTCGATTAGTCGACTAGTAATATCCATTTGCATACGATATTAGAGTACTGGGAGAAGAAATCAGAATACAGAATACAGTGTATCGTATATGCTATGTAAAATCCATTAGTGCGCAATTTGGGTCCACTATGATGGCCCCGGGGGCAATTCTGTTTCGGTTATTAAGATTTATCAATCTATCAATCGAATGTTTTTAGTTGTTCTTTCAAAAACTTAAGTTACAATTTGCCAAACTGATGGAAACAGAACAAGATGATGACGATGATGATGTATAAAGCGTACTGTTAACCATTAACCAAACATTTCAATATATATTATATATACATTCATGTATGCACCAGAATCGCTGTTGCGATTCTCATTCCGATTCTGATACCGAATCGTTGCCTAATCTTACGTTTTGTGGTACTGCATCAACGAAGAGAAAAAGCTCAAATTTTAAATATCAACTGATTTATCGGTTCCTTTTTGTTTCCCATTCTCTTTTCCGTTGTTGTTCGTCTCTTTCTTTCAACCATATATATACATATGTATATACATTATATACCTACATATATATATAGACTTAACATATTCAATCAAAAAGAAAGTATGTATTTATTTTTGTTTTATGCTTTAACAAAAACCAAAAAAAAAAAAAAAATACTGTTTTTTTTACCTCTAAATGAAATTGTTATCGAAACTTGTTTATATATGTTTTCAAACTTCAACTGAACACATTCAACTAGTCTCAACAAAAAAAAAAAAAAAAATCGAATCCAATTCTATGAAAAAAAAAAATATGAAAATCAAAATACCCGCAATCACATTCCCACAATCCCTTACGCCTCTCTCCCCTCAATGAGTCTATCATTTATGCGTTGGACGTGCTGCAAACTAACCTCAAAATATATTGAGAGATCTCTTAAAGAAAACAGAAACAAACAAAATGTTGAATTTTTGATGTTTTTCGTTCTGTCGTATTTATCCTTCCTTCCGATATTTGGTTTCGATTTTGGTTCTTATGTCTTTTCTTCTACTTATAAGTTCCACAAATCTTTTTCTGGCCTAACCTAAAAAGGAAAAAAAAATTTGATTAAAAAATTAATGTAAAACTGTCGCTTAGCGCGCAAAATTTTCTCTTAGTTTGAGCTTTTTCTTTTCTTGCCTGCCTCAAAAAAGTAAAGGGTAAAAGAAAAAATACTTAGCGCAAATAAAAATTTTCCGTAATTTTCAAATTTTTCATTTATTTTGTAGCCCTTGATTTCGATTTCATTTCCCATTTACGAACTCTACGTTTTGTCTATTATAATACGAAAAAAAAAAAACAAAAAAATGGTTCATCAAAAACTGTTTCAAAAATCCAAAGCGAAAATAATGATAGCACTTCATTGAGTATGTGTGTTGTCTAGTGTTTTACCTCCTTGTGTTCGTCTAACCCTAAAAAAAACAAAGAAAAAACTATGAAATATTAAAAAATACAAAATGTTAGTCGTAAAGTGCGAAATCAATAAAAATCACAATAAAATTGTGAGAAACTATAATTATATTAAAATTAGGTGCCAGTCCCCCGACCCTAATATAAACTACAGAGAACTAAACTTAGTCTTTGATCTGTGAACTTGAGTTCTGTTGCGATTTCTTTCGAGTGCATTCTGTGGGCGAACTGCAAGCTTACATAACCTCACAATGCACTCAAGTTTTTTGCGTTTCTTTGTTATCGTTTCACTTTCTGTTCGTTTGCGATTCCTTTTGTACGAGTTCTCTTTATACGCTCACCTTGCCGTATGTGAGTTAAACTTATATCTGATTTGCTTGGGTTCAGTTTTCGATAAGCGATATAAAAAGAACCATACAAATCTCCATGGTCAACTAGTCGAAAGTGTACTTTTTTGTTGTTGGTTTTGATTTGTGAATTTTTCGTTTATGTTACGCGAAAGAAAATGAAAAGAAATTAATTCAGATAATAAACTAACGAAAAGCGAAAGTAAACAAGGACTTAAAACTGTTTTCGAAGAAGAAAACCTCGATGAAAATCATAAGAGAAATCTGACTTGGTTGTGTGTAATTTTCTCGACTCTTGTTTGATTAACGATCTTAAGTACTTTAAGTATTGTCTATCATTTCGTAACTGTGTGTGCGTGTCCAAAGCGAATTATGTTTTCTTTTCATTTATGTTTTTCAAGTCGTTTATACATTTTTATTTGTAAGTAATACTCTACGTACGTATGAAATCTATATACTTACTATATGCGATCCTAAGTTTCATTTAACAACATTTAACCAACTAACCAATACTAAAAACGAAACGAAACGATACGATACCCAAATGAAAATTAGCCCCAAAAGAAGCCTGACGCCTGCTCTGAGATGAATCCCAAAAGCAAAACAAGTATCTCATCGTAAAGACCCAGAAAATACCAACCGAATTAAGTGTGTTTGTCAAATGTGATTTATAATTTTGTTTACAAAGTGGCGTTTAATGTACTTTTCATTTCAATTACATAATTGCTTTAGTTTCAAGCTAAGAAATCCTTTAGGTCTCTATTTGTATCGCTCGGCGATAATCTTAAAAAAAGAAACAAAATAAACATTTAAACTAAAACAAATTTAGAAAAAATACAATTTGTATACTGAATCTCTCAACTTGATTAATTCGTTAACGAAAAGCATTTTTGTCTTTTAATTTCTTTTTTATTGTCCTGTCAATTAATTGTGTACTGTCCTACTCTGTTGCTGTGGCTCGATACCTTCATGTTGTGTGCTAAACCAAAATCCAAATAATCGAAATCAAATTTCAACACAAATCAAATTGCATTTCCCCATGTGAAAACTGCAAAACAACCAATCAAATCAAAATGATCAAATGACAAAAAATACCATAAAAAAATACTACTACGTTTCGACCTCCGTGAACTTGTAGTCTCTTCTGGAGCTCGTTCACACCTTGGTAAGTCAAAAAACAAAAAAAAAAAAAAAACAAAACAAAAAGAAAACACAAACAATGAAAAATACTGAAAGAGGAAACACAGGCGTATTTGGTACAAAAAAAATACAGTTTGTAATTTTTGGCTAAGGCCTCATATAGTCGCTATCCTAAGTTCTTTTCGTTTCTTCTTTGACATTACTGCATCGATTTTCTGTTCTTTTTCCATAATGTTCCATTCTAAGCAACATTTTGCATCAAAAGTTTCAGTACACAAGAAAATTTTATTAGTTTCTTCCCCAACCCTTCCAAAAATACCAAAAGCGATCGGCTGGTTCGAATCGAAGTTATAGCAATTTGCAAAAACTACCAAAAGAACTGAGAAAAAAAATAATAATAATAATAATTTTAGAAATTTAATTGTCTGCTGTTTAAAATAAAAAAGAAACCCGCTTTAAATACCAATCGAATGCATTGGAATTATCTGCTTTTACAAGCCACTTCTTTGGACTTTCGCCGGTAGAGGGCGACTTTAACACTTCAGCTTTTATGGAGCGTACTTAAAAACTACTAAAGGTATTTTTTCCCGCTCTTCATTTTCTGCTGTAATTGCTACTCGACGAGATCCACTTTAGTATTTTACAATACCAAGTCTGGTAATTGCATATTAATTTCAATTTCCATATGTAAATAAATTAAATACCAGATGATAAAGATTGAAAAAAAATCTAAATCCACACACACTCACACACACACATTTCCAATGTTCTCATCTCATGGAATTGTTTTTTGTTTTGAATACAAACATACACATGGCTTACTGTTTAGGGTCGTGCAAAGAGTATTTTAAAAATACCAAAGAAACAAGAAAAAAAAAGAAAAATACTGAAACTGCAACTGCAAAAATAATAATCAAGTATATAACGTATTTGTATGTATTTGTGTTATGTGTACGTGTCTATGTGTATTTAGTTGATTATCGACTTCAGTTTGTTCCCCTTTCTGATTAACCAATATTAACACGCATACTAAACAAACCTAACAACAACAACAACTACAACAGCAACAATAACAGTAACAACAACAGCTACAACAAATACAAAGAAGCAACACACACAATCACTCTCTCTGTCTCTTTCTCTAAATGTGAAAGTAACTTTACGTTTTGAGTTTGTTTTTTGCATGTGATTTTTGTTTTGTTTCATTTCAAGATCAACAAAAACAAAAAAGATTCCTCTCAGTCATTCGCTCGTTATACACAATTACAATTACTCGTTATTATCTCCAAACTATCTATCTATCTGTCTCTCTCTATCTCACACACATACTCTGTCTCGCTCATTCTCTCGCAACAACAAAAAAGTTCACCCTCCAAAAAACAAAAAAAAAAAAAATAAAAAATAAAAAAATAAATTACCCAACGAGATTTTCTTTCTCATTCACCAAATCCAATAGAAAAATCTTGTATGATTCTCTTCGGTTCTCGTTCTCGACCTTTTTTCGTTGGTTTCTTTTTTCGTTTATCATCGACATCGAACCAAGTTATTTCCCGTTCTTTTTCTCTCTTTGCTCTCGCTCACTCTATCTTCTCTTTTTCTCTTACTCTCTCTGTCTTTTTTCATTCATATTGTTTTTCATTCAGTTTTTAAGCTTTTTATGGTAAAAAATCCTTTAAACTCATCTCGACTCTAGAAACGCTTTTTTCATTTTTCACCAGAAAAAGAAACTTTATCTTTTTCCTTTGGTTTTAAATTAACTTTAAAAACTAAGAGTATTACAACAACAAATTAATCAATCAGTGTTCAAGTTGAGACTTGCACGGCAGTGAAAATACAACAACAAGTAGGATTTTTTCAGTATATATCGTATATCGTATCGCATACGAGAAGAAGAAACAGTTGTATCTGTATTTTTACCTAGTTAACATGTTACTGAACAACTGAAAGAAAACCAAAACGATCGAATAAACTATAAAGTGAAATATAATGAAAAGAAAAACTATATATATATATCCTTATATGTTGAATTCCCCCATGAAAGAAATACAAAAAAAAAGAAATGAATAAATAAAAAAACCCTAACAATCCCCTCCCAACGTTATCCCAATTGTCCTAATTGTCTGCGTCTAAGTCATTTGTTTATATGTTTTCCAAATACAACAAATATACAAAACAAAATCTCACATACACATACACACACACGCGTCTACACACCACCACACACACGAACTTACACATCACTTACTCGCCTAACGCTCTATTAAAGGCGCACAAAGAAAACAAAAAAAAATAAACAAATAAAAAAAAAAGAAAAAAATTTAATTCAGAAAAATGTTTTATATCTTCTTTTTAATACTTTACAACAATTCAGAATGCGAATCGTTTTTTTTTTCACAATCTTTTTTATTTCCACAATTTTTTCTCCAATTAATTGTGTATTTTTTTCGTTCCATCTCGATTAATTCTTTTCACTTGTCTGATTTTAAATTATCTCTAAAAAATAATGTGATATTTTCCATGATGCTGAGGTAATTGATATCTTGAATAGTTTCACAAATTGCTCGGGTAAACCCGCCAGGCCAGTAGATGCCTATTAACAGCGATTAATTAACTCAAGTAATTAGTTAATTGATAAGCGCATTAAATACTGATTAATCTAGAAAAGCGACCGAGTGGAAGAACATTAAAATACAGTATATAATGAGATTGTATATATGATAAGTACCTTGTAGAATGACTAGATCATTTAGTTAATACTTTTATCTATTTACACTTATACCATATATGTATATATATCTTACATTATCAAGATATTTCCAGCGGAGTTTATCTGATTTCCTGTATAAATAACATGCAGAATCATTTGTAGTCTCTCTACTTAGTTTCAAGAAGATATCATACACACGAGCTGTGTTCACTGGGTTAGTTGGTTAGGAAATGATGATATTATATATGTTTTACTTGACCTGTATGCATACAAAACTAGTTCAGTAATGTTATATTGATATAATCTTCTAGCCACCTTCCTCTCTCTTCGATTACCATGCAATTCCATAATTCTCCCTGGCAGCTGCAAGGAATCCTTATAATTTCATGAGCAGTATATTGCAGCTTGCTGTTTATCCTTTTGTCCCCCTGTTTGCAGTCGTGGCGTATCTCCGGTATATATACACACTATATATATATGTATATATATTTATATATCTAAAGGCTTCCCTGACAGCGTATAACCATAATCGCTGGCGACGGCATGGCATCTGGTTTGCAGGTCTCGGCTATAACCCGGGACAGCGACACCGCAACGCAATTATAGGGCAGGGTTGCACAGAGAGCGAGGAAGAGGGGCAGGCGGAGTGGGAGGCAAGGGGGAATGTCATGGAAACTGGGTGACATTGTTGTTATTATTATTATTGTTGTTGCTGCTGCTGTTCTTCTTCTGCTTTGCTCGAGTTGTTGTCGCTTGCCGATAAAACGAAATCCAAGTAAATGCGATACGGGCGTGTCTTGTCGAGCAGGGCCAGTGGCGTAGAAGGGGGGAAGAGTAAGGGAGTGCGGGGGGGGTGCTGGCTAGAGATGCCCCACGAATGTCGCCTTGTCAACGTCTTTGGCGTTTGGGTTTGGCTTTTGTCTGTTTTTACCTCGTTGCCTTTTGTACTGCTCAAGTGGCACGGTTATGTAAAGGGGGGCGTGGATGGGGCAGAGGCAGAGAAAGAGATAGAGGGGAGAGGGGAAAGAAAATGCAGGCGTAACCAGGGAACAATGGTCGACGGCGACGGCGCGGCACATTGAAAAGTTTTTGCTACTTGCAACGGCAAATGCAAAAATTGTTAACAATAGAAAACGAGGCAGACGCAAAAATGGGCACACAGCAACAACAACAACAATAATGGAGCAAGAAGAAGAAGAAGAGAAAGAAGACAAGGAACAACAACAATAACAACAACAAGAAGAACAACAATAAAGCTGACTAAAAATTAAACAATAAACAATGGCGGCGACTATAGATTACTTCCTGTTTTGGCTTCCATTTTGGGTTGACTTCTTCCCAACTCCCTCTCACTCCCTTTCTGTCTCTCTCTCTGCGCGTCGTCCTTATGGCTTTTGCCTTTTGTCGCGCTAGAAGAAGCCATAAGCAAGCGATGCCTGCCCTCTATACATATATATATCGTACATATATATACACTCTATATGTATCTGTATCTGTAGCTGTATGTAGATTGAAGTACTTTGGTTTTTTCGCTGTGGTTAGTTACCCGCTTAGTGGTTTTTGTCCCGGCTAATGCACGTCTCCAATTCTCATATTTGTTCGGTTAGTTTCTTGTTCTGTCTGCAGACAGGGAGGTTAAAGGGGGTGGGGGTTAGATGTCCTTGGCACTCGCCGGGCACTCAATCCGTAGTGCTTCTCTCCCTCTCTCTCTGACTCTTTCTCTCTGTTTGTCTGCAGTCCTCTTCGTCCTCAGCTGTCAGCACTTGGCAGCAGTTGTCCTTTGTTTTCAAGTTAAACTGATTAACTAGTCTCCATGCAGACAAGAGAGAGAGAGGGAGAGGGGCATGGAGACAATTGAAGTGGCGAGTCAAATCTCTTGCATAAGAACGCGGCTAAATAGCTCTCGACTCGACTCTTGACTCGACTCTCGACTGTCCTGATGGACAGGAATTTCGAGCGGGGAGTTAAGAGAGAGCTCAAGAATTATGACAGACGCGACTTTTTTGGGAAGAGTTACAAAATCGGACTGAGTAGATAAAGGGATTTCTGCTTCTATATCTGCTAGGAAGTTAGCATCAGACATTGAAGCAAGTTCAGCTTCTCTTTTGCACTCCCGAATCAGTTCTCTCTGCTCTACAGGGAAGCTTTACTTAAGCTCAGACTGCTCTTCTGCATATAGAGGTATATATGAATAAACTGTGCATTAAGTAGATTCTTCTGCAAGACTTGTGGACTCCTATAGTTTTACCCTTCGCTCTTCTCTTTCTCTATTTCAGCCTGAACTTAGAATCTTCTATATTTCCTCCACTCTTTGCTGAAAATTAGTTAACTTCCCTTGCTCTGCCTTTTACTTAGCTTCTCTTACTCTGTTCCTTTTCACTTCAGGAACAATCTCTTTTTTCCTCACCTAGTTGTTTCCAATTCTGTAAAGAGTTCTGTAGCTGCTCTCTACCAGCCATAGCTAAGAATCTTTTGTTTTCTTCTCGCAACTCCCAAGAGAAGACTTACATAACTCTACCTTTGGCCTAACCTTCTTCTCTTTCTTCACAATATTTTCTTACCTTCCTCGTTACTCTCTACAAGAGTCTGTTATGTGAGCTGTCTCACACTCTCTAACACTGTCAGTGTCTCTTTCTCTCTTCCTTTCTTCTGCTCTTCTCTGTCATAGCTCTTGTGCCGCCTCTTTTGTCTCAGCCGTAGTCGCATGCAAATGAAAGTCGAGAATATATGACAGCAGATTTATATAGTATGCGACAATATCAGACATATAAATATGTGTGTGTGTATATACCATATGCATATATACCATAAATACTACAAAATATATGTAGAGTCCATATATTTGTGAATACTATAAACATATATGCACCATGGCGTCGTCGTCGTCGTCGTCCTTTGTTGTTATCAGTGTGACCAAGCCCGCTTCCTGTCTTGCTCTGCTCCCACTTTCCTCTCTCTCTCTCTTTCTCTCTTTCTCTTTGCCCTGCTCACAGAATCAGGAGTCGGCGTCGCTGGGTGTAAAGAAAAAAGGGCAAAAGCGCAAAAATTACAGCGTACAAGTTGCACATAAACCAAAATTAATACCCGTATAAGTTACACACACACACACAGAGACACATACAGAGACAGACAGCAAGAGAAGAAGGAGAAGAGGGAGGCAGGGAGGAAGGTAGGAGGACAGACAGCAGCACAGCACACTGCAAAAACTCAAGCGTTGAGGTTAGGTAGGCAGCGGCAGGCAGAGAGCCTTAAATAGCCTGCCTGCCTGCCTGACTGCCTGGCACCCTGGCAAAAGGGGGCACCTAATAGAAATGGCAACAAACTGTGTGAGAAGTGAAAAAAAGCAAAGGAGAAGTGAGGAGAAAGGAGGAGAAAACAGGCAAAAGCCAAAGAGAAATTCGCGGAATTTTGTGCTGCAGTCGCAGAAAAACGAAGGCAACGAAAAACGCAGCAAGCGAAGAAATGTCGACGGGCCAAAAGGAAATACCAGGCGGAAGAGAAGGGGGAGAGGGAGGGAAAGAAGGAGGGGGTAAGAAGGTAAAGGGATAACTGCTGTTGTTGTGCTTCTGTGTGTGTGTGTGTGTGTGTCCTGCGGGGCTATAGTTATGGGCTGTGTGGTTGCAGGGACTAACGGACGTATGTACAGTGGGCACAGTTGCAGCAGAGGTGTGTGTGTGTGTTGTGCATGTGTGTGTGTGTGTGTGTGTGTGTGTTGTGTGTGCACTCAATATAATTTAATATTTTTCGATAGCTACAGCAGCTGAAAGTAATTACTTTTATGTGAGATTAGATATATTTATGTGTGTGTGAGAGAGAGAGACAGAGAAAGGGACAGCATGCTGAGCGCTTATGACCATAACCTGAAACCTCCCTTCCCCTCTCTTGCACTGCGCCCCACTGTGCAACGTTCCCTGGCGCTAATTCGACATCAGCAGAAATTTTTAATGGCACCACGGGAGGGCTAGAGGGGAAGAGAGGGAAGAAAAGGGGGTGGGGAAGGGAGCGAGAGAGCAACAAAGTGAGAGAAGGGAGTGCGAGGTAACTGGAGGATCGTTGTCCTGTTGCGGCCAGGGCCCATAAGTTTTAGTTGGCTTTACGCTTTTTTATTATTATTGTCCACGTTGCTGTTGCTTCCGTTCCGTTGTTGTTGCTATGATTGTTGTTGTTGTTGTTATTCCTTTCGCGTCGCATTTAAGTGAAGTGCAAACTGCACAAACTAAAAACGATTCCGTGCACTGTAAACCAGGTTGGGTGCAGGACAGAGCGGGAACAGAGAGAGACTGGGGCTCTGCCCTACAATGGCTTCATGTAACTGTAACTATAAAATGCGCCATTGTTGGTGTCCCTCAGTGCGGCAAAGTTTGATGAAACGGTGATTTTTATTGCCCCACAATAGGCAAAAGAAACTGCTGCAAGCTAATATGAATGTAATAAGCCTACAACCAGTTGGGAATCATAAACCAAATTGGAAATTTAGCTCTAATAAGACTAGAACTAGTTGGACATTACAAATGAAACTATAATTATTATGCATGGGCTTTCTGCTTAGCTGGAGAGTAAGCATATAAATCAAAAGCAAAGCTGAAGCTGAAAACGTAATTAGAAAGCTTTTCAAAGCAGTTGAAATAAAAGCAAAGCTCATAATTATTATATGGAAAACAAAGATCTTATCAGCTTCCATTGCTTTGAATAAATAAGCTTATTACTATCACACATTATGCTTTAAAAACAATAAGAGGAACACACAGAAGTTTTGGCAAGGTCCTTAAAGCTTAGCTCTACATATGAAGAAGACTCTGCAACAGCTTTGAGTATAAACAGACTTTACCATACAAACTAAGCTGCTCTGAAGCTTCTACAACAATTAAATTAAATTAAAGTTGAAATAAGTAATAAATAGCATTTTCCATTATTTATTAGACTGAATTCATGAGTAAATTAGAAGCTTTCATTTGAATTGTTATAGTTGTATATCCCTTTGGCTGATTCGCTTGAAACCTCAGCCTTATGTTGTCTTCCCCTTGTAAATCTCAACAAAAAGTTGCTTCTACTGTTATTCACCTTAAAGCTGCTCTAAGCAAAGCTCATTTAAGTAAAGCTTTTGCAGCTTGAGCTTGAGCCAGACCATTTGCAAACATTATTGTAATCTTTGCATTGATCACTTAAGCTCAGCGACAACACTTGGCCGCATTCAAGCATAGACGTGCGAAGCAGCACTCTCGCTTCTGCTCTCTCTCTCTTTCTCTCTCTCCCTCTCCCTCTCTCTTTCTCTCCCTTTCTCTTTATAACATGTGTAATCTTCTTATGGGCAAACAAAATGACATCTTTGCTGGCAGCTGGCAAGCAATCGAATCTGTCACCTGCCCGCCCTCTCTCTCCCTCCCTCTCCCTTTCTCCCTTTTCCTCTCTCGCCATCTGTCTCCCTCTTCTTCGTGGCTCAATTTGCTTTGTGTGCGTCAAATTGGACAGCCAAATTGTGGCATAGCCAGGTGGCAATGTTGCCCTAATCTCGGCCAAAATGAATGTCTCTGCTCTGTCTGTCTGTCTGTCTGTCTGCTGCTTTTAAGTATGCACCCCCTCTTCCCCTCTCTCTCCCCTACGCGTATGTAAAGTGACGACACATGCTGCAGGTGTCTGTGTGTGTGTGTGTGTGTGTGTGGCATTTACATATCGTCTCTATCTTGGACTTATGCCAGTCTTCTCCCCCCTCCATTCACACCACCCTGTGCTGGCGTGGGACACCCTGTTTGCAGCTTTTATGCAAATTTACAAAGTGCAAATTACACGCTACTAAAGGTTTTTCTTTGCTCTCTCGCACGGCTATCGGACGTCGTGTGTGTGTGTGTTTGTTTGTTGGTGAGTGTGTTGGTAAATGGCAAACTTAAAAATTCTATTCAAAGTTTTCTATACTCGTTGCAGCTCTTAAGCCACGCCCCCCTAAACCAACAGCTATTTATTTATTATGTGTGTGTTTTTCTTCTCTCTCTCTCTCTCTCTCTCTCTCCCTCTCTCTCTTCTCTGCGTTTTGCTCATCTGCTTTTCTCATTTCGTGGGCCAAAAGAATCTCAACTGCGCTGCGTGTCATCGCCATCGACGCCGTCGTTGCCCAGAGGGATATGTGAAAACGTCTTCTTTATGCACCTGCTGAATGGCAAAATGGCAAGAGAGAGGGGGGAAGCGAGTAAGAGACAGTCCCTTCGTTGAATTTGAATGCAGTTTTGCAAAAGCATTTGCCTGCTTGGTTCATTCATTTGCGATAAACTCTCTTGCGCTCGCCCTACGTTGCCACAGTTGAGTGGCAATCGATAACAAAGCGACGCCAATCGAATGTGGCAAAAGAGCAGAAGAAAATAATTGCAAGGCAAAAAGAGCGAAGAGGGGAGATAGAGAGGGAAATGGAGAAGACAAAATAGCTTAGGAGGGAAATAGGGAGAATTGGAGAAGGGAAAATTATTTATTGGTTCTTATCGATAAATGTTAACTAAGCCATCTCTGACAACACCGACTGAACGATAGCAGACGGAATTGGAAGACAACAACTTGTAGGATACAAACTAGGTTTATCGATAATTATTGATATATTCGAATGAAACCAGCTTACGCTGTACGTAGGCTGTAATTCATAAAGAAAGAAGCGGAAACTTGAAGATGGCAACTTGTAAGACATCAAGTGAAGTTATCGATAATTGTCGATAGATCTCATTTAGGTTTTCTTTACCTATTTGCACTTCTCCCTTAAGAT
Source organism: Zaprionus africanus (assembly GCA_018151435.1). NCBI lineage: Eukaryota > Metazoa > Arthropoda > Insecta > Diptera > Drosophilidae > Zaprionus > Zaprionus africanus. Next base: position 635,281 of record JAECXB010000076.1, read on the forward strand.
TCATTCTTTCTGTTCTTTACTTCGATGTTGAACCAATCTTCAATTCCCATTCTCATCCGACTTTGGGCACCCCGTTCTTACACTGTCTCTCTCTCCATCTCTCTCTTGCTATCTTTCTCTTGATAATCTACCACTATCTGTTGTATATCTATTTCTCTCTCTCTCCCTCTCTTTCTTTTTTAAGTGTCTTCCCATGTTATCGCGTCGTTACTTGTTTCTTTTCCATTCATTCGCTTCTTACTTAGCTAATTATTCTTCAACTAAGTCTGCTATAGCGCGCCCTCTTTATCTTTCTATCTCTTGCTCTCCATCTTTTTATCTTCTCTTTCATTCGCTCTCTCCCTTTCTCTCTCCCTCTCTTTCTCTCTCCTTCCCACTCAAGGAAATTGTTTCATAAGTCTTCTCTAGTTTAAGAGCTCAACTAATTGAGCTATAAACCAGTCTCGCTCTCACTCTCCCTCGCTCTCTTTCACACTTTGCAATTCATCTCGCTGGAAACTGCTTTCGCACCACTGTGCCCCACACTGTGCATATTTTGGGCCTGTGGCTCTTTAATATTTTTCATACCTTTATTTTAAGCTATTTTCCTGCCACATTTTGCTTTCTTCTTCTCCTTCTCCTTTTCTCTCTCGTTTTGTGTGCAAAGAAAAGAAGATGCAAAAAACGAGGCGAAAGTGCAGGAAACATTTCATCAGGCGAGGTTAGGTGTACCCCCCTGCGCACCTCTCTCTGCCTGCTAACGGTACATAAAGCACATTTATCGTGGTTACAAAAGCGTAAAAGAAAAGTGTGGCGTGCAGCGTTGCTTCTTTAGCCTCCGCTGCAGCCTCAGCCGGCTCCGACTGCGTTGAAAAATGTTTCAAAAACTGTTTCAGGCTAAATGAACATAAAGCGACGTTGCAGCGTACACCCCCTCCACCCCTCACCTTGCTGTGCACACGCTACGCCCATGGCCTGCAGGCTTTGGCTTTGTTTCTAACGTGGCGAGCTGCGGCTGCGGCTGCGGCGGCTTCTCCTGCATCTTTTCAGCTCGTGCTCATCGCAGAGCGTCGTGAAAATAAAGCCAAATTAAAATTATATACTTGTTGTTGCTTGGCAAGCAGGGGGAAAGGGGGCGTGGCAATGCCCTTTTGTAGTATGTGCAAAAGTCAACTAAGTCTCGTGCTCAATTTTTATGATGAGACGAGGCGCCTCTTCCCCGCCCCTCCCCCTGCAAGCACTGGCACTTTGTGTGTCGCGGTAAGCCAAACGACAGCAACAGCAGCGCCCTCTAGCGCGCTTTATGAATGGCCACAAAGCAGAGACGCCCTACTTGCCACGCCTCCCACTCTTCCCCGGCAGCAAACTCGAAGCAAAGAAAAGAAATTAAATGCACTTCCTTTATGCGCGAACTCGGCTCATATTTTCACCCCCCTCCCCCCCACCACACTCCCCTGCTCTTCCTGGCTACTGCTGAACCTGCCAAGCCCTGCTCCCCTCTCTCTCCCTCCCTCTCTCTGTCCCTTTCTGTGCTTTCTCTCAGCACACAATGCGCTAATAATGGAAGTGCACTTTTGACACAAAAGGTGGCGCTGTGGCGACAATGCTCCCCCCTCACTCCCCCTCCCTCTCTCTGCTGCTGTTGCTCTCTTTTCTCTCTGCTCCCCCTCTTCCCCCCTTGGCAGCATCTTGACTGGTTTATTGCTCATTCGCTGCAACGGCGATTAGTTCAGAGTGCGCTCGCAAAATGGAGCGAGGGAGGCAAAGCAGAGTAAAGGCAGTGTAGACGGGTGAGGGGGTTGCAGGGCGGGTAACTTGCCTCATGAATGAGATTAGAAATTTTGTGGCATTGCTTTCACTTCATTGTGCAGCTGCTGCACACCCACACACACACACAAACCAAGGCCAATGGCAAGCTCTGCTCTGTGGCAATAACCGAGATTACTTTTCGGGTTTACCTTCCCCCCTCTCTCTCTCTCTCCCCTTCTCGCTTACCTTTTTGCACTGTGACGTCATAATTTGAAAGCAGCAGCGGCAGCAACTGATCAAGCTGCGACGCAACACACACACACACACACAGAAAGTATCAAAGCAAAGCAAAAAAGAAATGCTGCGGCCAACGTGGCGTATGAGTAATTTACTTGTGTGTTAGCTGAAACGAGCAGAGAGGGAGAGGGGGCAGGCTAAAGGCCATGCGACCTGCCCTCAAAGACGCTCCTCGGCTTGGCCTTTTCAGGCAGTCTCAGGAGGCGGCACGGGGGAAGGGGGTGGTCGTGGCAGCGTTGGCTCCTTGTGCAGTAAAAATAAATCAAATAAATAATAAATGAAACGAAACGAATCAAATGCGAAATAAAAATCAATGGCACTCAGCACTTCAATGAATTGGAATATATACAAGCACGCACACACAAGGCATACACCCCCACACACACACACACTCACCCGCACACACACACCAGCACACACAAAGCATACACACACACTCACTCGCTGCAATTTGCTTTTCGGTTTGATTTCAAATAAAATTGTGCTTCATTGAATCGAATTGAAGCAGCAAAAATGAACGAGATGAGGCGCAGTCAGTTTGCACACACACTTAACATACACACACAGGCACACACACTCATACACACAGCGCTGAGCAGCTGGCTGCCTTGCCTGCAGTTGAAGTCGACGCTGCCTTGGCATTTGGTCAATTGCAATTAGAAGTCAGTGAAGAGGCACACACAGTCTCACACACACACACACGCACACACACAGAACTGACCCAAATACTGTACATTATGTGTTTATGTGTGCGCTGGGAGGGAGTGGGGGAGAGGGACTTGGGGGTCTGAGAAATTGCAACACTTGAAAAGTTGAAAATGTTTGGAGAACTTGTGCGAAGAAGAACTTTTCGCAGCAGCAGCGAGTGGCAAGTGGCAAGTGGCAAGTGGCAACAACAGCTGCAAAATTGCTGCATTTGCCACATGGCACATGGCCATACCTGAAGATGACGTTGCCACGCACCACCCCCTCCCCCATTCTCTTTCTCCTTAGAAACTTTCGACTCCCTTTGCAGCAATAATTAGTGCAAACAATTGAAGCCATTTGCCATTTGAAACTCTGCGCCACAAATTCCACTTTCAAGGTTTCTCTGCAGCTAGCCAGAGTTGCCACCCCACAAGCCGCACAGTTATCGAAACCCGAGACCATCGGGCAAAGAGGTCAGGCTCAGAATCTTCTCAGTTCTCAGCCTGTTGTTTTTTTTTTTTCTTTTACTAACCAAATTGGCAGCTGCAAAAAAGGCTGAAGGTATACGGCTGCCAGGGTTGCCATAGTTGCGAGGCCTGCCTCATTAACTTGCATATCATCTTCAGCTTTGCTGAGTTTTTCCGGCGTGCTTGTTATTTTGCTGCTTATTTAATTTGGGAAAGGAAGAAACGGTTAAGTCTGAGGGAAAATAGCTAAAAATAGGAGCTAGAGCTAAGTGGGGGAGTTGTTTGTACGCTGGTATTTTAAATCGATAGATTTTAGCTCTATTTGTGCTACAAATTATTGTTACTCTGGGGAACTATTAGAATCTCGATAGAAACAATTTCCATATAAACTATAATTAAATCTGCACTTGAAAGATATAAATAACTCATGCATTTATCGAATATTAATCACCTCTGACTCTTATTTAGCTATATTTATCGATAACTTGAACAGAGCTGCGCTTTGTTGCCTTTCAGCTGTGCAAAATATCACATTTTCAGAGAAACAAATGATTCAAGTTATTTTTTCATTTTCAACTCTATTAATTTATCGATTATTGTTATCGATAATGGAACAATATTTTTTATTTAATTTCTTTGCTATTCAAACACATAGAATTTTATCCTTTTATTTTATTTATCGATGGATTTGCCAAAGAATATGAAGAAATATCGATTTAAATTTATTTCAAAATTTTCTTACAATATATAAAATAATCGTACAGTCGTTCTATATATACCTCAAAACATATTTAAGTATATTCCTACTTAATTCTCATAGTTGTTTCCATAAATATGAATCAATATCTTTATATTTATATATATAATGTTTGCATGACTTTTCAAATATATTTCCCAGCATTTTTAGACTTTCCTTTGCTGAGCAGTGCGATAGTTGAAGAGTTATCGATGAATAGCAAGAACATACTATCGATAACAGTTGAATCTTTTCGTTCGCTCTTTCCATCGATACCTGTACTATCGCATGGCTAAGCAATCGATAAACCATGCACAGTTTTCCCCTCACTGTTTACCCGTAGTCGATTTGGCCGCAGTTCAATGTGTGTTTTCCCATGCAGAATGCAATGAAAATAAGCCCGCAGGCATGGCCCGCCCCTTTCTCCTGTATCTACCTTCTACACACATCCTCCTCGATTCCGTTTCCCTCTCCGTCCGTCTCTGGTTTGACAGCAAATCCGAAGTTCCCTCGCCTTTGGCAATATTTAATCGATTCCATTGCTGCGAGTCAAATGCCTTTTGCACCTGTACAGAGAATAAAATGTCAAACAAGCCAAACACTTGAACATTTAGCTTTTTTTTATTGTAGCCAATGCAAACACACAGACACAGGAACACAAACACACAGGAACACACAAGCACACACACATGTGAGGAAACAAACAGACTGTGAAAATAGATGAATTGAATACATTTATTTGCCAAGCTGTTTTCAATAATTGAATTATCCAAGCAAAAACATTTTCAGACAACAAATTAAAACTCCACAATGTACACAGACACACCCACACCCGCACACACACACAGGCACACACTCATACAGACAGACAGAGATAGACAACGAGTCATCATGTTATATATTCACATTTTGTATCATCCATTTCGCTCTCACTCAACCTCGCAACCTCTCAACCTCTGCATACATAACATATACTCTTCTATATACGATATAATATTTATGAATATATTTCCTCGATTCTCGATTTATTGCATACGTTTATTTATTTCTCTTCTTAACTAGAGGTTCAAAAAAAAAAAAAAAACTTTTATCGATATTAGTTACCAGTTTAATATAAATATAAAACCATATATTATATACTATATATACATATATATTCTCGATGTTTTTCTTCAACTTTTATTTTATAATTTACCAAAAAAAAAAAAAGAAAATAATAATAAAAAACCAAAACCCAAACAGAAAAAAAGAAACAAAGAAAAGAACAAATTTGCAACATGTAACTAACAAAATGTTTTTCTCTTTTACAAAAACAACTTTGCCACAACGTTTTTCTGCTGCGCTTTTTTGTGGATCTCTCTCACGATAGTCGTGTATCGGTTATGCGCGGTCAGGTTATAACGCCCCAGGGTCTTGGCATTGTCGGCATACGCGTCTCTGTGGATCGTGACTCACGCTTTGGATTCACCCTGACACGACAAGGAGGCTGGTAAGTTATCAATTCATATATATATTGAAGGAGTTTCGATTCGTATTTCTCCTTAATCCTTAGAATTAAAGGTTGCACAGTAATCAATAAGACATCTCGTTCCTCAAATCAATTTACAGCTTGCAATTTTCATCGCCTTTCCCTCTTAATTTTCTAATGCCGATAAAAGTTTTCAAATTTAATCTCTCTCTCTCTCTCTCTTCGTTCGCATAAGTTGCTTATAGCTATAAAGCCATCGTAATCCGACTACTTAATATTCCTGAATCTTGGCCTCGCATTTTTAATTAATTCTTGGAGGGAATGGTGGTGCACGGGGCAGGGGGGTGCGGAGGTTGTGGCAATTTTTATTCTATTCTCATTTTCATTTCTCATCGTTTGCATCGTTTTTCTTCTTGTGCCTGACGGCCTCTTTAATCTTTTGGCGCTCCAAATGCAAATTACTTACGTATGAGTAATTTTTCATAATTTGTCAGCCAGTTTGGCTTGGCCTGCCTGCCCGGCTGTCTGTCCCACTGTTCCCCAGTCCCCCTCCCTCTGTCCGCCTGTGTCCGTCTGTCTGCAACTGGCTTTGGCTTTAGCTTTGGCTTTCTCTTGATTACATTTTGTTAATAGAATTCTGTTGGGCCGGGGCCAAGTGCACGCACAGAGCCAGATAAAATAAGTTATCACTTTTTAATTAAATCTCTTGCTTTGATGTGAAAAACCCCCTTACCACCTCACCCCTCCCTCCGGCCTTGTTAGAGAGGAGCTCAAAATAAAATAAATGTGGTTTCTTTGTTGGTCAAAAACTGACAACTGAGAAAAAGTTAGCAGCACAAGACAGCAAGGCTTTATTAACAGCAACAAGTGGACAGTTTGCCAAAAGTTTTCATATAAAGTACTATCGAAAAATATATCGATAAACGTAAATTCGGTTACAGAATAAAAACAAGTTTGGCAATTTGCGTAAACAATAAACAAAATTTATTTGTTTGGTATATTTAATGCATAAATTACACAAAATGTGCACAGGGAGAGTGTGAAAATTAATCGATAACTCGCATATATAATCTCACTGCATAATCAATATTTTCTTAGAGACATTCAAACAATACCTCATGTGATTTTAACTCACATTTTACAACTGCTGCAATATTTATTTAGCCTGCTTCTGCAGTTATCGATAGTTGAAAATACTCTCGATTTATTTAGTGCTCAACGCACCCACAAAGCGAAAGCCTTAACAAAATATTTATTCAGCATAAAATACCGAATGTCAAACGAATTTTTGAACATCTCCCCATCCTACAAAAATTTAAAGCTCTCTAGCAAAAACATTCAAGAAAATGAAAATAGAAAATGCAAATGTTGCTAAAGTAGTAGCAGCAAAAGGGGTGGGGAGGGGAAGCAAAGGGAAAGGGGTGACAACAACAAGAAGAACAACAACAACAAGCGCATTCCATGTGTGGCTGCATTGTAGCCAATCCAATCCAAAGCAATCCAATATATCTAATATAAATATTTTTGCAGTTGTTTTTGGTAAAAAGGATTTCCGTTGTTCACAGAGAGAAAATCATCATCAGGCAGCAGCAACAACAACAACATTATTTCTATAGTTTTGTTATTGTTATTTTGACATTTTCTTTTGCCCAGCAAATGTGTGTGTCTGTATGGGTGTGTGTCTTTGCTGGCCAATTTAAATAAACATTTCGCACCCGCCGCCTTTGCCTGACGTTGCGCTCCTGATTTTATTATGTCCGGCAACAGCAGCAGCAGCAACAACAACAACAACAACAGCAGCAACAACAACAAGAACAACTGCCACACAAATAAAATCTGAGCAAGCGACAGACAAACTAACTGTCTGATGATTATTTGTATTTACTTTTCATTCCCACGCACACAGCGAAAAAAAAAATAATGTAGCATACTTCTATGGGCAGCAGCACAACCCCCGCTTTGACACGTGTGTGAAAGAGAGAGAAAGAGGGGAATGAGTACAGTTTGTGTGGGGAAAGGAAGTGGATGGAGGGGGAGGGGGAGGAGGGGCTGCTTGGTGATTACATTTTTACCTACTGTGCCATAATTTCTCATTAGCTCAGTTGGCCGTTAAATGCTCGACGCCAACGTTGACCATTTTTCACATTTGCCTGGTCTGTCGCCAGCTATGTGTATGGGGTATGTGCGACTAGATAGGCAGCATGTAGAGGGTAGAGTTATAAAAGTTTCTATATGTTTATACAAGTTGCTTGAGAGCATCAAAATTAAAAGGCTTCCACACCTTTCCCTCTGTTCTACTTTCCTGTCTCTTCTGTACTTCTTTTCTCTTTCTTTCTTTGCCTGCTATATTTTCTTAAGCTTTCATCTAACATACAGGGTATCTGCCACGCGCAACTTTGTTGCAATTCGCATATTTTTTCTGCGTTCTTTTTGGCAATCAACAAAGGCAGCAACAAAAGCACAACAACAATAGCAACAGCTACGTAAACAATTATAAAACAAGCCAGGCAGCTGTCCTCTCTCTCTCTCTCTCTCTCTCTCTCTCGCTCACTCGCTGCAAAACATAAAATCACAAACATGTCCTGATTTGCTCTCCTCCCTCTCCCACTCTCTCTTTCTCTGTCTCTGCATGTGTCCTTCCTGCTTCGCTGTCAGCTGCTTAGTTGGGGCATAAATTCTTCAGTTTTTATTTATTTTTATTATGACTACTTTGTTGTTGTGCACATCTCTTATTCTCCCCCTCTCTTTCTTCCACACTCTCTCGTGTGTGTGTTTTCTTTTTTTTGAAGGATTTTAAAGTTTTCTTTCCTTTTGCATTGTTTTCTTTTGTGCTGCGACTTACTTTCGTCTTGTCTTTGGCTACATTCTTACTTTTAGCTGGCAATAATTCCTGTTTATGTTCACATTATTTTTAGCCATTTTCTCTGTGCATGTGAATGTGTGTGTGTGCCAGTGTGTGTGTGTGAATGTGCACAGGGCACACCAAGCAAAAGGGCTGCTCCTCTTGCTGCTGCAGTGCTCTATAAAATTAAATGTGCAGCCTTCAAAGCCTTCGCACAGTGAGCAATGAAAATATTGCACACTTGTATGCCATAAACCAAATGAATTCCTTCTCCCCCCTCTTCCTCCTACTCTTGCTCTTTGTTTGCCACCATTTCCATTTTCATTTGTATTCTCATTTAGCTCAAGTTACATTGAAATTAAGTCGATAAAACTTGCTTGCCTGCTTGCCAAATGGGGTCAGTATTGTATATTGGTACTGTGGCTGGGCAGCAGGGTCAGATAGGAATTTGGAGAGAGAGAAAGAGAGAAAGAAGGCTGCGTGTGAAAGAGAAGAAAATGTTGTAGAAGGAAAGAGAGAAGATTGTCAGGCTTGGGAAGAAAGAAAGGCAAGAGAAAAAAGAGTGAGAAAGTGCTGAAAGAGTAGAAAAGGCAAAGAGAAGTAGGAACAGGTGATGTAGAAGGAGAGAAAATAGATCAGGGAAAAAGGAAGAACAGCGAAGAGAAAGAGTAGAGCAAGAACTGATCAACACAGAAAAAGTAGAAGGAGTTTTTTCTCTCTTTCATCATTTCACTTCATTGGAAAACCTTTTTTTCTTGCTTTCATTCTGGTATTTATCAATTTAAAGCTTAGCTTCTCTTTCCCACTGCCAAATTTCCTTAAACAATTAGCCATTTAAATGCTGATGCGCATAATTTTGTCGCTCAGTGTTGACTTTTTACTCTTTCTCCTCACTCCCTCTCAGCAACCTCAACGATTTTGGTTCGCTAAATTACATTTGCTTCCCTCCTTCACATGTATATTGCTCTCTCTCTCCCTCTCTTCTGCTCATGCTCTCGCTGTGCGTTTATTTGTAGCATACTTTTCGCCGCCACAGTCGCGTTGCCGCTGCTGTTGCTGCCGTTGTTGTTGCTTTTAATGTTTTTGACGACTTTGTTTTTATGGTTTTTCGTATTTATAATGTTTATTTCGATTCTATGCGCTTATTAAGCTTGACAAACACTCGCACACACACACAAACACACACCATAACACAATAATAACCTGCTGTGCTCATTGCTCTTGCGGTCGCTTTTAGTAGCTTTTCATGCACCGCACAGAGCACCCTGTAGAGTGCTTGTGTGTGTTTGTGGGGTTTGCTGAAGTGCGCAACAGGCTGAAGGCTGACACTAGCTTTCTCCCTCTATATCTGTTTCGCTCTCTTTCCTTCTATGCTTATTTCCACCTTCTTCTTCTCGCTTCACTTTTCTTCTACTTTTTTGTGCATTTCTTTCCCTCAGCGCTTCGTCTTAGTTTACATTCTTACTCCCCATTTTACAGGGTATCTTTCAGCTCATGAGCTTAGCTGTTTTGAGCTTGCTTGTTCATTTATTTCGTTTTGTTTTTTTACAACTAAATTTCGCTGTTTTTTGCCAGTTGTTTTGCCCCATTTGTTGTTGCTGCTGTTGTTGAACTTTGACATGCATTGTTGATTGTTAAACTTGTTGTTGTTGTTGTTCCTGTTGTTGTTGTTGCTGTTGTTGTTGCCGTCAGGTGTTTGTGCTGTAATAAAGGCAATAAAAGTCATTAAACCGCACTGCAAGGATTATGCCCGGCGACATACATATTTAGAGATAAACAGACCCGAACAGCAGCTGCAGGTGTGTGTGTACAGGTGTGTGTGTAGGTACAGGTGTGTGTGAGTACAGGTGTGTGTGTATTACGACATGACTATTACCAACTGTACTGTGCCCCCTTTGACTCACACCGCTACTGTCTAACTTGCTGCGCTGCCTCCTCTTCGCAGTCATTTCAAATTGCAGCTAAATAAAATGCGCGCCTGAAAATATGCAATGGAATTGCGCGCTGTGTCGCAGGCCGTTTATGTATGTGTGTGTGTGTGTGTACAGTTACAATAACAATAACCAAAGAGAGCAAAACAAAACACAAACTGCGACTTGGCGAAGCGTGACAACATTTAAATTAAATTAGCAGAAATTGTAACAAATTTCGCTTTATTGTTCGCCTGTGCGTGTGTAAGTGTGTTTATTTATTGAAATGTTTATAAATGTGCGCACACACACACACATGCTCACACGCGTGGAGGGGAGCAAAAAGGCTTTGCGTTTGTTTATTGCAAAATTAAATGTAATTATTTTTCATTTAATTATTTTGCCACGGCGCATTGGCATTTTTTGTGCCACGCCCACACAATTACAAGTGGGCGCACGGCATGTGCACAGCCAACATTGTGGGTGAAAGTGGGCGCTTGGGCGTGGCACTGCCTGGTTGCATGTGGAATCGATAGCTTTGGCGCAATTTCGCTAAATTGCCGTGCAGGTGTCGGCATCGGCAATCGGCCCACGTTGATTGCTCCATGTGGCGGCGCCTGCAACAATTTGTGGCATGTAACAGACTGACCGGCCACGCCACTCCCTTCCATCCTTCTCCCTGTCTCGCACTCGCTCACAAACACAATTAAAAATCACATTAATTAAATATTTCCAAAGCAAAAAAACTTTTGCCATTTCTTCTTAAGCTTTCTGCGCGACTGAATGCTTTGCTTCGAGCTAGACGATTGTTCTGCCCCCTCCCTTCTACTATTTTCCCCTCTCTCCATTCCCCTCTTGCGTAGCCTTTGTTTTCCAACATCCTGGCGCTGCTTCTTCATCTGGACGCCCCGTCGCAAAAGTTTTTCGCAACTTTTCTTACGCCAATGCGAAAAATACTCGGTAATAATGAAGGCGGCCCTCGCAATCGCCCATCATTATATTTAATGCGGCCAACGCATGAGACCATAGGGCGCAAAGTGCAAGGAGAAAGGGGGGTGGGGGGTTGCTCTTCGACGTCTCAACTTATGCCCGTGCTGAAGCAATTGTTCATGTTGTTGTTGAGGCAAAAATCCGAAAGTTTTTCAATTTCAACAAACAATTGAGGTATTATCTGCACAGCATTCGTAGGCACCCCCCTCCACTCCCTCTCCTCTCTCTAACATCTTTTGCTGGCCAGTGGCGTAGCTAGGGCATTGTAGCAGGGGGTGCATTCACTGTGAAGTTCATTAAAATATTAATTTGCATGTTTTGTGCCGTGAAATTTGCTGCACAACTTTTCGACAAATTTGCAGGGGTGTGTCAGCTGTGTGTATTAGGGATGAGCGTGCGTCGTGACACGAAGAAACTAAGGCAAGCTCTTAGCTTAAAATATCGATAAAGTTGTTTATCACAAATACTTTCGATATTCATAATTGATATTTACTTTAATCTTTAGTATTGATCTTCATTCTTACTCATTTTGTTTTTCTCCTCTCTGTCTCTTCTTCTTGCAGGTTCGATGTACTGGTTAATGGCGGCGGTGCAGTTACCCTGCAGTTCCAACGTTCACCTTTCCGTCCACTCACGCGTACCGTGTTTGTGCCCTGGAATCGCATTGTTGTCTTACCTCCAGTGCAGATGCAGTTGAGCGATGATGATGAGACCACAAGTCGCAATATCAAGTAAGTACCGATGAAGAGTTATCGAGGATTAACTGAACTAAATTAAATACTATCGTACCATCACTAGTTCGATATTCTCTTCCATCCCTTACTGACCAAACACTCATCTCGATCTTTCACAGGGTGGCTCCACTAAATCCAGCACTGACATTCCTCAACTCCATACACTATCACACGGCGGACGAGGCAAACGATGCGAGCAAAGTGTGCATGGATCACGATCATGAGAAGCTCAAGCCACAACTGATTAGCACATGGATGCCCAACGGTGTGGGCGCCATGCCCGGCAAGCGTGTCATCTTTGCCGAGACACAGGTGAGTGTAGCTTCCCTTTCTCTCTCTCTCTGTCTCTCTATGCCCTTCTTACACTATTAGCCCTTCTGCTTGTGCCCCTAATGCCACTCCTAATTAGCGGTCCTGGCAGCAGCTGGACTCGGCGTAGTTTTAATTAATTTAAAGTTCGCCCTAATGACATTATAACTTTGCATCTGCTAGACAGAGACAGGGACAGCAGAGCGAAAGAAAGAGAGAGCGTGAGTGAGCGAGAGCGAGCGTGCGCGCATTACATTTAATTGCTGCATTCGACCCGTGCCAGCTGTGGCCTGTGGCTGAATAACCAACTCACTTAGTGGCAGCGACAATTGTAATGCTCGTTCTCATCCTCAGCTTGGAGCTCCCCTGAGCTCATCCAGTTTCCCTTTCTCCTCCTCTTGCCGTCCCTTATCTGCTTCTCTGTGCCTGCATTTTAATCTGCTTTTAGCTGCCTTTCCCTTTGTCTCCATCTGTGTGCTTGCGCAGGTTGTAAATCTTTGACTGCACTCATGCTTTACTTTCTTCTGCTTTAACCTCTTGTCCTGCTTTATTCCTTAATCTTTTGTTAGTCAGATAAACAATCTTATTGCCCTCGCTTTTGTTTCCACTTTTCTTTTGTCGCCTTCTCTATCTCTGCATACTCTGTATGTATAAAATGCTTATTGTCATTCTCTGCTTCTTGAATTTCTTTAAAACAGAAATGTCTTCCAGTTTCTATTGAACTTCTTTCATTACTGATGATTAGTTTTATCAGCTTCTCTTTCTGCCTTAAAGTTCCATCTCTATACAACAACTAACACCCTCTACTCTCTCTGTTCTTCCTTCTCACCCACAGATTGTACAGGAGTCCATTCAAATTCCCGGCTCGGAGCTGCATCTCACCTACCAATCGTCACAGGCTTCGGGCTATCTGAGCATCGTGCGCATGCGTCTCACCTCGGAGACCATACCGAAGACCCTTACGCACGTACATGTTGGCGTGGAAATCGAGGGTGCTCTGCATGTCAAGACCTACGAGGCAGATCCAAACTTGATACACACATTCGCCTGGAACAAGCGCAACGTTTACCGTCAGAAGGTTTATGGGGTGACCATCGCACGCATTTCTGTGGGTTACCAGCACACCACATGCCAAACCCCTGTCTGGATTACACAAACCGCCAAGCTACAGGGCTACGATGTCGATATCTCTGATATTGGCGGCTGGGGATTGGATATACATCATCATTATAACTTCCATGAGGGTATACTGCAGAAGGGGGACGGCAGTACGCTGCACATGAAGGAATATCCACGCACGGTAAAGGTTGTCATGGGCACTGGACTGCAGCGACCCCTCAACTGTCCCGAATATTGTAATGGCGTGGCCAAGGATGCCAAGCTGTTGACTCCTATTGCATTGGCTACTGGACCCGATGGCAGTCTCTATGTGGGCGATTTCAATCTGGTTCGACGCATTACACCCGACGGAAAGGTCTTCACCATACTCCAATTGAGTGCTACCCAAGTGTCGTATCAGTATTATCTGGCCGTCTCGCCTGCCGATGGACATCTTTATATTTCCGATCCGGAAAGGCATCAGATACTCCGTCTGTTGCGGCTGGAGAAGGTCAAGGATCCGAGCATTAATAGTGAACCAGTTGTGGGTAGCGGACAACGTTGCATACCCGGTGATGAGGGCAACTGTGGCGACGGAGGTGCCGCCCTACAGGCACGTCTCTCGCATCCCAAGGGTCTGGCCATTGCGGCGGATCGCACCATGTACATTGCCGACGGCACTAATATACGCGCCGTGGATCCCAAGGGCATTATTCACACGCTTATCGGTCATCATGGCCATCATAATCACTGGAGTCCGGCACCGTGCTCGGGCACCCTAATGGCCAATCAGGCTCAGCTGCAATGGCCCACAGGGCTGGCGTTGAGTCCACTTGATGGTTCACTGCACTTCATAGATGATCGCCTCGTATTGCGTCTGACCTCGGACATGAAGATACGCGTCGTTGCCGGCACTCCGCTGCACTGCAGCAATAATGCACAGGACAGTCGTGTCAATAAGACGGCTACGGATAATGTTCTCGGCACCGTGCTGGCCATGGCCTTCTCACCCTTTGGCGATTTGTATATTGCGGACAGCGATTCGAGACGCATCAACTCGATACGCGTTGTCAACACGGCTGGCAACATGCGGTACTTTGCTGGCAAACAGGAGGGCACTGGGTAAGTGAAGGGGTGACACATTAAGTGGAGTCACGAAGGAGTTAGAGCAACTGGCAAAAGAGTAGGCTAACTTCTAGGGAGGTAGTGAAACTAAATGAGGTTACAAAGGAGTTTAAACAACTGGTAATTAATTTAGAGTGACTTGCAGTGGAAATCTACGGCCCACGTTGGGCGCCCAAGTGCTAAATAACACAAATTTTATAAATTCAGTCCCCTCTTTGTATTAAGCAACTTGCCAAAGACTTGGCGTGACTTGCAGTGAAAATCTACGGCCCACGTTGGGCGCCCAAATGCTAAAAAATACAAATTTGGTGGATTCTGCCCCCTCTCTGCATTAAGCAACTTGCCAAAGACTTGATGTGACTTGCAGTGGAAATATACTACCCCACGTTGGGCGCCCAAATGCTTAATAATACGAATTTAGTGAATTCTGCCCCCTCTCTGCATTAAGCAACTTGCCAAAGAATAAATACATAGCATGCATTATTAATCTGAACAAGTCGTCCCACAGGGCTAACCTCTTTGGCAGTGAAGCATCCAAGCAGCCTGCCAAAAATAGCACATTTTCAGAAGCTTTTACATAATTGTTAGCATATAATGGATCCAAGTCCAACTGGGTTATGCAGCATAGCACACGTAGCAGCAACAGCAAGCAGCAACATTCATAGCAACTACCCTCCACTTCCTCTTCATCCTCTTCCTGCTGCTGCTCCCAGTGACCCTTTGACCCATTGATGGATGCCATTGCCTGGGTCAACATGGAAGAAGAACTTGTTTATGCGCATATTTGACCCAATTATGTGAGCGAGGAGAACTCCACTTCGATTCGACCAGAATGGGCAATGTGAAAAGGGGAAAGAGAGGGGGAGGGTAACTAGGAGGGTTATTCGATATTTGCATTTTGGCAAGCGATAGCAGCAGCAGCAACTATGGCATGCAGGCTGTTATAGAAGCAGCAGAGGGTGCCGGGGGAAGGCAGAGGGTGCTGGGTATGCGGTACTGCTGCTGGGGGCAGCAGCATAAATAATAAAAATTCAGCTGCTGTTGCACAAAATGTTCGCAAATGCACCAAAAGTCGGCAATAAATGCCACTTGCAACTAGGCACAGGCAGCTCTTGTGTATTTACGTGCACCTTGTTTGAGCATCTCTGTGTGTGTGTGCGTATACTCTATGAGTGTGCGTGTGTGTGTGTGTTTTAGGAGAGCCAATCGATATGCCGCACAGTTTACTTTATTTGACTTGATTAAAACGCTTTTTAAAGCCTGGCCCCAAAACGTTGACCAAAAAATTAATTGGAATTTCAGACATTTGGGACCTAGCACACTGCGGTATGTATGTGCCTGTGTGTGTGTGAGTGAGCATACAAAGGTGTGGCAATGCGTGTGTGAGTGAGTGTGTGTTTGCATTTTGTGCTGCAGTTGAAAGCTGGCAGATTTGCTGTTTATACAACAAAAAACACAGTGAAGTTTTGGAAGAGCTGAGGGAATGGAAATGGAAATGCCAGTGAAAATACAAACAATGAATCAATATCTGTAAAAACAGTGTTGTAAAGTGTTGCGAAATGAAAGAGAAACAAGCCCGAAAGTAGTGGGAAAAATAGAAGAAATGTCATAGGGAAATGAATATGATTGAAATGAAATAGAAACGAGCGAAAAAAGTGTTGGAAACTGTTGCAAAGCAAAGTTAGGAAAGTTGTCTAGAAGCGTTTACAAGGCGAGTCATATTATAAGTTCAACTTCATCAGTATTCCTTTTTCTAGTACATTGCTGTAAATGCTGTAGAAGCCTTAGAAAACTCTAAACATTCAGTGTTGTACAATCCATAAAAGAAGTTAAAACTGAGAAGAGAACAAAAACTAAAATGGAAATCGGTGTGAAAATATATTGGCTTCTCTCAACTTCTCACAGCTGTGAATAAATACTATAATAGGGCTTACCTCATCACCCACTGACCGGTTTAACTATGTTTCCAACACTCTACCTACCTCGGTCTCCCACTCTCTCTCGCACTCTGTCTAGAACTATTTCCTGCTCTTTCTCTTTCGATTAGTGAGTAAAACAAAAATTGAACAAACTAAAGCAATTAATTTGGTTCGCAGTTGTGTCTGAGACAGCCCCAAGCTGGATATGCACACACTCTCACACACTCTCACACACACTGACACACACACACACTCTCACACACACACATGGACACACGTACTGGCACAACAAATGTTTGCAACCTTATGCAGTGGCAGTTTATTTAATCTAATAGAATTTCTATGGCGCATAGTTTGATGGAACGCACCAAAAAGAAGGGGTAGCCCAAAGGGGCGTGTCGACAAGCACGGGCGATGGGTTAAGGTTATTCTTTTTTAGATAGTGCAGGGAGGGAGGGAGGTGGACAGGAGTGACATGGGAATGGCGCAGGTGCTGCTGCTGGTGGTGCTGCTGCTGGTGGGGCGTGGCTGGCAGACGTGGCAAAGTAATTAGCAGACACCGCAAATGCCAGAAACTATAAATCAACCTTTTTATATGGCGTCGGAGCTGGGTCAGGGCGTAGAGGGGAGGAAGTAGGTGTGGGGGGAGGGTGTTGTGGTGTGCTAAGGTCCTTGCAAGGAGGCGTGGCTGCTGGCGATAAGCGAACGGGTCTGCACTTTACTTTTTGAGCATGTTTATCGAACAAACAATGTCATCATAAATACGCGTCCAACTTGCCTTTGTCGACCCCGCAACCTGACCCCCTTTCCCCCGTCCCCCACTGACAGTCGCCGTGTTCCCTCCTGGCCAAGGGGAGACAAGTCTAGGGCGTGGCCGCGACATGTAAACGCGCTGCTGCTGCTGCCTGCGCCACAGATAACGAAGCTACAAACGGTAGAGTGGGATGAGGGTGCAGGTGACGCGGGGGGCCTGGGGAGGAACTCCATGATGGTTCTGGGGTGGTTTAACGCTCTAAACATTTCCTGTTGCATTACTAACGCTGCTCTCCCTCTCCCTCTTCCCCTCTCTCTTTCACTCCGCAGGTCACAAACGTGCGACTGTGCGATTGGAAACGGCAGCAATGGCTCCAGCGCTGGCGGTTTGTCGGCAACGGTGGGCAATGGAGGCGCCTACTCAACGACCGTGAATCCGACACGCAATAATGGCGGCACCACGCCAACGACACCAGCTGGCGGAAACGGAAACAATGGCAGCGCAGCAAACGCAGGCAACGGTGGCGGCGCCGGCTCTGGCAACGCTGGTGCCTGCATTTGCGCTGGCAATGGCGGCAACGGCGGCGCCAACTCGGGCACACTGGCCGGCATCGTGGCCGGTGGCAATCTCATGTCCACCGGACCAACTACCACCACAACGGTACTGCTGGGCGCCAAGACAACAGTGGGTGGTGCCGGAGGATCCACACTGGGACAGGCAGCGACACTAAACGACGATGGCACGCTGAGCAATGCAGAGACGCTGCTCTCCTCGAATGCGCGCTTCCAGGCCATCTCGGCCATTGCAGTGGCCCAGGACGGTGTTATCAATGTGGCCGATCAAGGTAAGTGGAGAAGCAAATCATGTGTATAAGGTAGATTTAAGTGAGGCACATAATAGACTTAGGATGAGTTTGGAGAAGGATAAGAGATAAGCTTAGGACTCTCAAAGAAAGCTCTTAGAACCCTTTGAGGAAGCGTTTAGGTCCCTCCGAGAAATCTCTCTGGAACTACATAGGACCCTTCGAGAATTCACTGTGGAGCCTTTGAGATACCTCTATGTATTCTCTAAGGAAACTCTTAGGACCCTCCGAAAAAGCTCTTAGCACCCTTCGATAAACCTCTGAGGAACTACCTAGCACGCGCCGATTAATTTCTGTGTAACCTCTGAGATACTTCTTCGTACTCTCTAGGGAAACTCTTAGGACCCTCCCAGAAAGCTCAGAGCACCCTCTGAGGGATCTCTGTGGAACTACCTAAGACTCTCCGAGCAATTCCTGTGTTACCTCTGAGATACCTCTTCTTATTCTCTGTAGAAACCCTAAGGACCCTCTGCGGGTACCTCCTTTAACCCTCAGAGCAACCTCCGAGGAACAAACTAAGACAGAATCAAAACCGAATAAGCAGAAGAGTGCTATCAAAGTAAGCAAAATGAAAGTAAAGGAAACTGTTGAGTTTAAAGAAACCACAGAAGGAAACTAGCACGAAGCTAAGTAGAAAGCACAAAAGTCCCTTGCCTGAAGTAACTGAAATATGATATATCATATACCCATAGAAAACATCAAAACAGAGCAGCGCACAAAGAGCTGCATTAAGGAAAAGAACAACAATAAGCAGAAGTGAGAGCACAAGAGTTAAGGACAATACAAAAGAAAAGACAAATAGATAGATGGCAAACGTGAAATGCCCCCACTAGTTTCTTTTTAGTTGATGAGAAAAGAGAAAAGCGCGTGAAACAGAGCGAGAGAAGAGAGAGAAAGAACAAACAACACTTCAAGGCTTGCTTAACTATACTTTCTGTGGCCATTGAAATGCCTGTTTATCAGAGCGGGTAAAGTGACCAATATCACACACACACACGCACCCCTCTCCCCCCTACACCCTCTTTACGGTGATTACACAGCAGCAGCAGCCTCCACCCCCTTTCCAATATTAACGAGCTTTTTGTCATTGCCCTAATTCCTGCCGCCTGTCAACCTTTGTTGCCCGCTCTCAGGTCGCAGAACACCTTTCTATCTCTCTCTCTCTTCTCTCTCCTCTTATTGTCTGTTTCTTGCGCTCGCAATTAACGCAACAATTTTTCACACACACCTACACACACACACACACATATTGGCACTTAAGCCGTAAGCTTTTAATGAAGCTTATTTACGTTTGCCGGTACTGCAGCGAGGTAGACCCTCTCTAAAACCGTGCACCCTCCTCCCATGTCAATTTCTGAATGTCTTGTCTGCACACACACACACACACACACACTCGCACACACTTGATTAATGCGCGCTCATAGCACAGACTGTCCGCAACTGCAGAGCGGGTGCTAGGGTGGAGTAGCTCGTACCCCTCCCGCTCTGGCATTTCGCGTAGGGTAGCGA
This sequence comes from Zaprionus africanus, assembly GCA_018151435.1. Classification (NCBI taxonomy): domain Eukaryota; kingdom Metazoa; phylum Arthropoda; class Insecta; order Diptera; family Drosophilidae; genus Zaprionus; species Zaprionus africanus. Next base: position 654,716 of record JAECXB010000076.1, read on the forward strand.
CCAATTCGTCGAGTAGAGGTAATAAGATTGATTTTCACTTTTTCGCTTTTGCCACCCTTACACCCTCCCCCTCTGCCCGCATTCTGCTACTGTCTACGCCACTGCCCTCTGGGCAATCAGTCACACGTGGCTCCAGCGACGACGGGGCAGCAGCGACGGCGACGGCAACGGCGACGGCAACGGCGACGGCGACTAAAACTTGATTAATTATAGCCATTGATTTGCTTTCCACGGCTTCCTGCACGGCGCGACGCTGCCCTTCTCCTCCCCCCCATCTCCCCTCATGCCCCTTCTTCGCTTCTAGTTCTCTTCTTGCTCTTGCTACTTTGGCACGTTGTCCGTGCTGCCTTTCATTAATTTGTGTTGCGTTGCCAACGCTGCAAACGGAACAGGGCTGCCAGAGCCTCTCCCCCCTCGTACACCGATTGCCTCTTGCCTCCTCCTCCCCCCCTTTGCCCTGCTGCCCGTTCTCTTGTCGAAATTTATTAATTACATTTTTGGTCGTAATTTGACGTTTTGCTAATGCACTCAAATTTATACCTTGCCGTTCGCGCTACCTCTGCCACGCCCCGCTGTCTATGCCTGTCAGCTACGCCCACGTTTTGGGCGCGTTTGTTTTTTGAGCTTTTGCTTTTTGGGCACCAGGTTCTCCCTCTCTCTCACTCTCTCACTCTCTTGCTTTAACTCTGGTTATTTATTGGCGGCCATTTTGTTTTCTGCTTCCTGCTACTACCTGCAGCCGCCTGCTGAGTGTGTGCGAGTGTGTGTGTATGTATGTGGAACTTCCTAATTTGTCCTCGTTCGAATTGTGACGGAAATTGGTTTCGCTTTTTATTGCCTTCCGCCCCTCGAGCACAACACGCGCCCCTACTCAGCACCCTCCACTCCCCCTACCTCCCTCCCCTCTGCCTTGTTGTGTGCCTCAACCACAATGGCCAATTACAGCAACAACAGCTGTCATTATTATTATTCTTCTTCTTGTTGCTGTTGCGTTTTGTGTTTTGCAATATGTCGCAAAATTTCACTTCCGCTTTTGCTTTCTGCATTTAACAACAAATTTTTCGCTTGGCACAAGAAACAGAGATGAAGAAGTGGAAGAAAAAGCAAGAGGAAAGAGGCAGAGGAAGTTGCAGAGAGAGAGTGAGCAGGGGTGGGGAGAGAGAGCAAAAAAGCCATCTAAATTTGCCAAAAAGGAAATGTTCCATTTGCCAACAAGTCTTCACGCATGTGTGTGTTGCTGTGTGTGTGTGTGTGTGTGTGTGTGTGTGTGTGCGTGTGTGTGTATTGCTCTGCCAATTCGCTCCACAATTGTTGCCCTGTTGATAAATTTCTATCAGCTACCCGACGCAGCGGAAACAAGCTGCCCCTCCTACCTCCTGCAGCACCTTCCTTCCCCGCCCTTAACTCAGCTCTCTTTGTTGTTTTAAAATCTATAAAGAATTCAGTATTTTTTCGCTGGACTTTAAATGCACAACAATTGGCCCGAAACGAATTAATTAACTAGCAAAAGAAACGTATTTTTCATTCATTCAGTCATTCGTTCGATTGAATCAAGTGAATAATTGAATATTTATCGCGAATTTTAAATGCAGATACAAAAAAAAAGTAACTAAGGTAGCAAAGTGTCAGATACACTAACACGGTCCACTGGTTCCACAGTTTAATTTTATTTAAAACTGTTGTGGGAATATTACAAATTAGTTTTAATCGATAGTCACTTGCCAAAATCATCGATAGGTATTAAATAAAGATTCCTGTTATATCTGAGCATTGTAAGAACTTGTGAGTATTGATATATTTGTCAATTATATTGATGCGAATCGAATACACAACAAACATTCGCAGAAGTCGACAAATTTGACATTTATCGATACTATCGATAGTCAAAGAAGTGTCAAAGTTGACGCTAACTGCAATTTCTATGAGTAAACCAGGAAATTCGGTTTCTTTAATAGTTAAAGAGTTATCTACTCTTCCATCTCTTCCATCTCTTGTTCCGTGCAGAGATATTCCGAAAGGTCAAAGGGACAGGGTTGCACTACACATAATGCGAACTGTACTTAAATTCGCATTTGAATGAATATTGGCAACACTTTTGCAGGCATATGCCAAAACATCAGCAACAACAACAACGAGAACAACAAAAGGAGAAACAAGTGAAGCAGGAAAAGCGCTTAAAATCAGTCAAGCTGAACGACAAACCGATAGACCGATAGACCCACAAACCGATACATTGTGCAAGCGCAGGGGCGTGTGCCATAAAAGGGGCTAAAAAGGAGGCGGGGGGTAGGGTATTCGCCACAATGGCAACAACCCCTTTCGCTGGCATCGCGCAGCACAAACAAGTTGTTCACTTTATGGGGTCATTACCATTACATTACATTACATTACATTATACAGCAACCCCCCCCTCCTTGTGGGGGCAGAGGGGACATTGGCACGCCCTCGCGCAAGCATTGAAATTCGCTCAATTGTTGGCACTGTGCCAATGTCCTGGGCAAGTCGCCCAAGAGAGAGGGAGGAGGGAAAAACGAGAAGTAACTGGAAGAAACTTCTTCAAAATGAGACCCCATAATGTGAGACCCTCTCTCTCCCTCCTCCGTCTCCATGGCAAGCTGCCTCTGTTTCTGGGTAAATGAACTGTAACGCAATCAAATCAACACCGACAACAACCACACAACAACAAGAACAACAAGAACAACAACAGCAACAACAAGTCGAAGAAAGCGATTGAAATCTATTAAAGATTCGATTGTAATTTGTTGTATACGCGCAATTATTCAAACTGTGCCAATCGCGAGTGAATGTGAGTGCGATTTTATGATGCCTGCACTCATTAAAGTTGCCACAGTACAATTATGCTCCAGCTTGCAACAGCAGTGGACACTAAAATAGTGTCACTTGGCTTGGCTTGGCAGTTCTTCATCGGCAGTTTCAGTTGCAGCGCATGCACGTTCCTTGTCGCACTGTCTATCATTCCCTCCCTTTCTCTATCTCTCTCTCCTCTTCTTCGTACCTTCCCCTTGCCGTACCTCGCACGCTTTGTCTATCTGTCATCTGTTGTCGTCAGTGTTTGCCATGCAAAGCTGGCAAGCAAGCAAATTTATGCAAATCCAAAGCGATTTTCCAACACTAACTAAAATGAAACGCAACAGCAACAAGGAGGAGAGGGGGCAGAACGGACAACAGACAGCAAATTGCACAAAAATACTTAAGGCAGGCGCACAACCAGACACACACACACACCCAGGCACACACACACACTTTGTTTTTGCTGCAGTGATTTTAAAACTTGAAACGTTTTATGAGCAGGCGACAACAAAATGAACCAACTGAGGGGAGAGAGGAGAGCAAGGGAAGCTGCAGAGAAGCTACAGAGGTGCCGCGAGGAGGAAGAAAAGGGCAGAGAAAGAGGGAGAGGGGAAGCAGTAAAAGCAAACAGCTGCAGAAGAAGTTGGCGTTTAGCTTAAGCAAATGCAGCAGCACATCGTGAAGAGAAAGTGTGCAGAAGAGGGAGAGAGAGGGAGAGAGAGGAGGCAGAGCCGAACAAGGCGCAGCAGCAGAGCCTCGGGAAAGGGAGCAAACCAATTTAATGACCATTTTGTAGGTATTTGCACAGAGTAAAATACCCTGGAGACAGACAAGTGGCACAGAAAGGTAGACTAAGCTATATAGAAGAAGGTAATGGAGACTGCAAATCAGTCATGAGAACCAGCACGAAACTCTACAGGGTATAAGAGAGTAAGGGAATTTTCGGGGCCAGCCCAACAATTGGGGTGCTTTAAGATCTGCATATCTTAAGAGTCGCACAACAAGTTGAGTATCCCATTTGAAATTCCCTGCTTCTATTTTCCATATTATGCTAAGCATCCTACACAAATCTCAGTCTCCCGACTAATAAATGCAACAGAATTTAAACCGAATCGAGGTCTAACTCTCTCTAATATTTCTTTAATTACTATAAAATCTGAACTTACCCAACACTCTTTGGCTTTTCTTCTCCTTCTCCCTTCCAGGTTCCCTTCACGTACTCGCACTGGAGCATTATCTGCCTTCACACGACGAGAACGGCGAGTTCCACATACCCTTCCCACCGTCGAGCGAGATATATGTGTTCAATCGCTATGGACAACATGTGGCTACCAAGGATCTCACATCGGGCAAGACACGTTACTCCTTCCTCTACTCGAAGAACACAAGCTTCGGTCGCCTCTCCACAGTGACAGATGCATCGGGCAATAAGATACAGTTCCTGCGCGATTACAGCAATGTGGTTAGCTCCATTGAGAATACACAGGATCATAAGTCTGAGATACAGATCAATGGCATTGGCATCATGACCAAGCTGAGTGAGAAGGGACGGCAGGAGATCGAACTGGACTATGACAGCAATACGGGACTGTTGAACTCACGCTCCTCGGGCGGCGAGACTTACATCTATCAGTACGATGAGTTCGGACGTGTCACTGGCATGATACTGCCGAGCGGAGAAATCGTACGCATCACTTCGCAGTTGGCCGACAACAAGGGACTCACTGTCTATGTACACGCCTCGGTAGAGTCGCTCTTCTCGCGCGAACGTATCGCCGGCGATGCCAACGAACTGCTCGTACTCGGCGGCGTGCGATCGACCTTCCTGAAGCGCGGACGTGCCCATGCAGATGCTGAGTTGAAGGCCAACAACACGTTGACCATACACGGTGCCAATGGAGTTGTTGTCGAAGCTTCGGCAGTGGCTCGTCATCCTCTACTCGAAGCGGCTCTGCCTGTGGAGGCCGAGATGTTGGCCATGTGGTCGCATCAGAGCGTCACCATGGGCGACGGCCTTACCAACTCAATGTACTCCGTTTACAATCTGGTCGGAGATGTGCGCAATCCACAGCAGACCCTCAATCGTGAGATCTGGGTGAATCAATCGCGTGTTATCGGTGTCGAGTTCGATCAGTTCACCAATCGCGAGACCTTCTACGACGCACAGCGCACTCCGATACTGATTGTGGCCTACGATCAGTCGGGATTGCCCAAGTCCTATTACCCCACCAATGGTTACCCCGTGAACATCACCTACGATCGGTTCAATCGTGTCGAAGGCTGGGCCTGGGGACCTGCTGAGCTCAAGTACAGCTACGATCGTCATGGTTTGCTGTCGGAGATCACTTCACAGCAAGATGGCATCATTTCGTTTGTGTACAACGATTGGAACCTTGTCTCCGAGATCGGTTTGGCCAGTCAGCGCAAGTTTGTGCTGCAATACGATGATGCAGGTGGCTTGCGACACGTTGTCCTGCCCTCGGGTACACGGCACAGCTTCAGCATGCAGACCTCGATCGGTTTCATTCGCTGCACCTACACCCCACCGGGCAGTACTCGCGCCTATCTGCAGCACTACAGTCATGCGGGTGCTCTGCTCCAGACCATCCTTCCCGGCGATGGTGCTCGCATTGTGTATCGCTATAATGCGGCAGGCCAGTTGACTGAGGTAGTGCATGGCGATGGACGCAGTGAGTTCCAGTATAACGAGGCAACCGGCATGCCCAGCACAGTGTCGCATGCCGAGCGCGAGCTTGAGTACCGCTGGGACTTCGAGTACTCCGCGGGTCTGTTGACCGAGGAGCGCATCGATTATGTGGCCAAGACGGGACTGAGCAATGCCAAGTTTAGCTACGAATACGATAGTCAGCTGCGGGTCATCGCTCTGCAGGGACGCATCGGGGGACAGAGCCTGCCCAGCCAGGCATATGCCTACGACAGACGCACTGGGCAACCCAGTCTGATTGGTCAGTTCAAGTTCAGTCGCCCGGCATTGAATCAGACTCAGCTTCATGATGGTACTGCCGGATTCACACGCACCGTGGACGGTCGCTTCCAGACGCAACGCATGGCATTGTCGATTCATCGGCTCGAGGTGTTCCGCATGGAGTTCACCTACGGCGTGCACGGACGTATCTCACAGACGCGCACCTACACCCGCAACATGGCGGTGAACAGCTACACCAATGTGAAGAACTACACCTGGGACTGCGATGGACAACTTGTTGGAGTCGAGGCACAGGAGCCTTGGGGTTTCCGCTACGATGACAATGGTAATCTGCTGTCGCTCACATATCGTGGCAATACCATCCCCATGGAGTACAACAATCAGGATCGCATCGTCAAGTTCGGAGAGGGACAATACAAATACGATGGACGTGGCTTGGTGGCACAGAATGCCAGAGAGGAACGTTTCCACTACAATACCCAAGGCTTGCTGGTGCGTGCCTCCAAGCGTGGCAGATTCGATGTACGCTACTACTACGATCATCTGAAGCGTCTGACCACACGCAAGGATAACTTCGGCAATGTCACCCAGTTCTTCTACACCAATCAGCAGCGACCCTATGAGGTCTCGCAGATCTATTCGCCACGCGATGGCAAGCTAATGTCACTTACCTACGATGATGTTGGGCACTTGATCTACGCCCAGGTGTATCGGCACAAGTATTACGTGGCCACCGATCAGAGTGGAACACCGTTGATGCTCTTCAATCAATATGGCGAGGGTATTCGGGAGATAATGCGTTCACCTTTCGGTCACATCGTTTACGATTCGAACCCGTATCTCTATCTGCCCATCGACTTTTGTGGCGGCATTCTGGATCAGGTGACAACGTTGGTGCACATGGGCGATGGACGTGTCTATGACCCATTGATTGGCCAATGGATGTCTCCCGACTGGCAACGTGTTGCGGAACGCATCATCACACCGACTCGTCTGCACTTGTATCGCTTCAATGGCAACGATCCCATCAATGTGGGTCAGCAGCGTGATTATCCAGCGGACTTTGCCAGCTGGTTGCATACCCTGGGCTACAATGTGGGTAATCTGATGCCACAGCTGGCACGTGACTTGTGGCAACCGCCTGCGCTGTGGGGTCGTCCGCCCACGAATCCCATTGCGCTGAACATGCGTAGACCCTTCGATAATATACCCACCATGACCGTGGAGAGTGGCTTCTTGGCTCACCTGAATGTGCGACGCATGTCCGACTTCGAGCAGCTCTCGGCACCACCACGTTCTGCACTGAAGTGTGACGTTATGGATCCTTCACCGCGTAGCATTGGCTCGGACACGGAACCACCTTTCGGCAAAGGTATTGTCGTGTCACGCAGCGCAGATGGACAAGCGATAGTATCGAGTGTGCCGGCAGCGAATGCAATCTATCGCGATGTCTACACCAGCGTCTTCAATCGCTCCAAGTTGCTACCCTTCACTTTTGTGGTTCACAATGCGCAACAGGATTCGTTCTTCTTTGTCAAGGAGGAGGCGTGGCGTGCCAGCGAGGACAAACAGCAACTGAAGCGGCTGCAGGGTCAGGTGAACACAACGTTCCATGAGATCACCCGTGAGTCGCAGTCGGGCGGTGCAGCGGGCGCTGCTTCAGGTAGTTCCTCGAGTTCTTCAGGCTCCTCCAATGGGGGAGGTGGTGGCAACTACCTGGATGTGAAGATACACGGTGCACATGCCATCATCAATTTACGGTATGGCACCACTGTGGCCAAGGAGCAACAGCGCCTGATGCATCATGCCAAGCTGACGGCCGTGCGCAAGGCCTGGCACCGTGAGAAGGAGGCACTGCGCAGTGGCCTGACCACAGTGCTTGAGTGGACCCAGCAGGAGTCCGACGAGATCCTCAAGCAGAGCTATGCCAACAACTATGAGGGTGAGTACATACACGACGTGGCACTGTACCCCGAGCTGGCCGAGGATCCCTACAACATAAAGTTCGTGAAGAAGAAGGGTGCCACCGGCGGGGCAGCGGGTGTGCCCAATGCGCGACGGCGACGTAGTCTCACTTGGTCCAAGCCCGATGAGCATCCCGATGCCGAACCGGTTGCGTGTTAGCTTCATCATCATCACCACATCATGGAGGAGTAGAAGCTAGAGAGGGGCTGGAGGAACGATCCTCTCTCACTCTCTCCGCACCACTAAACTAATATGAAAAGTAAATAATAAATAAATTGAAATATTTATATAATTATCGGCGAGTATTATATGGCCCCGAATGGCAGGGTGTCAACTGTACTAAATACTAATTATAATAGGCCTACATACGGATATATAAATATATATATCTATATATATATGTTAATCGAATTCGTTCGTACGTTTTTTTTTTTTAAGCTAAACAATTTTTTTTCGAATCGATTAGATTTCTAGATGATGCGACAGAGCAAATGCATAACGGTAATAATAATATGATATGATAATTATAATAATAATTATAATAATAATAATACGTATATAGTATGGATATAACTATAATAGAGCATATAGCGTTTGCTTCTCCATATATGTCAGTATGTGTATGACTATGATATATATGTGCATAGCTATGTGCCCCAGATATATAGATGTTAGTTATACTAGACAACCTAAGTCCCCCAAGCTATTTATACACACACTCTCACACACACACACACATGCACACATAATGTGTGTTAATGTACATGCATTCATACACACATACAAACAATAAGAAGAAGGAGAAGCAGTAGAAGAGGTAGTAGTAGGAGCAGGAAGGATATGAGGAGAGAATGCGAGGAAAGGTAGTTGCAGATTAGAGCAAGGAAAAAAACAAAGAATGAGAAAAATGAGAAGAAGAAAACAATTTTTTTTTGTTTGTTTAGTCGTGGTACTCGAGCTTTTTGAGACTGGCATAGTTTTAAACAAATCACCAATACCAATACACACACACACACACTCGACACACTTCACAGACAGAGCTAGAGTTGAGCAAAGGAAAAAAGCTGAAGAAGTGTAGCATACAAGCAGGCGCGTGCTTCGAATATCGTACTATCGCTTAAACTATTGAGTGGAAAGAACAAAATCAAGTCCCAAGTAGGTTGCTCACTGAAGGAACCTCACAATATTTGTCTTTACAAAGGTCTGATTTTCGATTTCGGCTATGCGATAGTTTCAGCGATAGTTTCTGGAGGGACACGCTAGGCTTGTAGGGAACAACAGAATTGTATATAAGAAAGATGAAGAGAAGAGAGCAGAAAAGAGTAGAAGAAGCTGAGATGCAGGAGCAGAAGAAGAAAGAAGAAAAGAAAGAGCAGAGGAAGAAAAAAACGTAATATGAAGCGAAGTTATTTAGAGGGGGCGTCTCGCAGTTGTAGCTAATAATGCCAAGTTTAGACCAAACCGAATCGAGAAATGCAAGAGAAAAGCAGCTAGAAAGAGATAGAGATAGGAATACTCATGCTCATGCTATATAGCCAACATTAAAATACTAAACAAATTATGAAAGAATGAACCCATATTCAAACTATAGAGAATGCAGCAGTTTAATTAAAATGCGAAAACAAAAGAAGAAAAATAATAATAATAAACACACACACACTCACACACACACTCACACACAATATGCGCCATAAAACGTAACTGTAACTGTAATTGTAACTGTAACTGTAACCCTAACTGTAACACATACATGCATACGATACATACATAGCTGTAACTGTAAAACGACGCCGCCAATATTGGAGAGAGAATGCAAAACACACACAGGCCAAGCAAAATTAATGTTTGAAACAATTGAAAATGAAAAACATGCAAAATTATAAATTATCGACAAAAAAAAAACAATTGAAATTTAGCTGAAAAAAAGAAATTGGAACCTTTTTTTTGTGTACACATAACTTAATTAATTTATTACTTTTTTAAATGGGGGGTCGATTTTTTTCTCTATATTTAATTATTATTAATTTCGAAACTAAGCCAACTATTATGATTACTATTCTATATGTAATAATTATCGATTGTCAAACTGTAAAATTATGTAAATTATATATATCGAATGTTTTGTTATTATTTTGTAAGATTTTCTTTGCGCTTTTCCACACACGAAACGCAAATTGCATTTTACACAATAAACGAGCAGAGAAATGAGAAATCAATAAAAAATAAATCTTATACAACAACAACTACAAACTATGACAGTATTACAACAGCAGTAACAGCCGATTTAATAGCTAAATCTAGCTTGAAAATGGAGCTGAGTCGAGAGAGATGAGATGAGTTGATTTGTTTTTCCATTCACAAAACTCACACACAGAGACACGAGAAATATTCACATGCAGCTGATTCATTTTCCGTCCAATTGCATGCAACATGGCTTACACACACACACACACCTCCCCCCACCTCACACACACACACACACATATTGCACACTGAGTTTCCATTTTTGTTTGCGTTTTCAATTGAAATTTTGATTTCGTAAATTGGTGCTTATCGAATTTATTGCAAGCGAGAAAAGGAAGGAAGGAGAGAAGAGAGGAGAAAGCAGGCGATAACTTAGCTATAAAGTTAAATATTTTTTTCAGGGGGTATTTTTTAGTGCTTAAGTGAAAAATAAAAATAAAAATACCAAGTTAAAACCGAAACTGTATGTAGAGAACTGGGCCTAAAAATTGCTGAATTAGTTGCAAAAAAAATAATGAAATGAAATTTTTTAGACAAGAAATGTGGCCAAAGAAAGAAAAGAGCAGAAGACAGCAAGAGAAGAGAGAAGAAAGAGAAATAGACACACAGAAACACACACACAGAAGGAACAACATTGGGCAATTGGCGTTAAACTAAAACTAACGATAGCGATAACGATAACGATAAAGATAACTATAGCGATAACAATACCGATACCGATAAACGATAGCGTTTAGCGATAGTTTGTAACGATACAAATAGAACTTGGCAAACACCGCACCCGACCTAAGCTATCTACACATGTATGTGTATGTGTGTACTCCGACTACATCATAGCACTGTGTGTTGCATGTGCCGTGTATGTGTAGGGTCGTGTGTGTGTGCCACACATACATGCATACATGCATCAATCTACACACATACATGCTTGCATACAAAGTTCATAGCGTTATATCAAAAGCTTCTCTGCTACTCGTATCGGGGGCGAAATCAAATAGAAAAACAAACGAAATAAAAAACCGATTATCGATAGCCGATAAATTAGTTTTAGCTTGGCAAGTGGACAGCCCTTACAACCGTTAGATTTGTGTATATATTTCGTAAGGCTAAAGAACGTAAACGTAAACTAAGGAACGGTGGTAAACTAGTGTTGTATAACGCCAGCATATATAGCACCAAACCAATTTTTTTTTTTCAGTGTGGCTTTTCTTGTCGCTCGCATCTAAAAACAAAAAAAATACCGAAAACGATAAATGTAAAGAAAATACTAAGTACTATATACTTATATAGATATATAGAACTACATAAAAATATATATATGGTATGAACTAATTCACACACAATTATCGATAACTAATAACCGATTGGTATTTAACCGGTATGTACTTAGTATTTCTGTGTGTTTACTGTACCATTTTGGTTCGGTTTATCGCGGTTTTCTTCTGTTAATTGGCAACGATCCAAGAGCCCCAATTCGGAGAAATGAATCAAAAAACCAATCCCCAAAAACCCCAAAAACGAAAAACAAAAACCATTCATAAAGAGCAGGAGTCAGTTACCTATTAGAATTTGGCAAGAGTAAAAACAAAAGCAAACTATGAAAACAAAAGAAAACTAAAAACTAAATAAAAATAAAAATACCAAAAACGAAAAACGACAAAAAATATGAAATTGCTTCAAAAGCAACAAAAACAAAATGAAAGATACATAAGAAAGCCAAACAAATGAGAGAAAATGGCACACGATAAAGATAAAGAAAAGGAGAAGATGATGGCTTAAAGAAACGAGAACAAGAAATAAAAAAGAAAAGAACATGAAAAAAGAAATAATTATGTATATGTATATAAAATGGTATTTTAGTATATTTATGTTAGAGGCAAAGTCAAGCGAAAAATACTTAGCGAATAAAGAAACAGGGAAACAATTGAGATAAATTAACATTTAAACGTTTTGCACACACAAACACACCTTAAACACACACACATACACACAATCCACCCTCACACACACACATACAGACAGCCTACAACAACAGAACAAGAAGAAGACGAAGGAATCGCAGAAGAAGCGAAGAGGAAACGTAAACAGAAAACAAAATTTAGCAACAACAAGAATTTATGAGATATAATAAATAATACTAAATAAAAATACCAAGCGACAGTTATTAAAACAAAAAAAAGAAGCAGAAAATACCAAGAAGAGAAGATAACGAACGAGAAGAACAAATTATATTTATTAGATGAAGAAACCAAAAGCGTAAAGAAACCACACTTAAAGTTTGTAGAATATCAACTATGTATTTCACAAAATGAACCCAAATAGAAAATAAACCGAAAACCGAAAATACTGAAACAAAACAAAATACTGTAGGACAAATTCTACTAAATGTAATGAAACAAAAACAAGAGAAAAACAAAACAAAATGCATTTTTTTTTTGTAAACCTAGTGAAAAGCGACAAACCCCTCGCGAAACCGAGCAAAGCGAGGCAAAATGAAGAATAAAATGATGCAAAGAAGAAGCGTGAAGAACATACAAGAAAATGATTCACAAGATACTCGTAAAGTACAGCAGATCGTAAAAACCTAAGCATATGAATGAGTATATATATATCTATATATATACACAATATATATACATTACGATAAATGAACAATTATATATGGCATTATATTACCAAGCAAGCGCGAGCGGACATAATAATTATAATAATACAAATAATACCGATAATACTAATTATAATACCGATTATCTATGTATATGTATTAATTAATAAATATTTTAAGCGTATTAAGTTGAATTATACAAATATAAAAATAAACCACACACACTTCTGAGGATATCAAGGGTCTAAGAATAAATAAAACTAATGAATTAATTAAAATAAAATAAAACTAAATAAATAAATGAATATAAAGCTAAATGTCAAGCAAATCGTGAGTGGTTTTTTTATTTTATTTGGGTGACAGTTTACTTTTACAGCGGGTAATACTAGAAAGTTGATTACTCAGATGAAGCGTAAGTATAATGTGCTGAGAAGCTATAGATTGCTCGCTCTCTCTCTCTCTCTCTCTGGTTTCTTCAGAGTGTATTGCGATAGTATGTGCTAAACAGGATCTATCGATAGTATACCAGAATGAGCATATTATACAGTCTCAGTTTTGTATATATTATATAATACAATCAAGATGAATTACTCAGATCAAGCGTTAGTATAATGTGCTGAGAACTATAATTGTCTTTGGTTATGTCAGGAAGGACTGCGATAGTATTTGCAAAAAAAAAAATCTATCGATACTATTAGTAACAGCATTGCAGTATTAATCGACTATCTGCATTCCCATCAGTGTTATCTGCTAGTTGTAAATATCAAATATATTTCTTCTTATATAGCATCGAATCAAGTTGAAACCAGGAAATTACTTCTAATTAAAGAAAAGCAAATTAAAGCATTTTTGCAACTGTTCTACCCACAACTTACTCGCTTGCTCTCTCTCTCTTTCACTTCACTCTGTAAAATTTCTCACAATGTATGCCAAGAATTTTCTCTCAGTGCATGCAGGTCGAATACCAAGTGAAACGTTGTTTGTGCTGTTGTTGTTGTTGCTGCTGCTGCTGCTGTTAAATATTCAAATTTATACAAAGCATCTTCAGGTCGGCACAGTTGTTGCCTCTGCTGCCGCTTCTGCTGCCTCTGCTGCTGCTGTTTGCCAACTACAAACTATGTGTCAACAGTGCCTGCCTGCCTGCCTCCTCTACCAAAATATGCTGTGAGTGGCGGGTGGAAGGGGGAGTGGCAATGACAAGCGGCACAGCCCAGAGGAGGGCGCAGCAGTGAGGCTTGCCTGCTTGGCCAGGTAAGTCGTCGTTGTTGCCGGCTGACAGCGACAGCTGAAGAAAACTGCTCTAAGGCAAAGTCGTTCCCTGTCCGCCTCTCTCTCTCTCTCTCCTGCCCAGCGCCTATGCAGATCTCTGCCTGCTGCTGCTGCTCGACACCCTTGACTGCTGCGCTGCTGCTGCATTATTTATCATGAAGCGTTGAGCACTCGCCAAAACTGTAGGGTTTGTCCAAGTCTCTGACTACACCTCACCTCCCCCCGCCCCCTGTGACCCCTCTTACCCTATACCTGACCCGCTTCTGGCTCAAATGCAACTGCGGGTCGAGGCTGTGCGCCCTTCTCTGGCCCCGCCCTGCCCCTGCTCTGCTTTGCATTTGAATTAAAGAGCAGGCATCAGGCAGCATCATCACCAGCATCATCATCATCAGCATCATCGTCAGGCAGCTTGTGCTTTCTTCTTCATTATCTAGTGACTTTTCTTTCTCCCCTTCTCTCTCTCTCTCTCTTTTTCCCTCTTCTTGCGCTCTTCTGCTGCCTCTTCTCGTTTTGTTTAAGTGCCAACGGGAACGTTTACATTTTTTGACAGCAACCGCAGGCACCGCAAACCACTCGCCCCATGCGTGGTGAATATGTTAAAAATGCAACCCGCCACTCTCCACACTCCACTCCCCCTCTCTGCCACCCACTCTCCCTGTCTCTGTCTCGCTCCCCTCATATGTAATTCAAAGTATGCAACACACACTTGACATTCCTGCAGATGTCATTGCAAATATTTATGAGCAGCGCGCTTCTAATGAGCGAGAAGGAGAGTAAGAGCAGCACACTATATCCCTCTCTTTTCTGCTCCCCCCCGCCCTCCTTTCTTCCACTCCCACCCTATCCACGCTAATGGTCAGCAGGACTCGAGTCGCGCGTAATCAGCTTACGTAAATGTGCCTCGCTGCCTCGCTGTGGTCAAATGTAGTCGGGGGATTTACGCAAAAAGGATTTCCATGCTATAAGCCAAACAAGGAAAGGCGGGGCAGAGGAAAAAGGGCCAGGGGCAGGCGCGTGGGGTTGCTGCACTTCGAACCCTGTTAACCCCAGTGCGTGCGTGGGTGCTTGGCAGTAAGTTGAACAGGTCCCCAGCGAAAGCGTCAAGTCAACCCGTGAACTAAATCCAGTTACACTCAGTTTGGTCAAGAATGAAAGAAAGAAAGAATCACATATTGTACTAAAGACAGCACCAAGACAGGGCAAATAGCTGAATCTGACGGGAAAATGGCTAGAGGAATAAACCCACGTTCCGCGCAAAGCTGAAACTGTAAGCAGGAGAACGACTGTGATTGCGAGGCAGTTTAAGCAAGTGTAGAAGATATTGAGATGAGAGAAGGGAATCATAAAAGAAATATACCATATACTTATGTATTACAATTATCGTATAATAATCAATATTTATTTTTATTTAAGAGAAATGAATAAATAAAGTATATTGTGCTATAAAGTTTACATAAATAAAAAAAAAAAAAAAAAATGTACAAGTTCTTATAGAGTAAGATAAGTCGTAAAACAAAACTCCGCAAACAATTAAATCTATTTCTACTCCAAAAAAACCCGTTTATAGAACTTTATGTAGTCTTGGAGAACAGCCTGGTAATCTCGATATAGTATTGGATCAGAGAGATACTTTCATGTCATATTTTTCACTATTTAGCTTAAAGACTTAGCAGCTTTAGTCTAACAGATAGAGTTTCAATGAAATATCTTTATAATACTTATCATGTAAATGGCTTTTTACTTAACTCGAGATTAATACATACCTATCTTTCTTTTTTTAATACATTCTCTAATTCTATCAAAAAGAGATAATGCCTTAGAAGCATTGTGCTGTAGATATAGTAAATCTATAGAAGAGTTTTGGCGACCTTTACTAAATCTAGTTCAACTTATCCACCCGTTCTTTCCAAAACGCAACCTAGCCCCATGAATTCCGGGTTTTTTTTTTTTTTTTTTTTGTAAAGCCACAGCAAATCTTCTTGTTCTGTAACCTCAACTAATTTGCCGAAAATGACAGAGTAGAAATCCCATTTGAAGTGCCTTGCTGAGTTTTTGGCCAGGACATGCCTCTCTAACTACTCCAAGCACCGTCGCCAGTGTCGTGTGTGGAGTTACACGAAATCATCGTCAGAGTTTAGAACTATTTGCCAAATGTCTTTGATGCGGCGATGAAACTTCAAAAAGATGCAAAGTCAACATGACAGTTGTGTATGTGAGGGAGCACGGAGAGAAAGGAAGGGGTGGAAACAGAGAGAGAGAGGGGGAGAGAAGGAGGTGTGTGTGTGCTGGCCACATTATTAACTAGTCGACAATTTGCAGGCAGAATGAACTGGCTAAAAAGGGGGCGCAACAAAGGCCTTCACTGTGGGGCGTGACGAGCAGACAGTGGCGTAGCGGAACGTGAGAGGGGAAGGGGTTAGAGAGGGTGCACGCAAAGCGGGCTCTGCTGGCGCTCAGGGCAAACTTTTGCATATTTGTTAAATACTTTAATTAATAATTTAGAGAGATAGCAGAGGCAGAGGCAGAGGCTGAGGCGTAACAAAAGGGGGGCACGCGAGAGCAAACAGCGCAGGCCAGGGGAAGGCAAGGAGTGGGGAGAGGGTGTGCTGTGCTGAGCTGAGGTAAAGCAGAAGTTGAGCAAACAACTAACAAAAGATCAAGGATTATGCGTGCCCACAGCTCGTGTAGGCGCGTCCTCCTGTCCTACGCCACGATAAGGACGCAAATGGCGAATAGAAGAGGAAGTAGGTGGAGGCAACGGCGGAAGGAGGGGGGCGCAAAGGAGAGCGAGGACTTTGTGCTAAAAAGAAAACAAAGAAGATTAGACTAAACGCAGCGCAAGAGGGATGGGGGCGGCAGGCGGGGGTAAGGTCGGGCTGGAAATGCTCATAAGGCAACTTGATGAGTTTAATTATTTGAATGCTTGAGCTCACACACACACAGCGAGAGCGGGCAGGGGGGGTGAGGGGCGTAGTGCAGTGGGAGGAGGCCAAGGGCGCGCTAGTCAAACAAAAGGCAGCTGCTTTTGTCACATGCCCCACCCCTCCCGGCGCCCCCCCTGTCCCGCTGCCTAGACCAAACAGAGGCCCACATGCTTGTGTACGTGCCAAGCAGCAGAGTCCTTCCGCCAGACGAGAGTGTGTGTGCGTGTGTGTGAGTGTGTGTGTGAGTGTGTGTGTAAGTGTGTATGTGTGTGAGTGTGTGCATGTGTGTGTGGTTAACAATTCACAATCTTTTTTGCCATCCGCAGCATTATCTTTGTGTCAGACTATGCCCGGAATGGTACGGAATGTTTTTGAGCCAAGCTCACCAACTTGGCCAAGAGTTTTACAGCCCAAGATAGCAGTGGTGCAACCAAAAGGAGGGGAAGGGGAGCTAAGGGGCAGAGTGAGGACTGCAGGGCTGCATTTGGTGCATTCTGGTCACCATCAAAGCGCATCCAACAATGCACTCTGGTGGCAATTGCATTCACAGAGTTATGACTCAAATTCGAGAACACTTGCATGCTTTGAGGGGCGAAGGTAATCGAACTGGGATACCCTGTAAGTGGTAAATAAAAGTATACCTAGTAGACATAATGATACATTTCAAGGAGTATGCTTAATTTATCTTTTATTTATTTCAAGAGTCTTAAGAGATGATGGAAACTTATTCTGGATGAGCTCATTTTGAAAATAAATTAAGGAACTTAACGAAAGAGTTTAAAGTACCCTGTACTAACATGTTACCTAACCTTAGGTAACATATTAATCTTTTCATTTTATTAATCTAGTCATCTTAGGATTAATTCAGATATTTGTCGAGTCATTTTTATTAAATTTTATTAATATTGGAATTATTATAAATATAAGGTAGAATAAGGTAGCTGGCAACCTATTTTCAACCTATTTCCATTTCTTTTAAATGAAATAATTCGTTAAGGTGTATTAAAAAAAAATTAATGATGAAGTTATTATATTCTCCATCCACATAATTTACTTTCTTCATCAGGCTCAACAATTCTTCTATAAACTTTATAAAGATTGATTCCTCAAATCAAATTTGATGCCTTATCTCATTACTTGCTGTCTCTCTCTCTCTGTTTCCACTAATTTATTGACGCTTGCCCACTGATCAAGTGCCTATCGAATCTTTCGTTCCACTCATTGACTTCTCATGCAACTCTAACTTCCCTCTCTCTCTCTCTCTATCTCTCTCTCTCAATATCTACCTTTCCGTTTCCTTCTCTTTCACAACTTGCCAAAGGATGCTTGAAGAACTGCATCATCTTCTTAAGCATACTTCAGTATGCGGCAATTCAGCAAATATGCTCAGCTCAATTGTAAAAGAAGCTGCAATTTTGCGGCAAATTTATTGAAATTTTTGGCCAGCACACAATGCGAGTGAGAAGGAGAGAGAGAGCGAAAGAGAGGGAACAATGAGTGACAACCTCAAAATGTGTTGCCTGCTGTCAAAGTGAAGGAGATGTTGTACGAGTGTGCAAAAAGCGAAGAGTGGGTTTCAAATTGGCCACAGGAATGACCTCTTTGATGTCATTACCTTTGCATACACACAGCATAAGCAGTGAAAGAGACTGAGAGAGAGGAACGGAGAGAGAGAGAGAGAGAGAGGAAAATAAAGGCAATTGTACAATAGAAAAGTCTCCAGCGGCGTGCGGCAGATAACTAAAGCTAACGCTGCAACTGCATTTGGCATAGAAATCGCAATCGCAGCTGAAGGAGAAGCCAGCAGGTGGCAGCTGGCATGTGGCAGCAACAGAGAGAGAGAGAAGTGAGGCAGCGAGGACGAACTTCACTTAATGTCATCTTAATTGCATTGTTTCAGCCACAAATTACAAAACGAGTTTCGCAAAAGGTAACAAAACGTCGCCAGCTCTTGATGGCAGTTGCAGCTTCTGCTGTTGCTCACCGTTGGTCGTCAGTGCTGACTGTTTAGCCATTTTCAAGCCAATGAAAAACGAAGGGAACTCAATTAAGAGATTGACACACTAAAAATGAGTTTCATGGAGAAGATTCTAAGGTTTAATGGGTAGTACATTTGGGCCTAATCGGCAATAAAGATACCTATACTATATATAATAATTTTGTGGTATATTGGCTAAGATTCTGTAAATAATATTACTTATACTGTTTATTACTTTAGTTAACATAATAAAATTTAACTTAAATAGACTGTTAAAGCTGCTTGAGCTACCTAGTTGAAGTTTGTTTACCATTTTGCAATAAATTTAATTTATTATAAATTGAATAAAGTTAAAATATCATTCGTGGGTTAAATGTTTAATATTCATTTAAATTTATGTCTAACATTGTATAAAAACTCAGTTATTCTTACAAAATATATATATTCTATCATCTGTCGATTATATTTTTAAATAAATTTAATTTATTATAAATTAAATAAAATTAAAATATCATTCGTAGCTTAAATGTTTAATATTTCATTTTCATTACTTTCTAACATTGTATAAGAACTAAGTTATCCTAACAAAATGAGATATATTCTATTACATGTCGACTGTACTTATACAAATCAACGAAACTGCATTGAAATGATTTCAATGCCCTCAATAACTGAGTCTGACCTAACCTCACCAAATGTAACCGAACCTAATCAAACCTAAACTAACTCCAATAAACACATAAGAAATGAGGTCAAATTTAAAAAAATTTTAATTTCAATATTACAACAAGTTTGACTTGTATATTCATATTTTTCCAGCCAACTTTTAGCCATTTTTATTCGACAACACTGTCTGCAAACTGGCACAACAATAACAGCTAAATGTGTGTGGGAGGTCTGTGTGTGTGTGTATGTATGTGTGTTGGTAAAAAGAATCAATTGTGTGTGACCAAATTAAGTTCACTGACTCGACTCGCTCTGCAGGTGTGTGCTTGTATGTGTGTGTGTGTGTGTCCCGCCGTTACTGTGTGTGTGTTTGTGTGTAGCCATTGTCAAGTGGCAGCCAAACGGGGATTCATTTGAATTGAGTGGCGCCTCCAATGGACCAAGGCAGCAGCAGCAGGCAGACAGCGAGATCCCAATCCCAATTCCGATCCCAGTCCCCATGCTATTTCGCTTTCCCCTGCCCCCCTCCCTCCCTCCCACTCCCACTTGCAGTCGCCCTGTCGCTGTTTCGCTCCTTCGCTGCCTCCTACTGTTAGCTAAGCCAACTCTTTTCTGGTTGCCCCATTGTTGCATGCACCACGGCATTGGCAGGTGTTGGCTGTGCTGCTCTTGCCTCTCGCTTGCGCTCCCCTATATCCATCTCCTCCTTCTTCCCTCTCTCTCTCACTTGGCGCAAAATTAAATTGAAAACGGAGCGAAGCATTCCCAGAATGCCTCGGCCGCCGAACAGGCAAATGACGCCGGCCATTGGAGACACACATACTGGATAACACACACACTCACACACTACACACACACATACTCACCCACACACGCGCTCGCATAATTGATACACACGCCCGTCGAGCCGCTTTGCGATTTTCCACGCGCTGCATTTGCTGCGAATTTCCCTAAGAAGCTTTTCCAGCTAATTTTTCCGTATGCCCCAAAATTGCATTGCGAGAATTTTCAACGTCAAACAGGCAGGCAGGCTGGAAAGTGAGGTTATGTGTGCAATGAAATGACAAAAAAACTCAACAAACGCATTGCCCAACACTGGATGTCACTCTAATTTCGTTTTTGATATGTATTCAAACTAACGTCACTCAGCTATACTCAAGAATTTCGTTGCCCAACACTGGTAACAACCCAACCAAGCACCACCAAGATGAACACCTTCCTTTTGCAGTGTTGCAATGTGTTAAAGGGCGCTGAACTAAGCAAAAATTAAAAAATACATTATCCAACACTAGGATGTAATTGTGTAGTGTTGTAAATTAGTAAAACAAGTGTTGCAAGACTGTTAGAAGAGTGTTGCCTGAGCACTACGTCACTACACACTGTATAGCAGTGTTGGACAACGCAAAAGACCGTTGAAACCGATGTTACAAGTAGGCTGTGCGCAAAAAATTATCCACAATCTTGTGTGAAGCTTTCCCAAATTGACGCGACGAAAAGTTCTGAAGTCAGAAAAATTTCATAACTTTTTTCTTTAAAAAAAACGAAAGAGTCAATAAGTCAATCATGGATTCGGAGGGTTCAATGAGCGCCAAGGAGGTGACCAAAATGGGTGGCTATAGCAGCGATAGCAGCGATGATTCGGACACTGAGACCTACAACAATCCGTCGAATCTGGCCGTGGCCCAGGATCAATATGTGCTCACCTGCACCGAATGCTACAAGGCATTCCCGGCTCGCAACTTCCGCGGACAATGTGCCGAGTTTCGTATGTGCGAGACGTGCAAGAACAACAACCCGGAGATATCTCGCTATCTGGAGAAGTTCATCTACGAACCGATGGCCAACAAGACCTGGAAGCCGTTTGAGACGCGTCTGAAGCGCTTGACACGCAGGTGCAAGGAGCTCGAGAGGGATATCCAGCAATACAAGAAACAATATTGCAAGGGATGCGAGAATTTGGAAATCGAGTCACTTTCCGAATCGGAGTCTGAAACCGATTCCGATGATCAGGAGCAACCTCGTATGGTTCTGGCAAATCCCATGGCTGTATCCGAAGCCGTGATGCCTTTACTCCTCTCCAGTTCGGATTCTAGTTCCAATTCGAATGCAAGCTCCGATTCGGATACAAGTTCCCCTTCGACTTCTGGTGCCGGTTCTGGTTTAATCGCTGGTCCGAGTACAGGTTTACGTTGCGGTTTAATCTCAAGCTCAAGCTCAGGTTCAGGCTCTACTTCAAATTCCAGTTCGGGTTCCAGTTCGGGTTCCAGTTCGAGTTCCAGTTCGGGTTCCAGTTCGGGTTCCAGCTCGGGTTCCAGTTCGGGTCCCAGTTCGGGTTCCAGTTCGGGTTCCAGTTCGGGTTCTAGTTCGCGTTCTAGTCCTGGTTCTATTTCCAGTTCTAGTTCGGGTTCCAAGTCAATGTCTGGTTCGGATTCTAGTTCGGGTTCCAAGTCAACGCCTGGTTCGGTTTCTAGTTCGGGTTCCAAGTCAACGTCTGGATCTAGTTCGGGTTCCAAGTCAACGTCTGGATCTATTTCGGGTTCCAAGTCAACGTCTGGATCTAGTTCGGGTTCCAAGTCAACGTCTGGATCTTGTTCGGGTTCCAAGTCAACGTCTGGATCTAGTTCGGGTTCCAAGTCAATGTCTGGTGCTAGTTGCAGTTCTTGTTCTTGTTCAGGTTCCTCTTGTTCTTGTTCAAGTTCCTCTTCAAGTTCTGGTGCAAATTCCAGCTCCAGCTCTAGCTCCAGCTCCAGCTCCAGCTCCAGTTCCAGTTCCAGTTCCAGTTCCAGTTCCAGTTCAAGTTCCGGTTCAAGTTTTATTTCGGTTTTCGGTTCGACATCGAGCTCGGAATTATACCCGATGAAGAAAAAAGAAGAACCCATGGATGTGAAGGAAGAAGAGGGCGAAGAAACTGGAACATTCTCGGGAGAGGCGATGAAAGCAATGTACAATGCACGCGAAAACGGGGAGGAGAAGAGCAGCAGGACATGGAGAATCCTAAATGGTCTGATTGACAAGTGCGAAAGCTTGGGGGAAATTATTTCATCTTGCAAGTCGGAGAATTCCGAAGTGCCGGAGAAGAAACCACGCATGGGAGATTGAAAGACGAATAAATGCAAATAAAGCATACTGAAAGCACACTGTAGACTTTAAATTAGAGGGGTAGCTGCCTAGGGTATTTAATAGTCGTGCATTGCTAACCTTTTTGCTTGCCCTAAACTGAAATTATCACTCTCTGGGCAACTTTTAACCGATTCAATTATCAACTCACGAATTGCACTGTAAATTGACCGCAGAAAAAGGATTGGCCACGCTCACTACCCCCAGGCACACACACCGACACACACACACACTGACACACACAGACAGCCACCCACAAAGTTAAATTTCAGTTGCTCCTGCTTGGAAAAAAGAAACCCAAGTAAATAAAACAAGTTGGATAAACGCCCCAACTCAAGTGGAGAATTACGGAAATTAATTTTGAAGCATGTTCTCTCAACTTTAATGAGATTTACGTGCGTGCGTGTGTGTGCGAGAGGAAGGGAGATGGGGTGGAGAGGGGGGAGTAGAGAGTTGCCTCAATTCTGTGGCTTTAGTGGGTTAAACGGCTTTTGTTGTTGCCAAGTGACAAAAGCGCAAACTACAAAATGCTAAAAAGCATAATTAGTTGCAAGCAACAGCATGCCACGCCTCCCCCACCCACACACTACCATCTGCCACGCCCAGAAGGAAGTCCCCCACACACACACACACATACACAAACTCCTCAGCCGAGCAATAAACTGAAACTATTCGAAAAGCAAATGGAAAACAAAGCAGGTCGTAACCCAAATTTAACGAGCTTCATTTCAGCTGGCGGAAAAGTTGTGCCGGCAAAATGCAATGAAAATCGGCTAATAAAACTAATTTTCATAAGGCAAATCAATTAGGTCTTATCAGGAGAGGGGGAGGCGGGCAGACAGTGGGTTTTATGAGTTATTTTAAAGAGCGAGCGAGAGGGCTAGAGAAAGGCATTAAGATAAGTGAGAGACCTAGAAAGAGACAGTTCTAATTGGGAGAGTGAATTGGGAATTAACAGTTGGAACATACGGAACTGAACAATGTAAGAAAGATCAGCGAATAGAGAAAATCTATTAAAGCAGATGACAAGATAAAGGAAGAGAAGGACAGGAAAGGACAAAAACGAGGAGAGAAAAATCAAGACACAAATGTTTTGGGCCAATATAGTTAGGAGAGAGAAACAGAGTAAGTTGGAGCATTCCTACACAGTTTAAAAAATAAGAACAATCGAAACGAACGGAATGGAACACGGAATAAGAAAGACAGACAGAAATAAGGAAAGAGAAAGATTAAAAAGGCTATTAGAACTGGGAAGACGGAAGCGATCACCGTAACAAACGTTGGAACGAAATATAAATCAACACAGAAAACACAAAATGGAATGAAACACATTGTAAGTGTACGAAATGAAATGAAACGATATTAGAGATGTGTTTCGCACTGTGAAACCATGTGCTGTTGTTCAATTGATCTTTAAATAACAAGTATAGCTGCAACCTCAACCAAAAGCAAAGTTCAAGCAACACACACCCGGCCTTTGGTTAGACGCAATATAAACTTTATTTAGATTTCAATTCTAAAGGATTACAGAGTTGATATCTGATATGAAGAGTTAATCTCAGAGCACTTCAAGCTATGCTAAAACTTTCCTTTTCCCCCCATTCTTTGTCATCACTCATATTCCTTTTACTACAAAGAGTTCTCGCCAAGTGCGTGTGTCTCAAACGAAGGCATAAACCGAGAAGCGACAACTGAAAACAAGAAAATTGAATTCACAGGGCAGAAAAAGCAGCAAGACAGAGGAACAGAGAGAGAGGGAGAAAAGGGGAGCAAGGGAGAGGAAAAAGTGAATTAGTGGGCAACAACTGAAACTAAAACTGAAGCCAAAACTAAAAACTAAAAGCTAAAACTAAAAACTCAGCAAGATTAATAGGAACACGTAAAATGTAATTATTTTCCTGTACTTGTGCTATTTGTGCTCGGCGCCAGGACAGCACACACACACACACAGACATAGAGAGGGAGACAGCAAGTGGGAGAGAGATAGAGAAAGGGAGTGTGAGTGAGGGGGGGCCACACACACGCCTGACATGACAACTTGAAGCATTTTTCCAGCACCAGCCAGGACTCTGCACAGAGACAGACACACTGGCAAAATTGCTGCTGGCGTTCAAGCGTACAAGTGTGTGTGTGTGTGTGTATGTTATGTCTGTGTGTGTGGGTGGTGTGTGCATGTGAGGGTGTGCGCGTCTGTATGTTAGTGTGTTAGTTGTTTCGCCCCAAGTAGTTTTCTTGTGTAATTATAATTGCATAATTTATTTATAATATGATTTTCATGCTGTTTCCCTGATGCACACACACACACAGAGGCACAGACTCGGCATGAGTGCTGCGGCAGAGGGGTAGCTGAGGAAAGAGAAGGCGGAGGGGAGTGTGGCAGCTCTACTCAGCTGAGTTGAGTTTATGTTTCAGCAGTAAATGCATTGGCGACGCCAATTCAACTTTCCCACGGACTGCCGCCAACAGCAGCAGCGGTAGCCCCTTCTCTCGCTCTCTCTCCCTCTCTCCTGCTCTCCCTTTCACTCTCTTCTCTTCTCTCTCTTCTGCTCACTGCAGCTTGCCCCGCCTCCCCTTTTAAACGGACCCACAGGCGCTGGCACATGCCAACAAGCTGGGGCCAGCAAAGCTGCTTTGGGGCTGAGGTAAATGCGGCCAGTGGGACAGAGAAGGAAGAGGTAGAGACAGAGAGAGAGAGAGAGAGAGAGAAAGAGGCAGACAAAGAGAGAGAGGCAGATGGACTGCAGCTGCAGACAGTTAGCACGGGCTACACGTGCAGGTGCTACGGGTTCATTATATTTGGGCATATAAATTTCACTTGGCCACAAACCAAAATCGGAGTCAAACGGCTCCGGCGGCATTTCGCCGTATAATATGCCACGTGCACACACACACTCATACACACACTCACACACCACACACACAAGAGTGCGCAGATTTGCCTAGTTGAAACCGAAACCGAGAAACCAGTGTAGCCTTTGTCAAAAGCCCTTCATAATCTCCAAACTTGTGTCTACTGGGAATTGGAACTGAGAACTGAAGTGGAAGAGGGGACGGAGATGGACACGGGACAAATAGCAATATAAATAACCCGTAAGCCTTGTAAATCGTTTACAGAGAGATCATCGATTGAGATAGAGAACCAGTACAAGGCATGCAACTAGTCACATAAGGGAAAGAACCTTGGAACCAGTTCCATTTGGAGCACTAAGCTGTAGATTAACAAAACAGGGAATGGAACAAATGGAACTGATTGCGGAACTAGTTGTGGAAGCAATAAATCTGAAATTGATATAAAACTAAACAAACTAGTTCACAAATTGGTTCCATTAACTTTAAATGAGTAAAGGAAATATATCAACCCAATTTGGTGCATTAGATATGAACTATAATGGGTTTAAAAGACACAATAACATGAACTATTAAGAATATCATCAAAAGTCCAATTGAACTTGTTCAATAAGTGGTTCCACAGTAGCAAAATGATGGAAAGAAACAGAAGGTTAATGATAAAGTAGTGTTGTGTCGTTCATGAACGAACGAACTAAATTGAACTATTCACCAAACTGAACGAACGAGCTAGGTCTGTTTTTATAGTTCAATATAGTGACAGCATTGTATGAAATAAATTCATAACATTTTTTTTTTAATTTTTGAAGCACCCTTAACAAGTTGAAAAAATGAACGATTGAACTAAATGAACGACCTAGTTCATTGATTTAAAAAGAACGAACAAACTTATTCCTCCAATTGAACTAGGATTACCCAACTCTATGATAAAAACTCTTAGACAGGGGAATGCTAATGGAACTAGTTCGATAAGTAATTCGAAATTAGAAGCACAAGAAAGTACAAGCTAGAACTAAAACAAAATAAATAACTTGAAAATTTAAAAAATAATATTAAAAACTTGAATTAAAAAAACACATTTTACGGAAGAGAAGAGACCAAATGCAATCGGAAGCAGCAGCTCAATCGGGTAAGGGAAATGTCTGCCAGGCATCAGGGATATAATATTGTATATAGCAGAAGAGTACAGTGGGTAGAAGGGCTCTACCATGCTGAACTGGTGCAATACAAATCGCAGCTTTAATTGCGGTTAATGCGTGGTCAACTGCAGCGCGAGGTGAATAAAGGAAAGAGACAGAGAGGGAGAAGGGTATAAAGAGAGAGAAAAAGAGTGAGCGAGCAAGAGAGGAGGGGAAAGTAAGAGAAAGGCAGATATGTTGTAAGCGGAAAGCAATGCGTGTTGCATTGAAGTTGCCCCCTGGCGTGCAAGAGGAGGATAATAAACCGTTCTCCCCTTTTCCCCCTTACCCCACCTCCCCCCCTCCCTGTCCTTTACATTATTTGTTTGCATATGCATTGACGTATTTGCCGAGAGCCAGCGAAGCGTGTGATTAAATTTAAAATATTTAAGCATATTTTACGCGTTGACTAAAAAACGCGGATTGACCAAGTGGCGGCGTTGGCGGCATCGGCGGCGTCGGCGGAGGCCCAATGCGATGAGATGCGATGGCGATGGCGATGTGAATGCGAAGCTATGCGATGCGATGCGGCACAATGAAAATAATAACAATAAAAAATTAACTGCAAGCGCAAAAAATGGCGCGCAAATTAAAGAGAAGAAGAAAACCGAAAAACACAAAAAGCGAATAACATGCAAAAAAAACAACAACAACAAAAAAGGCAGAAAAAAACAACGAAAATTCTGGGGAATGAAACCAAAAAGAAAGGAGCGAAAAACAAAAACAACGAGCGACTTAAAAAAGAAACAGAGAAAATGCAATGAAAATGCGCCATATGAAAATGTAAAAAATGCACGAAGTGAAAATGCAAAATAAAAAGGAAGTTCGATGCGTTGCACGTGCGTGGGCGCGTGACTAGCAGATATCCTGTAAATTGGACAAGTTATCGGTAATGTCCTCTGATGCTAACCGGCTATCGACGGTCTGCATTAAACAACTGGAGTAAGTGTTTTCGCTTTAGTTTCGATAATATCGATGATGGAAGTAACTGTTTTCGCTTTAGTATCGATAGTATCGATAGCATATTCGTCTATATCCGATAGGCAACAAGATTACTAGTAGTGCAAGTCCTTTAACCACCATTTCCAATTCTTTTGTTTAATGTTTATATCGATACCGATATATTATTAATCGTAAAGCATAACTAATCGATAGTTCAATAAATGATAACACGATCTTACTTAATTTGAACTAGAAGTAGAAGCGTTTCCATTAGCCAACTAAATTGTTTTACTTCTTATCGATATCGATACACCACTCATCGATTATAAACCTATCGATTACATGACTTTGCTCAATTTGAACCAGTATTTGAAGTCTTTTCAATAACCGATTCAATTGTCTTACTTGTTATCGATATCAATATACCTCTTATCGATTATGCACTTACCGATAACATGGTTTTACTTTAATAGAGCTATAAGCGTAACGGAAAGATATCGATTATAATCGATAATAATATAATATAATTATACATCAATCCACACATTAGTACTCGATAACACAATTATCGATAATGTATTTCTCTTCCTCAGCCGAAATTCACTGAATTCTCTCGACTGACCAAAGTTACAGGGTATGCTGAACTGCAAAATATAAGCGCGAAAAATAAAGCGCGCGCGTGGAGCAAAAAATGTAAGCAAACGGCGCTGAAAATGCGCAATTGTTTACGGCAAGCGGATCGAAGCTTGGTCGCGCGGAGGAGGCGTGGCGCAATGCAGGGCAGCGCAGGGAGGGGAGGTGTATAGGCCTCGCACTGATGCCCGCCGGCGTCGCGTCGCTGTCTTAATGTGTGGGTGCATGCGGAGGCCGGAGCGGGGAAGGGCAGGGCGGAAGGGAGGGGGACAAAGGCTTGCCTGGTTGTCTGCTAGGCATGTGGAAAATCAGCGCAAGCGATGCCAGAGACGTGCAAAGCGAGAACCAGCAAAGGGAGTGAAAGAGAAAGGAAGAGAGTGTGTAAGAGAGAGAGAGGGAGAACAGTAGAGAGAGAGTGAGAGTGAAGAGGAGGCACAGCGTGGGCGGCTGCCACACAATATGTTTCCAATGTAGCACATTTAATATTAACTTTTCGAATTTATTTTTATTTCCGCTTGGCGCAAATACATTCGCCGCATGCGTGTGTGCCTGCCTGCCACTGTGTGTGTGTATGTGTGTGTGTGGTATGGATGTGTGTGTGTGTGTGTGCCACATTCATTTCGCTTCATTTCTTGCTTTCTTGCAGGAAATTACAGCATGTAATTTGCATTCAGTTGTAAAGTGAAATGGAATAATTTCACGTTGAAGCTGATGGCGCGCCCAGCGTGCTGCTCTTTTTACACCCCCGCCCCCCTTCCTTCTGCCTCCTTGTTCTCGTACCACCCACTACGGTCCCTTCTCTCCCAGTGTATGTGTGTGTGTGTGTTGTCGATACAGGCGTCTCTGTGTGTGTATTAATTTCTCAATCATTCAATCATGCATTCTCGCAGGCGTGCGCTGCCCCCTCCTCCCCTTTTTCCCCTCTTGCTTCCCCTTCCTCTTTTTCTTTTTCTTCTTCCTCTTCTCTTCACACTCCTTTCTCGCTTTGAGTGTGTGTAAAAATTTGACATGCTTTTAACCAGCGACAACACACAAGTGAGTGCCCCCCACACAGCTTCCCCTTTCTCACTCCCTTACTCATTCTCTCCTCTCTCTCTTTTCTCCTTCTCCTCTCTCTCACTCCTCTCTGTGTGTGTGTGCAGGAACGCGGAAGTTGACACTTTCCATGTCTAATGGAGGGGCTCGGGTAGCACAGGAAGCGGCAGCATACCGTGCCACAAGAGTCCTCCACATCTGCATACGCTTCCTCCTACTCCTCCCCCTCTCTACGCCCACTCAAACAACCGAACGTGAACCCACACCTGAACCTCTATCCAACTCAAACCCCTCCCCACACGCCAGGTAGCACTTTCAGCACCTACTCTCCCTTTCGCTCCCCCTCACACGCCTTCTCTCTCTCTCTCTCCGCCTATTTGTACAGCACTCAAGAGTTATGTCATCACATTTCTTTTTCTTTTTTTTTTTTTTGGTTGCCAAAACATAAATTTTAAATCGTTTCTCAACACACGCACACACGCATGATGAATCGTTTTCTGGCAGGAATAACTTGAGATTGAGTTGAGAGTGAAGAGTCGCTGAGTCGCTCTCGAAGCCTGATTATGATGCATTATACCCGATCAGAGCAGAGGTAAATGTTATGCAAAGTTTGCGTTTTCCCTTTTTTCTAATTTATTGAAGGATCCTAAAGCCGAAGATGATACAAATAAACCGGAGCAAACTTGCTGAACACTGTCAATATTGGCTTGGAATTAATGTTGACTCAGTCAAGATGAATAACAATTTGTTCAACAAGGAAATTATTGGAATTTTATTGTAGTTAGAATAGTGACCAATATATTGTCTAAGTTAAGGTCAGCTTAGGACATAGATGCAACTTAAAGTGGGGGCATAGGTGTAACTACAACTTCGGGGCATAGGTGTCTTGACTTCAGCTGCAACTTAAAGAGCTGAAAAGGTCTTACTTGGAACAAAACACGTCTGAATCTTTCTCTCTCTTATCTCTTCCTCTCTCACAACTATACCCTATCAATCTGCGTACTGTCTACAGGGTATTTTGCAATCGTGTTGACTGCTTGCCTTACTTTTACTTCAGCCTCGACTTAAAGAGCTGCAAAGTTCTTGTACAACTTTCTGCAGGTTCTTTTTAACTTTATACGATACAAGGTGCCTCAGCTTCTCTGTCTCTCACTCCCCCTCCTGCTTTCTCTCCCTGTCTCAGTGACTGCCCTACTCTCTGTCTTTCTGTGTGGCAAAGCTATTTGAAGAAAGAAATCAAATTAAATGCCCCGGGCTGCCATTTGTAGCATACGCCATATCAAATTATGCCCGCACACAAGCCAAGCTTGCGCAGGGACGTAGACGACGAGAGAGAGAGAGGGCGACTGCTGAGGGTCAAAGGGCAATGCGTGTTAGTCAGGTGAGAGGAGATGACGGGGGGAGGGCGATGGTGCGGGCGGCGACAACGTTAAATGGCAGCGCCAATGGAATTGAATGCTCTTGCGCTTTTTTGCAGTTTAAATTTTTAATTGAAATTACAAATTGATGTCAACGAGAGACGCTGGACGTGAATGTGAATACGGCGCGAATACAACGCGAATGCGAGTGCGGATGTGAATACAAGTGCGACGAGTGCGAATCACTGACCATATATAAATACGTGTATGAAAAGAAAATGCGAAAAACAAAAAATAAAGCAAGAAATTCACGAGAAGGAGGCGAAGCAGAAAGCTACGATTGAGATACCCTATACAGACAGGGTATATTGAGTATAGTGGGTGATTACTGTTGGGCATGTTGCTTAAACATTATATTCATAGTATTTTTGGCACTCATTTTATTCAATTGAAATTGGCATCCATTCATTTAAACTTCTTTTATGTGGAGCCACTCAGTCCCCTTTTATGTTTGCAACTTTAAATTGCAAATTATAATATATCAACCCAAATCCTTCAAGATCTATTATATTTTCCCCATAGACCCCGTTCCTCTTCCAATACTTTATACACCCCACACTTAAGTCAAAATACCCTACATGAGGTCAGTTTAAAGCACAAGCGAGTGCAGGCTCGACCTCCACGGTCGAATGTCCTGTAAAAGGAGGCGCACACAGTCTGGCGGGCACAGGGGCACAAGGCGTGGCAGTTGGCCATAAGATCAGGCTACAACTCTACTGTTTTCGTTGCTGTTCTTGTTGTTGTTGCTGTTGTCGCATTTAATACGCCAACGTCGCGCCGCGTCGTCGCGGCTCGTTCATTATTAACAGCGACGGCGACAGCTGCAACGACGACGTCGACTGCAGTCGAACTTCGCCATATTGACAGTTATTAAAGCGAATAAATGAATGAATGCAGGAATAAGGAAATGAATGAATGAATAAATGCATATGACAAATTAGGCTGGGGCACAGAAAGAAAGGGAATGCTGATATATAAATATCGATAATGCAAGAACTGAAGATAAATGTAGAGGCCTATAGAGAACCCTCTTCTTTCTTCTTTCAGTTATATATGTATTGTGAACCACTTTAATGTTTATCGATAGTAGGTCTAACTCCAATCAATCCATAAATTCGATAAAACTATCGAATGTATATCGAGTTAAACTCCTGCCTATCGATAACCGCTCGTCACAACATGCTGCGATAGTTCTGATAAGGCAAGTACCTGCCTAACGAGCTGTAGAAAGCCGCCTCGGCCCGCTCACTTCTGCCACCTTGCTCAGTTGTGCGTGAGTTGATTTGAATTTCAATTTCGGACTGCGTGTCGTGTCGCATTTTGGTCGTGTGTAAGGCAACGTGTCGTTGGGCGCCTCGCCTGGGCCCCCAACGTGGTCATTGCTGCAAAATGTTTTGCTTAACACCTTCACGTGATTCCGGCATTTATTAAATTGCTTTGTACTTTGTTGCCATTTCCTGTGGCGCTGCACGAGACGGCGACGACGACGACGACGACGATGACGACGCCGCACATGCGACGTGACGAATGACGCTGCCGGGAACCTAGAACCAGAGGGGGTGAGGGGCAGTTAGGGGGGTGCGGACCAGGTGCCTGCACAATAATGAGGCGTATTTACAAATGCATCGCTCAGGCAGTTGCCGCGGACGAAGTTCTCTCTATCTCGCCTCGCGTGGCGCATCTCTTCGCGCTCATCTCCTGCGACGTCGTTGCCAGCAAATTTGTATTTTAAATTATGCGCATCTCTTGTCGCGGGGCGGAGGGGTGGCAGTAGCGGGCGTATCCCTGGGGGCAGCGGGAGGTTGGTGGGGGAAGGAGGACCACGTCCTGCGAGACATGCTCCGTGCGGTTTTAAAATGCGACGCATGACTTTCATTTCACGTTGTTTACTTCGCATGCGGCCGCGTGATTTTCGTTTACGGACAACGCCAGCGAAATGGGAATGAGCGGAGAGGCTGCGGGGGCTGTGGACTGACAGTAGCAGTGGGCCATGGGGCATGGGGCACGGGGCACGAGAGCACGGGAGCACGGGGCACGGGCACGGGAGCACAGTCTCGACTTCACTTCAGGCCGCGGCACGACGCGGCACGTGTCAACAGTTGGAAATGGGTTTTTAAGGCGCCGCAACGTATGCTGTGCCGTTTCTTGGCTTCAACTTTTGTTTCAATTACCGTTACCTGTTACCCACTGCGCTGCCTTACCCCTGCCCCACCTCGCCCCTGCCCCATGCTGTGACCTGACCTCGCGCTGTGGCAACAGAAAACTTTGCTGACGTCTTTTTATGACTCAAGCGTGTTCATAATACGACTCGTGCTGCTGCCGTACGTGGCCAGTGTTGCACAACGCCACAACACACAGGCGCACACACACACAGACACTTTGCAGCACTGCCACCTCAACAACACTGGCGACATTTACTCGCGCAATGAGACACATTTATCAAATACCTTGGAGTGTTTTAATACCCCCTTATTAATTGCCATTTCTAGCTTTCTTTTTATAGCAAGCAGGACTATAATCGGGACAATCGATAAAGTGCAGAGATGTCTCAGTGATGTCCTAAGTGCATTTCTATGTAAAGCTGATTAAGAAGGAATGTTCACACTGTCTTATGACTTCTTGAACGTAAACAAAATAAGAGAAAGTTAATTTAATAATTAGATAGGAATATAGAAAGACAGTTTAATATATGTAGATATACCGATTCAGTCCGATTGCAAGGTAATTTTATCCATTTATCTGAATTCTATAGACAGTTTAATGCTGTGATCTTGTGCTGACATATGTTATATGCATTTATCTTTCTTTGCTATCATACAGAGAATGAAAATTGGGCAATATTTTGATGTTTGTTTCTCCTCTTTGATCAAATATCTATTCAATATCAATAGCACATACTCAATACTCATATATACTCAACATGCACGAAAAACCATGAAGAGGTATTCATAGCTTGTGCTTGTCTTGATGCAATTTCTTTTAAAACAAATTCAGAATAAATATTTAGATTTATCAACATAGATAATTCTTCATCTTAAATATATTCTGAATCCATTTCTAATCAGCAACGAAAATTTACAGAGTATGCATTAATAATTCCATAGATGGAAAAGTAATTCCAATATTAACATTTCTCGTTCGAGAAATCCGTAGATTAATGTAAATACAAATAGAGATATGCCTTGAATATGGGCAAGAATAGATGCAGCTCATTGCCAGAGTGAGTGAGTCATCATAAAGAGCAAGTGAGATGAAATAGATAGCCTCGACTCGCACACACACAATTGATTTGCCCTGAAATGTCGTTGCCTTTTGACAACGAGAGGCCTTTTCTATATTATTAATTTGAGAACAAGGTTGAGTATAATTTGCAAGCTCCTCCCTCACTTTCTCTCCCGCTCCCCTACTCTTTCTTTCTCGTCATTCTCTCTGGCAGAGATAATTGTAATATAAATAACAATAATTGTTATAGTTAAATGTGAAAATGTCAGGTCGGTGAATGGCG
This sequence comes from Zaprionus africanus, assembly GCA_018151435.1. NCBI lineage: Eukaryota > Metazoa > Arthropoda > Insecta > Diptera > Drosophilidae > Zaprionus > Zaprionus africanus. Next base: position 688,800 of record JAECXB010000076.1, read on the forward strand.
AACACTGTGAATGGTGAACAGTGAACAGTGAATGGTGAATGTTTTGTGGCAATGAATAAATCAAAGCTCGCTTGGCCCGGACTAAGTGCACTCCGAGTGCCATTAATAATGCCCGCTGGCCATTGGCATTTTGTTGTGTGTTGTTGCTCGCTCTCCCTCTCTCTCTCTCTCACTGTCTCGAATGGGGTCAGTGCATAACCCGGTTACCCTAGCTAGCACACACACACACACCAGGAGAAAGAGAGAGAGAAAGGGGGAGAGCTGCTCTGTCTGCCACAGAGCTGGAGGCATGCATATTGCATGTGGCCTAATGCCGGGCGATTAAAGCCAAGTTGCAAGTACGCAACATCGTGTCATGCATTTTTCAATTCAAACACCAGAGACAGACAGAGACAGAGAGAGAGAGAAGGACAGACATTAATCCCAAACAATAAATACCAACAAGTTGCAAGGGGGCAGAGCAGAGGGGGGTGTCCCTCGTGGCCATTGGCATAAATGCATCGTCAATTAATGTAAATTAAAGGCAAAACCGAATTCCATTTCCGTTTTAACAAGACACTTAATTACATAAGTGAGTGGACACACACACACACGTATACACACACACTTGGACACACGCCGGGTGTGCCCCCAGGGGCGGCAGAAAGGAGAGCAAAAAGGGGCTGGCAAGTTTGGCAACTATGTTTAGCATTTACTTAACAAGATGACGACGAGAAGTGCCCGAGTTATAGTGCATTATAGACATTATAGACACATCCAGTTGGCATTCATGCATATAACTCATACGCCATGTAGCACACACACGCACACACACACAGACTGAGGGCAGCAGAGCACTTAGCCAGGCGTTCAGACGTATAAACAGCGCCACTTGCCACACGCTAACGCTGCTTCTGTTTCCTGCTTCTGTTGCTGCCTCAGCCTCTGTCGCTGCTGTTGCAGCTTTGGCTTTGTCAGGTATTTGCATTTGCATTTTGCATTTGCGAGTTTCGTAATTAAGTTTCAAGTGCAATTCGAGTTTATCGGCTGCTGCCATTCCACATTTCATCTACCTTTGCCCGCCTCCTTCACTGCTCCTCTCTTCTTCCTTCCGCCTACACACCCGCAACATCCACTCTATCGTTATCTCTGTGTGTGTAATCCAACCAATTTGGCTAGCTCAACTTGTAATACTCGGGTACTCATCCATTTCTATACCCTGTAAGCATTAAAATGTGGCTGCCTAGAAGGAGTATGCTCGATTTTGCATTTGAGTAACCAATTAGGAAAGTTAGTTAGTTATTTTCGAACTTAACTTAAAGATTTCTGGCAGCATATTCAATTTCTAGAAATCACACTATGAAAAGCAGATTTCCCTAGGCTTATATGACAATATATGGCAACCTATGTCAGCAAACAAACATTTAGTTCATCTATTAACCAAACTAAACACTTTTCAAATACTTTAGCAACTCTAACTCCAACATACTCCAACAACTCAACCTAAATTTGTAATTTCTACAAAGAAATTTCAAGACTTAAAGCAAAATCAAATTTACAGAATATCTGCTAGTCTTACCATTTCACACAACTAGCAATGTGCTGCTGCTGCTACTGTTAGTGTTGGTTTTACAGCTGCAACAATACTACGCAACAGAGAGGCAGGAGTAAAACTAAAGGTGAAACCTTCAAAATGCATTTTATTGTGGCATACAATTTTGATGCTTGCCACAAAACATGAAATACAAAACAGTTGCCTCTTGTTGTTCAAAGTGTTGTTCTTGTTGTTCTCGTTGCTGTTGTTATGGCTTTGGGAATAGCAAAGAATGAAATTTATCAGAGGTTTTCCAAGTGCCAATAAAGCGGGCAAAGCGAGAGAGAGAGAGATGGAGAGAAATTTAAATTAGTTGATAATTGGGCAGCTGCAACTTTGGCCCCAACTCGAATAAGCTCGAGAAATAAACGTGTATTTCCTGCTCGTCTGTGTGCAAATAAATCGAATGATATTCAAACTATTCGAATGATATGAACATGCAGCAAATGAAGAAATCGATAAGTAATCTCCCCACCACACACCATCACCATCGCTTTTTCAGTCGCTTCCATTAGCCAATCTGTTGTGGACTTTGGCTTTCAACATACACAGCAGGAGAGCACGAGGAGTGGAGGAGAAAGCAAAAAATGTTGGCAATTATGAAAAATGATTATGATTTATTTGCATTTTTTACTCGATTTCAGAGCTATGACAATTTATGGGTTAACATTACGATTATCGCATGGCCAACACACACACACACACACTCACATGCCCATCAGATAACCCCTGAACCAGCGCCAACCCTTCTCCCTAACTACCTTCTGAGGTGCCCCCCATTTCGTGTGCTCGTAGCATAGTCACAAACCCGAAACAGCTGAATTTATAGCAAGTGTTTTATGGCGAGAGAAAGCAAGAGAGAAAGAGGGAGGTAGAGTAAGAGCGAGCTAAAGAGAATGTGGATTACAGAGCATCGTAAAGTGTTTGTGGGGGATTCCCTACAGCGCTGCGAAACGATGAACAAGATTCGAATAATCGTTTCAGTTTAATTATGTTCGAAAAAGAGTGCAAAAATAAGTGACAGCTGGAATTGGCATTGAAACGGAACGGAATGGAACACAGAACCCAAAGAAGACATTCGATCTGTTATGGCGACAGTAAAAACTTTAATCTGCAGTTATTGAAAAGCTGTAAAGATGGTACCCTCGAGAATGCACTTAAGTTGAGCTATCTTCATGGCTGGAACAGTGGAAGGGAACAATGCTACTATGTAAGTTACAACACTGATCTAACAGGCAACTTATTTACTTCTAATACTTATTCTATGTCTACTTACTGATGTAAGAGGTACTAGAATTCGTTTATTTTTACAGGTGAAATGGAATGCACTGGAATCGAAACAAATTAAGTTGCGTAACGTTAAAAAGAAGAGGAAGTAACCAGAACCTAATGGAACGCATTGGAAACATAACATAAATCATGCAAGATATGAAATTATAAAACAAACATTTTTGGCGTTTCGTTCCAATAAAGTACTACGAAAAGGGAAATAGGAAACAAACTTAACAGAAAGATAACTTAAGGAGAATCAAAAAAGGATAAAGATCATAAAGAGTTTATACAACAGAAACATAACCTAATCTATGTCTTTTAACAGAAACAAGATCTTCCGCTTTACGTTAGTCCCATAAACTATCGCAACGCACTGGAAACGAAACATGAATCGAGTAAGAAAGAAGAATAAAGTTAAAGAATTTCCACTTCTACTCACAGTGAGTAAAGTTGAGCCCCACTGACGATCCAATCCCACAACGTACCAGTAAAGAGGAAACAACCTGCACAGGAAATAGAGAAAGATACAGTGAAAAAGAAAGAGAGGGAAAACCCCAAGCGATTGCATGACGCGATGTGCGCCAGAGGCAGGAAGGGGGGGAAGGCGTTGCAGGCTGCCTAAAACTTGGCCACAAAATGCAAATTCCGCGAATTCGTTTAAACGATTTTGATTACTTAAAACGCAACAGAAACAAGAGCAATAAAAACAACAAAAACAGCAATAAAAGTAATAATAAACAAAAAAGGGGGAAAAGGCCCGTGAAGAGGAGAAGGGGTGGAGCAGAAGAGAGGAGGGGAAAGAAGGAAGACTGAAAATACAAATAAATAAAGCGTTTTTATATTTCCGGCGACGTTGCATTCAACAACTGCCTCCGCAACTCCTCCCTCCATTCCCTCCGCCTACCCCTCTCACTGTTTCTGGCCTTAATAATGATGATGTTGTTCCCGGCGGTGCTGACGATGATGATGATGATGATTATTTTGGCTCCGGCGTCTTGCTTTGTCTTTGTCTGTTGCATTTGCAATGGAAATGCCGCTCGTCGGCGTCGACGTTGCATGCGAAATGCATTTTAAATGCGAGTTTGCCGAATGCAGGCACTGCCACGCCTCCTCTGCCCACTCCTCCGCTCCCTTCTAAAAGTCGTTGACAATTTGGCGACGACGATGAAAATAAATAAATAGGCAAAGCCCAAAAAACGAGAAGGGACCGTCGACCGAGGCGCATCAGGACTATTCCTATTACTTGACACCCTTATCCTTTATCCCCCCCCTCCCCCACTCTCCCTCTCTCTCTCTCTCTTTGGCCTCTTCAGCACCTCCCCCTGCACCGTAAGCATGCAAATATTTAGATTAATGCAAGACTTTTGCAACAAAATACGCGCCGCGCATATTGCCAAACAAAATTTTTATTTATGGGAAGGAGGCAAGCCAACTGTCTGGCTAAGTCACTTGTCAGTCGCAACACCAACGACGCTGACAAAAATTAGTTTTCTTTCTCGCGAAACTTTACGACGACGTAGCGGGCACAACAACTTTGTCATCAGGTTGAAGAGGAGGTACGGAGGGAGGGGAGTAGGGAAATAAAAGAGCTTAAGCCAGATCAAAATTATATTGTGCATATAGTGTAGGTTGAATTGGGCAAGCAGTGAGAAAATCTTGGAACTCAAGGCATTATTTTTAGAGAATTTTCAAGGATTTCCCTAGATATAAGAGATTCTCAAAGGGGAAAAGAATTCTCCAAGTGCTCGTATTCAGCACAATATTAAACTCTAAAGACCTATACAATACTTATACAAATATACATTTACAATACATATCATAATCCTATATAATCACAAGTTTCAAAATTTACAATAACTAAAAAAACAATTCAATTCCAAGTGAATGAAATCATTTCTACCAATTTATTATCATCATTTCAACATCTTTTTGAAGAATCCAAAACCTATAAACAAACTATATAGAGTACTCAAAAATAAATTGAAAGAACATGCCTTAATTAAACGACACCCCTTTCAACACCTATCCAATTAGTTGCTTCACCAATTCATATGTTAAATTTGCCGAAATTACTTTTCATCCATTGAAATCGTATAAAATAAACTGTGGGAAACCCAATATATCCGCAAATCATTTGATATTTCTTGGGCATATGAAAAAAATAGAAAGAGACATGCTGCAAAACTAGCGCCTATCTCTCTCGCTGTCTCTCTCTCTCACCAAATCAATTTCAGCGACCAGACAACAGTCTGAACACTGTAACTGGCCAGGGATTATTGCGAATTGGGAATTTCGTATCGAAAGTAGCTTTAAATTGCGAATCGGTGGATATGACGATGAGTTAGTTGTGTGTGTCCTTTGTGCATGCTTAACAGACGGAATGAAAAACTGAACAAGGCACTGACTGCAAGAGTGGGATAGAGGGGAGAGCTGGAGAGTGTGCTGGAGGTGGAGGTGTAGCGAGTGTGAAGGCAGCTTCATCATAGTTGCAAAACGGTTGCCGCTGTAGCTTTTTGGCCGCTTTCGATCCGTCTATATATGTCAAATTAATTGATGACCAATTTGCGTTTTCAATTAAAAGCAGCGCGCACTTTTTTTCGCCCACGATACGATTTCATTTTTGTTTCGTTTCGGTTTTTGCGCTGTTTTTGTCTCTCGTTGCAGCAGCAGCACCATCAGTTGTTGTTGCTACTGTTGCTGTTGCTGTTGCAGTTGCCGCTGTTTCTGTTGCTGCTGCTGTCGCCATCGTTTTCAGCACGGAAATTGCCCCTTTTGGCAGACGAAACCCGCCACACTGTCGCACACTGTCCCGTGTCCCGTATCCCGTTCTCATCCTGCAACATTCTCTCCATTCTGCATTCTGCTCAATCCTCGCCCGGCTGAAGTCGCGAGTCGTTCCGTTTCCATTGAATTGCGTTATAATGCAAAAAGCTCTTTGCCATCATCTCCTCCATCGTTGCCCGGCATCGCATGCATCCATATGTGACTGATGCGCGGGCCGAGGGGGAGGGGTTGGCGCCGCCCCCAAGCGCGCTCAATGGCCAAGCTTAACAGCGTTTCTTTAATTAAGTTGCACAATTTGTTGCCAGTTGTCGGCATAATAGACTTTTCGGCCACTTTCCAGTCGGACAGGGAGACGGACAGAGAAACCGAAAGAGAGACAGCTGCGGCGGCAACAGCCTCCGCTGACAGTTTGCAGTATCGAGTATTGATCACAGAGACACAGACAGACAGGCAGGCAGAGTCGCGCATCAACCTCATCCTTATCCACATCGATCCACTGCGCGCGTGCCCCCTCTTGATTGCCCAGTTAAATCGGGGGTTTGCATGCTGCAACTTTTTGTCTAGTCTGGCGAAAACTTTAAATGAATGCGGCTCAGTTCAAATCGAATTTCGACAAGGTAAGAAAAACTGTAAACTAGATATTGAGGTGAAGAATGGGAGTGTAAAAAATGAGTAAAGAATTGAATTAAGAATGGAAGAAAATGGCAGCAATAGAAGTGCAGAAACATAACTGTAAATTTTCCAATTATATTTCCATTAACTAATTCCTCTTTCACCCTCCCTCTCAACTCATAACCTTATTGGGGCTAATCGAAAACTCTCTCGAACTACAGATAAATCAACATAAGGATTATGCTTGAAATGCGTTGATCTGGACAGTAATTGGAGTGGGTAAATGGGATTAAAGCAATTCAATTCGCAGTTATCGGCTGAAAGAAGAGCGGAGAGGGAAGGGAACGAGGCAGCTGCAAAGGGAAAGGAGCTGCGTCATCTTCATTAGGCGGCAACCTGACGACGGCGCACACTTCTCTCTCTCTCTCTCTCTCTCATCCACTCTGCCTCATCTGCTTGAGCGGATTGGGGGCGAGTTCAAGTGCCAGCCAGTTCAACACTGTGTATGTATGTGTGTGTGTGTGTGCGAGCCTTAGCTTGCTGTATATGGGCGTGTTGAGGACATCGCCAAATGAAGTGACAAGCAACTTAACGCATTTAAATTAATTAAAAATGTGCTTAAGATGTTTTCGACTCTGCCGACGCTGCTTCTGCTGCTGCTGCCGCTGCGATGGCAACAAAAGGCGTCGTCCTCGGCCTCAGTCTCAGCCTCAGTTGCTGTCTCTCAGCCTGTCCCTGACAACGGTAGACTACAACAACGACAACAACAACAACATCATCAGGGACAACAACAAGTGGGGAGGAACGCGAGGCGGCGCGGGGCTGCTTTATCTTGCAGCTGGCAGCTGTAATTAGACAATTCACTCGCCACTTGCCACTCGCCACTTGCAACTCGCCTGCACAGTGCGGCAAATTAAACACGAAATTCTTGCATCTGATTTGATTATACTAAACTAATTACAAGTCAAGGAGGGAGTTGAGACAGATAGAGAGAGAGGGTCCATCTATAGATTCAAATTAACTACATATGCGAGGCACTCAGAGGCACAAACAAACTACTTGACTATCTCTAGAAGTGCTACATACACTGTCTGCTATTTCGTGATGTCAATTAGAAATATACACAGGTTAAGGGATATAGATAGATAGATATAGATCTTTAAATGATATTAGCTGAGCACACTCTCTATAGAGTTTAACATATTGGTTTGCACCTCATTATGTCATCAGTTACATTAAGATTTTCGTTCTTTTTCATTTGATTTCATATGATACGAGGGTCGTTTGATAAGTCCGTGACTTTTTGTATTTGCCGCGCACCTGCTCTAAATACAACACTGCTCCTGTCAGCAGTTATCGATTAACAGCTGACTGTAAAATTTTGAGAAAGCTGCGTTTTTTGGTTTGCGTTTTATAGGCATTGAAAGCAGACGATCTCGATCTCCATTTTCGTTAAAATTCACGAGATCGTCTGCTTTCAATGCCTATAAAACGCAAACCAAAAACGCAGCTTTTCAAAATTTACAGTCAGCTGTTAATCGATAACTGCTGACAGGAGCAGTGTTGTATTTAGAGCAGGTGCGCGGCAAATACAAAAAGTCACGGACTTATCAAACGACCCTCGTATTTTGAGGGCCTTGAGATAACCTGCTTTCAATGCCTATAAAACGCAAACCAAAAAACGCAGCTTTCTCAAAATTTTACAGTCAGCTGTTAATCGATAACTGCTGACAGGAGCAGTGTTGTATTTAGAGCAGGTGCGCGGCAAATACAAAAAGTCACGGACTTATCAAACGACCCTCGTATGTGACTTAACTTCATTTTATGTGATATGATTCATTAGTTGATTTCGTATAAAATGTAACCATGGATAATTTTATTGTAGTTCCATATTATTTCCATGTTTCCTTACAAATATCCATGACTTTTGCTAAGCAGCAACATCTTTTAAAAAGTGAAACTGTACCGCACTTTCCTTCTCCACAAATCTGTTGAGAATAAAGAATATATAATTAAAAAGTTATTTACAAGTTAATAATACATTTCCACTTACCTGCATTATGGCGATATAAACCTGTTATCAAGGGAAGAATACATGAGTTAAGAACGTTTCAAATTAGATTCGCAATTCTTCCCCAAATTAGAGAAATAATTTTCACCTATTTCCAACGTACTTTCGCTGCACTGTGCTACATGCAACCTCGTTGAATTTCGTGGAAAGGGGAACGGGTAAGGGGACTTGCTTGTTTTGGGTTTTAGTTGCGCATAAAAATTCTACTAGATTGAATCCGCGCCGCATTGGCGGTAAAGTTTGCAACAGCGTCAGGGAACTTTGTTTTCCCCAACGCTCGCCGCTTCACTCTCCAATCTCTCCCTTTCTCAATCTCTCTCTTTCTCCCCCATTCCCTTTGTCTTTTCTTTCTCTCATTTTGCTATTGCTGCTGAGTTAGTTGCCCCGTTGTCACTTGAGAGACTGCAAAAGTGTTTTAGCCTTGCCTTTGCCTTCTTGGCGCATCGACTTTTAAGTAGTTGCCCTACACACAAACACACACACACCCACTGCACACACACTCACACACACCTATGCAGTGTTAGCTCAGTCGTAGGCGTTAATGAAAATGCTTGTAATTAGTTTTGTTTGTTGGCAACGATGCGATGCGATGCGATGCAACGGCGGCGGAAACGGAAGTGCGCCAAATAATGCCAACTTGCGCTTTTGCATGCATCGAACTAATTGATTTGTCGGTGTTGACGCCCCCTACCCCCGCTACCCCTGCCTCTGTCAAGTACCCCACTTTGAGTGCTTCCGCCGTAATGAATTCACTTCACAAATGCACTCATTCGGGCACTCAGCAGCGCAAAGGTCAGTGAATCAACGGATTAGCGACGCGAACTACTTAAGGCTGCTCTCGAATAGGTTCTCAAGCAGAACATCCAATTGCATATGGTATAAGGGTAGTAGACTGCACGGATTTTAGGCGAGGTATGTTATTTCCTTGAGTATTCAACTTTCTCTCTCTTTTCTTTTACGAGTTAAAAATGAAATATATTAATTCTTTACTTATTTAATTAAAGAATCCAGTCAACATTTCTTTCAGTCTTTCATAACAAAAGAAAAATGTGTCTTTATATAAATATTATATTTCAATTATAAAGTATAATAATAATGGAAGCAAGAGGTTCCCATACTGTCTAATGGTTAGGATACCCGGCTCTCACCCTCTTTTTGTATTATTTTTATATTTTATAAATGTAGCGTGCAACATAAATAAATAAACTAAGCTGCTAAGTAAGAGTAGGAACTGTAAATCTCTAAGACTATTCTATTTTTCTTCCTCATTCGATTTCTTTCAATATTTCCCAGAGTTGAAGATGGTTTCCTATAAATATGTCTACACTAATCTAAGAAACAAGTGGATTATCTTCAAGAATGTAGTCTGGCTTCACTTTCCTTCTCTTGCTTTCTCTGGTTTCATCTTCTTTTACTTCCTTTGTAGACTTTCTAATGGGGCAATCTATTTCAAATTCCTGCCACCAGGTGGTGTCTTTATTTATTTTCAAATCAACCTAATTGCCCCGAATTTAATATCCGCTTTAAGTTTGCCACGTACACACATACACACACAGACATAGAGTAGGCATAAATATGCAACAGCAGACGGACGGAAAGAGGAGGGAACAGGGGTAGGGGGTTGGCCAGTTCGATGGGGTCGTTCGGCCGCTTGGCCGTTGGGTCGCATGGTCGTTTTGGTGTGCCCAAGCTGGCAGCAGGCAGCAGGAACAGGAACAATTCATCATCCGTATGACAAGCAGTCGAAAGCAATCGTTTTGTCATCTTCTTCTCTGTTGCTAAATTGAATATGGCCCCTTTGAGGCAGGGGCCCGGGAGGAGAGAGGGGCGAGGATGATAGGGGGATGCGTGCTGCAGGCGGCAGTGGGAGATGGATAGAGACATTTCGAATGAAATGAATGAATGAGCACACTCACACGCATTGTAAGTGTGTGTGTGCGTGTGTGTTTGCGTCTCTTCACATATGCATATCTGTCGCCGCATTCCAAAATAACACAAAGAGGCGGCAACGAAGAGGAGAGGAGAGGAGAGAGACAGGGAAGGCAGGCGCATTGGTGTCTCACGCATAGTCGCACGTTCGTTTCGAGCCTGGCAGGCAGGAAGGAAGCTTTACAGACTGATAGATGCTAAAGATGTGCACAACGTGCAGTTGGGGGCAGAGCGTGGTGGCTTGAGGTGGCAGGAGAAGACAACAAAACAACAACACACCCACGCACACATATACAGATAAACACAAGTCTAGGCACGCATACAAAGTAGGCAACGAGTTGACTTTAAAAAGCCTTTGACTAGGCTCAGGAGCAACACTGAGCAAAAAAGTAAGCAAATTCTCTGGGAAATTAAACTGAAGAAGCTGTAGAAATAAGTTGAGTTATTAAACATAAATAAAAGAAAATTCGCAGCTAGCCAAAATTGATCTAAGTGCTTGAGTAATGTTGATATAAAATTTATTAAATAAATAATTTATTTGTATTTATTTATTTACTTAGTTAACAACAATTTTTATTTATTTGCTGTATATCAGTTTTTAGTATATCAGTATATATCAGTATATCAGTTTTTACAAGAACACCTTCTTTCTTTTCAAAACCCTTTGCACCTTTGCAATTTCTCGCAGTGCAGCTTATTCTCCTGCTGTCTGTCTGCCTTGCGCTATCTCACTCACAACAGCTTCCCTTCCTGTCCCACCACCACTCACTCTAAGTGAGTGTGCGTCTGTGTGCATGTGTGTGACAATAGATCATCAAATTCATTAGATTACATTTCATATGTCTCATTTGTACTGTGCAAGTGCGGAGGGTCGTCGTCTGTGCGTGACCATTGCATTCATCAAAATAAGCCAAATTCGAGCAACAATAATTTAGCCAAGCGAAGCACACACACACACACTCACACACACAGTCACACACTCAACATACTGTCTTCTTTTGTTGTAACTGATGCTTCATCATCGGCAGCAACCCTCGCTTGCCCTGCCTCATCTCCTTCTTCGCCTTCTTCTCTGTCATATACCCTGCCTAATTCGCCAACTTCCTCTCTCTCACACACACACACAGAATACCTTTTGCCTCGACCTTTCGGCTCAGACTCAACTCTGCCACGCCCTGTTGAATGCAGAATCCTGCCCTACCCTCCCCTCTAACAAACACTTGACCATTGGCTGAAATTTGCGTGTAAGCCAAGTGACGCGGCGTCTAGACACGCCTGTGTGGGTGTTCCTGTCTGTGTGTGGGTGTGCGTGTGTTTGCGGGTGTTCGAACATGTGTGAGTGTGTGAAATATGCTAGCTATAAACAGCTAAAAATTTCAAACTAATTTTACATTTAAAAATAAATCAAATTTGAATGCCAAATTAAGCGAAAGAACCCAAAAACGAGAAAAACTTGCGGACAACTTTTGTGGCCAAACTGCGCGACTGCCAAGGTACCCTGTAAAAAAAATAGATATAGATTACAATAGCTGAAATTAATGGTTCCTTACTAAACTAAGATATAGCTGTAAAGGTTCTTAAAGGTATTTAAGCTTTGCTTTTAAGTTTTCTTAGAAATAAAAAAGATTCATTTGAAATTTAATGAATAAACTTTTTCATTTTCGAGGCAAAGGTCTTCCAATTTTTCCTCCACAATATGATATGATATAACATAGCCTTAAAGCCAATAAGTTGCATAAATAAAATAAGTTTTGAATAAAGTTCTTTAAAAAATTAAAGAAAATAAAATCATTTAATGAATTCCAACACAAACTTCCTTAAAGTTCCGTCATAAACTGCAGATAAAATGATGATTGATATATGAAAAGAGTTTGCCAGACTTAGTTGAACATTTGCAAAGGAAAACTAAACATTAAAACCTTTGCAAATGAAAATATATCTATGTTATGAATATGTCTAGTTAGGTTTCCTTGGATTTCAAGTTGAGGTTAGTTCGTAAATCAAATTGACTTCAATTAGTTTCGACTCTCATATTTCATTATGTTGATAATACCGAAAATGAACTTAATACTCGCATTGTCAATTCATTCGAATCAATTGCCTCACTCGCACACACACACACACACACATACACAAAGACTGGCACAGACTCAGGCTGTCTCTGTCGCACAGGGTCTGCTGCTATCGGGCAGATTGTTAAGAGCATCATCAATAATAATTTGCGGTCTAAGCAGAGTCTAAAAAGCAGATAAGCTTGAGGATTACATAACCGAGTCGAATTTGCCGCCTGCAGGTGAAACGAATTAGCTGGAGAGTGAGACTCCCCCCTCCCGTCTATATCCTGGCAAACCCTTCCACAATGCGAAAGATTTTTTAGTCCTGGGCGTGACGCTGCCAAGTGCTTTGCACCGCAGGCAGTAAAGTTGGAAGCGCGGGAGAGGAGGTGGGTGAAAATTATGAAAATTAAAGGCAAAAGCAGCTTAAGGGCAACCAATCGTCGGGGCAAGTTCATCCACGCAACGAGTCCGACAATGGGGCAAATTATGCGCGAAAAGTGCCGGACCAGACATGCCGCACAAGCCGGACCCGTGTCTCCCTCCAGCTCCCCTCGCTTAGTTCTTGCACGACCCTCGACCAGGTGGCGGTGGTGGCTATAAAAAACGCACTGAAGAAAACAAAGCAACGGGCGACAGTTGAGAAGAGTGTTGGCGCGATAGATACCCTGTAATTAAGAGACAAATTAGCAAGGAAAGAAGATGAAGATGAAGTGAGATTACTAAAAAAACGGGACCAATCTGATACTCTACCAATGTGCTGCTAATAGAATTAAAGGCAAAGTAAAGATCCGAGTAGATGTAAGAAAATAAACTCTAATTTCGTTATCTTCTACAATATCTCGACTTTTATTTGTGTCTGACTTACCCTAATGGATTTCTAATTCAATTTACATGCGAAAATACCCTGTATGGCGTGCTCAATTGCACACAGGGTATGCAGAAAACTTTGCCAATACGCGATGCGGCTGAATGGCAAACATGGATAAATTATGCCGACGCACTCGAGTGCTTATTGTGCCTGCCACACCCGATGCCACGCCCCCCTTTCCTCGTTTAGCATTTGCTGAACGCACCCTGTGCAGCAGCTGCCCTTGCCCTTGGCTGAGTATCGAGTGCCAGCCCCGGTTCGCCTCGACATTCTCCCCCTGCTCCACTTGTCTGCTAACGCTTTTTTATGCGCCCCTCAATGCCGTCAATACAAGTTGGCCCTTCTCTCTCTCTTCCTCTCTCTCTCTCTGTGTGCCTCGCTTCGCCGTTTTGTTTGCCATATTCAAAGTCATAAATCATAAAACTGCTCGAGGATATTTTATCATAATCACATCAGGAAGCGAAGCGTCCTTCACGGCAGGCAGGAGGAGAATGGGGGGCGGGGCAGGCTTCGACTCGATTTCGATTTTGTTCAATAGAAAAATGACATTATCCATATTTTTAGCATTAAGTGTTGTCCTTGTTGTTGTCCTTCTCCCTCTCTTCCCTGCCCCTGCTTACTGTCTTCTCCTTCTGCTTCTTCTTTTTTGTTGTAGCTTTTAATTTCTGTTCGCCTTCGCTTTGCTTTCTGCAGTTGACAAGTGACTTTGTTATGCGGGGGAGGGTGCATAATTTAAGCAGCTCACACACACACGCACGCTCTTCCCCCTCCTCTCTTTCTCTTTCTCTCTCTCTCTCTTCCCCCGCCCCTACTAGGCCTGCCAAATTGCATATGAAAGTCAATAAGTCGAGAGGAAAATCTCTCGAGCTCATTAGGCATTCAGGCCGAGCGTTTTAATATATGAAGTGCGTGGCCAACCACGCCCCCCCCCCCTCCTCCCCGCTTCCTCCCACTTTGCTTCTCTAGCCACGCCCACTGTCAGCATATGTATGAAAGGCAGCCGAGCTTGAGTGCTTTTGCCTAACTTGATTTGCAAAGTTGAAAAGGAGAAAAAAAAATATTGCTCAAAGGAAGAAGGAGGCGGAGCAGGAGGACGAAGCGATGGGGAGGGGAAGGGCAGCCCAAAGACGACAAATCGTTCAATCATAATGCTATGAAATACGTATATAGAAAATGATATTAATCAACAGTTGCGAAACAATAAATATGTTGGCAATATGCGAGAGATTCAATTGAGTTGCGTTTTTTGAGGCAAAGAAAATGAAAAGAAAATATGAAAGACAGCAAGACGGGAAAGCCTGAGGAGTTAACAAATACCAATTAATCCTATGCTAATTATATGTATATAATAGTAAAAAGTTACTAAATATTGTACAGAGTGAGTAAAGTGACTAAGGAACTCCAATTGTTGTAGGGCATTACATTTCTTATGAACTTCAAGAATATATATTCTATAAATATATTAATAAGATTGCAGTTACCTTCCAGGTTGAGCTGCAAGAGTATGATGATATTAGGGTTAATCCTAAACCAGACAACTTACTTAAAAAGACGTATAAGATGTGTACAGTTGAAACAGTCCGAGCGGACACCTCTCTTAAACGCACAACTCTTATAAGTGGACACCCCCTTAAAAAGAAAAAGAGTTTATAATGATATAAGAGTAAATTACTGCAAAGACTGCAAAAATAACTGAAGGAGTATAGGGAAAATGCTCTTAAGAGTAACCTCTCTTAAACGGACAGCCATTTCAAACATGGCTACACAACCCATACACCGAATATCGACTACATTTCAAAAGTAAACCCTTTGGTTGAGCTTTAAAAACATTAGTCCCTTCCCCAGTCTTCCCCACCTCTGTCTCAATATATATTGCATAACTATTCTATAACTATTACTTAATTACGATGCGAGACATTTGGAAGCCGGAAGTCAGCAGGAAATGCCTCGTAATTGCCACAAGTTGTTAGGGCAGCAGGCAGGCGGGTGAAGGGAAAGGGGTACCTGCCATTGCAAAGACATTCGCAGTGGAATGCCATGCAAAAATTGACAAAAGGCTGCACCGCATCCGGGCAGCACAACAACAAAGGGTCCAAAAAGAAGGAAGCGTAGGCGTGGGCACAGCAGGGGCGGGGGCGCCGCCGACGGGGGCAGGGAGGTCAGTCAGCAATTGCTGCTAATGCTGCCGTTGCCAACATATGTTTTGCCCAAATGTTGTCATAAATTTTGAGGCGCAGCGACGACAACAAGGCACACAAACAAGGAGAGCGAGAGGCGGGAGGAGGGAGAAGGGAGAGGGAGGCAGACAAAGTGCAAAGAAACAATGTGCAGTGCCAAACAGCAGCACAACAAAGGAAATGAGTGCGGTTGTCTGGCCAGCATGGCAGCCACAAGACAAGCAGAGAAAGACAGAGAAAGAAAGAGGGCGAGAAGGGGAAGGGGAAGAGGCAACGTAGCCTATTCTAGTCCTGGCCTGGCCTGGTCTGGTCTGGTCTGCACTTGGCCAAAGTTGGCAAATGATCTGGCAGAAATCAGGTCCAACTCTGACAACAGCTTGCTGCACACACACACACACACACACACTCGCTCCACCCCCTTCTACTCCCTGGAGAGTGCACCCCCCTTTGGGGCTGCCATGCAAAGCGATTAGAGTCGCAGGCCCGACGTGCAGCAGACGGGAGCAATCAGGCAAAGTGCCTGCTGCTGCTGCCGTTGCTGCTGCTCCTGTCCAGTGTGTTGGTCACGTTGCACCTGCCACACACACCTACAACTACACACACACACACACACCTGCACACAAGCTTGCACACACGCGCAGTGCTGAAAAGAGAGAGATAGCTAAAATAATTGCATAATTTGCATATTATTTTCTGCTAAACATGCAAAAAGCGCCGCGTAGCAACGTGTGTGCAACACACACAGGAGACTCCCCCCTCCACACTGTACCCCCTGCCGCTGCTGTGCGTGTGTGTACATTAAGTGCAAAGTGTAAATAACCAACTCAGCATAAATCGTGATTACAACATTTTCTGTGTGTGTGTGTTTGTGTGTGTGTGTGTTGTGCGGATATTTGCGGGCTCGGTTTTGTGGTTTTAATTTAATTAATATTTTTTTGTTGTGTTTGCCTTCCCACCTTTGTGCGTCGCCTCACACACTCCTTCTGCACTGTTTTTAAAGGCTTTAAGGCAGCAAGCCATCTCAAGTTCTATGTGTGGTCAAATTAGAGGGGAAGGGGTGTGGCGTGTGTGTGCGCTCCCCTGGGTCGTTGATGAGCCACGTTTGTCAATTAGTCAGTTTTGAATGCAGCAGCTAATGAGTCGATAATTGAACTCGTCTCTCTGCAATTTGCATAGCCTTCAAATTAGGAACCTCCGCAAACCGAATTATGAGTTATATTCACACTCGATTCATCAACTCTCACACACACACACACACGCGCACACGAACACGGACAGACAGTTAAAATTGAATTCATTACGGGAGAGAAGAGCTTGACAAATCAATTGAATAACACTCGAAAGAATTTAACATGCCAGTGAATATTTACAGTATTCACTAATTGTTCTAATATTATAAAATATTCCTGAAATTAAAACATTGTGAATGAAGCTTTGTTTTCAAATAAGAATTTCACTGCACTCACATTTGCTTGCTTAACCTCGCTATGCATTCGTAATATTCCTAGTAATAATCACACCTGATTCTTCCAGTTTGTAGTTTATATACACATATGTAAGAATACAATAGAATGAACACTTTCATGCTAAGCTTCCCTTCGAGTTCCATTGTTCTTCCATTGCCCTTGCTGTAACTAAGAGAAATCTGAGTTAAATATTGTCTAAGCCAATATTAAATATACATTAGGCATTTACAGTTACCATTCAGAATTGCGCAATATAACAATTGTGCAGCTTACGCAATAGTTTTGATCCGCTTGCAGAGTTTAAAGACGGCCTGATTGGCCTGTTGCATCATTCCTGCTCCTTCTCTCTCTCATTCCAGTCAGAAGGGACTGCTGCCTACATGAGCACCAGCAAATAACATAATCTCCACTTGCACAGGCTCCTCAATCGATGTTTACATTAGTTTCCATTGCAAATATATTTTGATTAATTCATATTAATTTTCTTTACTTTACGCTTCAGCGTGCAGAAAGTTAATTATTTAATTTAAAAATGCAGCTAAACAAAGCTAAAGATGCAACTTAACATCGATCGTGCTGCGATGTATCGGAAGTGGGATCGCATATCGATACAAAGCAAACAATAAGGATAGGCCGCACACAATAAGAATGAAGAAATCTGTAAGCAAATTAATTTCATATGTAATTTTATTATTAAAAATATAATTTTATTAATTATATATATAATTGTTTTATATTTTAATTTAATAATTTTATTTGGGTTGGCAATTGAGACAAGCATTGATTGTTGCTCAAGTCTGGCAGCACTGTGCACTGGACAAGCACTAATTGCAACTGTTTGAATTTGTTTTTTGTCTATTTTTTTGTGCATAAATTTACAAGTTGAACGAAATTTGTGGGAATTGACAAACTGCAAACGATTTCGTGCAGTGTACGCAGGCTGTGCACGGCAAATGCATGCAAATTTATCGCAACTGAACGTTATAAAATGTGTTTACTTTTTTGACGCAATCGCGCGCGCTCCCCCGTCCCCCCTCTCCCTGGCCTGTTCCACTCTAACATTAGCGCGTTGTTGTTGCTGCTGCCAGTGCTGCTGCTGGCTTTTTATTTGGTCTTCGTTGGCGGTGGCAACAATGCGGTTATGTAATATAGTGCAAATATTGTTCAACACTTGGATAAATAAATTTCAGCTATGCGGCTGGGCACAAGTGCGTTTGTGTCTGCCCCTGTGTGAGTGCGAGTGGGACCACTAGTGGGCCTGTGTGTGTGTGTGTGTGTGTGTGTGTGTGTGCATGTGTGCATGTGTTAGAAAATGCAAACGTGCAAAATCGCATTAAATGAGCATTAGCGCATTGTTGATTTTGTGCAGTCGCCCTGTGGCCACACCCCCCTCGCCGTCCCCGTTACCCTTCACACGCCCTCCCACTGTGAATGAGGCCTGCGGCGCCATTTGCAATTTCAATTTTCAAAAATGCGTGTGCGGTAAATCTAAAGTCGCAATTTTTTTTATTTTCGCGCCGCACGTTTGATCTTCTTGCGAGTGACCGCTGGCTTGGCTGCGGGTCAAAGTTCAGTGGGGCGAGGCACGCGAAAGGGCATGGGGCACTTCAATAAATTAATTTAAAGTTTAATTAAAAAATTGGTCTTTATTTTCAATTAGTGCAGGCCACCCCTCACACACACACACACACAGAGAGAGGACAGGCTAGGCCACGCCCCTTCGCGCCTTTTGGTTCGCACTTTAAGTGGCGCCCGCTTTTGCCCGCTTCTTCTTAATTAATTAAGCAAATTAAATTTATGCATGGCCCAACAGCAGCAACAACAACAACAACAGCAGCAGGAGAAGGAGAGGAAGATCAGGAGCAGGCAGGGAAGGAGGAAGAGGAGCAGGGACAAGGAAAGGCGCATAAGAAGCAGAGCACAATAATTATCAATAAAGCTGCCGTTTCTACCTGGAGTAGGGGGAGCGAGGGAAGCGAGGCAGCCAGAGGAGCAACAGCAGCGCAGCTGGAACGGGAATGGAAAGCGGCAACTGGAACTGAAGCTGGAGGAGCACAACAATGGCTATTAACTTACATTACCCAACAAGTGCGAGGCAAACAAAGGCGCAAGATGCTGCCCAGGAGCAGAAGGAGCACGGGGGCAGCGGGGCCACTCACGTAAAAGAAACATTAACGCGGCATCTCTGGTGACTCCGCCCCCTCTCCCCCCTCCTAGTGCCCCTTGCTCTTGCTCTGGCAAACGCTGCACGCTCGCTTGCTCCCAAAGCTTGTTAGCCTCGGCCCAAGGAGCGCTGGCATTGAAGGAGCACGTGACCTGAAGCAGCACTAGAAGAGGGTTCCTCCACCTCCACTCCACACCCCTGTGGCGCCTACTGGCAACGTGTCGCCATGTCGACCTGCATGCAAAGTGCTGCCACTCCCCCCCTCCCCTTCCCCGTTCCGTTCCTTCTCGCCTCCTGCACAAGCCAAAAAGGTGAACAGGCCGCAGAGCAGCTGAAAACGAAGCCAGAGCAGGAACGGGAGCAGCAATTGAGCAAGTGAGAGAGGTGGGGGAGGGAGAGGGGAGCAGGGAAGGGAAAAGGTGAAGCTGGGGTGACTCTTCGTCTCGGGGGCTCGTTCTTTGTGCCCGCTTTGACTCTTGCACAGCTTCCTTCGACTTGGTTAGAGCTGACACCGGGCACCGGTGCCCCGTTCATGAGGGTCAAATGCGGCGTCCTCTAACTGCAACAGAGCAGAGGCAGAGGCGTCATTTCAAAAGGGGGGAAAGTGAAAGAAAGTGACCCTCCCCTCTCCTCTTGCACTGCTCCCTGAGGAGGGAATTGAGCAAAATTTCATTTGCTTCTCAGCTTTTGTTGCTCAAAAGGGGGATTGGAAGAGAAAGAGAGAGAGGGAGAGAGAGTAAAAAAGGGGAAGGGTTGAGAGATAATATTGGCCAGGCTCTACAATTAGAGAAAGAAAGAGAGAGAGAAGGATAGGGAGAAGAAGAAGATTGATGTGTTTAGAAAGAAAGAAAAGGAGTCCGACGGGAACAGGGAGAATGAGATAGCGAAATGGAATGAAAGAGAGAGCATATCATAAAGATAAAGATAAAGAGAGAGAAAGTAAGAAGTTGGGAAATAACAGTCAGAAATATAGTTTAACTTATACAGTGAAAGAGAGATAGATGTATAAAATCGGTAAGAAAGAGACAAAGAGATGAAAAATTAGAGAACAACAGAGGCTGAGATAGAGAACAATTGTGAGAATAAGAGAATATGTTATAATACTGATCTGAAATTTTAAAGCAAATTTTCTCTAAATTCCTTTATCATCTCTTCTCTCTCTCCATCTACAATTCTCAAGTATTCTCACATATTATTTCTTTTATTCTACCTCAAGTTCCTTTGATGTGCATCTAAAATATTTCTCTCGTTTTCACCACATCCTTAGCTGCCCCCTTCTTGGCTACGTCTCTGCACTGCTGCTGCTCTCTGACTTCTAGCGCTTCTACAGTTGCCCATACAGAGTTCTCCAAGCCAGTTCCCCTCCTCTCTCCCTCTCGCTCCCTTACTCCCGCTCTTTCTCTCTGCAGCTGAACTCTGGCATGGTCGTGTCCATTAAAGTGTCTCGTGTAACGCAGGAGGAGGCGACTGACTGCTTCATGTGCTGGATTGTGCTGGTGCTGGTGCTGCTCCTGGTCGAGCGGGACAACTTAATTTCCGCCTAGATTTCAATAACAAAAAGAAGCAACAACAACGCGAGCTGCTGCAATGAATTTTGAATTATTCATAAATGGAGCGAGTTGTGTGTAGTGTGTGTGTGTGTGTGTGTGTGATAAGTGTGTGCTGTGAAAGGTCGAAAGGTTTTTGCATCCTGATGCACTAATTGCTGCCACAACCGCCCCTCCTCATTCCCCACTCCCCTCCCCAAGTGGGGCAAATCAATGGCGTTGGCGATGGTTCGTCGTTGTCGTCGTCGCTGTCAGTTGTAATAAACGTTCAAGTCGCACCTAAAATACCCCCTGCCCTTCTACTCCCCCCTTTCCCCCAGTCCGTGGCGGAGGGAGCTTAACAACTGGCAGCAGCAATTAGAAAATGTTGCCAACTTAGAAATGCGTGGCGCCGGGACTAAATGGACGTTAATGGCCAGCAACGGCAACCGACTAATAGCAACGACAACAACAACAACGACAACAATTCCTGACAACAACAATCCATGACAGCAACAACAACAGTCCCTTACAATTACAACAACAATTCCAGCCAACATGGACAACAACAACTATAATAAAATTATCGTTATAGAGCGAGCCCTTTTCAGAATTGCTCATACGCCCAGGTGGACAGTTGGCAGTGGTAGTGGTGGTGCGAGCGGAGTGGGTGCAGGGGAGCAGGTGCCACGTTTCCTACCCTGGGCACATTAAAATTAAATTGCAAATTAAACATCAAAGTAGTTCAGGGGCGAAATAGTGAAACGAGTTCATAATCCGATTTGACGACTTGTGAAATGGTTTTAAATGACGCGCTCGCCCGCTCACTCACTCGCCCGCCCTCTACTAACCCCCCAGCGCCTCCACTACACAATCGACACGGCAGTGGCAGCCGCGGGGCATGAACCGGCGGGGCAAGAGTCGGGGGGCAACTCTCTAATGAAGCCTCGTTCCTGTGCAGGTGAAGAAATTGTGTGGCAGGTTGTTACAGTTCTTTGTGAAACAAAATGAACAACATGACAGAGAGGGTAAGTATGAATGTTTATATTATATAATGGGGTAAGTATTTGGTTTATAATTTATTATTATATTTAATCTCTACTCAAATTAATTATTTGCGTCCCGTAATTGATTTTCAGGCTCGGCTGCTGCATCAACATTCTTAATTTTAATCTTCATTTCGCAAATACACTCACAAATAGCGGATTGTGTTCTGTGGAGTATTCAATTGTCATAGGATTAATTTAAATATTTGTCAAACATTGTTTATAATTCAATATTAATTTAATTTATTTTATTTTTTATCAATATTGTACACAGTCTGAGCGATATTTGTGTAACTTTGCATTGCAAATGTTCCAATATCGTGACTGTATTGATTGGAGCTAATGTTTGTAGCCTTTGTATATAATATGTAGTAAGTAAGCTAGCTGTATACTCGATCTATTGCTTTCTCTTTCCATTCAGAGTCTCCTCTTTACTCTTCTCTCTCTAATATCCTCATTTCCTTTCCCTTGCCTATATTTTCACTGCCGTCCTTCAACATACTGCCTCTCTCTCTCACTTTTCCTATTTCCCTTTATCTTCTCCCTCCTTTCCACCCTGTCCCTTTATCCTTTTTATTTACTGTTCGTTCTTTTGACAAGTTCATCTGTTTTTTGTCGCAGTGTAGCGTCGCACTTTGCATTTGTATTTCGCACTTCGGTGCCTACGCCGCGTGGACGGACGGCGATGGGCATCAGTCAAGCCGCCCAGCCTGATGGGAGCAGGGAGTGATTCTAATAGACAGCGGTGGGTATGGGGTGTGGCAGTGTGAGCAGGGGGGGGGATGACGGCCTGTGACGCGTTCCCCTTTGACGGAGCTGACACCTTCGCTTGGTTACACGCGTTTCCCGCTGATGCGAATTGTTGTCGTTGTTCGCGTTCTTCTCATTTTCGTTGTCGCGCTTGCTGTTTTTGTTTTTGTTGTTGCTGGCTGTGGCTGCGTTTGCAATTTTGTTGCCGCTGCTAGTTGTAGTTATTGTTGCTGTTGTTGTTGTTGTTGTTGTCGACGCGCTGCCACCGCCAATAAACATTAAAAACGCACAGCGAGTGAGGAAGGCGAGCGCGACGCGACGCGACGCGGCATTCTTCAAAAATCAATAGACAAGGGCAGCGAGGTGCAGAGGCAAGATGGCAGGCAAGTGTCATAGTGTGCGTGAGTGTGTGTCTGTGTGTGTGTGTGTGTGTGTGGGTTGAGGGTTTCGGGTGCTTTGGCTTCGCTGATGTTGTCAGCTTTTCGGCAGCGGCTGCTGCAAGCGGTCACATGCGACGTTGGCGCTGCGGCCTGTTCCGGCGGTTGACTGACGTGGCGTATGCGTTATTAAATCTGCATGTGTGTGTGCCAGTGTGTGCCTGTGCGTGTGTGTGTGCCTCGTCTATGTCTATGCGTGCGCTGACAGCAATTTGCGTATCAATATGGGCGCATAATGCTTCGAAAATGATTTCCAAAATTTGCATTTAAATTAAAAATTATATTTGCAACACAAACAGAACATAGGCAGAGGGGGCGCGGGGAAGGGGGACAGCTGGCAACTACAACTCGCACACACACACACATGCACACACTAACGCACGCACGGCAGGCAGCGTCAAAAAATGCAAATTTTGCGCAAATTTTAGCAAAAATTTAGCCATTAGTTGTTTCAACGTGCGTTGCGCATACGCAGCGTCTGCCAGCCTGCCAACATGACCAGGCCACGCCCCCACCTCCCACACCCACACACACATGCTGCTGTGCATATGTCAGCTGGTCAGAAGGGGGCGGAGAAAGGAGGGGAAGGGGGGCAGCCTCGACTCGCCTGTCGCACAGCTGCGGCTTGTGCAGCTTCTGTTTTTGATTAGGCAACCAAAGCGAGGGCAGCAGCGCAGCAGCAATGACGGCGCAGCGCAGTCGGAGGCAGCAGCAGCAAACGCAGTCACATTTGTTGCCGACTCCCGATCGCTTACGATATTCGCCAAGCGGCAGCTGGCTTTGCATGCCCTGTAAATGGAAGGCTATGCAAGTGGGGCATGTTCAATAGGTAGAAGAGTTGCGCGCGGCTACAATATTAAACACGTTATTGGCACGTCGTATTGTTTGTTTTATACAATATTATAGAATATGCGTAACTTGAGAACGTGAGTGTTTAAGCACAATACTTGAGGGTTTATCGTAAGTTACGACATTCGATAAAAGTTAAGTAAAAGTTGAGATATGAACGTACTTTGAATAACTCATTGTTCATAAGGGGCATATCGTAAATTACGATGTGCATTTCATTAATTTTATTATATGAGGTGTTTCACGACTTTGTTGCTTACGATATTTAATTAATGTGTTGGTCTTAAAACTATTTAATAAAGAATGATATTAGCAATAATATCAAAGCTCTCTTTGCTACTACAGCGTATTAAAAGCCATCAAACAGTGTTGTATAAGCAATTTACTATTACTTTGCAGCACTGAAAAATTAAATTAGTGTTTAGAAATATTGAATAAAAAGTCTCTACAACATATCTATGTATTATAACTATTTTTAAGGAGTATCTGCTTGTTGTTCTTCAGCTTATAAGGCTTCCTGCTACTGCACTTCATGCCAGTGTTGTAAAAAAGTAAAATTATGCATATCTACCAACACTTGAAATTAAATTTGTGCTTAAAGCATGCCAAATACTTCGATAAACTCCTGCCAGTTCTCAACAATTGCTTCTGCCTTCACACAGGGTATCTGGCAGTCGTTCTTTCGCAAAACCCTTGAACAGAACTTCAGCTTAATTGTTTGAAATTCGCTTGGCAATTTTCTAGCCCAAATTACGTCGCTGCTGCTGCTGCTGCTGCCGTTGCTGGTTTGGACTTGCGGCGCTTCGTTTGTCATTGTCTATTGCGGGCTGCGGCTACACCTGCTGTCCCTGCCCCCACCCTCCTCTCCTGCCCCCCTTCACTTGAACTGTCCGTGCGTCTGCGGCTGTAAATGAAGTTGTGTTTTAATTAAAATTCCAGACTTTATTTCTGTAATTATATTAACTCTCTCACAGTTCGAATTGGTTCGGTTCCGACTGCGACTGCGACTCCGACTCCGACTTGGACTTGGAAGCTAAAGCTCTCTGGACCCGCCCGCACTCGATCGATCTGTGGCAGGCGTTGGCGTCAGCAAACAATAAGGCAAAGAGATAAAACCATTAACGCCGCCGGACTGCAAAGAAATGCGGAAAACGTGGCGCTGGCATGCGGCGACTGCGACTGCGACGCCAGCGTCAGCGTATCCTGCTGTGCCATTGGCAGCTGCTGTTGCTGCTTCGGCTCTAGCTCCGGCTCCGTCTCCGTCTCTGACTCCAGCTTCGTCTACAGCTTCAGCTTCGTCTGCTGCTGCTT
This sequence comes from Zaprionus africanus, assembly GCA_018151435.1. Classification (NCBI taxonomy): domain Eukaryota; kingdom Metazoa; phylum Arthropoda; class Insecta; order Diptera; family Drosophilidae; genus Zaprionus; species Zaprionus africanus. The sequence continues at coordinate 713,692 of JAECXB010000076.1, forward strand.
CTGTTGTCCTGCCGCCTGCAAATGGTGTTAAAATTAATTTAATTGAATGTGAAATGAAATTTGTTTTGACACACACACACAGTAGAACAGTCACACACACAGCAGTGCACACCCACTTACAGCAGTACACACACACGCACAGCAGCAGTTGAAGCAACCGTACACCCACACAAACTCTCTCGCCGCACTGCTGTGCATTCCTTTCGTATTGTTTCTCCCAATTCACCTCGACTCGACAAGAGATCCCAGTTACCCAACACCTCACCCCCTCACTTCTCTTTGCTTTGCCTTTGACTAAAGATTCCTTCGATACGTCGACAATGTGCCGAGCATATTTCGCATGCTTGCGACATGTGCCTGCCTGTGCAGCGCCCCGTTAAACGGCCTTGCCTAATGAACAACGCTTTAAGTTGCCCTCGAGTAATGCGAATTAACTCTCTAAAGGCGCAGGGTATATGCTATTTATGATATACCCCAGTTGGGTAGTTATCTAAAGGGTACTCAGGGCGAATTTATTGGGTATAGAGCGAGTAAGAGCTGAGAAGTTGCAGTAGTGCCTGACTGATTAAGGAGAGAGCTGCAGGAGAGAGTGTATAAAAAATTGTTGGATGCCTCAGCTGAGTATATATATTTATGTAAAGAGTGAAAGGGGTGTAACTGGCAGTGTATTTGGTATATCTGGTATAACAGAGTTGACTTGAAGCCTGTGGGAAGCACGAGTTTTCCAGAAATTAAGTTCAGAGTCTAGAAATGTCAGTTTAATGATTGGAAAAGGTGCTGAAGCTAAGGTTTATTTAGTTTTTTGATGAGTTGAGTAAAAGTGTATAGAGTATTCAAATTAAATCTAATTAGGGTAGCTTAGACAGATTTATTTGTCAGACTGATAAATTTTAAAGGTTGTAGGCAAGCTTTCGACCTTATCTGAAATCGAGAGAGTCTTCTAGGAACATTATATACTCGCATTACTACTATACTATTTATTAAATTAACTTAAGCAACCTTATGTCCAATATATTACTACCCATCCACTATTCCCTCTCCATTCTCTCCTACTTCCTCTCCCACCCCCACATAGTTGTCTCTCCTTCCATTTGGCCCTTTGCTTGTTGCGTTTGAATTTTAATTTTGCCAGCTTTATGTTAATTGAAAACCAATTCGCAGGCAAATAATAAAAAGTTAAAAAAGTCGCTGGAAATTGAAAAAGGAAAATGGAAAACGAACGAAAATCGGTTTGGCCCTCCGATTGTGGCGTCAGGCGGGTCCTTCCGCGGGGTCGTCGCGACGCGTTGCAGCACAGAACAAACAGGACGACGGACACATTTGAAATTGATAGATAAACAAATTGTATGCGCGATGTTGTTGTTGTATGTGTCTGTATATATGGTACATGTGCATTGCATATACTCGTATATCTGCCGATTTATAGTATACGCCGATGCTGCTGCTACTGCTCTGTGCTTTTCATATTTCTCTTATTGACTTTGGCGTTTTTCAATTAAATCACGTAATTGATTAAAATTGAAATTTTTATTTACCTTTTATGATTGCGGCAATTTTCCCCCTGCTTCGCATCGACGCGCCAGCATGTTGTGTGTGTGTGCGGGTGTGTGAGGTGTGTGTGAGTGTGTGTTTGGGTAGTTTGATCTGTGAACTTTATGCTGTATAAGTGACTGTTATTTGCTGCATGAAATGCGTGGATTATCCTCAGATTTGGTTGGATCAATAGTCGAACTTAGCGGCAAATATTATAGAGTAGAGGTAACCTGGTACTTAATGGATTAACGGCAGATTTGGTAAAAATAATTATGAAACTTAGCGAAAATATCGTTGTTGAAAAGACCATGCTCGGTAAATTATATTTAATTTAGTCTAGTTATGTTTTATAAAGAGCATAGCAGGCTGAGGCACAACCTGAACTTTTCTAACTATATTTAGTAATCATTCTCTTACTGTACACCTTACAATAATCATCTATTCTGCTCACACACATCGAGACTTTTCAATATTAATATTATTTTTTGCGTAAATTAAAAGTTCGCTGTGGTCATGTGGTCCTCAATGACGCCTTTAGATTACGACGGCACCATACCGCAGGTGGAGGCGGCCAATGTATGTGCACGGCGAAGCGATCCAGCGGTGGGCATCAACAATGGTAGATTCTGTGTCTTGGCCTCGATGAAGCAAGTGCCCCTGCTGGCCGAGAGTCACACGGTGCAGAAGATAGTCGATGTGAGTCCCGACGTGGCCATGACCTATGCCGGCTATGAGCCAGACTTTCGTATACTCTCGAAGCATGTGTTCAAGCACAGTCTGACGGAGCGAGTCACCAATATCAACACCGTTGGCGTGAGAGTCTCTCGCACGATGCAGGAGATGACGCATGTGTGCGCCACGCGTCCCTATGGCTTGGCGCTACTAATGGCTGGCATGGATCCATTGAACTATCTGACACTATTGAGATTCGATGCCTATGGCCAGATATACAGGTGTGACTTTGCGGCAGCTGTGGGCCTTGGTGCCAAGTGGCGTGAGCAGTATCTGGTCGAACAATACGAAAAGAAATTGACTCTTCGTTCCGCTCTCTTGATGTGCATCGAGGCTCTCACGCTGGATGAAAATGAGAAGTATCTCGAGTCAACAAACTTTGAGATGGCCGTCATCGATGAGGAGGAGGGCTTTAGGCCCATCGTTGAAAGTGGCCTCAGGTATGTGGTCGGACAAGTCCAGTGTTGGTAATCGTCTATGAAATAAACATTGTATACTTTCATTTGTATACTTTCATAAGCAATAAATATCGATAGTTTCTTGTTGTGCATATATCGTTTGATTCGCAATGAGTTTTTCATATCATTTCACAGCATTTGCCTTGGCTGTCAACTCTTTTTTTCAGTGTTGCTAATACACTAGAGGGCATTGCTGCTTCCATTTACTCTGCAGTGCTGCTAATTTGCACGTTTTTAATGCCTAATAAATATCGATAGTTTTTTTTCACTGAACAATGAACAATGAATAATATTAATTAATTATATGTATCCTGAAAATACTGTATCTATAATATGAGAAACATTTCCATTTCAACCCAAGCAGAAGAAACTGTGAGAATTATCCAATTCTAAGAATTATCGATAGTTTCTTTACACTTCCCAACACTAACCCGTTCTCGTAACTCGCACTTCGAGACTTTTTATCACTATTATAATTACCGTAAATTAACAGTTCGCTCTGGGTGCCTTTGAAAATCGACGAGATTTTAGGTGAACAAATTGTTTGGCGGTCGCTTCTAGTTTTTTTTTAATTGAATTTTGAAAATAATTAAATTTAACATGTATTTCGTTGTTGCCTTTTTGTGCAAGGCGCCAGTCTGCCTGCAACATTTTGTGACGGTACAGTGTCCTAAAAACCGATTCATTTGAAATGAAAACTAAGTGTTTAGAAAAGTGCGCTGCAGGCGAAAAATTTTTGAAAAAATAAAATCGCGCGCGCGATTACGTGCATAATAAAAAGTGAATAAAAACTGAGAGCGCTGTGTAAGGCGCGCTACATCGATAGATGTAGCGATAGTTCGATATTTATCGAAAACAACACTGTTCAAAACTGACAAACAAACCTATGTTCAAATATGAAATATTTTTGTGTCACCTCGCCGACCCCTGTAGCTGAGTCGTCTGGGCGTCCGACTCACAAATGTCACCTTTACTACAGGGGTTCCGGGTTCGAATCCCGGGGGAAGGCATGGTTGTACACTGACTATCCACGACGCCCTATACCCCCAGTCCAACAACAAAGCTATGCACAGAAACAACACTATACAGTCATTAGGATTAAGCACAAAGTGATCTGGTTAGCGGCAAACAAAGAGGACAAAACAAAAATCAACTTGGGAAAAAGAACGAACAAGAAGAAGCAACAAGATATGGTAAACGAGGATATGAATGATAACAGCTATTCAAAATTGTAACAAATGCTAAGTAATCAAAATTGATAGTAAATAAAATGTTTTTTTTATCTTTCTTCATTGTCAGATAAAGTTTTTTCTTCACTCCAGCGCAATCGGATAGATATAATGACTCAAGTCAATCTGTTTGAGCAATTCAAATAAATCATAAGATATTTATGTTGTATTTTTAGAAGGTTTTTATTTTTCTTCCAAGTCAGTTAAAGTTTATTCTTCGCTCCGAAGCCCTCCTTTCTTTTTTTTTTTTTTTTTTTTGAACGAATCAATTTTTAGTAATATGAAATCATAATAATCATGAGGATATAATCAAAAAAGGTCAATCAACATGAATTTATTTGGTTATAAGATTTGTTATCTTCGCGTTCTTAACTTCAAAACTATATTATATTTCAATTTAAAAACCTTAGGAAATTAGAAATGAGCATTACTCCTCTTGCTCTTTAACTATCTATAGATATTTTTTCTCACCTGATTTCGTCGACCCCAGTAGCCGAGTGCGTTGAGGGTTCTGAACAAGGGGATACAAAGGGGTTCCAGGTTCGAGCCCTGGGCTAAACAATTTTTTTTTTTCAATATTAAAATTTTCAATATTCATTTGCCATAATCGATGCGGATGAAGGGTTCAGGCCGCTCTGTGAAAGTGGACTCAAGTATGTGGTCGGACAAGACCAGTGTTGGTAATCGTCTAATAAATATTGTAGATATTTGTATACTTTGATAAGCAATAAATATTGATAGTTTTTTATTGTGCATATATCGTTTGATTCGCAATGAGTTTTTCATATCATTTCACAGCACTTGCCTTGCACTAGGTACGCTAGATGACGCCACATTCCCTTTTTTTCAGTGTTGCTAATACATCAGAGAGCATTGCTGCTTCCATTCACTCTGCAGTGCTGCTAATTTGCACGGTTTTAATGCGTAATAAATATCGATAGTTTTTTTTCACTGCAATTCACCAGCTTAAAGTCAATTTTTGCTGTTTAAACGGTCGCGTAATTTTATCAATTGCGTCGATTTACAATATTTGCTTTTGATAAAGGGGTAGAAATCTGTTTGTGTGTGTGAGTGAGTTTGTGTGTAATAAATTGTAAAATGATGTTCAAAAAAACGGACAGAAGCATGAACACGAATTGTAAAGGATATGCAAAATGTTGCGGTTGTTGTGCGTAATTCAAGTTGTAGTTGTTCCTGTCGCACTCATACCCTGTAAAAACACCGAATGTCTTTTAAGGTATGCACTGTTTTGGATTGAGCAAACTAGAAAATATATGTTTGAATATTGTGGTGTCAATTATTATTCTAATTAAGATTAAATTCTTCTGCTTTAAAGGTTTGAAGTCTGTTATTGGTAAGCAGACTTGCTTATACCTATGCAACTGCAACAGTTTTCCAATCTCTTCCACACACAGAAGTGAGCAGGGTGCATGTTTTCTTATATAATATTCTTTTATAATTGAGTTAATCACATTAAATTAGGCATGTCTTCTCTGCAATAGCTTCAGTCCAGTTTTCATTTATGCACCTCCATTTACAGGGTATCTGCGCCTTGTATACTGCAATATTTATTGCGGTTCTCTATTGTTTTGTGTAAGTGCAAGAACAACATAATTGCTGTAACTGTTGAACTTGCTGACCATTTTGAAACGCAACCCCGCCCTCTCAATATCGTTGTCAATTCCCAACTCAACCTGCCACGGCCTGCTTTGGCCTTTGGAGGGGAAGCTGGAGCTGGAGCTGGAGCTGTAGCTGGAGTCGGCCTCGTTGCGATTTGCATAATAAATGAGATACAAAAGCCGAGCGGCGGCTACTACTACTACTGCTGTCACATAGCCACTGGCCACGGTCAGCCAGCCCCGTGTGCCATCTATAATGACGATAATAATGATGCAGATATGTTCGGACAAACAGGGGCTGCAATAAGGGTGGAGGGGGAAGAGGGGAGAAGGGGAGCGAGGTGTGAGGGGCGGTTCAGGTGCAAAGGGCAATGCTGAGAGTTGATTCCCAAAAAGCACAGGCTATCCTGCTCTCTCTCAGAGAGACAGAGCGAGAGTCACCTATGGCAAAACAATATGCAAATTTTTGGTGCATACTTTTCGGCTGCAGCGTGAAAATCAGACGGCACGGGGTGCCACACAGACAGGCAGGCAGGCAGCCGAGCAAAGCTGCAGGCAGTCAGTCAGTCAGTCAGTCCAATCAAACAAGCAAACAACAACAAGAACAGGCAGGCAGACAGACAGAGAGCGAGGGGAGCGAGTGTGTGTGCGAGAGAGAGAGGGAGGGAGAGGGAGAGCTGGCAGCAACAGGGGCGACGGTACATAATGCCTTTCCGGTATCCAATAAACCGACTGCACTTGGACAGCCCGGATTTCCGCCTGAATCATTGATGAGCTATTAAAGTCATTTCTATTTTGCTGTTTGTTGTGCACCCTCTGCTGCCACCCCGCCCCAGCCCCCCTCTTGTTCGTTGCCTCTGCTCTTTACTCTTTGCCAAGCCTTGCTCTAACTCCGCTCTCTGTCCCTTTCTCTCTCTCTCTCACTGCAATTGCACTTTCGTCTGTTGCTGCTGTTGCTGCTTAGTTGTTGCTGTTGCTGTCTCGTTGTTGCTGCTGTTGTTGTTGTCATCAACAACTTTTGTCACGTTCATATTCGGCAGTTATCACACACAGCGCGTCGGGGAATTCACTGCAAATTAAGCATGCAACTCGTTTTGGGGAGGCGAGCAGTCGAGTTGCCACGCCTCCCCCGCTCTGCCTGCCCCCTCACTGACAGCAATTGAAATTTATAGTTAAGACGTTAGATGGGATTGAAATTTAATCGGTTCAGTTTTCTATCGGGTCTATCGAACTCTTATAACAATCGCAAATTATCGATTATTTACAATTATCGATTATCGATAGTAAATTAAAGAGTTAAAGCTTACCACACTTAACATTTGATGCGCATAACAGAGTAAATATCGATTAATTAGAATTATCGATTATCGATAATTACACAAAGTAGTAGCTATCGACAGCTTTGTAGTCTTATAACTTACTGACGTGCATGAAAGAGTTTATCAATACACATATCGATATTTTTCGATAGTTCATTAGGTGGTATTAACTGAAACAAGCAGTATTTTAGACTTTCAGAGATAGTTATCGATAATCCATACGATAAGCAAAAATATTGAGAATCTCAGACTGTTGATATGTTGTGTGTGTAAATCTGCAATACCTTTTCACAACCTATCGCTTCTTATCGATAGTATATCTGGTAATTGACACCTATCGATGTCAGTGTTGATTTCAATAAGCTCGGGTTTCCAACCGCTTCAACCTGACGCCTAGAAAATAAAAAAATGAAGAAACAGAGGCACAAAGAAGAATAAACAGAGTATAGGGAAGTAAAAGAGAGAAAGAGAGGGAGAGAGAGGGGACGAGGCTTAAGAGCCAACAATTGAACTGGCCTGAACCAGGAGCAGGAACAAAACGGAGCAGGGATGTGGCAATTGCGGACGACTTTGACGGAAATGAAAAGATAATTTACCCGCATGTTTCAACATCAGCGTGTGTCACGCCCCGAAACGAGAGAGGGAGAGAGGGGGCTGTTGCTAAAAACAGAATCCGAAGCTGGAGGTTAATGCTAATGCTGGTTATCTGTCCATCCATCAGCCGTGGCCATGTTATGATGTAACTGCCGGCTCAGTCCATCTCTCTCTCTCTTTCTCTCTCCCTGCCGATACTCCAGGACCTGCTTCTCTTGCTACTCCCTGTCGGCGGCTGCCACTGATGATAATGGCCACCGCAATGCTCCGACTACGAGTCCGTGATACGAGCAGTTCCTACTCCAGCTGCGGCGGCGGTGACTGTGGCTGCGGCAACTCCGGTTTGACGCAAATGTGTCGCTTGCTCGTCTTGTCGTTTGGTTCTGCACTCGGCAGACAACTGCCAAACATTTTAGTCTGGCTGCACAACACACACACACACACACATACACACACGCACACAGACATACTACAAATGCGAAAATATCGATAATATCGAACTGATTAGGGCATGGGCTGTTTGCAACTATCGTATATATCGTATATGCAATGAGTGTGGGAGGAATATTTTCATCCTTCAATATTTCAGAAATTTGTCTGAAAGGAAAAAAGTTATAAGGTGCTTCAACTTCGTCCTAACCTCAAAAAAAGAAAGATTTGAAAGCTCAATTGATAACAAACGAGCAAAATAAAGCTTTACATCTTATCTACAGGGAGATTGACTAAATCTTCTTTATAAAACTCATTTTGTAATGAATATAGCGCTAAAAGTCGTACGATAGTTCTAGAGTTGCTGTACCTTGCCGATAGTTATACGATAGTTTGACTTAATATCTTTCTTTTTTCAGCATTTGCTTTATAAAACACCACGTCTATTTAATGCAGTTCTATACAATATTTTCTTCAATTTTCCTATACGATAGTTTAACGATAGCTAGATTTACTAAACTTAAATTAAACTACAATAAATATATTGAATTATTCACTTCACAAAACTAAAAATTCCCTTACTACTGCCATATGGTAAATTAAACCCCATGCAATATGCATATATCGTATAGTTCAACAAGTTCCATCTCTAGGAACACTCAAACTTATTGTTCTTAAACATCTAAGCATGAACAACGAACGACTCGCCGGGCAACTGGAACTGGAACTGGCCATGCATTGAGATTGGGACTCGCATTGAGGCATTGAGAGAGTTGCAGGCAGGGTGGGGAGCGGGGTGCAGGAGACTATGCTGCGGGCATTGGGCTGTAGCTGTGGGCTATATTTGAATGCCAAGTTGCCAGTTGTCACAAAGTGAGTGAAATATAGCCAAAATGTCAAATGTCAGCGAAAGACATTATTACTGGCTAGTTGATCCGTCTTCCTCGACTCGCTTGTCCTAGTCCTGCTCCTGCTCCTCCCCCTGCTCCTCCTCCTTCCCATCGTCGACTTGCTGGTCTACAATGTCGACGGCGACTTCCCATCATTGTCCTTTCTTGTGCAGTGCCTCTCCTCTCCGCTCGTCCCGCCTGGCCTGCTCTCTGCCTTGTCTATGGATTGTCGCCGTCTGCTGCTACTGCTTCTGGCTGCGTGCACGACGGAGATAATCGATACACATACGCACTGCCAGTGTGCGAGTGTGTGTGTGTGTGTGTGTGGAGGGGGAGGGAGGTTAGCTAGACGGAAAGAGGAAGTTGCACTAGCGAAACCTTGTCAATCCAACAGACTCTAGAGCATACACGTGCGTGCATTGGAGGGGAAGAGGTAGAAAGAGATTGAGAGAGAAAGAAAGAGTGAGAGAGAGAGGGATAAGAGAGAAATGTGATGGGATGAAGATTGCGAAAGAGTGTATCGAGAGAGATGGAGAGAAAGAAATAGGTTGTTGAGAGAGAAATGTAAAGAAAAAGAGATAAAAAGTTAGAGAGAAAATACTCCAATAATATCAGCTAGCTTCGAAAGTAAAGCCAACAGCGTATACCCTGTAGACATGAAGTGTTTTACAGGGTGTATGCGGAAATACATGAAATTTGTATTACATTTCTGATTTCACAGAAGTGCAATCTATGAATTTTTATACAAATTTTAGCTGCCTTAATTATATAAAGCCATTAACTCAAGAGTTTAAGTTTTTTTAAATTTAGACAAACTGTCCCAAACTTGAGAGAAATTTCTTTCTTTCCTGAGCTCAATAAAGCACTCAAAATTACTGAGCGGAATCCAATGATTTTCCTGGAACCCTTTCACGAACACAGCTTAATCCTATGTGTATTTTAATGAAACTAAGCCTCAGCTAACCTTGCAGTTTACATCATTTGAGTTTGAGAAAATCCCTTTCATTTTCTACTACACAGATTTTGTAACAGAGTTTTCCAGAGCTTGGAACCTTTGTTCTCTTAGTCGTTTGGCGAAATGCAGGTTTTGGATACGGAGGAGCGCAGTTTCTCTGTGGGCGACTACAAGGTGTTGGGCCAGATAGACGGTGGATCGTTTGGCGATATCTATTTGGGCAAAGATCTGGCCTCGGGCATTCAGGTGGCCATCAAGGTGGAGAGTGCTAGTGTGAAGCATCCACTGTTGGCCTATGAATATCAGGTATATCGAGCCATCAAACCTGCTGTGGGGCTGCCACATATACATTTCTTCAGTGTGGAGGATGATTACTGTGCTCTGGTGATGGAGTTGCTGGGTCCCTCGTTGGATTATCTCTTTGAGTTCTGCAGCAAATCGTTCACCATGAAAACGGTGCTCATGCTGGCCGAACAGATGCTACTGCGACTGGAACATGTGCACGGACGTGGCTTCATTCATCGGGACATTAAGCCGGCTAACTTTCTGATTGGACGCGATACCTCGTGCAAGCAGTTGCATCTCATCGATTTCGGGCTGGCCAAGAAGTACTGGGATCCGAATACATATGTGCATATACCGTATCGGGAGGATTGCAATCTGACGGGCACGGCACGCTTTGCATCGGTCTCGTGCCACGAGGGATATGAACAGTCGCGTCGCGATGATCTCATATCGGTGGGTTATGTGCTGGTTTACTTTCTATTGGGCAGTCTGCCCTGGCAGGGCCTGAAGGCGTCGACGAAGCGACAGAAGTACGAACGCATTCACGAGAAGAAGCGATCGATTGGCAACGAGGATCTGTGCCGCCATCTGCCCAGTGAGTTCTGCGAGTATCTCAACTATTGCTATCAACTGCAGTTCGATTCCAAGCCAGATTACGCACGGCTGCGCAAGATGTTCCGACAGGTAATGAAGAAGCTTTACTTGGTCAATAATAAGATCTACGATTGGGACATTATCACCATCAATTACCATCGCAATCAGTTCAATCCTGGCACTGGCAAGAGTAATCCTCCGGTTAAATGTACGCCAGATGAGGGACTAAGCGGTTTTCCCATTGTACGCAACGAGAAGTGCAATGTTTGGAACTAAAGACTGAACTAGTTCCGGAACCATTCCCTAGCATGATTTATTCAGAAACGTATAAGATAAATTATATAATATGTAACATATGTATTTTATGTGAAACTACAGATGAAACTCAAATTATTTGGAACTTGTTCATGTGCAACTGATTCCGAAATTGAAATAGTAAGTTTTGTTGCTCATTTCAACTGTCAAAATTCATAAGCTATTAAAATGTAATTAAAAATCAAGCTTGTACATTAATTTCTCAACAAAATTAGACTCACTAGAGAGAAGTTAATGCGGAACTGGTTCCAAATTGAAGAAACTAATAAAAAATCATTAGCAAATCAAATTATTTCTACAGCAGGATGGGAAACTAAAGAGAAAAGGGAGGACACATGAAGTCCACTACTAGTTCCAAAGAACATTTACTTAAAGTTCATAAGTTCCTACATAATTGAGTCAGTTGGCATGCTCAAAACTCCAGAACTAGTTAAAAAACATAATAACCTACTAGAACTAAGCGACTCAGCAATTTCAGTGCAATCATAAAACTCTTCTGGGCTCATAATTCCCCCAGTAAACGTGTGCCGGAGCCAGGCTCTAATTGAACTGACTTAAATTGAAACGAGACGGCGACTAATTTACTCAGCTTTCTCCATTTAATGACAGCTAGAAAGAGTGCTCGAAACTTCCGAGAAGTACTGGATTACGAATGCAGGAGGAGGAGAATAGGAGAGAAGTAAAATCAATTGGATTTTATTGCTTCGTGTTCGTCTTTTAGAAACAACGTGGAACGGGGTGATGACGAGGTCTATCACCTTAATTCTCTGTGCAGAGAAATCACACTCCATACTTCACTCTGCAGGAGCGGAAGGAGCAGGGGAAGAGGGGGATGGGGGGCAGCTTGAATGAACAGCATCAACAGCCACGCTCCGATGGCGACAGCTAATAAAAATTGTCCAGTTTTTGCAATTTGAGAGATGCTACTGTGCTACTACAACTACTCCTCGCTGCTCAAACTCTCTTTCGCTTAGCCACGCCCACCTCGTATTGTCCTACCCCTCTCATGCATCCCCATCACCATCCCTATTGAGGACAACGTAGAGACCAAGCGGCAAATAGAGCAATTTAAATTGGAACGTGATTATGCAAACGTTTGCGCAGCTTAACTCAAGTGGCGCTCCGTGCCGCTTGGCCAGTTGCCGCTGCACCCCCCATCCCCCACACTCCATCCCTGCCCCTCCCCTTCACATATGGTCACCAGTAGAGAGGGGGTCGGGGAGGGTTCTTCTGGTTAGTGCATGCATTACAAGACTTAAATCAATTTTTAAGGCCATTCGTAAAAGTGCCACAAAGCTTGTGCAGGGGCGTAGCTCAAATTCAATTAGACAGGGGCGTGTGGCTTAGGGCGGCTGCAGGGGGTTACCGCCATGAGTGGTTTCCTGGAGTGTTTGGACTCCCATTAACACCCTGATAAATTCTTGTAACTTTAATGCAAATATTTGCAGTTGCAGCGGAGAGTTCCAATCGAGCTGCAAACTTACTTCAATGAAGTGTAATACAGTGGACATTCGATAGAGTGCACAGTTTTGAGGTTCTTTGGAATTATTTCAAATAATTGCAGGTATTCACTCTTTTACATTGTCATAAAACATTGAATTATTTTTGTAACATTATATACGTTGTTTTATTTTATTTAACTTCTTAATATGCTCGTAATTTATCAATATTCTGCTGTCATGCTACCCTCTCCCTATGAAGCCCTTCTTCTACATTATATTAACAGCCAGCACTTCGATCAAATTCAAAAAATGTTCGCGAGGAATGCCTTTTTGATCTGGATTAAATCCAACATTGATATGAAGAACTTAAAAATTGAATAACATTGATTTAATTCATGGATTTTTTTCAAATTTTAATTCAGAATTAATCAAGCAAAAAAAAAAAAACAAAATTTAAATGACTTTTCTCAGTTTTGGGATGCCTATTCATAGTTCTATTGACTAGCTTAATCAATTAAAAAAAAAAATAAATAAAATAAAATTTTAAATTTTTTAAGGGTATTTTTTCGATATTTTTCACAATATTCATCGTAAACACTTTTGGGGTGACATTTCATATTCATAATGACAAGCTTTATTAATTAAAGTAAAAAAAAAAATTTTGAAAAATTTTCAAATTTTTGTAAGGGGTAGCACGGATTTTTTTTTGCAAAAAAATGAAATTTACAAAATAAATCAAATTTTAATGCAGAATGAATACAGCAAATAAACCATGAATAAAATGACTTTCCTCAGCAAAATCGGATGATTATTAACGAAGATGTGATAGTTGGAAGTTAAAAAAATGTTCTCCAAAATATCGGAAAATTTTTCATAACTTTAAAGCCTCTGGTTTGAGTTTTAAATCAATGTAGCTAACCAAAATTAGTGCAAATATGGATTATAAAACCGTTTTAAAGTAGATTTCTCAAATCAAAACACAGAATTTATACTTTTCAAGCAATTATTAATCATTAGTTTCTATTTAAGAATTTAGAATCTATAAAATTAAGTTGATTTAAGTCTTAAAAAAATTTTAAATTACTTTTTTAAACTCATTTAGAGTTGCAAGTTAATAAGTAAATGAGTTCCCCTTTTAGTCCCGCCCCTCATCATTAAATATTCTTCTTGCTAGTCTCGATGCAGCCTCTCAAATAGTCTGCGCAGTCGTCGCCACCGCATCGAGAGCCGCTCGAGCAGTAGCAACACCCCAGCCAGGACCATTACAGCGCCGTAGCAGCGATAAACACCGCCGAGCAGATCGTTGGTGATGCGTGGCCTGAGCTGCAGATCTTCGCCAAGATCAGCATAGGCAATGTGCAGATAACGTCGCTCGATGTGGCTAAGCACCCCCGAGCTGAGCAGCTGATTGATCTTGCGATCGAAGGTGAACTTGAAGATGGAGTTGTGACGAAAGTAGATGACCAACTGATACAGATAGATCGGCTCGTGCACCGGTGCCAGGTGGCTGGTGTTGCGATGCTGCATATTGTAGTGGGCCAGATTGTTCAGCAGCGATATGGTGGCCAGACGTGCTCCACGTGGAGCCTGCAGTAGTTTCTCGTAGCGCTGCGAGAAGTTGCCACTGATGACGTGCGTCAGCTCTGCGGGATAGAAGTCATGGTAACCGGTGCTAATCAGTGTGTAGTTCTGCCTCAGCAGTCCACCCAGACCACCTGGCAGTGGCTGATGACGTGGCGAGCGCAGCACATCGAAGAGCTTTGCTTGGTAGGCACAGCGCAGCACCAGCGTGAGCAACAGCCAAACCCCAAAGAGTTGACGCATGAAGACGCCACGTGGTATTCGCTGCTGTGGCACAGGATTCCCAATGAACGAGGCCAGCAGATGCTCCAGAGCGTGCTTAGGTCGTACTCGTCGCGGCAGACAGCGAGCAAAGATCATCGCGCCCAGGCAGACGCTGAGCAACCAGAACCACACGAGGCCGCGAAAGGGACGAGCCAACTCGCCGAAGGGTCCATAGTAGCGCTCCTTGCGTACCACGAAGATGAAGTTGCTCTGGTGGTAGACAACCGATGTGGTGAACTGCTTGCGACGCTGGTCCGAACCGCTAAGGCCGCCAATGCCAATCTCTGCCTTACCCGATGCCAGCTGTGGAAGAGAGAGTAGGTGTTTACTATCGATAACAACTCTTATTTACTATCGACAACACATATTTATATAACTTTGTTTAATAATCACTTTTGTCTGGGCTGGAACCATGTCGATAATTATCGATAGCACTTAAGAGATTAAAAATGGATGTTTTTTACTGTAGTTGAATACATTTTCTGGCAAATATCGATTATTTTCGGGATCGTTATACAAAACCAGGAAAAAAGTATTTTATTGTGTTTTAATCAACTTATCTCATGTCTGCAATTATCGAAATGTGTTTAGCTTACTAGCTTGTCTATAATTTCCGCAATACTTGATATTTGTAGAAATCCGGCATAATTAAGAGCGCTTAGTACATTTCCAATAAATTTTCGATTATCGATAGTTTTTCAAATGTAGTAAGTAAAATATCGACAAGTGTTATCGATTGCTAGCTTGTCGGGCAATTCTTTATAATTGTTGAAATTCAGCATAAGAAATAGCGATCGATAGATTTTCGATAACTTTTTGGTTGTCGATAGTTTTCCAAATGTAGTAAGTAAAATATCGACAGGTGTTATCGATTGCTAACTAGTTTGGCAACTTTTTATAATTGTGGAAATCTGGCATAAGTAATAGCGATTGGTACATTTTCGATAACTTTTCGCTTATCGATATTTTATCAAACTTTAAGTTTGAGCTCAAAATCAAACGGAATTGCTGATTATTGATAATTGTCGATAACGGCAAACTCTCAAAGATATCCACAGCTAAAAACCTATCGACTATCGATATCGATACTGACTTACAAGCGCAAAGCAACCGTTCATGGTGTCCGCACTAAAGATCTCGCTCTTCTCCTGCGGAATGATGAGCCGCACACGAAACCGCAGCGCCGTGGCCAACAAATGCAACAATTCGCCATCGATGCCACGCAATTGCTTTGTATCGATAAACGCACCATCCGGCGGCAGTGAAGCGCCACCTGCCGGGCGGTACATGAAATGCGGTGGCAACGTATGTCCCGTCACATTGAGGGCGCAGTTCGTCAGGTTCGAGAAGCGTAACGGAAACAGTTTCCCCTCACGCAGTTGCCCGTTGGCCTGGAAGTGATTGCTCTCGTATGCATTGATGCGCGGCATGCAATGCTCATCGAACAGTTTGTATGCGTACAGAGAAAGGTCATCCTCCGGACGCACTGCTTCCGTCGATCGTAGCGCCAGCACAATGACGTTGATAACCCGTCGCATGAGTGCCTTGTAGCAGATGTGGACGACGGAGCTGCGCAGCGATGACTCAGGCTGGCGGGACATGAGCACCACCAGAAAGTAGAACTCTCGCTCGTGCGCCGAGTGTGAGTAGTTCAGATAGAGGCGGCTAGGGGAGAGAGAGAGAGAGAAGGAGATAAAGTGTGAGGTAATTGGAAGATCAGTTGGTAAAGGAAAGGCAGATAGATGGTTAGAAAGTTAAGGAAGAGGATTGAAACAGAGAGAAAGAAAGGAGAAGAAGTAGAGGATTGTGAAGGGGAACGATCAAAGGTAGGCAGAGAGATGCAAGATGTACACGGATAGAGAAAAGAGAGAGAGAGAGAGGAAGAGAGAAGGAGATTTAGAAGGAGTAGAAAACAAGTTGATGGAATGCAAAACATCCCATTGTGAAAGGAAGTGAGGAAGAAGGAATGTAGTAGGGAGTAGAATGAGAGAAAAATAAAGTAGGAGCAATTGTGTTACGAAGAGAAAGGCATATAGTGAAGAAGAGTGAGAGAAAGAGAGAGAGAGAGAGAAAAAAAAAAGAGGTTCTTCCTTCAACTGCTCCCTCCAACTGATACTCACTCGAAGGCCTCGGCTTCGTTGACAACAAACAGCGTGTAGTCCCAGGGCTGCTCATGGGGTTCACCTCGATGAAGCAGAATGGCCATGTGGGGCGTCAGTTGGTGCAACAACTGATCGACCAGTTGCAACTGTTGCTGCTGCTGCGTTGCATTGCAATCTCCGCATTCGCGACGCACAACCAGCGTGTTGATGCGTGTCGCAATGTAGCGCAGCGTGACTTGCACTGTGGCATTTGCCAGACGCTGTGCATCCACATCGAAGCTGGGCAGGCTGATGCGCTGTTGGCAACACGCGCGGCAACTGAGGAGGCACAGCAGCAGCAGCCCGCTGAGCTGCATCTCGACTGAAACTGCACTGAACTGCAAGGAACAAGACTGAACACACTTCTTGCCACCTCGAAGGCTGAACGGAACATGACGCAGGCAAGCAGCATGTGGCAAGCGAGCCGAGGCATGGCGCTAATGTAATTGCCACAGATGGCCAACACAAGATTAGCTGCGTCGCTCAGTTAATGCAATTGAATTGATAATTTTGATCAATTAAAAGCAATTGCGGTGCATATAGTCGAACGTTTGCACTCACAAAGTCAACAACTCTTTGGAAACCTTTTGGGAACTGAACAAAATTGGGAATGAATGATAAATTATGAGTAAACACCAGTTGACTTTATTCAACTTCAAAGGAAACTAATATGTGTAACAAATGCTAAGCCTGGTTGCCAATTACAAAATTATTAATTTATTAAGCTTTCCTTTAACATAAGAAAACAATAGGGAAGTCAATGAAACTACTAGTAGTGCAATTCTGAAGGCAGATAGACGAACAGACAGACAGACGAACAGACAGATAGGCAAGCAGATAAACAGACGGACAGACAGACATACACGTATAGACGAACAGATAAAGAGATAGAAAGAAAGTCAGGCAGACAGATAAATAGGCAGACAAACAGACGAACAGATAGAGAGATAGACAGACAGACAGACCGGCAGACAGATAAGCAGATAAACAGACAGGCAGGCAGACCTACAGACGAACAGATAAAGGGATAGACAGACAGACACTTAAACAGACGGACAGGCAGACAGACAAACAGACTGGCATACAAGCAGACAAGTAGACAGACCATAAAATTGGCAGACAGACAAAAAGACCAGTAAACAGGCAGACTGACAGACGGGCAAACCTACAAGCAGACAGACAGACAAATAGGCAGGCAGGCAAGCAGACTGGCAGATAGGAAGACTGACAGACAGATTTGGAGACAGACAGACAGATAGACAAGCGAACAGAACGACAAGCAGACAGACAGACAAGCAGATAGACAGACACACAAACAGACAGGAAGGCTAGCAGACAAGCAAACAGGTAAACTGACAGATAAAAAAGCAGACACACAGACAGCTAAAGATTTTAAATTGAAATCTTATCAATGATTTTAAAAGGAAACGAAGCTAATAAAATCAAAGTAAATTAAATTATAACAAATAAAATTACTGTTCCACTTCCTAATCATAAAAATTCAGCAAGAAATTCCTTCATATCTGTTTTTTTTTATTATTTGCTTGCAACGTAATAATTGCTCAACTATTTCAGGAATTATTATTTGCTTTTAAATGCTTGCGAAATGGAAACTGCGCAAATACGCTCAGGTAAGATGAGCGAATGTGAGGTTATGGACGATTTAAAAACACACGCAATATGTAATTTGAGTGGCATCGAGACGAGGCGATTGCAGCTTTAAACGAAGTGCCCCCGTCCCTCTGGTGGTTGCCCATCACTCAACGCTGGGCAAGAGACAGAGAAAGAGCGAGAGAGAGAGAGCAAGAGAGGGAGGGGGAAGAGCAATAAGAGCCACAGAATGCGCACTCTTGGTAATTTAAGAAGCAGCACAGGGACACAGCTTGCAATGGCAGAGAGACAGGGCGGGGCACAGAGGAGGGGGGGGGGGCTGCCCGCTAGGTTCGCTTGATGTTATTTTACAAGGACACGCGCACAATTTATAATAACGCCGACTGGCTGGATCTACCGCGCCTGGTCTGCTCTGCTCTGCTCGGGTCTGGTCTCCCTCCTGGTCTGCATCCATTTGACCAGCTCAGGATAGGAGAGCGGGAGGAGGGGGAGGAACTGAGGCAAAGCCAAAGCTGGCGACTTGAGCTCACACACAAAGCTCACCAAATAGAGATGTGTGTGACAGTGTGTGTGTGTAAGTGTCTGTGTGTGCGTGTGTTTGCAAACGAGAAAAATGAAGCGAAACAATTCCAAGTAAGCAAACAAAACTGATGGAAGATAATCTACTTGAAGCATACTTTAAGGCGTATCTAATGGTCCTTTTAATGTTTAAACACGCTTTCGTCTGTCTTGTCTTCTGCCTTGCCACTCACCACCCCTCCCCCCCCTCTGCTGCCGCCCACTCACCTCGCCAAGACGAAACCAATGTCCTATGTTTATTTTATCCACATCATCAGCCCCAGACCCAATTCCCCCCACTCTGCGCCCTACGCCCCCCACCATCTTGTGTCCAATGTCACGTCTTCTTCTCTTTTTTTCCATCTTCCCATCTTTCCCTCTTCCTTCGTTCTTCTTCTTTTATTCACGTCGTTGCGGCTTCTTTTCTTGTGTTTATTTTATCACAATAATTCCACATTTTTGCTTTTATGAATTTTTAATTTGAACTGTGGGCGTACGCGATAGTGGGGGCGTGGCTTTTGCTCAGCTGATGCTGCATCTTTAATGTGTTGGGGTCTCTTGGTTGGGGAGGGGGGTTAGTACTGGATTAACATCTTAATGAATCAGTGTGCAGGCTTGTGAATCTAATCCATTTATCGATTACTGTCATCAAAATCCACTAAGCATGCTGGTTTATCGATAACTGTAATTGGAATGCAAGCTAGACTTGTGAGTTATCGATTTTAAAATTCCTAAGTACCTTTATAATATATCACTTTAAAAATATTTATCGATAAATTACATATCGAAAATCGATAAACATAATTATTCATTATAAACACTTTTTCAATAGTTTAAGACCTTCGAATACTTAAGAGCCTATTTACTTTAGTCAAATTATATAATCTTGGAGTTATCGTTTATCGATAATTGCAAAACTGCAAGTATATGAATGTCACACTCTTGTTTTCTAACGTTCATCGGATAAAATGAGCCAACGTAGTGAAATGTATCGATAGTTAATTGATATTATCGATAGTAAGCTAAACGATAACAATTGTGAGCATTTAACAGCAACAAGAATGCTTGAGAATCGATAAAATTGAATAGAAAATGAAACAACGGACGCTTAACATGAATTTACATATAAATCATTAGCTTATCGATAGTTTTCAGAGAGAAGTTTGTCATCAATAGGTTTCTCCTTTGATTTTTCGTATAACTTTTTACTTATCTAGCTAAATATCGATACATCGCATCTGTGCCTGTGAGCAGGGCTGCCACTGCTACTGCGGCTGCTTGTGGCATGTGGAAACAAAGCGAGTTGCCAGTTGCAAGAGCGCTCTCTGTGTGTGTGCTGCCTGCCCCGCCAGCAGCAGCATAACCGCAAACATCCCGATCCTGAACTGATGCCAGGCCACCTCTCCACACCCGCCCATGCTGTGCCTCTTGCTCTCTCCCCTCTCTCTCTCCCTTTCTCTCTGTCGTTTTGGCTGCCATCGTTTTACGAAAAACGATTACGCACTAAGCCTATAACTTATGTTGATGTTTTCGTTTCGTCTTAACATTTGCAAATTTGTCATTTTTTTCAGCAACCCCCCACCACCGTCCTCCCTCTCTGTCTCTTTTGGCTACGCCTCTGTGTCTTGGCTAACCAATATTTTGCTTGTCCGTGTCCTTATGCCGGCTCAAGTTTTATGCTTTCTTTTTGCTTTGTTGTTGCTCTGCGTATCTGCTCTGCTCGCTTTGTTGGCTCCAAGTTGCGAATATCTCTGTGTATAAAGGTCCGTGTGTGTGCGTCTGTGTGTGTGTGAGTCTCTCTATGCATTGTCTGTGTGTGTGTCTTCTAAGTAGTCAACATTTTGTTGCCGCTTTGCCATTTTTAAGCACTGTTTGCCTATTCCAGCTGCGTTATACTGTGCTCGCGCCAGCCTGCTCTGTGTGTGTGCCTATGTGTGTGTGTCTATGTGTGTGTGTGTGGGCCTATGTTGTGTGTGTGTGTATCATATTAAACTAATCCTAAATGGTTTCTTCACGGCACATTTGCTGGCACTTGTTTGAAGCCAGCGTCCAGCCGACGACCCAAACTTCTCATTCCCCTTCCACTTCCACTTCTTAGGCTGTCCAACCTGTACAGGTAAGCATATTTTCTTTCTCTTGATTTTCTTTAAAGAGAGAAACAAAATTTCCAAGAAATTAAAAATCTATATCTTCATATTTGGCAAAGCAACAAAAGCTAAGCCACCCCAACCTCTTAGGGGTTTCTCTTCTTCCCCGCCTCAAACCAAAGTCGAAATGCGATTAGAGAAAGTACTTGAAGAGATAACAGATATCTTGAGGTTTATTACCTGGAATTCGGCACAGTGCCTTAGCCGTAAAGTCGAAACACAATTCTATTGACAGATTCCAGCAAAGCGCCTAACACACACACACACACACAGAGAGAAAGAGATAAGGAGAAGCAGAGGGGAACACACACGAGCGCACACCTTGTCGCACCGTTCCGCATTTGTTGCATACTTCAAGGCGTGCAAAATCGTGGAAAATCTTTGCATTCATGCGAACTAAAAATACATTCGGAGTAAGCTGAGCAGCTTTATAAATCGGTTTACGCTACTTGCCAGCGCTCGAGTGCAGCCACATTTTCATCATTTATCTGTGCTATTTCTGCATCTATGCGAACCGGTTCGCAAGTGGTTCTCATGACGAGCTTATTGACTACTCAATTGCTGGGGAATTAGCAGGCGGTACTTCACTCATCAATTGTTTCTATATTTAGTAAATAGATGTTTGACTGAGACTTTTAATTGCCATGCGAACCGGTTCAGAAGTGGTTCAGTTGCATATCTAGATTAAATTTAGTGAAAATCAATTGAAAATTTGCAGGTGTTTCTTTTGGCTCGTGATCTTTCTTTTCTTAACTGAGTTTTATCCGCGAACCGGTTCAGACGTGGTTCAATTGCATTCCTTAGATAAACCTTGTGTTAATCAATCGACAGTTTGCAGGGTTGCTTATATATTTGATTTCTCTATTACATACACAACATAAACATAATTTGATTAAATGAACCCCCTGCGAACCGGTTCAGAAACTACATAAATAATTTAAAGTGTACACTCACTTTACTCGACTGTTTGATTTATTGTCTATACAATATAGGTGTCTATATTGTATTGTAAGTGTCATTTAAAAAAGGATAACCTCTGCGAACCGGTTCAAGAGTGATTCTGCCTCGAGAAAAAGCACAATAGTTTACCTCATTAATGTCATTGCCACTCTTACCACATCCATTTGGTATTGTGCTATCCCCATTCCATGTAACTTGTAATTTATATCATGTGCACAATTCCGCTCCTAAAATCCCTAATCAAATTATTCTCCACACACAAAAAGAAAACCTGCAACATGTCAAATGAAAGCTTCTGATAACGTAACCCCAACACGGCTCCCGTCACATTTGTTATGCCAGATACTGATTGGAATCGATAGAAATTAATCTGAATAGCCAATTGCAGGCCATATAGTTGACCAGGCGGCACTAGCTGGCTAGCTAGCAAGCTAAATTAAACGTGTCGAATCGTGTCGTGTCGCGATAAGTGCCACCGAAAACTGTAAAATGCAACACGAAAAACGTGCCTCCGTTTTTTGACTGATTGCCACAAAATTGAATCGGAATCGGAATCGAACTGGGCACAGGTTGATGATGGGGATGCAAGGGGGATGGGGAGGATGGGATACGAGTGAATGCCGCTAATTGAACAACAAATTAAAATCAATCCATTCGCTGTAACATACGCTAATGACGGGCGTCCTATGCCGCCCACTCCTCCCCCACGCGAGCTGGGGTTTGGTTTGTTATTCAACTTTGACAAAATTGCATGTTGCCAACGCAATTGAAAGGCAACCAACGACAATTGCACTGTCATTACGTGCGGGCGAGTGTGTGTGAGTGTGTGTGTGTGTGTGCTGCTCATTTATAAAGTTATTCGTTAATAAATAGTTAACAATCAACGATAAATTGGCAATGGTCAAGTGACCTGCTGCTTGACAGGCAAAACGAAGCGCACAGTGGCACCACCACAGTGGGGAATTATGAGTGCCAGAGATAGCATACGGCATACAAGGCATACACAGCTGACATGGTATATCTGCAGCTACAAATCTAGATGGGATAGACAGCTCACAGTGTAGAGCAACATACAGAAGATACATGACATACAGCAGACACGGTATACATCGGAGCACATTAGCATACAGCATATACAACATACATATAGATTATAGAAGCATACAGAATACAGTATAAACCTATCAACATACAGAGTATACACAACATACAGAGGCTACACAGCATACAGCATACTCCAAACAACATACAGAGCATACGGCACTCAGCATACATGGCATACAAGAATCATAGTATACGGATTGTAGTGCATACAGAGTTAAGAGCGTACAGCATACATAGAACACTTAGCCTACATAACATACACAACAGATACTTATCAAAGCATTTCGAAAACAGCGCATACAAGAGACAAAACATACAAGATAAAGAGAAGAGACAATAGAGCATACACAATAGATATAACATACAACATACAAAGCATACACCGCACAGACTAGGCAACATACTTTGCATTGACTCCATGAGCAAACAGCATACACTGCATACGTAGCATGCATAGCATACACAGCATACAAACAATACCTAGCATACAAAGCATACACAGCATACGATGAATGCACAGCATACAAAGCATACAAAGCAAACAAAACATACAAAGCATACATAGCATACAAAGTGTTCACAGCATTCAAAGCATACAACGTGTTCACAGCATACCTGGCATACATAGCATACACAGCATACAAAGCATACAAAACATACAAAGCATACATAGCATACAAAGTGTTCACAGCATACAAAGCATACAACGTGTTCACAGCATACCTGGCAAACATAGCATACACAGCATACAAAGCATACAAAACATACAAAGCATACACAGCATACAGAGCATACAAAGCATACAGAACATACCTAGCATACATGATATAGACGATACAGCATAGACAGCATACAATGCATACATAGCATACACAGCATACATAGCATACAAATCATAAAAATCATACAAAGCATACACAGCATACACAGCATACAAATCATACATACACAGCATACAAACCATACCTAGCATATATGATATAGACGATACAGCATACATAGCAGATATAACATACAAATGGACATACAGCAGACAGTTTACAGCATACAGCACACACTGTATTACACACTCTAGAAATCCACGTGCAAATTATAGCAACCGCTAGAGTGCGCCACTGTACCACATGTTGTGGATATAGAAAATCGCAGAAAATGATAATAATTACACGTATTATATGTAATGCGGGCTATTTCTACATGCGCCACAGCGAGATATACAAAGTGGGAGAGACAAAGAGAAAACAAGAGGAAAGAGTGAGAGAAAGAGAAAGCGCAAGAGTTGCGCATATTTTGCCCGCTGATTTCCACTTTTAATTTGAAGCCATTGTTCTAAGGCACGCGCATACACACACTCCACACACACACACTCGCAAACACACACACACACACTCCACACACACACGCATATACACTATGAAATAATTTTGAATCGACAGGCATACAAAATGGTCAGTCGATTATTTGAATTGGTGTGCAAAGGCGGCCAATGCGCGAGGGAGGCGAGTGTGGCAAAAGGGGATAACGACGCCCATGTAAATGATGGCCCAATGGTCGAACAATAGCCGCTAGTTAGTTTGCCAGTGCGCTTGACTTTTTCTGCAAATACGTTTTCAGTTTGTATTTTTTTTTATCGTTTCTTTTCAATACCCTGTAACCTTCTGCATGCGTGCAAGTAATTAAAGTGATGAGAATTTGGCAGAAGAAAGAGTAAACTTTATTGGAATAAAACTGGTTTCTTTGCTTGATAACAATAACGATATCTTTTGAAAAATCGATAGTTTTGCGGAAATTCAAGCAAAGTTGGGGGGAAGTAAAACCCTAAGAGGAATGTTAGTACCTTTATTTCTTTATTACTTCTTATTAAATGAATAAAAAATGAAAAAATATTGGTGCGTTCATTAAACTAGAGAGAACAAAAGAAAGTAAGGAAAGGAGGCAACTAAAACAAGTACTTATCAATTGCAATTACAGGGTATCAAACCGTCGTGGCACTCCATCATCCTCATTGATTTTTTGCACAGCTATTTTGCAGTGCACTTTTGTTGGTTGCAGCATTAATTAAAACACAATCATCGGAAATTATGCATGGCGTTGCCTCATCGATACAAAAACATTTATCGAATGTTAAATAACAGGCCTGTCGACTGTCCGACTGCCTGACTTTCCCACACGCCACGCCCACCACGACCTATTTTTCCCCTCTCACCCTGGGCCAACTGCTGCTGCTGCTGCTGCTGGCTCGACTCGCACATTAAGTAGCCGCAGCATATGACAGTTCACTGCGTCGTGCCAGTTGATTAGCTGCACAATGAACCCACAACACGCCCAAAATATAGGCCCACAGAGGCAGGCGAGAAGGGGAGCGGGGTAGTAGGAGGGGTGCGAGGTAGTAGTTGTTACCCGAGGCCAACGTTGAGCGGCTTATGCGAATAACGGCGGCAGCTTCATAAATAACTAATAACCAAATAATTGGGTTGACAACGTCAGCGATGCGACGCTTTATGAATAAGGATTGAGCTATTTGAAGGGGCCAGTGGAGGGGGTGGGGAGGGACAGTTCCAGGTAAAGAGCTGAAAAGGGAGTGTAACCTGAGGTGGAGCTCTAACCTGTACATTAATGATTAGACTTTATTTTGTAAATAACTCAGTTATTTCAATTTAGTTTAACATGAAGTTTTATAGAAGAAAAGATAAAAGTTTAAGCATTCTATGTAGGAAGTCTGGCAGATTTACTCTATATAGGTTAACTACTTTGAAGTATATCTAACTTGCATATAACTCTTACATTATTAAAACCTATATGAGCACATTGCGTACCTTTACATTTAATGTTGTCAAACTGCTCTCGCTACTCGATAAAAATAAAGACCCTTCAGCAAGCAAACAATGAGCATTATAGACAACCTTAACTTCTTCATCCAAACCCCCTTTCAGCCCCTTCTATATTGTCAACAAAATCGGCTTGTTAGCAGAAAAATAAACAAATATCTATGCAATTCTCTTTTATTTTGAGCTCTCTTTGAATTGCATTTTCCATATATCAAACCAATAGCAATATTCATACAATAGAGGAATCATTATATTCAAAAATATAACAAAACATGGCAAAGGTTTAAGCCAATTAAGTTTAAATTCTTCTCGTATTGTTGAACAGCAACCAATTGTGCTGCTTACTTATGAGGGACTCTCAATGCGCTTTCATCTGAGCTGAGACCCAATTAGTTTTCAATTTCAATTCAATTTCGTTTCAACTGGACTTGGCTTCAATATGCAACTGAAGCTTAAATGCAACTGAAAGTTTAAGGATTCTATGTTAAACTATTGCATAAACTTTCGATTTGCATTGCAGTAAAAGCTCTGACTGAAATGTAACTGCAGATGGCGCCAGCGAAGCTTTTGTGCAGGAAAAAGGTTACATTTAATAGGTCACTGCAATTAATAAGGGGATATATCATTTCAAGAGTGCATTTGTTGATTGTTTCTTGGCTGAGGACTTTTAAAGTGTCGCTGAGGTACTAGGGTTAAGTATGGTTTGCAATAAAAATGATTGGGGCCTCAACTTAAGCTTTTTCAACACGTAGAATTAATAAATGTGCTGAAAATCAAATTTAAATTCAAATTAAATTTATGGATTTAAAAAAAAACAGTAAAAGTCTTTATGTTTTTATATTTCTATAATCTTTATTTTATAAATACTTTTAAATCTTTACATACGTTTTCTGGGATGTCTACAGTCTACTTTGACTTATTCACAGCTTCAACCTTTCAGGTTATCAGTGCAAGTGGATAATGTATAAAACAAAACCATAAAGTATAAGAAAGGCAAGTAGTAAGAAAGAAAGTTTAAATCTTAAATTTCAATAAATCGACGGATGAAAGAAAAAAGAAGAAACAATGAAAAAAAGGAAAAACTTCAGCGACTTTCTTCATTGCGGAACATTTATCAGTTTTAATGCAAAGTCCATGGATTTAACGCGTGTGTGGCGCCTCTCTCTGCACTTCTCATGAACGGTGGGGTTCCACCTTCCTCTGCAGATATCATGTGCAATATTAATTACAGTGTATATGGAAATCAAAATATGAAAAGCAAGTTAAGCAGACTGCGACACGTGTAACAAGATTCGAGGGCGTGCGTCAACTGGAGCGCAACGTCAAGGGGGCGTGTGCACCGAAAAGAGGCGTGGCTGCATTGAATGTAACAAATTGTAAAATGTATTAAAATAATTACATTAAATGGCAGCTGATCGCCGCGTGAAACTCATTTGTTTTTATTAACGCATTGTAATTGCATGCGGCATGCAGCATGTGGCATGGGGCACGTAACCCGTGCAATGCTTGTCCGAATGGGGGAAGGAATGCAGCTCATTGCAATGCAAAAATAAAAAAAAAGCAGGCAGCCACAGTTCGATGACCAACAAATGCCAGGCAATTATTTAACCAGAAGGAATTAACCCAATTTTCATGGTTTTCATAATTAATCCAATTTGTCCGCCGTATACACATTTTCACAGACATGCAGGGGGATTGGTTGAGAGAAGGAGGGGAGAGGGGAAGCTGAGCTGAGCTATGCCAGTGGGTGTTGCCTGCTGGAGCGATCATAATTGGATATTTATTGTACACAATGGAGTTCATATTTGTCGCACTTCTCAGTTTACTGCAAGGCATTCACTATAATCCCCACTCGCACACTCACACATACATGCAGGCACCCACACATACATAGGCATCCATGCACAGAATGCTTTGCAATCCCATACTTAACATGCATTGCACGCAACACGCTGCGTATACGTAATTTGCGTTCACGCTTCGCCTTTCAACAAGCACTTGCATTACCAATCGTCACATTAGTTGCCATTCTCAACTGCATTTGCACTTGAATTTCCCAAACTTCCCAACGGAAAAGTACAAGGAAAATCCTTTGGGTCAATTTTCTATGTATCGGAAATTTAATAAAAGTAAATTATGTGGGAAAAATTTGGCAAAGCTTTTGGAAACTTGCGATGTTTTTCGCAATTGGCAATGTTTACAAACAGTAAAGTGAACTGACAGCCAAGCAAACTAACAGTGAAGCAAACTAACAGTTAATTTAAAAAACAGACATGTTAACTAACAGCTGTCTTAGTTCACAGCAACAGTAGCTGATAACTTTAACTGCACTGTAAGCTTGACACAATCAAAGCTTTTTGAAAGGCATCAAAAAAGCTCTGCGTATTTTGTTTCAATATTGAAAACTGCTTGCAGTTGAATAGGAGGCTCTTAAAAGCTCTTAAAAGTCGCCATTTAATGTATAAAACCAGCCAACCTATAAGATATTTTTCCAAATTATTTTAACCAAGCAGTCTAAAATAAGCAATCGATATACGATAAATGAAATGTAATAAACTTTAATTATTTTCAACAATTTGTCTCAGAAACAGTTGTGAAATCAACTCTACGATTTAAAATATTTATTCATTAATATATTTTAAATTTTCGCTAGGGAAAGCATAGAAAAAATATTATAACAAATGTGGAGTTTTTAAATTTGTCATATTTAAATGCCTTATCATTTTTAACATTAATACATAAGTCAATTTTTATTTTAAAGTTGAACTGGAGCTTGTTAAAGTTGGAAAAGGTGTAGCGTTAAATATAACAACAATTTAGAATTTCAAATTTTATAACATTGAAATGCGAATAAATCTAGAATTAGGAAAGAAACTCTTGATGGAATCATAAGGTTCTGGAAAATAATACTTGCAAAAAATAACAATATATTTATTTAAAATCTGTTTATTTTTATTTTATTTTTAATTCACTATTTTTACTTAAAGTCCACTATAAACAGTCGACTGATTACGTTAAAATTTAAAATTAAAAATAAACAAACGAAAATGTATATTTCCAGAAATAAATTTAAATTCAAATTCAGTTCTAAACAAGTTTTAAGTGGCAGAAGTTTAGAAACAACTAGAATCATATTATGCTCATATTGAGCTAACGACTCTTATTCCCCAATTGCTTTTTTTACTAGCAACAAGTCTTATATGATTCCGAATTTACTTCACCATAAGGCTTGAGCCTAGATAACAAAAGCACTTCGGGACATTTTATTTCTCTTAAAAAATTAACAGTGCCTTTTGCGCATGAGTCATAAGTTACATTTCAGTTGGCAGTTATTGTAAAAGAGATACTGTTATAATAAAATTAGCTTTACAAAATTATAATCGAATTTCTTATAATTCACTAAAAATCATACATTTTTACTATGTTCAATATTTTCACCTTGTTCATAATGGAAATGTCAACTTGAACGGTTTTTTTGAAATATCAATCTCTAATAACAATTTAGTCAGGTGTCAAACCCTGCCATAAAAACGTTTATAGCAAAGAGAACTGCTTAAAACACTCTCTTTAGCTTAATTTATTGCTGTTTCTCTTACAACAACTGCGCTCGCGCTCTGAGCACATGTTAATAACATTTAGCAAAGTTTTGGAGACTGTTCGAATGTATGTTAAAGAAGGAGCCGACTAGAATCCAAGCCACGAAGGATGTTAGAGTTCAAATCGGAAACTGATCACGTTACGTTTAAGACTGTAAGTGAGATAAAGTAGGAGGAGAAGATGAAGTAAGCAAAGGTTGAGGGTACGTTAAGAGAGTAGATTGCTTGGCTAGGGAAGGTGGTAATAAGTAAGATAGGATAGAGCTATAAGTGAGTATAAAAATAAAGTTGTTAGGTGGTGAATTTTGTAAGTAATATTATAATAGAGTCATAGAATAAAGGGCAAAATAGTGTTTAGCACAGAGAGCTCAGTTTAGAAAAGAGCCTGAAGACTGAAGTAGAAGGCAGACTAGTTAAGTCATCTACAACAACCGGGTAGCAGCTGTAGTCATCTAGAGCTACCTTTTTTTCTTGGTAGAATGTTTAGCAAGAAAGAGAGAGAGAGAGGAGGGGGTCTAAAAACAAAGACTGAGACTTCCCCGCAATTGGCCCCTTTTTTGTTGCCAGTCTAACGTCTTCACACGAGACGAGCGTTCGTCCATTTCGCAGTCATCACGTCGCACCCCAACCCCGTTAGACAACTTTCTTTCCCACTCGTACCGTACCCTACACACTCTGTCCATTGGCTAGCAATGGCCTACCCCCTACCCGTTTTTCCCTGCCCGTACTCGGCACATTTTCGCCTTTTAATTTCGCACTTGGGTCATTTTGTTGTTTGGTGTGGATTATAAGACCACTTCATATTCATGCAACTAACAACCGGGGCCGGCACACAAAAAGCCGACCCATAACCCAACATCCTTGCTCCCCTCTCTCTCCGTCCTTCCTCTCTGTCTTTGTCGCTGCCCGCACGGCACCAAGTTAGTCTTTTGCTACTAGAACAGGCCGGGCAGGCCGAGGCACAAAAACCAGCCGCCTTTGTATTTAGCCACAAAAAGGAGCAACAAAAAGAATAAAAGAGAAAGCAGCAACAAAAAAAAATATGTATATATAGTATATTTATATATAAATGTGTGTGTGTGTGTGTGCTGTGTGTTGTGGCGGCTGAAAGCGACGACGCCAAGTGCAAGTTGAGCAAAACGAAAGGCAAAAGGTTTTCCAGGCAAGGGCAAAAACTGTGGACCACAGACGGGACTCCCTGCTAGCCGCCACCCAAACCACTTCCCCCTGCCCTTGCCCACTCCGCTTGCATGTCTGCCATTTGTCCTGTTGCCTGGACAAAAATATCCTAGCATAAAGCAACGTATAAGTAGATATGTTTATGGGCAGCACAGGAAGACAACAACAACAAGGGCGACAATGGCTACAAAGAGCAAGAGAAGTAACAACTTAATTTCTGCTGGCCGAGTTGACCTCTTGACGAGTCTGTGAATGTGCGGTAGATGGGGAATACCCGCAGCCCGCAGCACTACAAGGGAATTGAGTTCATCAATCAGCTGATTGATCGCACGGCAAGCTGAGTGGGGGCGTGGTTAGCTCTGTGAGGATCTCACTTCTAATTGAGTCTTTGCTTTTTGGGGTAATTCAGTTTATCGATCAATTCTACATTTTATTCAGAGAAGAAGTAGATCTTGACTAAGGAGTGTGATGTTGCCTCTCCTATATTTCCGAACCTAGACCTAATCAACTTTAAAATGCTAGAAGTTCTTTATTTACTAACTCTTCTTCCCATGCTTCATGAGGTTTCCCTTTCTTTCGTACCTCTCAATTATCTCTTCAACTAAATTGTACTTACTTTTCTGAAATTATTACTCATAAACCTAACACTAAAAGATCTCTCTTACCTTCTGGCCTTTTCCACAATTGTCAATCTTGAACTACATGTTGCAGCTCCTTTATTGCCTATCCTACATAAGCAACCTAACTCCTAAACAGTTAAAACATCTTAACTTCTTTAGGGTTTTTCTTATTTTGCTGTCTTTTAATTATAATTTCCCATGAAAAGTATATTTTTGACACCCCTTCGCACTCATAAACCCAACATTCTACGATCTCTCTGTTCACTGCTACATTCCACAATTGTCAATATCGTTCTGCCCCGCATCGGGCATCAGCTGCTCAGTACTTTCAACTCTCATTTCGTTTTCCCCCCAAGTAAGTCACTTGTAAGCTCCATAATGTACAGTTCTAACTGTTTTGGGGTAGCGTCTCCGAGCCAGTTCCTTTCCCATTTGCCAAGTCAGGACAGACGAGACAATGACAACAGTTTTGTTGGCTCCTTTTTTATTTCGGCCATTTTGTAGGCCAGCTTCTTTTCCGCCCGTTTCCGTTTCTCATTACGCCATTCTTTGGCCTGTTATTGTCGTTGTTGTTGTTGACGTTTGTTTTTCTGTCTTTTTGTTGTTTCCTTTTACTTGGCTCTTTGGCCTCTTTGAGTCTCAACGTGGTGGATACTATCAGTTGAGTGGCGGCCAACATGTTGACTCTCAACTGTTGAGTCTCAGCATGTTGAGTCTCAACATGATGACACTCAACGTTAAACATTTTGCATCAAACATGTTGTATCAAACATGTTGCATTAAACAAACTGACTCTCAACTGTTGTCCTTCAGCATATTGTGTCTCAGCATGTTGACACTCACCATGTTGACTCTCAACTGTTGACTCTCAACATGTTGACTCTCAACTGTTAACTCTCAACATGTTGACACTTAACGTTGAACATGTTGTATCGAACATGTTGGTTGGAACATTTTTCATCAAACATGTTGCATCGAACAAGTTGATACTCAACTGTTGACCTTCAATATGTTGACTCTCAACTGTTGACTCTCAACATGTTGACTCTCAGCTGTTGACTCTCAACATGTTGTGTCTTAACTGTTGACTCTCAACAAATTGACTCTCATCGAACATGTTGCATCAAACATGTTGCATCAAACAAGTTGCATCGAACAACATGTGTCTCAACATGTGCAGTGCCCTTTTTTAGGATTTTGTTTCACTTCTCCATCCGCTCACTTCCTCTTTCTCGCTTAACATCCGCGTTTGTTGTTTGCTTTTCTCATATTTTCCTCTTCTTTTTGGCTGTGTGTTTTCTTATTTTTTTTGATAATTTGTTGACCGTCACATTTTCCGCACATTTCGCTGGGGCTAGAGCTAGAAGCAGGTCCTGGGAAACGTCTACATTTCTTCGCGGACTTTATGACCGGCACCGCATCATCTTCATTCCACACTGCACTTCATTTCATTTACGGCCACGTCTTCCCGCCTTCACCTTCCTTGACCGCGCTGTACTCCCCTTTTCGCACACATTACATGCATTATTTATTGCGTAGGCGCGCTTTCTCTCATCCCTTTCTCACTCCCTCTAACTCGAACTCGAACTTGTAGTGTCTCTCTGTTGCGCTACACTTATTGCGTGAGTACAACTCCTTGCTAGAAGCTAAATAACTAAAAAGCGAAGGTCCTAACATGGTACTTATTCTTCATGTTCGTTCAGGATTTTTCCTTTTTCTAACTGACATAACAGATCTGAAGTTCTTCGATACTAACTTAAAAATACAGCAAACTCCCCCAAGTGGGATACCTAGTGAAGAAAGTGAATTTCCTAACAAGGTCCTAAGTTTTCTTGTTTCTATTTCAAAACTGACATACTTGATTTTAAGTTTATTTGCAAGTGATACTTCATTAGAAGGCAATATCGTAAACAAAACTGCAATGCCTCCCAAGTTGAAAACTAAGTGAAGAAAGCAAAGTTAGTAAGACCCTAAATCTTCTTGTCCGTTTACATAAATTCCACTGACAAATCAAAAAATAATCAAAGTGGTATGTATTAAAGACATTGATATCCCTCAACTTATGATTATCGCAACCTTTTAAATATTAGTCCAGCTACACATAATTTAAATGCCGCAAACTGAAGTGCTTCCTCTTGTCCTACTGTAATTGTTAACATAATCTCTCTCTCTTTTTACCTCTGGCTCTCTATTCTCTTTTCTTCTTTCATGCCACTTACCTCAGTGTGGTGTAGTGTATTCAAGTGTCGTTCTCATTTGATGGCTCATTTTGCTTGTTTTGTTTTAATTAAAACTGTTGACCGCCAGTGCCAACCGGCAACCCAGCACTACCATCCTTACACCCATTCTTTCCTTTTAGCCACACTCACACACGCACACACACACACACCATGAAAAGGTCCTGGTTGAGAGTCCTGGTCCATCATCTATGCCATTTCGTCTTTTACTTTTGCGCTCGGAGTTTTTAGGAGTTGCTCAACCTTTTTGCCGGCGCATGTCTGTGCATTAATGTGGCTTATAATCAAGCGACCCGCTCAGCTGGCCCTGCCCAGCACTACCCTGCATGCCTTCCGTACCCTTTCCACCTTCTCCACTCACACCACTCTCAGCCCGACGTCGCGTCGCAAAAAAGTTACCCAGTTGGGTAGCCACATCAAAGGCAAGGCAAGGCCATAGTTCACTCTCGTCTACACTCTACTTTCCTCTAGCTTCGTGCTTTGCCCGCTTCTCTCCCCTCTTCGCCAACAGTTACCCTCCATCGATTGTGGTAGAATTTTTGTTTATGTTGCTTCCATTTCATTTCGCTGAATGAGCTCAACAGCTTTTATCACACGCTTAGCGCTGCGGTTGTCCTTTATTGCAAATATCCTGGATCCATTATCACAGTACCCATTGATACTACCCCACCTACCCATCTCCCAACGCCACCACACACAGTTGGTGTATCGACAACAACTTGTGGACTTCGGTTTTGTTTTCGTTTATTTATCGATGCGACTGTCAAAAGTTCAAAAGAACTTTCAAATCATCAGCAAATCAGTCAAGTGTCGTTTTCGACTGGTTTTATTATCTTTGAATAATGATTGTCGGTTGACTGGCTTGACGCATGAAATGAAGGGTTTATGACTAATTAAGCTCGTAGTAAAGCTTTAAGCTGATTAAGAATTTACTTATTGAATTACTTACTTACCTACTTAAATGAAGTTGAAGTTTGTAGAGTATGTGGTTGGTTTGTAAAGCTGCAATGAGCTTTCAAAGCACCTCAATCTTAACAGACTTATCCTACTTAGGCTTCCTGCTGAAAGCTTTTACTCCTCTCAAAGTAAAGCTTCTTTAGTTTAAGCCTTTATCATTTCATTAAGGTAAAGTTGCTTTAATCACATAAATCTTTCCTGGCACAACGCGTTACTTTCGAGTACTTTGTAAGCTCTTGTAATTTATGATTCGCCCCAGCTTTACTCTTTCAGGTGCTTTGCCAATCCGCTTTGATGAATGTGCTTTTATTAGTTTCACTTTTACCTAGATCAGAGCACACAATCCTCTAATTTTACAACCGACTTCAGACTTGCCACAAAATTTCTGGATTGGGTTACGCGCGCTTGCTGAGAAATTAACGACATTGTGCGCTTTCATTTGTTTTCTAATTTAAATTTATGTTTATGAGTTATGGCCTGAACCTGAGCATAGGCTCTGCCCACTTACACTTCCCCCCCGTTACATCAGAGGGAGGGGGAAAGGGAGTCCAGGCCCGGCTATGCTGCACTTGTACAAATTATAATTATGAATTTCGGTTGCGCTCTTTGAGGTTAGCTATTAATTTTTAAGCGCAAAACGCCGCAAATTCATTACAAAGTCTGAGATTAGTTTCCTGCCCCGAGAATAATTGCCCCAACTTTGGCTCTTCGAATGCATGGGAAGGCCAATTAGTTTTTTGAAATATGCGCCAAGCGCGGATAATTTGATAAGGCAACAGCCTTGAGAAATGCTAGATAGATAGATTAATAGGTGTGGCACAGAGGATTGATTAAGGTAGATGGGCAAATAAATGCAAAGCAAAGAAAGGGAAGAAAAGTGAAGAAGTTGTAGACGAGTATTGTGTATAGAATCTTCTCACTTCTTAGTTATTAAATATAACTATAAAAGTTACTTAAAGACTATTTATATTTACTACAACACATAAACTTAACCTAATACAACAACATATTTATATTTACTACAGAAATAAATCCTTAGCATATTTCCCAAGACATTCTAAGCCCAAAAAAGGGAAGGAAGGAAATACAATCAGTGTGGATTCAGTACATCACAGGGCTAATCAAATTATGATATGCACAAAATGCTGTCAATATTTTGATGGTCTTGAATTCGAGGAAGAGAACCTCCACTACCCTCTCTCTCTCTCTCTTTCCTTCATCCCGCTCTCGGCTGCTTTAGCTGATTATATTCTTTCTTTTTTTTTTGTGCTGAGCAAAGGAATTTCTCGGCTGGCTCTCGAGTCCTTCTGGCCGCAACGCAACCGTCTGCCTGTAACCATCATGTAGCAGGAATCCTGGGCAGGTCAGACCAGGCCAGGCCAAGCCGCATCAGTCCGGTCCAAGCCGAGCCGAGCTGGGTCCCCACTGAAGAGCACTAAAACGAGCAACATCACAAGGAACAAGTGTCCTTTGCGGAGCTCTGGCAAACTATGCAGAGAGACAACAACAAAACTCATGTGCTTCAGCTCCGCCAGGACCTGTTCGGCTACAGCTTCAGCTTGCCTCCCGTTGCTGTAGTTGTTGTTGCTGCTGTTGTTGTTGTAACAGCAAAAGGAGGAAAAAAATTTCATTTATTATTAAAATCACTTTCGTTGCAATGAGGATTCCAAATGTCCTATCGTTTCGTTTCTTTTTATTGGTATGCGTGTGTATTGCGCTGCGTCTCTCGCCACACCTCTCTCCCTCTCCATCTCTCTCTCTCATTCTCTCGCTGCTGGAATTGTCTTCAACTAGCGTAGACTCTGCGCCGGCTTGCCCGTTTTCCCTTTATTCCTTTCAGCATTTGCTTCATGTTTTGCTCGTCATCGGTTGTTGTTGTTGTTGTTGTTGTCCTGCTTCTCCTTGTTGCTGTTTCCCTTTTTGTAGTTGTTGTTTCTGGATTAACAAGTGTCATATGTGGTTGTGCGGCCTTCCCGCCTGTCCTGTCCTGTCCTATCCTGTCCTGGCCCGCCTCCATCTTCGTCTTCATCCGCTTTGCGGTAATGGCAACAACTCTCGACGCTTTGCGCTCCACTGCCTCTGCTCTGTGTCCTTTTCAGCCTCTCCCCTCCTCTCCTCTCTGCTCGTCTCTCCCCCACTCTTGAAGTTGTCTACCTGCAGCATATTCTACACATTTAAGTCAAGTGTGCTTTGGAGATTTTGTAGCCGCTTTAAAAAAACAACCGTATACCTGGGCATATCCTTCACGGGCCACGCGGCGAATGCGTGTTGCCCTTTCACCTGCCCCCACCTCCCTGCTCGATACTTTCGTTCTTACTTTCTTTTTTTTTGGGGGGAGGGGGCTGCGCAAATGTCAACGAAAGTGCAAATAAAATCTAATGTGGAAATCATTGCAAGAGCTTCCCTTGCCCATGCAGAGCACTCTCTCTTTATGTGTGTGTGTGTGTGTGAGGGTGTGGATGGGGGGTACAGGTAAGTGTGTGTAAGGGTGGCTGGTTGTGCGTGTGTGCTTAATGTCCTTGTCATTTGGTTAGTCGCACCCGCGTGAATTTGTTTTCATATCAAACATTGCATTTTATTGGTACCTCGCCATTTTTGGCCAACGCATCTGCCCCGCCTCCTCCAACGCCTACAGCAACCTTCCTTCCTGCTTCAATCAGCATTTGTACAGCGAAAGATTTCTGCTTAAATTGCTGGAAAATTTTTTCATGTTAAGTATCTTTCGAAAATAGAATTCAATTTTTTTTTTTTTTTTTTTTTTTTTTAACAAATTAAATTTAAAAATTTAAATTCTAAACCTAATATAAACATAACGAGTGCTAGCTACTTAGGCCTTCGAAAAAAAAAAAAAAAAAATTATTGCTTTTAAGACTTGATCTTCAGATTTTTCAGCAGTTAATTATATTATATAAATCTTTCCGTTTAGGTTTCGATCTTCAGATTGTTACAGCACTAAATGATATCATATTAATCGTGCCATATCTGCTCTCAGTTATTTTATTATCTCATTCCGGTTTAGGGTTTTAATTTGAGTATTTTTTCAAGTTCAGCCTGTGGAAGATGAAGCAAACGCTTTATAGCCGTGTTTATTGCCAGATTTGCAAAGAAAAAGAAATCGCAGATGCCGCAAAGCTGTTGCCTTATTGAGTTTAGACTCAACCGGGAACGGAACTTGAAGCGGGTTCGAGTCGGGGTCGCTGCTCTGCCGGATCTGACTGCTGGGCAATTGGCTGCACTTGCGTCGCGTTACGACTGAATATTGAATATGAAGTCGTCTCTCTCCCCACGTTTATAAATATTTGATGCGCCGCTGCCTCGCACATCTCTCTCTCTCTCTCTCTCTGTGTGTGTTTGTGTAATTGCGCACTATGCTCGCATGCTGTGGCCACATACATATCCATATCCATTGCCAGACAGAGGCGATGGAGGGGTAGACGTTCAGATTTAATAAAGCGCTTCGAAAAGAATCGCCTAAATTCAGAAATTCATTGGTTACGTTTCGCTCTTGGCCTCGCTGATTATCCAAGCGGTACAGCGATGAGAAGGGGAGAGAAGGGGAGTCCCATGCCCCCTTTTCTCCTTCCATGTTTTATTCAGTGGAGCCGCTTCGGTTATTGTATATCGCGTGGCGTTGCCGCAAATAGTTTCATTTTGTAGTCATTGTATTTTCCCCGACTCAGCACCGAAATTGGCATAAATATTTGAGCACCTTTCTAGCTCCAACTGCGGGTCCTGCTTTGCCTTCCTTCCTCCTTCTGCTTTCCTGCTTCTCCTTTCTTGCAGTGCACAGCATATTCCATTGCACAGATATTTTTGTTTCATTCTCCCCCAGCTCAGCTTTCTCTGCTGGTGCAAAACGAATGAATACCAATCAATGGCAGCGAATCCACTTGCATTGATTCATTTTTATTTATTTAATTAATAGCTAACCCCTTGAAGAAAAAGCTGCAACTTTTGGCTTACTAACAACTGTGAATGCACTAGGGGGAAAACTTACACTTTTAAGTTGCATCAGGGGATTATAATTGAGTTGCGGGTGTTAGCACAGCAAGGGGAATTGTGGGGAGAACAAAGTAGCTATGAAGAGTTCTTAGATATACGAATATATACGACTGTTTGATGTATTCAGAAAGTATGCAAGTTAACAAATCAGGCTGATAATGAAACTATATAAAGTTAGTAGTAAATATACAGATAAATATAAATATAACAGATAAGTTAGTTGTATTGTTCAGCCAAGTAATTGTAATTCCAATCAACCTCTTCAACTTCAGTTCATGAACTTAATTCTAGATTGAATTTCACAACGATTTAGCGCAACTTAAAGCAACTGGCAGCTTGTCTTCCAATGTGCTCGATTACCTGCAGCTAAAACGTGTCTAATTAACAAACGGAATTATAATAAGCTTTTCAACTTCAGGAGCACATATTGTTGATGGTGAATTGAAACTAAATACTCGCAGATCGAATCGAATGTCGACACTGTGTGTGCGACAAAGTTAACAGTTTATTATGAGTGCTTAAACAGCAATTGTGCAATGTGGCAGGCAGGCAGGCAGGGAGAGGAGCGCGGAGGGGGCATGGCTGAAAGAGCGTCATGTGGATGGGAATGTTAAGCCGAAATGTAAGCAAAAATCATTATGGCTTTGTTGCAATTACAAACGCAAAGCTGCCGCTTGGTGGCCTTGGCAACGACAGGGGGCAAGTGGGGGCGGGTGTAAGTGTATCTGCAACAGTATTTACCGTTACAATTACAGATACACACACACACATATACAACAGCTGTAGAACTCTGTGTCCGCATCTGCATATGTAAA
This sequence comes from Zaprionus africanus, assembly GCA_018151435.1. Lineage (NCBI taxonomy): Eukaryota > Metazoa > Arthropoda > Insecta > Diptera > Drosophilidae > Zaprionus > Zaprionus africanus. The sequence goes on from JAECXB010000076.1 coordinate 752,686, forward strand.
TGCAATCAAATTTGCAACGGTCATTTGGCCAGCAAAGCGTCTGTCCGACTGTCTGTCCCATCCGTCCGGACAATCTAACGGCTATCATGTGGCACATGGACGGGGCATTTATGTATTCATAAAGCCGCTTCCACTACCACCATGCCACTCCCCCTCTGCAGCGGACAGTGCAACTGCAGCTGAATGATGTTTACCTCATAAATAAATAATTGTTAAGCACAAATATATACACACACACATTTGCGTGTGTGTGTGTGTGTGTGAATGAGGGGCGGGGCAGGCGTGGCTCGCCCGCACAGTCAGACAGACAAATTACCCAACTGCAGCAGCATCAGCAGTCAAAAAGTAGCCAAAAATTCTTTGGCCAACCCACAAAAGCCGCCCTCAGTCGACCAAAGCTGCCGTAGGTGGAAAGACAAATGAACGTGGTGCTAATTTACGATAAACCGACGTCCGAATGCTCTTACTATACATACTGCGATAGTCCTATGTTATCGATAGTCGATAAAATTTAACAGAATTAAGTGAAAACTTTTCGGTTCAGGTTGTTTTGCAGCTGTGGCAAGAGTTTTTAAGGGTAGCATGCTGTTTTCGATAGTTATCGATATTAAATAGACAACAAGTTAATCGATTAATTGACAGAAATCTGTAAAAACATTATTATTAAATCATTTTTAGTCTTGTTGACTTTTCGTTAACATATCGATATTTTCATCTACAAGAATAGACATTTGTATAAACATTTCATTCAGCTCATCTCACTTAGAAACCCTTAAATGGACTTCACACTAAAATTTAGCGAATTTTGATTGATTTCTCCAATTGTGCGAATAATTTATATATCGATAAAAAACATACTTATCATTACAAACTGCCTGCCGTAGCGCATGCACACTTTACAAAAAAATACCCTTTAAAAATATATGTAGACCCTGCCAAAAATAAACAATTTAAAAGAAAAGTGCACTTTTTTAACAAATGAAAATCTACTTATTCACTGTCTGTCTGACTGTCTGGCTGTGTGTGTGTGTAAACTGGTGTATGTGTGCGAGTGTGTGTGTGTGTGGTTAACATTTGTATACGCAGCTTATGAGAGGATTATGCGGCGGCCTATGAAAAGGTTGTGCAACTTTCACCGTCTGCATGAGTTGAAGCGAGATGAGGTCATTGCATACTTTTGGGCGCAACAGCGGACTCCTAATTGACAGCAGCAACCTGCCAATACAAAGCAGATAGAGCAAGGGAAGAGAAGAGGGGACAGAGAAAGAGAGAGAGAGCAAAAGTAGCAGCAGGCCAAAAGTTACACTCGCATGGACAGCAGAAAAGACTCAACCAGACGAGAGTTGTCAGCTAGTATATCATTTTTTGTAGTGTTGGGCAACCGCAGCAGGCAGCAGGCAGGAGGAGGGGAAGCAGTGCTCAAAAGCGTACCGAAGAGCTGTTGAGGACCGCCCGCACCTGAATTAAATATCTTACGGTACTTATTTCCTCTGCCGAATGCGACGACGAGACATTCCATATGCAGCTGCAGCACACACTCACATACCTCTCTCTCTTTCTCTCTCTCTCTCCCTTCCTCTTGCTCTCACAACACTTGTGCTAAACCAATTTGTCTGGCAGCTTGCGGTGTATGCGCACTTTAGGTGTGCCAGTGTGTGAGTGTGTGAGTGTGTGAGTGTGAGTGTGTGAGTGTGAGTGTGTGAGTGTGTGTGTGGTAGTGTGTGTCTCTATTTGATAGTAAATATTCGTGTAAATATTGTTGTTTACCCGGTGCAATCGTATAGTTTGCCCCGATTTATCGATGCTTGCGATAGTTTTAGCAGTTGACTAAGTTGTGCACTGCGACTAATCACATTAGTAGTAACTAGTTGTAGGCTTAATTCAAGCTCGGCCTAGATAACCTCATTAGTTACAGGGTATTCCATGTGCTGGAGAACTTTTCGAGCAGCCCACCTGGGGCCAAACTGAGGCCACATACGTGTATTACAACTGAGCTAAGTTTCTCGACTGCTGCGTCTTTTTACTTGTTTATTTGGCGGTGTGTGTGTGCGTGTGTGTGTGTGCTGGGTATGACCGACTGCACGAGAAGTTTGTTACAGTTTGAAAGTATTATAATCAATTATAATAATAATATTATAATTGAAACTCTTGCAATACACTGTTAAAGGCTTTATACAAATTTGCAATACATTTAACAGTTTTGCTTTGTCTTTCATATTCGTTAACGTTGCAACTGATAGGGAAAGTCTTTAGACAGCTCATTTAATACTTTTGTTAATTATCAGATAAACAAATATGACAAATGTATTAAACAAACTTCAGTAATTTACTTATCCCAACGAGTTTTGAGTGCACTTTGCATCTCATTCGTAAATGTTTGTGCAGCCTAAAGTATTTTTCGTTTACTCTTGGCGCTTTCTTTATAATCTGATTAACACATTCATCTTCTTTGATATCTCTATCTCGTTCTTAATTCAGTAAATATTCTGTTATTTTAACTTCTGTTTTTGACAACTCTTTCGTAAATGTTTTAGCGGCCTAAAGTATTTTCCGTTCAATTTTCGCGCTTTCTTCATTTTATGCTTATCACGTTCTTCGCACAGCTCTTCTTTTATATCTCTATCTCGTTCTTAATGCAGTTAATATTCTGTTAGTTTAACTTCTCTTTTTGACAACTCTTTCGTAAATGTTTTAGCAGCCTTAAGTATTCTCCGTTTGTATTCGACTCCACTCCGTCTTTGCTTCAGTCTCCGCTTTTCCTTTTCTTCCTACCGCTCTTTCTCGTTCTTACTTACTGACCTTTTCTCATTTGGTCTCTTCATTCCTTTTTCTTTTCACCTTTTCACATCTCTTCTCCTCTTCACACCTGCTTTGTAAACGTTTCGCACACAGAAACTGTCTTGACTGAGGTATTTCCCATTTTTGAATCATTTTTACAGGGTATAAAAACTTGCGCCTCGGGCAAGCTGTTGTTATTCTTGTCTTCTTCTTGACTTACATGTTGTTGTTGTTGTTGTGCTTGTTGTGTTTGCTGTACAAGGAAAGTCGGCGACGGCATTTTCTTCGTCTCGTGGGCTCATAAGAAATTCATAAGTATTTCCGCTTCTCTGATTTTTGATTCGGTAATTAAAATGCAACTGAGATTGCGCTACACGAGTGTGTGTGCGTGCGTGTGTGTGTGTGTGTGTGTGTATGAGTGTGTGTGTGGCACATTTGTGCAGAGCATAGAAGAAGCATTTTTCATTTGCTATGCTTATATTTGTTATTGTTGTTGTTTGTGTTTCCCGGTTCTGTTGATTTACTTCGCATCGAAAGTTCGGGGCTACAAAGGGAACTCTCTGTTATGCCAGGTGTTCAATCGCTCTCTGCCGCACCTGGGAAAACTGACTGACGTCGCAAGACGTCGCGTCGTTCTGAAGGAGAGAGAGAGAGAGAGAGAGAGAGAGAGAGGGGGGGGCAACTGTTGGGGCAAAGTCCTCTGTCTCGTGATTGCTTTAGCGCATTGTAGACCAGCTTTGATTACTCGAATGGTTTCTAAGCACCTGGCCAAATGCCCCGGCACGGAAATGCAACAGTCGCAAAACGCATTATCTGCTTCAACTGCCAAGTGGACAAGAAGTGGACGCGGGGTGGAGTGAGCGCGAGAGGAGCGGAGAGGAGTACAGAAGGGGCAAATGAAAAAATACAGAGCGTAGAGCGAGAGGAAAGCGAAAAAAACAAGTAGCAGCTAAGAAGACTCCAGTCGAGGGTACTCGATGGTGGCAGTAAGCAAGAATAGAAGACTATAAGATATCCTAGAAAAACGCCAAGACAAATAACTGCTTTATATAATCTCCAATTCCAATGAAATTAAGTAATTAAACTAACTATGCTTCAAAGTGCACAATCTAATCAGATGCACAAGAATCGAAAGAAGAATCCGTAAAATTTGAATGATTTTTAACTTACCAGATCTGTTTCTTGATTTTCAACAGAGTTAAAAGATATAAGCAGATCTCGAAAGCTTCTAAAGCTCACTTGATTTTGCAGTTAGTCACATAACAAATTTCCCAGCCATAGCTCAAATAGTTTCCGAGCTCCAAGCGACCCGTGTCGCAGCATTTGGATCTACAGGTACTAAGAACATTCTGCAATTTCATTTACAAAAGTTTATCTACAAGTGCGCGATTGCCTTGGCTTGGCGAATGGAGAGGGAGGGGGGATGGGGAAAGCAGAACAGAGGGCTGGGGGTGAAAGGGAGCAACTCAGGCAGCCGGAATCAGGAAGCAGAACGCGGCTCAGGCCTCAGAAAAACTAATGGCATCAAAGAAGAAAATCAAATATTGCTCGAGTGCCACTGGCAGCAACCGACAGCAACAGCAACAACAACAACAGTAACAACAACAAACGACAGCAACCGACAACAACAACAACAAGAGGGAGAAGAACATTCAGCGGTTGCCGTGTAAGAAAACATGCAGATGGTCCGTCAAAAGTTTTGGCTGTAACTCGCGAATGATAAACCGCGCAGTCGGGCAAACCTAGAGAGCACTAAGGGGGGAGGGGGTGTAAAGTCGAGGCAGCGGAGGCTGGGGGGAGATGTCTTTCAAAGCGAACGAGTTTATATGATTTTGATGAATTTCCGTGGCAACGACGCCAAAATGAAAATGAAAATGCGCACAGAGCGAGAGCGAGCGAGAGAGAGAGAGAGAGCACCGCAAAGAGAGTGACAGGAAGGGGAGGAAGGAAGAGGGAGACAGCGAAGGGATCTGCTCCATAAGTAGCAGTTAGGATTTTGCTCTCGACATCCGCGGTCGAGGGACAACTCCGACTACCTGCTTTGAGTTTAATATTAGAAATTGCAACGACGGACGATAAAAATCATTGCTGCTCCTTCAAGTGCGGGCGGAAGGGAGAGCAAGAGCGCTGGGGTTGGGGGAGCGCTGAGAGAGAGAGAGGGGGGGGGGGCAGTAGTGTAGTAGTGCCGCCCTGGCACTGCAAAGTAATTTCCTGCAATTTAAACTTAAGACAAATAAGGAAGCGTCTTTGATTTCCGTGTGAAATGATGTGCGCGCCTCGCGATTACAACAACAAGCTAAGAAGGGAAGAAGGAAGAGGAGAGGAGTGGGAAAGGGGAAGTAGGGGAGTAACTGGCGTAGCTGGTGGACAGCTCTGGAACTCTAGCGCCCTCTTGGGCGCAGCTAAGCGAGAGAAAAGAAAATTTAATGAAGATTTAAGTTGATTTGATTTATTACCTGACCCGCGGCACAACCCCTTCTTCCCTTCCACCCACCCTCCACCACGGATCAACTTATTGGAGCATCATTTTGAGTGCAAGCCTCTTGACAATACACTGCACTTCACAACACTACAATGCTCTGGCATGGCCACCTCGAGTGCCAATACGAATTCAACTTCAAGTGAAGTTTGCTACAGCAAGTCACTGATAATATAAGTACTGATGATATTAATGTATATGGAATGTATAAAGACAGATGCCTGAACACCTTATGAAACTTGGTTAGAAATTTAGAAGACTTTGCCACTAATCAGAGTTTGTAAGTTCTTTATTTTAATAAGATAACTACTTATTTATTAAATTATAAGTAGTCTTGAAGAAGAAGCAACTATAGATGCCCATTAGGTTATGGAAGAATTTGTAATCTGATCCCTAATGAAATAAACAAATAATAAAAAAAAAAAAAAAAAAAATTAACTATATGGAAGGCCTGTTTCACCCACTTCCTTAAAGTAAAGCTGTAAATCATCGATATTTCAGTTGGTGTCAGTATAAAGTATCGATACTACCGATACTAATAATTGGTTGACATTTGTTACCAATACAGCGCACTATGGGGAATTTGACCAGTTTTTTTTACAAAAATGTGTTTTTCACAAGTATGCAAATTCGCAGTATTTTAGTGTTAATACATTGGAAATACATCAAACTGTTATGTTACAACCTGAAAATGTTAACTTAACAGTCCAATGTTAAAATATCAGCTGTTAAAGTCAGCGTTTGCAAGCTAACAGAACTTGCGCTCATTGCGCTCGATTTTGAAGTGCAACTTTAAATTCTTATTTTTTCAAAACACCAATGTTAAACGTTCAAAACTGAGAGGGATATTTATTTTTAGGGCTTTAACTATGCGTTGTTATAAACATTTTGACTATTTAGTGCGCGTTTATCTAAAAAATTGTACATTTTGTGAGTAGTAATTAAGTGTAGTTTAAGAATACAAAATTCAGATCATCTAGTCTCTAACTGCGCTTTTTGCGGTTTTTTGAGAAAAGTCATTTTTCAGGAAGCAACATCTCGATAAAAATGCGTAATTGTGGAGCAAGCAATGCATTGCAATGGTTTGCTTGTGAGAAAGAAAATCTATTATTCACTTTAATTAGTGAGATATCAAAATGAAACTTAGCATACATACTTTTTATTATTTATAACTTACAAATAAGTTGGAACGAGGCTGATCGGGCCGATATATCGTATAGCTGCCATACAATCTATCGGCCGATTTTTGTTATATTTCAAGATATGGCTTTCAAACTTATACCATATTCCTTTCTAGTAATCTTGAATATAATCTCAAAATTTCATCAAAATCGGACTACTATAAAGTGTAGCTGCCATACAATTTTTTTGTCACATGACGGGTTATGGTTTAAATAGGAAAGGATGGGGCCACGCCCCCTTTTCTTAAATATGTCTAAAGACTTACAGAACAATATAAAAAACTCCATTTAAAAATTTTACTTAGATCAAGAGTTATTAATTATTGTAAAAAAAACAGGCCAAATTCCCCATAGTGCAGCGGCCGCCACGACTAATAGAAGCAAACAAAATTAACAGCAATGCACTTAAAAAAAACTTGCGACTTTCACATAATTTTAGCACCTCAAAATATAGTCTACATCGATTTTGCAGCACCCTGTGTAGAATTTTTTAAAAAGTCACATGAAAAGTAAAAGAATCGAATTCTCACAAGAACTTTAAATTTAACAAAAGTGTTGCCTACTTTTAAGAGCTGCCAGAAAAGTCTAAAAATTAAAGGGTAATGCAACTATTTAAAGCGCAGAATTAATTTTACAGTATTGGAAAACTTATCAAAAATGTATTTCAGTGCATCACAGAATTATGCTTTTTTTTGAAGGCAAAAATATAAGAAGGAAATAAAAATTGTTCATATACATAAACCTTTTCTGAAATCAGTGCAAACTATTCGAATTTAAGTAGCTACCCTTCTAAGAGTGGCCATAATCTCTTTCACTCTTGCTCTCTCTCTCCCCGTCCCATTTTGGACTGTCGTTAAACTTCACCAGTTAGGGGGTTCTTTGTTCAACTTGGTTAAATGCTTGTTATCTGCCGCTTTCGGAATACGTCGCCATTTAGCGGACGCGCATGACATCGCCAGTTTTGAAGTGGCTTTTTCGCGATTTTTTATAGCTGCTGTACGGGCAGGGGGAGTGGTGGGGGAAAGGGGTGTTCTGTAGTTGGGCACATTCATTCCAATCAGACACTGGACACCGATATAGCGTTTGTAGGCTCTCTGCCCAGCCAGGCTAGGCTAGGCTGACAGTGCCAAAAATTTCATGTATCGCATCTTTTTCTCCACATTTTCTATTTCTCTTTCGCACTCGCTGCTTTCTTGCTTCCTCTCCTTTTTTTTGTCGATTTGTTGTTTTGTCACATTTCGGAAATGTTTGCGCCCAGAGCGGAGCAGCTCCTCCTCTTGCAGCTGCTCCACCTGCACCCGAAATGAAATGCCTGAGGGCAGTAAATTTAAGCGACAGCCGGAGAAAGGGCAGTGCGACGGGGGGGCAGGGCAGGGGGGGAGGCAGTTGCAGCACGTGGCGTGGCGTGGCGGAGTCGTCCAGAGTATTTACCGCCATGTGCATAGTTTGCAAGTCTGCGCGGCCGTCGCGACACCTGCAGGAATGGCCGACTATGTCCCTCCGCGCGTCCCTCCATCCCTGCTCGCCTCCTCGGGGAGTCTCGCTCCGACATGGCCACTAACAACATCAAAAAGTGCCAAGTGCCAAGTGTTTGCCTTGGTCAGCTCGCCGGCTACGTACATTCCTTGTGCCGCAGCACCTCACACTCCTGCTGCCTCTCCCCCTCCCCTCTCCACACCTCCTCCTTCTCCTTGCTTCCCTGCCTGTTTTTGTTGGCGTTTTTTGCCACCAAATTTTGGCGCTGTGACATTTTTTAGCGCCCTCTCCTTTCCACGCACACATACATACACAGCGCAGCCAGTTCCAGTTCCAGTTCCCTCTAATGTGCTTCGTTGTCCGGTGCTTTTTGTGCACTACTGTTGCTGCTTGTTTTTCTTGCCGTGCACTTGTTGGCTACTCTTTTATGCACATCGATTTTCGCTCAGTGCTTTTTATTTGCCGGACGAGCCACGGACGGACAGAGCCGGTTTCGCCGTGTGTAGCTGTTTGTTTGCCCGTCGCTTGTTTATGTGCCGTAACTGGTCAGGAAGTTTTTAAAGCGACATTTAACGTAGTCAGCAGGAGCCTCCGTCTCCCGCGCAGTGCTTAGGTGCAACTTGCCTTAACTGCCCGACGTTGCACTCGTTGCAGATCGCTTTGATTCACATCCATATCGGAATAATGCTTGCATCACTTATCTGCGCAATTCAAATACTTTTTGCACAGTACGTTGCCATTGTTGTTCTTTTACGTTTCAGTGTTGCCAAACAGCGGGCGACGTTAAAGCACGCTCATTATGCACCATGCTGACGTCACAGCTGACCGGCGCCAAAATAAATAAATTCATAAAATATTAATTAATTAAATTAATTAAAAATTAAAGGTGATTTTATGACATATTATTTAAGTAACTGTATAATTTTGAAGGTTCTGATTGAAATTAACACTATTAAATGTAGCAAAATATATGTGGGCAGTTGTAAGGAGCGCTTACCATGCACCATGCTGACGTCACAACTGACCGGCGCCAAAATAAATAAATTCATAAATAATACATTAATTAAATAGATTAAGAATTAAAGGTGATTTTATGTCATGTTATTTAAATAAATGTATTATTTTTGAGATTCTTATTGAAACAAAAACTATTTAATGTTGCAAACAAAATTAACAGCAGTTGTAAGGCGCCTTTACCATGCACCATGCTGACGTCACAGCTGAACGCCGATCAACTGTTGCCAACTGAATGAATTCAATATGGTTAATTCACGCCAATTATCGCTTCATCATTTTAATATATTAACAACTTTCATTAATTTAAAATTAACATAAAATAATGTTGAAATATTATTTGCAATTATTTCAAATAATATATAAAGTAATTAATAATTATTTCTACTCTGCAAGCAACTTGCCTATGCAAACAGACCATGCTGACGTCACAGCCACTATGATCGTTGACTGCAGTGCCATGGCTTCCAAACGTTATACAACACTAGTTCGCTTGCAGTTCAGTTTGTAAACGCGCCTAAATCGGTTTTGTGCAACTTTGTGCTGAAGCTTCTCCGTTGCCAATTAATAAAACTATTTCGCTTGGCTCTAACAAAGTTTCGTCAAGTTCTGTGTACATCATAATAGTACGTAACCACACCCCCTCCCCCCAACTTCCCCGCAAAGTTGGCTTAGTTTGATTGTCGCAGGCGAAATGCTTCTGCAAGTCTCCAAATCGTGTGACAAAGTCAAATGCACATTGTACATGAGTGTGTGAGTGCGAGAGAGTAGGGTTGCTTGTGTGTGTGTGTGCGTCTGTGCTGCATTTTGCAATATTGCATATTGTGCGACGCACTTAAATTCAATTAAGCTACAAAGGCAGTTGCACAAAACACGAGCAGCCAAGCAAGCGCCACACGCGTACAACAACGTCAAGCAGGACGACGATGACGACACCAAAGACGCCGACAGCGACAGCAGTGACGCTGACTGTGACGATGAGGTTGCGCGTCTTTGAACATGTGTCGAGTGCGACAGAGAGAGAGAGAGAGGGAGAGAGAGCGACGCTTTGTGTCGTTGCCCTTCTTCATTCGTTCATTCATGCACCAATTCACTCAAGCATTCAACATCGACACTCATTCAATCATGTTGCTACTGTTGTTGTTTGTACTCGCAGCATTCGTAGTGTTTACGAATAGGCAAAAAGGTTATGTGGACAAATGAGATCGCATTGAAGCTCACGTTTGAGTTGCCAAATCAATCGATAGTTGCGGTTGCGATAGCTGCAAACGATAGTGACAAGATTGCTAAATTAAAGTGTGGAAAGCGTAGGGAGTATTCCTTATAGGGAAGTATTTTTCTGCCAAGAAAATATTTATCTATAATATAAAAAATAAAATATTTATTGCGCTGCTAAGTATGCTATGCAGTTTTTCAACTTTGATGGGGCATACAAAAATCGGTGCTTAGTTAAAGTATCCTTGCGTAGGGTTAATTTATTAAGTCTCTCAGTCTCAAAGGTATCCTGAAGAAACTAAGTACGGCTCTTCCTTATTGCTGCACGCTGTTAATAAGTTGAAACGAACGGAATCAAACCGATATATCATATATATGCCATACAAACTATCGGTTAATTTTTTAATTCAATTATGCATCATTATATATCACAAGTACAGGAACGATTGGAGGTTAAGAGAACCTGCAAGGGTATACAACTTTCAACATGCCGATAGCAACCTTTCTTCTTTGTTTTTTTCTTTATCCTCTCCTAAGGGTTGCTGGGCAAAGATGAATATCAGCTTAGGTTAGAAATGTAGGCGTGGCCAGCGGGCTGAAGCTCTCTAATTTCATTTGCAAGCTTTTCAACACGCCTCGCTTCGGCTTCTCCAATCGAGAGCTCTATTTAAATGTTTTTCCAGCTGTCCGGAGTGAACGGACAAATGCATATGCAAGGTGTAAGTGCTGGGAGGGTGTGTGTGCCAGAGTGTGTGTGTGTGTGTGTGTTTGGATAGTACCAGCATGCGAGAGACACGCTTGCTTGAGCAACAACCTGAAATGTGTCGCACTTTTGTCAAGACGTCCCTTCTTCCTTGATATCCTTTGCATCTGCAGTAAACCAGCAGAAGAAGGACGAAAGAGGCAGAGCAAGAGAGAACTGCTGCTGCCACTGTCGTATCTGCTGCTGCTGCTGCCGGTGCTGGTGCTGGTGGCACTGCGCTGTACAACTAATTCCATTAAAGCAAGCTCTAAGTTGATTTTCAATTGACTCCTCATTTGGGGACGACAGTGGCAGCAGCAGCAGCGACGACGACAGCGACGGCGGCGTCTGCGCTGTCAGCAATCAACATGTTCAATTGAGCATATCCTGCCCGGCCCAGGACCCGCTCGCTGTGGCAGCTACAGCTACAGCAGCATCCAGCTACAGCAACAGCTACGGCCCGAGTCGGAGTCAAAGTCGGAGCGACGCAATGTGATTACCCGATGCTATTTTGTACACACACGCGACAAGGAAGGACGGGGTACACTTCAAGAAATAAAAGCTGAAAGGAAAAGAACGAAATATCTACAAAAAAAAAAAAAAAAAAAAAAAAAAAAAAAAAAAAAAAAATCCTGACCAATTTCTAAATAAATACAGAAGTTTAAATACAGTAGATCATGAATGACAAACGTTTTGCACTGCAGAGACTTTTTCAACTTGAAAATTATAACCTTTGAAATCACAAAATCTCAGTGAAATGAGTTGCCTATCGATAACATTGCAAACAATATTTGACTATTGTGAATGGACTTTAGAAAAACTCATCAAACTCATTCCCCCATCAATAAAACGGCAAGAACCTCTCCGATACTGATAATTATTTTTCTTTACTGCAATTTCGTACTTCAATTTCTCTCAGTGTAGCAGCAACAAATGCGCCCACACACAGACACAGGGGCATCGTCCTTGATGGCGTCTGTCCAGCGTGCGGGCGCGCGGTGCGGCATCGTTGGTTGCCTTTTACATTTCATTGGATTTTATGCGTTTTACTTTATGCTGATGTTTTTATTATTAAATTTCCCTGAATTTTCATTTACATTTTTTGTGTTGCGCTTCGCTACGCTCTATGCTTAAGCCCGCCTCCGTCCCTCCCGCTCTTCTGCTGCCTTCTCCCTTCGCCGTGACACAGTTCACACTTGCGCTACCTTACGCTCATCCTCATCCTCGCTGCCTTTTCCTGTCCGGCACTGATGACTCCTCTTCATTTTCACACTTTTCATTCAATTTATCGCATTTCGCAAATTGAGTGTCGCTTTCCTTAGATCTTCTCAGTGCTCTCTCTGTGTTTTTGCCTTATTCCCTGCCACACCCTACTGCGCTTACTCCCGGATAACATTTTGTGCTCATCCCTTGACTCAACTCGAGCTCAGTTCGTTTAATTAACCATTTTCAGCTATATTTTCCGCCATTTCCAGCTGTCACTCTCTCTCTTCCCCTGTCTTTCCTTTTCTCTTGTCTTCCCTTTAGCCAACCTGCTAATTATTTATGAAATTCACACAGTTTTAAGCTTAAATTCTGACAGGGAATATAGATTACTCAGTACATATACAAAATATTAATAAAGTTAGAGAATAGTTAGGAGATTGTCATGTTTGGAAACAGTTTAAATTATTAAATTAAAACTCGTTTCCCTTTAATACATAAATTGCGATGCAAACTTTGTGAACGATAACATTTTTCGCTCTTTCTAGTGTTGTCTAACGCATTCATCAATTAGAAAAAACTCATCTCAACTCCATTAAATTGAATCTTTATTACAAGATTTGCATAAATACATAGATAATGTACATCATTATCGACGTCTATAGGCGCTGCTCGAGCTTGCGTATCCACCAACTGTTGCCCACTATCACCAGCACCTGCAGCACAAGGCAAAGGTACCACAGATTCCAAATGATCAACAGCACATGACTCTGGTCACAAGTCTTTGAGCTGAGGTAGTGCAACGTCAAGAGCAATGGTGCACAGGCTACGGAAATGGTAAAGAGAAGCATCTTTGGATGCGGAATGCGGCAGCATAGATTGATGGTGAAGCTGATGTAAAGGCGCAGCCACTCTATGGCCAGCACCAATGGATAGGCCAGTTTCATGCCCAGCTGCATAATGCAATGGTTCTGCGAGCAAATAAAGAGAGAAGAGAGGAATCAAAAGGAAGAGTAAAGAATATTCTTTCTCTTGTACTCACATAGAACATATCGATGGGATAGCAAGCTGCCCACATGCCTGTGATGTAGACATTCATCTCCAGTAGTATCTGCAGCAAGAGATTGCTGCGTTGTGGATTGACAATGTGAGACATGAAGACAATCTGCTGGAATTGCAATAAATGAGGATGAAAGTGCAGCTACTTGGCTTATTAATTTCCACTTTAGTCGATAACTCGTGAAGCAAGCTAAAGTTGAGTTGTCTACTCTGAGTGTCACCTTTTAGTGTTGTACAACGCGTGCATCAGTTCTGTCAATTCCGCAATCACTAACTTCATTTTCTCGCATTTTCAATTTATAGTGCTGTGAAACTCTGAATCATAGACAATCGATACTATCGGCCTGTCTTCACTCTACCTTCCCTACATTACTTCTTTCCCCTTTTATCGATAACTGATGAGGCAAGCAATAGTTGCAACTTGTTTCACAAGTGTCGCATTCTTTAGTGTTGTAAAACTAACCTCATTTGCTCGCTTGCTCAAATTACAGTGCTGTAAAATGCCTGCATATCGCTAGGCTTTTACTGCACCTTTGATACAAAAGCTTGCAGCTATGACACGCCCGCATTATCGAATCGCTTAGTATATTTGGCCTAATTAGCACAAGCCCGCGCTGTGCCAGTGCTGTAAATGTCCTGCAGCAGGGTTGACCCCCCACACCCCCGGGGTTGTGTGTTTGTTTTGCTTGCTTTCGACACCTTCGATGGCCCTGGCATGCCCCCGCACGTTGCCCATATGCCGCGTTCGCATTCCATATCATTTTTCAAGCCACGCCCACACTCCCTCCGCCGCGAGTCGCCTTTGCAACGGTTCATTTTTGGCAGCTCATGAATATTCATGGACATGAACGCGCAAAGCCTTCTGGCAGCTAGCTATCTGCCAGCATCAGCATGGAGAACGGGCTGGGGAGGCGTGGTTGGCAACACTGCCAACGTAACGCCGGGTGGCAACGCTGAGGCCATTATGCAAGCCATATTCTCTCGCCGCGCTTACAAATTGTGCGCGCCCAGCCAAGAAGAGCGAGCGAGAAAGTGTGAGAGAGAGACAGAACGAGTGTGTTTATTCAGTGGAGTATCGCTTGCTCTGTCTAAAGTTGGCTCCGATTATTCCCGTGGTGGAGGCGGCGGTTCCTCCTCGCCCTCCTCCGCCGACTCGAACTTGACATCACTCTCCTCCTCGGACTGCTCATCCAGCATCTTGCCTGCTTCATCCTTTTTCTCCTCCTGCTTCAGCTCCTGCTTCAACTGCGCCCTCGCCGTCTTGTCCATTGCAAAGCGCCTGGTCCAGAAACGGGCGATCTTGTCGTGCTCCTTGCGATTGTTTTGATACTGATCAGCGATGCCCATGACCAGCGGATCCAGCGGATTGCACTCACCAATCAGCACCCAAATGGACAGCAACACCTTGGCAATGTTCATCACTGGGGACCAACGCTCGTTGAGCACATCCAGGCAGATGACGCCGCGACTGTCCACGTTGCAGTGATAGATGCGCGTGATGAAGCGTATCTGTGGCGGTCGGAAGGGATACGCGGCCGGGAAGCGTATGTCCAGGCGGAAGGTGCCGTTCTCATACACTGTCCCCGTGGGACCCAGTATGGTTGCCCGCCAATGGAACAGATCATCCTTGTACAGCTCGGCACTGCAATTGGGTGGCGGTTGTTGAGTGATCTCGGTCAGCTCGCGCCTTATCCTTATCGCCGGCCCATTGACCGGAGTGGGGCGTGTCTTGGCGGTGCGCGTAGTCGGTGGCACTGGCGGCTTAGACGTTGGCGGCGTCAACTCTGGCGTCACCTGGCGACTTGTACTGGGCGAATTCTCATCCGCGCCCAGAGGAGGCATCACCTCTGCTGCTGCTGCTTCTGCCTGCTCCACCAGCACCTCCACCTGCTGGTGCTCCTGCGGCTGCTGCACCTCCTCCTTCTCTTTGGTTTTCTCGCCCACCGCCTCTGGCTGCGATTTCTGGACAGGCAGCAGCGCATTCGAATTGCCCGACATGCTTCCGGGCGCTCAGATATAGCGGGAAATTTTTGACGGATAATTTGGATTTTGGATTTCGATTTCTATTCGGAATTTTGACAAATACTTGACAATTTGCTTTGTCTCCAACTGTTCCACATCGAGGGAAGGAAGAAGAAGCTAGAGGAGCATGCGGCATCAAAGTGAAAAGCATTAATGGATTGTAGCGTCTTTTTAATGAATTTGAAGACCGTTTTTTGCACATAACCTCAAATGTACTATTGACGACACTATCGCATTGCTGGACAGCTCGACTTTGTGCTTGAAAAATTTAAAATGTATGAAAATAAGAGTCTGTGATATAGAAAACCTTGATTCCATAACCTCAAAGTGGTAAAAAACTATCGTATAAAATACATTACATGATCTGTTTTATGTATTATGTCTGATATACTGGGAGTTTTCATTATGATACGATAATCTTGATATATATCTATTATATCTATACTTAAGGCGATAGGACATTCAACTAAGCTGTAAACTATCAAATATTTTAGAGGTAGTAAACCTTCTCACGTACGGACACATAGAAAGGTTAGATATTGTAGATTTTTGTATGGTTTATGCGATGTATAACCAAATTAAAGGTTTTACAAATGTAAAGTTCAAAGAAAAACTATCGTTTACATGACTTGTAAAAGTGTAAAGACAGCTATCGTAAGAAAACCTTTGTTTATTAAATGATTTGCTTTTTATTATCTAATTCAGTTATAATATAGAAAAACTATCGTATCACGATAAACTATATACACTAAGAAACGATTGTTATACTACATTATGTAGTTAAATAGTTTATATAACACATATAAAAATGTGTAGAGTTTTTTATTACATGTAATTTAACTCGCTCTACAAATGAACATTAACTTAACCTCAAAACTATCGCATAGCTGAGCGATGGAATAACATCGCATGGATTTGCAAACAGCTTAACACAATCTGCATAATACTGCTTTTGCTGCTTATTTCTACCAGCTACCCGCAGCACTTTGGTCTGGGGCGTGGCAAGCTAAACTCGCTCCACTCTCCGCGCACGTCGCAGCCATAAGTTGGTTACATTTTATGGTCTCGGGCACTTGAGTCAGCCCGGCTTAAAGTGCTCGCCCGGGTGAAAAGCAATTTTCTGCTGACAAAGCCATCAAACTGGTCACCTCTAGGTGGCATGGCTGGAGAAGGGAAGGAGGAGTAGTGGGAGGGGGGTAGGAGGTACGCCCATTTGCTGTATCGCCATCTTCGCTTGCTTAAACAAGTCAAACGTTAATGAACTTAAAGAAATTAATTAAAGTGCCGCACGAGGGAGAGAGAGAGACAGACACGGAGAGAATGAGAGACAACCCAAGTTGGCCCACATGTGTGTGGCAACTCTAGTGCGGGCGTGTGTGTGTGCCTGTGCGTGAAGAGAGCTTAACGCCTGCGATGCCTTTATTGAAAACGACATCCGGTTGGGGCATCAAGCGACGTCATTGGTCGCTCGTCGAGGGGGGCTCGAAGAAAAGGGGGCAGGGGCAACAGTCGCGCATCGCAAAGTAAATGCTATAAAAGAAACACCGAAAGGGATTGCGATCCTGGACGAGGTGTTCCAAAGTGGGCGTGGCCGAGCAGAAACCGTGGGAGAGAAAAGACGGAGGCAAGTCATATGGACGCGCTGATGCTCTGTTTGCATGGCTAATAAAAGCTATCGATAGGCAGCGATATCTGTAAAGTCATAGATAATATTATTAAATTGTTTAGACACGCCACGAGCAAAGCACGCACGATACCGGCAACAACTTTCCAACACTGCAAGGAGTAAATATGGCGCAACAATTATCGGTAACAACGGATTTGCCAATTAACAATATGCTACGTTTTCCAACACTGTAAAGTGTGTGCAGCCTTTTGCGATACTGTAACGCGTTAAGTTGGCGCTGTGCCTATCGATAAGATCGTGCGCCATTTCGGGTAAATTCGCAGCGTTGCCACACTGCTTTACACAGTCCATATGCCACACTTTGCACTATCGCTGTGCAGCCTGTGTCTATATATTGTATATGGCAGGGCATAAATATCGCCACATGTTAAATGCTGTGCGCTCATTTGTAGCCAATGTGCGAGGGACGATGCTGCCATCGGTTGCCTTCGCCGGCGCTGCTCGGACAGTGTCGTCCAGTCTCGACGATATTGCGCAAAATTAACAAATGAGCTCGACGAGCGCACACGTTGCACGCGTGTGTGTGTGTGTGTGTATGTTTGTGTTGTGTTTCGCGGCGTCGAAGGTGGACAACATGATGCCAGTCCCCCTTCGGTCTGTTGTATGCATGGATACCTCTCAATTCAGGAGCAACAGCCTGGTCCCAATGTCGTCCGTATCCGTGTCCGGGTCGGCCGTTTGCGTGTCAAACAGTTTCTGCACTCTCAGCTTTTATTGAATTCCATTACAGTTTCATGTCAGTCAGGCAAGAGCGCGCCGTTCGTAACGTCATCATAAAAGGACGCCTGCATGCCAGCAGTCCCCTTCCCACCCCCTTCCACTTGGCTTGTTTGCCCAGTACTTGCCGCCTGGCCAAAATAATGAAAAGGACGCAACGATGTCTGAAACTGACGTTGTTGTCATTAATGGGAAATTGTTTTAGATGTTCTGCCCGGCATAGAGTCGCATCAAGTTGTCCATCCGGCCAATTTGCCCCCCTCCCCCCTCGCCAGACATATTGTTAACGCATTTCTGTTTATACTTCCTGTAACGCTTCATTTCGCACTTGATTATCTCGTTCTTGGCAAATACGTGTCCACATAAAGTGTGCATAAAACGTGTACGCCGGAAAACTGTAAGTCACCTGCTGCTATCGACATGTCGACCGAGGGAAATGTAATTAATATGCTTTCGATAACGTTATTGAAATTCTGCAGTGAAAACAGGTTTGTATTGAATTAAAAAGGAAGCGGTTTTGATAAGCTATCGATAGTTATGGGAGAGAAATTAAGTAAATCGTTTAGTAAATTTGTTTATCTATTGCAAAACAATTTTATTCACTCATTCTACTCAAGACACTTGCAATTAGTGTGATAAATGATAACATTTAAAAGAAACAGTGTTGGTAAAGTGCGGTGGAAGGTATAGATAGTTGTAATATAATTCGAGAAATGATTTATCGATTAGAAATTAATGGTATAATAGAAAATAAATGAGCTGTAAATAAATAAATTAAATGAGGTGATTAAAAATATATGAAAAGAAAGGTAAAATAATATAGAACGTCAAAATCGATCTGGTCAACTCTAGTCCATAAAAAAGAGAGTAGAGATTCCTCCCACTGCACAACACTAATGTGTCTCTGACCGTGTGTGGGCGCTTTGTGTTAGTGCCGTGTATGGGAGCGTGGGACGCAACGCAACGCATCAGCTGCAAATGACAGCGGTAGCCCTGGCTGACAAAATGCTGCAGCAGCTTCAGTTTCGACCGTTTTGTGCTCGTTTGCTCTCGTCACATGCGGGTGCACTAGATCCAGCCGGGGTGATAATGCCAGACCGCAAATAGACAGCGAGAGAGAAAGGCACACAGCAGCGGGGGGCAGAATGACAAAAAGCAGGCAAAGATTCGCATCCGACATCCCCTTTGAGGAGCACTTTTACTACGATTTCGATCTGCGCCTCGTTGCCAGTGCAAAGGGGGCACCACGCCAGCTCTTCAGGCTTCTTATCTTGTTTTCTGGCTCGTCTAAACTAAGCGAAGCGAATCTTGTTGTCGCCCGCAGCTGCTTGTTTATGAAAAGCGACAGAAAAATGATTAGCAGAAAGATGTTGCGCCTTTGAATAAATAGTTTTGTTTAAATTTTGCGAATTTTACTATTCAAATAATAAAATAAATTAAATTATACAATTAAATTAATTATTAATATAGTTTAAATAATTATTTGTATATTGCAGCGTACTAGCCTCTTGTAGTGTTGCAAAACTCTTAGATTCCTCAGTGCACAAACCTTTTTTTCAATTGAACATGGAAATAAACAATTTAAAACATTTAGAGACAATTTAAAAAAAAAGATAAGTTATTAAACGTAATAGAAATAATTTTAAAAATGTATAATATTTAAATAATAATTTAATAAATGATATAAATAATTTAAATCATATTTTCCTATCGATATATTGCATGCGATTGCAGCGTACTAAACTTTTGCAGTGTTGCTAAACCCCTCAGAGTCCTTAGTAAGCAAACCTCTTCAATTGAACATGGAAATAAACAATTTAAAACATTTAGAGACGAGAATCGAAAACAAGAAGTAATTCAACGTAATAGAAAACAAACTTGAGGCGCTGTGGAAACCGTTCTTCTGATTGGGACAATCAAATGGCAATTAGAAACGAGGCAAATGCAAAACCAATTGGAAGACATACAAATGCGCTGTTCCGTTTCGGCTCTATCCTTCCCCCTGCCACCCTCCTTCTCGCACTCTCTTTGAATGTGGAATGTGAACAAAGAAATGAAAGGGAAGGGCGGGGGGGAGCATAGCAAAAGTTAATTTCGTCAACTGTTGTGTGGCCCAAAGGAGAGAGCGAGAGGGAGGGGCTGTGAAATTTGTGCGGCTTCTCAGTCAATCTTATGCGGCGCAAAGCTGCTGCAGTTACAAAGCCGGAGACCAACGGCAGTAGCAACTGGTGCCACCCCCCTCCCTCCGCTCTGGCCAGACTCAATTAATTTAAGGGATTTCGAAACTAACAGCAGCATTGCTGCGGTGCATTTGAACCGACTAACTCCGACTATTTCCCCGCCCCCTGCTCTCTCTCTCTCCTCTCTGAACCTGACTTCGAATCCGACTCCGGCTTTAGCTTTGGCATTTGGCGGTCTTCACTGAGATTTTCGGCCCGGCGCAAATTTAATTAAACTACAAAATGGGAGCTGCAACTCCCCCCACACCCTCTGCACCCGCGTTGCAGCAACTACAACGGCTTTTGCCAGAAAGTTGGCATCTAAATATTATTTTACACGACGCTTTAACTGCAACTTTTGCATGCCTCATAATAATCATAATAATGCCGCAAGCAACAACTGTTTCATTAAAAGAAAAATAAGAGAGAAGCAGAGGACGAAGGCGTTGCCAGACTGAGTTTCATATGAGAGAAGAGCATAGCGAGCTGGGGGGGTGGAGTTGGGTGCGGCGCAGCGTATGTTGTTTTATGCGTATGATATTTTACCAAGCAAAAGTTATAAAGCAAAAGAAGCGAACAAGAAAAAGGATAATTTCTTTTCGTACTACCCCCTCCATCCCCCTTCCCTCCTGATCTCATTTCCTGTCTACTCGGGGAGGGGGAGGACGGCGGGGGCGACTTGCGCTTTTAGTTAAATGTTTGAAAAGAAAAATTAAAAACTTTTTACAACAGCATGCGCGGGCTGCTGCTGTTGCTGCCACAGTCACTGCTGCTGCTGCTGCTGTTGCTGCCTCATCTTGCTCTTAATATGCTGCAAGCGGGGCAAGTGCAAGTGAAGCAAGTTAAGCGGCCAAGCAGCCCCGAAGATTACGTCGCTCTCTGCAACATGCTCCTCCATATGCGACTTCATCTTGAGCAACAACAGCCGGCGGTACCTGGTGCCCCTGGCCGTTGTGGCATGCCACAAACACACATACACGCGCGCGCGCACACACACAGACACCTGCAAAACAAGCGTTGCACACATAAACTCGCACATTTTACCGCGACCTCAAGTGATAAGTGCTGGCAATGCCTTGTGCAGAGTGTGACCGTTTCGCGTAAGATCCTAAATATCTGCAGTGCAATAAATATACCAAGAAATACCATAAAGCTGGGCTTCTTTGTGTGTGGGTGTACAGTGTAATAGATATTTATATATAAATAATTTTATAACTATATAAATGTTAATAAATATTTAATAATATATTTGTGCGATATTTTAACATTGCCGATCCACACGTGACTGGCTGCACAGCAGATTTATACTCAATCAAGTGAAGTTTCTTAATGAACGAGAGAGCGAGAGAGAGTGGCCTCTCTTCAACAATTGGACAATCGAAACATTTTGATCCGTTCTGATGATTTATTTATTCGTTCTATTCGCTTTAAGGTGCTGCCTCGCTGTCCCTCTCTTGCTCATCACCTGTAGTCGGCGGGCAGCACATGCGGTAAACAGTGCAAAGTGTTCTGTGTGGGAAAGGGATAGGGACAGCAAGAGGGGGAAAAACAAGAAAAAATTAGAAGAAAACAAAGAGACGTACGAGAAAAAGAAGAAGAAGGAGAACGAAGGAAAGTAAACTTGTCGCAACTTTTTGCGTTGTTTTTTTTTCTTGAATTTTTTTTTCTGCACATTTCGCTCAGCTGAGTTGACTCTGCCATGTCTTGTCCTTGTCTCGGCGTGTGTACACACGCCATCCAGATCCGGATGCGTCTCCCTTACCTCTCTCCACCCCACGACCTCTCTTTCCCCTTCTCTTTCGGCGCCTGCTGCAACGCTCTCGTAACTTTTGCTAGTGCGGCGACATCTGCCAATGTTTTGAACATTGCAATACAGAGAGAGAAAGGGAGAGGGAAGGAGAACGAAGGAGGTAGGAGAATCTGAGATACGGGGACATGCGAGCCAAGTGTCTCTGCCGAGTGTGTCGCACACGCAAAAGGACAAACTCCTTGGCAAAATAATGAAAAAGTAACTGAAAGTCGTATTTGTATTTTGCTACAGCGTCAGCTTCGCCTTCGTCGGGCGCTAGAGATGAGCGCGTGCCAGCTGCGTGTCACGAGTGTCGGAAAATTGAAGGTAAAAGGAAAATAACTACGAACGATGCAAAAAATTAAGGTTAATGTAAAATAGATAATAAATTAATGCAGTAAAGTTGTTTTTTATGTAATTTAAAACAACTTGCACTTGTTTAACAATGTGACCAACTTGTGTTTACTCACACAACTATCTCTAATTAGTATTTATCGATATATACAATACTATATTTGCGATGTATTGAAGTCAATGCTAATCGAATCACTCACACTGCCATCTCTAGTTTGCTTTGGTGACGTTGCGGTGCTTCTTTTTCGTTTGCTGCTGTCTCTATTCCCCTCCCCCTCCACCTGGCCTTTGCCACTCCTTTTCTGCTCAAAGTCGAACTCTTCCATCATGTAAGGCGAGGCGAAAGTCGAAGTCGAGGCGAGGCAGCCTGTGGAAATTGGTGCGAGTAATTGGTTTGTTAGAACAAAACTTATAGCAAGGCAAATGGCATGCTCCCCCTCCCCCCTCAGCTACTCTTCACTTCACCACGCCAGCTGGACATGGGCAAACTTTTTGGGGACTCACCTGAAGAGAAACAGGGGGCCACGGGGGCACGGCAACAACCTAATAATAATCTGCATGTGCATGCCAGCCGAAAACTTAAAAGCATGTCACAGAGTTTTCCAGCTTACAGATTTCGATGCTGCACAACTTTGCTTTGCATGCACACTCAGTGCCTGCATGAACACATTCAACTACATATGTGTACTGTGTACCCAATAACCTTGTTCTCATGTTCAACTGTGCAGCATTGAAGTGAGTGAGTTCAAAAGTTCAATAATCACTCGCATTCATTTAAAATTTGTTCTCATTTAAAGAGTTAATGATTCACCTATGGATGCATTCATGCAGTACTCACACATGCAGAGGGCTGGAGTGAGTGAGAGCGAGAGAGCGCTGTTGGACCTCAAGTTTAGGGCGAAGAGATACACGTGTAGCATGTCAGTGACATGTAGAGGGAGCTACAGCACAACTCTGCAGACTTCCGATTTGGATGCCCCCCGACCTCGCCGTTCCCCGTCCGGGGTGAACCGAGCCGGGACTACACAAAGGTTAAAAAGCAATTTTTCGAAATGTCAGCGCACAAAATTTCATTACAAATTTTTATTTGCCTTTTGCATTTTTGCGCACTTTTTGGACAGTGTGCGGGATAGAGCAGTGCAGGAATAGAGCAAGGCGGCGAAGCGGGGGGGAGGCGCCATTGTTGTTGTTATTGTTGCTGTGTGACCAGTGAACAATAACAACAATGATCCGCTCGTGGCGTAAGCAACGGCACTTGCTCTCCCACTTCATCTGCTACGTGTGTTGTTGTTGTTGTTGTTGTCGTTATTATGTTTTCCCCAATTTCTATTTCCTTTTCTACTTTGCCGTTGCCTTGGCTCGAAAGTTTTCATTGTGTTTGCTGTCGTTGGCGCAGATAAACGTCAGTGTTGTAAAACGTTCAACTTGAGTGTGCTCACATGCACAGGCAAATCGTATGTGTGTGTGTGGGAGGAGGGTAGCAATTGAAATCAACGCCTGGTAAACGCATACACAAGTAATTAGCACGATAACTATCGATTGAGGATCGCTATCGATAAAGGCGTGTTGCGAAATTGTATTAAAATAAAAACAAAAATACACATATGGTTTGAATAAGTTTAAATATTAATTTATGTATTTGTAATTATAGAACATATTCATTTATGTATTGTTAATAATATTAAATATAACAATTTTTGTTTGGTGATCAGTATTTTTATTATTCTAAGCTTTGCGCACTGCGGTCACACAGTGTGCGCGCGTAAAAAGTTTTGGATATTGCCAATTTCGGCAGACTTTTTTTTATTAATCTGCTGACACGAGTAAACATGTATTTCATCGCAAAGAAATTGGCAAAAAACCTTTCGCTGCTTCTGCCTGACCGAACTCAAGCATAACATCTAATTTATTATTATTAATAACAATAATACGCATATGCATATGCAAAGTACTCGAGCGGGCACAGGCAGCACACAGAAGAGGGAGGGAGCACCCGCCTGCCTGGGGCTGCTGTTGGGGAGCCCAAAACATGCTTCGACTGCAGTCGAAATCAACGTTTAAAAAGGATTTGCCATGCTAAATATTTTGAAAAGCCTTAAGCTATTCAAAAATTACATCACTCGAGTAAATATGAGCGACTTGAGAGAGTCTGGAGACTGGCGGCGGCGGCGGCGGCGGCGGCGACTGGACTCGGACACAGCAGAGACGAGACCCATCAGGACCACCGACCCCACGATTAATGGCAACGGAGAACGTAATGTAGCGAATATGCTGGAGTTGCCGTACTGATTTCAAATGGATGCACGGTTCTCCCTACTTGTGTGTGAGTGTGCGTGTGTGTGTGTGTGAGTGTGCGGGGGCGGCAAACAAAACAAAGGCAAAGAGAGGCAAAAACAACACAACGCGGCAACGGCGGCAGCGGTTCAATGGTCGACCGCTGCCATGCGCTTGATTTAACCATGCATTGGGCCAGGCCAAGACCGAAACTAAAGCCGGAGATGTATACGTATGTAAGTACGTCAGTGTGTGTGTGTGTGTGTGTGTGGCGGAAGGAAGTGGAAACTGAGGGAATTGGGGTAAAACTGCGGTCGCCTGGACCCACCGACAGACGACCGAGTGCGGCACGGTCGGTCCTCTCGACATCATCGAGAAATGAAAACAACTCAAGCGAAAATACAATCATATTTTTATTGCCGGCTGGTTGGCTGCATGTCGAAAGAGACAGAGCAACCAAAAAGAGAGGGAGAGAAAGAGAGACAGAGAGAGCAGTGCAAAAGTGGAAGGCAGAGTGAGAGGGAGGTAGCTTGGTTGGTCGTCAACCAATTCTCGTTTGCTCGCTCGTTTAGTCGATTATTCTTGGAGGCGTTTTTCTTAATAGCAACAAGAACAAACGACGATGATGACGACGTCGGAGAAGGAGATGGAGAAGGAGACGACAAAGGACCCAACGACGGACGGACGACAGCAATAACGGTCACTGGACGCCGCCGACTGAAATGAATTAAAACTGAATCAAAACATCTGGACGCACGACCATGAGACAACATAAACAGCAACCACTCCCCCACTGACCCACCGTCCCTTCTTCCACTCTGCCCCTCTCTCTTCTTTGCACTATTTATTTGAACTGTGGCCGGTTCACAGCTTGACAATATAAAACGGCGGA
This sequence comes from Zaprionus africanus, assembly GCA_018151435.1. NCBI lineage: Eukaryota > Metazoa > Arthropoda > Insecta > Diptera > Drosophilidae > Zaprionus > Zaprionus africanus. The sequence goes on from JAECXB010000076.1 coordinate 777,787, forward strand.
AAAACGACAGAAAGTTGGGGAAGGAAAAACGCTAAACAAGCCGGGAAAACGATATGGCTTCAGTAACGCCGAAAAACATTGAAAAGGTGACTTCACAGAGAATAACTTGCACAACTTGACTGATTAATGGCGTTCTGCGAATGATTAGTAGCTGAATTAAAAAAAAAAAAAAAACAATTCTTGAAATTTAAAAGTTAAGCTCAAGCAGTCGAAACAAATCAGAGAGTTCATAAGGAAAACTACACTGATAATGACGCTCAAAGCACAGCAGGGGTACAGTAGATTGATTGATTGATCTTGGTACAAATCTTACTATCAAAAAAAAAAGTATAAATATTTTTAAACTAAAAAGAACGTTAGATATTTTTCCAATTTGGGTAAATAGAACAAAAATAGTTTGCATTGAAATAAAATACTAAAAATGTAATAAAATGATACTCAATTTTAAAGCATCTTCCAGTGTTTAAAGAGAAGCCGAAACTGCAGTTTTCTGGGTGTAATGCAACACTGTAACTCACGTGTAGTGTGACCAGAGCTTCTTAACACTCCTATAATTACCACAATAACTAGAAAAACCCTGTTAGAATATGAAAACTCAACCGCACAGTGTAATAAGCAAGCAACGCAAAGAGTAAATCCAAGAGGATTTGCCTAGAGGCTAAGCCAATGAGACTGCCATATCGGATAATGGAACGAAAGAATCGGACTAGCAACTCTCCCAAGCTCTCGACTTGGCGGGACTCTGCAAATGCGAGAATGCATGGGAAATAATAAAACTATCAACGCGACTGGGCGCACTTCAGCAACATCAGCATCTGAATCTGCGTCTGCATCTGCACCTGGTGCTGCTGCTGCGGGCGGGGCGGGATGGAGCAAAGTGGCATAAAGGATGTGCAAGCCAAGCAATTTGCATTTGCACACCGCAAGCAAGCAAAGGGGGTGAGAGAGATAGAGATGAAGCAGACGACAAAGCAGACGACAACAACAGCCACAACAAAATGCTTCAGAAATATGCTAAATTACTAAAAGACAAAAAAACACTCGCTCACACTCACACACACACACACACACACACCTGTGTAGATAAAGTATTTTCAAGAAGTTGCCGAAAGTCGAGAGCGATGCAAAGACAAAAACCAGTGCCAAGAAATGGCAGAAACACAGGAATAAACAATAAGGAAGTCGCATGGCGAAGCAACCAAACTGGACTGGGGAAGAGAATCGAGTTGGAGCAGCACACCTGCTGTAGAGTTGATCTGTTTCCCGCCCGCCGTCTGCTGCTGGCCACCCAATTGGGCAGTTCGTCCTGGCCGTGTCAAAAGGAGTCGTGCTGTCCCTTTCCATCCTCCTCCCTGGCCCTGCAGCTGATGCTTGTTGTGCGCCCTTATTGAAAATAGTTTTACAATTTATAGAGTGCACATTGTGGACGTGGATGGACAAAGGTTCGAATCACAGTCGGATGTCGAGCTACCCTATATAAATATATTGCATGGGTGTAGTCAGATAACAAAGCAGGGATGCTAGTAATGACTTTCTGAAAAGATCTCGTTTTTTGGGTGATAAGCCGGCAATAAAGGGTTTTACAAATAAGGTTAACCTTATTTAACAACTTCGGAAATCGAAAACGAAGTAGATTTCGTAGTGTGACCGTAAAAAAGTGTATATATAAAGTCCTAATGGATCTGTTGTATTTTTAAGCAACTACGAAAATCGAAAAAGAAGTAGATTTCTTGGTTCACCTAAAACAAAACCAAAACTTTTCTGCGGTATCTTGGCAACTCACTAAACCCTTTCGGACTACGCCACTGTTGGAGTGCGCCTGCATTTTGCATAACAAAGCCATTGCGCGTCCAGTCGTCCAAATTGTCAGTTGAAATGTCAGCTCAAGATGGACCATTCACAGCAACAACAACAACTGGTACAATACCAACAACAGCAACAGCTAGACGGAGAAGCAGAGGAAGAAGACCAAGGCAAACTGAGAGAGCCTCAAGAAATGCGAGTGGGGGACGTAAATCAAGTAAGCAGCTTTGTCGGCTTACAAAACATTTGCTTACATTTCCACAGCAACAAACAAATCACAGACAAATTTGCTCAAAGGTAGAACGATAACCGATGAATTCAGGAATGTCAAATGGAATTATCTTGTACACATACACATACACACACGCACACACACAGGAACATTCAGTCTCGCCCACACCCGCAGCAGACGTACTTAGTTATGATGTTCAACTCTGACCGAACTCAGCTCAAGTGGGTACTCGAAAGACGCATTTTCCCATTTCCCATTTCTACGTCAAAGTTCGATTTGCCATCGAAGTTGCGCTATTTCCCCTTTGCTACACGAGATGGCAATGTCAGAGCTTATGAGCTAATTAAGTGTTTTTAGTTGCCAGGTGGCAACTCTTCTACTGCGAATGTTTCAGACAACTCGAGCTTACATTAATATGGCTGCAGGAGTGTGGGGCTAGCCTTGGGATCCAACTGTTTAGATGAACTCATTGAGTGCACTGGCTTGGATAAAGTTTCAAGTGCCGATTTAATACGATAGTGATATCGTATCAAGAAACAATTTGATTTCTAAGTCGAGTGGTCTCTGGTTAAATTAATTAACTTTATGTAAAAATAAATTCTTGGTTCGAAGTATAAAAGTTCGCTTTATTGTTTTCTTATGCGAAGGGTAGAAAAATATTTTCTTATTACTAATTTAGTTTTATAATAAACAGAGTTGGAACAAAAAAATTTCACTCTATTTATAAAAATAAAAAACTTTATTTATTTTCGTTTCTTTTTTCATATTACAAATTATTTTAAGACTGCTGCAACCTGCCATGCCTTCGCCTAGGATTCGAACCTAGAACCCCGGTTGTAGTCATATGGCCTTAAGCGACCAGGACGCTCAAGCCATTCGACTACAGGGGTCGGCGAAATCAGGTGTGCCTGGCACCAATTAATGTAAAAGTCAATACATACACGATACAACGCTTGTAATTCTCAAATGCGAATTTTTCACATGACACGCGATAACACAATAGAGATGTGCGGCTCATCGTGAACTATCGATAATTAACTTAGCGATTGCACTTCATTCAAACACGAAATGGTTAGAAAGAAATCAACTACTGATTTAATGAATTTAGAAAAGAGTGCTGTACATTTATTACAAAATATTGAATACTTATTAAAACAAATTAAAAATATATTTAAAACAATGAAACATTAATTTAACTTAATTTTTTTTATATTTCCATTTTTAGGCAAAATTTAAATCGCGTAATAAGTGAGACCTCTAAAAATGTTAATACAAATATATAACTCAAAGGAATAAACTACATAAGACTCTAACATCAATCCCTAAATGAAAATGCAATGAGCTCTCGTTAGTTTTGTTCCTTTTAAGTTTTCCCATGATATTAGCTGTTAAAACGAAGAGTAAACACAGATTCGTTTAGAGAAATCAAAAGCAAGCAAACAAAAGCTTGAGGGAGCATTGTTTAAGGCAACTATTTTCCCCGTTCTCCCCTTTTATCCCCTGTCTGCTTCACTGCAAAATCGAATTAAAAGAAAAAGTGCGATGAAAAAAAAAAATTACATGAATTCATAATGAAAACTACTGTCAGTTCACATTACAGAACTTTCCATCATTTTGCACAGCGAAAGAAGGATGGAAACATAGACGCGACTGGCGCAAGCGTGTTGCCGGAGGAACGAAGGATTTGGTGGATTCCGGGGGAAAGTTCAGTTTGAGTTGGGTGCGCTTGGCGTCTCGCAAATCCATTGGGGATATTTCCGCATGCACAGCGTGCACTCAATATAAGCGAATACCTAAATCTCAACCTGTAGCCGAACCTACACACATGTATGTATGGCTTTCTCTCTCTTCCATAACTATTACTATGCATGTGGCTGTGTGTGTGTGTGTGAGTGTGGGTGTGTGTAGGTGTATGCTGCCTTGCGATTGAGCTGTCCGAATGCGCCTTTTAATGTAATCTCTTACGGATTTGTTTTGACAAGCGCACTCTGCTCGCCAGCTTCCCCAACCGCCATTTCTCTATCTCCCTCTCTCTCTCTTTCTCTCTCCCCGTTTGGGTTGTTGCTTTTCAATGCATACGAAATGGGCGTATCAGTTGAGCGGCAGGCAGGGCGAAAGGAGGAGGAGGAGGTGGAGTAGACTAAGGTACACTTCGGGTCGGGTACCTCCTGCTCCATCATAAATATTCGATTACTCAAGCGCATGTAATTTGTTATATCATATTTCGAACAAACGTTTTTTTATTAAGGCTCTCCTCAAGTGTCCGCAAAGGCGGCTCTGGCAGTCGCCACGAGGGTGGACGGCGGAGGCTGCACGAAGAGGACGCTGAGGGGCCAGTGTTTTGTTGTGTGCTTGGGGAAACTTGAAAATTTAGGCTCTGATTTCAAACGTTGGACATGTTCACTGTTTACAACTCCAATATCAATCAATTAGCAACTTAAATTGTGCTTCGATTAAAACCGTGAAGAGTATTGAAAAGTAAAGTAAAATGCAAGTCTTTAATAATAGGAGTGAAGAGAAACCTTAATTATGAAGAAAGAAAAGAAAAAAAAAACCTTCCAATTATACAATGTAAATATCTTATGATTTATTTGATTTTATCAATTCGCGAAAAAAAAAAAAATATATTTTATTTACTATCAATTTTAATTACTTCGCATTTGTTACAATTTTGAATAGTTGTTATCATTTCATATCCTCATTTACCATATCTAGTTGCTTGTTCGTTCTTTCTCCCAAGTTGATTTTTTAGTTTTGTCCTTTGTTTGCCGCTAACCAGATCACTTTGTGCTTAATCCTAATGACTGTATAGTGTAAGTTTCGGTGCATAGCTTTGTTGTTGGACTGGGGGTATAGGGCGTCGAAAGAAAGTCAGTGTACAGCCATGCCTTCCCCCGGGATTCGAACCCGGAACCCCTGTAGTAAAGGTGACATTTGTGAGTCGGACGCCCAGACGACTCAGCTACAGGGGTCGGCGAGGTGACACAAAAATATTTCATATTTGAACATGGGTTTGTTTGTCAAAAATTTAGGCTCTGATTTCAAACGATTTTTTTAAATTGTTGTGCTGAGTAGCATTCGTATGTAGACGTTTAAATGCATATTATATATAATATATATTCTTCATCAGTAACGGATTTTATTCAATTTTTACAATTTTTTACTAGTTTCCATATGGTATATTTTTCTCGATATTATTATTTATATTCTTTATCTATAACAAGTTTAAAACACCTTGTTGATAGTTTTGAATAATTTTAAAAAAGAATTATATATTTTCTTGTACAACGTCCGTTTTTAATATGATTTTTTGTCATATTTTTTAATATTATTGTATACATTCTTCATCAATAACAGATTTTATTCGATTTTGTAGAATTTTTTTCTAGTTACCATATACATATTTCATTGTTCATATATTTTTTATATTCTTCATCTTGTAGTTTTGATTAAGCTTGCAAATGTTTATTAAGAAATTTGAATAATGAATATTGAAAAAAAAATTGTTTAGCCCAGGATTCGAACCCGGATCCCCTTTGAATCCCTTTGTTCAGAATGCTCAACGCACCCGGTTACTGGGGTCGACAAAAGCAGGTGAGAAAAATTACCTATAGATAATTAAATAGCAAGAGGTTTTTTTAAAGACGATCAAATAGAGCAGTATTGCTAATTTCTCTTTTTAATCTTGATTCCTAAGGATTGCATATATATTGTTCTAGTTTTGTTGAATTTTTCAATATTATTGTTTATATTCGTGAACAGTATTGAATGTTACTCGATTTTAAGCTATGGTATTTTTAAATTGTAGCCCACTTTCGTTATCGATTCGAACTCGAGCAGAACAGAGTCTTTCCAACGAGCTGGCGAGTTCACTTCCGATTTATGTTGCCTCGGATTTGCTTCGCAATGAATATTTAATGCGCGAGTTGGGTAATAGGCTGCGATGATTTAACTCGACACGTCGCATTCACTTGGCACTCACGTGCTGCACACACGTCCGTCTGTCCGCACTCACACACACACTGCCTCACGCACACTCGCCAACTCATTTGTGGAGCCAACTATGATATGTAAATATTGGGGAAGCGCCAAGTGGATTTTTCCCATAGGAAAATAACTGAACGCTATGCCACACGGAGGCGCCGATGCGAATGCGAATGTGTGTGAGTGTGAGTAGGTGCAACTGTTGGTGGTGGCAAGGCGGGAGTGGGAGACGGCAGATAGCAGCTCCTGGGCCAGCTGTTGTGGTTGCAGTTGCAGTTGAAGCCGTAGACGTGGCCGGATCCGGAGCCAAAGCTGAAGCCGGCAAAGCTGGCTGACTCTGAGCAAACTCCACTTTGGCACTGCCAATGCGATTTACATATTACTAGGAGAGTCTGCTTTGAATAAACTCGGCCCCCTCTCTGCACCCCCTCTACTTCTACCTCTCTTCCCCTTTCTTTCTTCTAACTACGCACTCTTTTGCTCATAGTGTGTGTGTGTGTGGTTTTTAAATTTGCAAACATGAGCATGTAAATTTGCAATGAATAAATTAACCAGAATCTGTCTATCTCTCTCTCTCTCTCTCGTTCTCTCTCACTCCGTTTCTTGTCGTTGTGCCTTGTGCCGTCAGTCGACACTTTCGCTATTTATTAAAAACAAATTGACAGGCCGAGGGAGCTGCGTACCTGGCTTGAAGTCAACTTTAAACTAGCGATGGCTGGCTTACCGTGAACTATCGATAACTTGCCTAGCGTTAGAACATCAGCAAAAAGATGAACTAAAAAAAAAAATCTGCAAGTGTTTATTGAGAAATTTTAATAATGAATATTGAAAAAAAAATTTGTTAGCCTAGGATTCGAACCTGGAACCCCTGTGTATCCCTTTGTTTAGAACGCTCAACGCACTCGGCTACTGGGGTCAACGAAAGCAGGTGAGAAAAAATAGAGCAGTATTGCTAATTTCTCTTTATAATCCAGATTCCTAAGGTTTTTAAATTGAATTATAACATAGTTTTGAAGTTAAGAACTAGAAGATTACAAATCTTACAACCAAATAAATTCACGTTGATTGACCTCTTTTAATTATATCTTCATGATTATCATGATTTCATTTTTATTATTAATTGAATCGTTCAAAAAGATAGATTTGAGTCATAGTACCTACATACAGTGGCGAGCAAAAGTGAGTGCATGTTCATAACTCTCGACTTTCATCATCTATAAAAACAAAACTAAAGCAGGTAACCCAATAATTTTTTTATTTTTGTTTAACTGTAGATGATTAGAAACAACATGTTTCCATGCCTGATGGCCTGATGAATCCAAATTCAATCATTTCCAATCATCTGTAGTCCAATCCATGTGCTCCTTGCTAATTTTAAACTCTCCTTAACATTTTGTTGAAATAGTGCAGGATTGTTGCGAAAATACATAGTTGCGATCATGAAACGTGCAAAAGTGAGTTAATGCGAGTTTTTTTAATTTTTTTTTATAACTTTTTACTGAGTGCAATTTTTTTTTAAATTTTTTTTCCTATTTGTTGAGAATAAAATAGTTAAACAAAAATAAAAAAATTATTGGATTACCTGCTTTAGTTTTGTTTTTATAGATGATGAAAGTCCAGAGTTATGAACATGCACTCACTTTTGCTCGCCACTGTATGCCAATAGGGAAGGAGGGCTTCGAAGCGAAGAATAAACGTTAAATGAAGAAATGAGAAATGAGAAAGATAAAAACATTCAAAAAATACAAATAAACATCTTATGACTTGATTGAATTGCTCAAACGGATTGACTTGAGTCATAATATCTATGTACTCGTATGTATGCATAGGAAAGGAGTGAAGCAAAAACGTTATCTGACTATGAAGAAAGATAAAACCTTCTAATTATGATTTATTAGACTTTATCAATCGCAATAAAAAAAAAATATTTTATTTACTATCAATTTTAATTACTTCGCATCTGTTACAATTTTGAATAGCTGTTATCATTTCCATATCCTCGTTTACCATATCTAGTTGCTTGTTCGTTCGTTCTTTTCCCAAGTTGATTTTTGTTTTGTCTTTTGTTTGCCGCTAACCAGATCACTTTGTGCTTAATCCTAATGACTGTAGTGTAAGTTTCTGTGCATAGCCTTGTTGTTGGACTGGGAGTATAGGGCGTCGAGAGTCAAGTGTACAACCATGCCTTCCCCCGGGATTCGAACCCGGAACCCCTGTAGTAAAGGTGACATTTGTGAGTCGGACGCCCAGACGACTCAGCTACAGGGGTCGGCGAGGTGACACAAAAATATTTCATATGTTGAACACATGTTTGTTTATCAGTTTTCAACAGTGTTGTTTTCGATAAATATCGAACTATCGCCACATCTATCGATGTGGCGCGCCTCACGGAGCGCTCTCAGTTTTTAATCACTTTTTATTATGCACGTATTGCTCGGGATGCGGGCGGAAAGCCTTCACTGTTCTGTCCTGTCCTGTCCTTGGACAACTGAAGAAATCACTCAGCCTCAGGCCCCGGCGGCATTGCTACTGTCTCTGCCACACCCACACTGAGTGTGGTATAAAACAATCACGTGGCGCTAGATAGACGAAGGAGACAGGCCTGCCAGGCTCTGACAACAACTCGTTCCTCCTCACCCTCTCCCCCGCGCACTTGCTTTATTTTCTTTTTGTTTTTCTGCAACATCAACAATAATATGGATGATGCAGGCGAGAAGGAGAGAGAGAGAGAGGGGGGAGGAGTAGGTGGAGCCGGAGGAGTCGGCATTCAGATGAAAAAACGTCAACGGCAGGCGCGGCGACAAGGACAACCAGCAATGCTGGATAAACTTCTAGCCAGCCGCAACGACAGCATCAGAGAAGAAAGGGGGGAGGGAGGGGGGGAGCAGGACAGCAACAACAACAGCAACAGCAACAGAGCGTGCGAGCAGAAGAAGAAGCAAAAGAAACGAAACGAAAGGAGCACAACGAGCCGAGAAAACTCAATTAAACTTTTGTAATTACAGCTAAAACGGAAGAAGATATTTATCCAGTATAATTGCATTGAAGGCAAATGAAAGGACACACAGCGAAAAGAAAGAGAAAGGTAGAGAGAGAATGAATGCGGAGAAAAAAAGCCAAAAACCAAAGCACAGGCAAAAGAAAATAAATAAATATGCATAGAATGCCGGCAGAGACAAAACACGAGACACCGGACACAATCCGAAGGCGCAGCAGGTAACCGTTAGACGGCGCCACAAGTGCCACTTGTCGCCAAGAGTGGCGGGGGGGGGGGGAGAGGGAGTGCAGAATAACAGGAAGAGCGGGGCTTGGGAACAAAGTACTGCGTCTGGAATCAAAAGCAACAGATCGCCGAAAGAGAAAAAGCAAAACAGATTTTCCGCTACAATGCCAGTTTGTGGAAGGGAGTGAGGAGGATGAGGATGAGAAGCAGCAATACTTTCTAGTGTGATAAGCGACACTGAAGTAAAAGAGTTGCCAGACAAGGCTGCAGACTGTGGCGCCATTTAGAGTGCCTAGTGCAAGGTAAGTGTTGGGAAACTATAAGAAAAACTATCGATATTTATTAATTATGAAATTACCATATACAAACTCTCGCAAACACAGAGCGGCCTGAACCCTTCATCCGCATCGATTATGGCAAATGAATATTGCAAATTTTAATATTGAAACAAAAAAAAATGTTTAGCCCAGGATTCGAACCTGGAACCCCTTTGTATCCCCTTGTTCAGAACGCTCAACGCACTCGGCTACTGGGGTCGACGAAAGCAAGTGAGAAAAAATGTCTATAGATAGTTAAATAGCCAGAGGATTATTTAATGACGGTCAAATTTCTAAATTCCTAAGTTTTTAAATTGAAATATAATATAGTTTTGAAGTTAAGAACACGAAGATTACAAATCTTATAACAAAAAAAATTCATGTTGATTGACCTCTTTTAATTATATCCTCATGATTATCATGATTTCATATTATTATAAATTGAATCGTTCAAAAAAAAAAAAAAAAAAAAAAAGGAGGGCTTCGGAGGGAAGAATAAACTTTAACTGACTTGGAAGAAAGATAAAAACCTTCTAAAAATACAATATAAATATCTTAAGATTTATTTGAATTGCTCAAACGGATTGACTTGAGTCATGATATCTATAAATAGGAAAGGATTGCGCTGGACTGAAGAAAAGAAAGATAAAACCTTCTAATTATGATTTATTTGACTTTCTCAAATCGCAAAAAAAAAAAAAAATATATTTTATTTACTATCAATTTTAATTACTTCGCATCTGTTACAATTTTGAATAGCTGTTATCATTTCATATCCTCATTTACCATATCTAGTTGCTTGTTCGTTCGTTCTTTTTCCCAAGTTGATTTTTGTTTTGTCCTTTGTTTGCCGCTAACCAGATCACTTTGTGCTTAATCCTATAATGACTGTATAGTGTGTGTTGTTTCTGTGCATAGCCTTGGACTGGGGGTATAGGGCGTCGTGGATAGTCAGTGTACAACCATGCCTTCCCCCGGGATTCGAACCCGGAACCCCTGTAGTAAAGGTGACATTTGTGAGTCGGACGCCCAGACGACTCAGCTACAGGGGTCGGCGAGGTGACACAAAAATATTTCATATTAGAACATATGTTTGTTTGTCAGTTTTGAACAGTGTTGTTTTCGATAAATATCGAATAAGCGCCTCACACAGCACTCTCAGTTTTTAATCATTTTTTATTAAGCACGTAATCGCGCGCGTGATTTTATTTTTTCAAAAATTTTTCGCCTGCAGCGCACTTTTCTAAACACTTAGTTTTCATTTCAAATGAATCTGTTTGTAGGCAGACTGGCGCTTGTCTGTGAAGTTGATATTTATGTATATAATGTATATAATTTAACCATATAAATAAAGGAACAAACCTTGATTTTATAATTATTCTATTCTTATTATTTCAAGCCAGCGATGAGTGGCTCCCCTGGAACTATCTATAATTCTTAGAATTCGATAATTCTCACAGTTTATTTTGCTTGGAATGGAAATATCTTTCTCATATTATAGATAAAGTATACATATAATTAATAAATATTATTCATTATTCATTGTTCATTGAACCAGTTCGTTTTGTACCGTTAATTGGTCATAAGTTGTCAAACGAACTTTTCATGTCAATTTGACAAATGATTTAAAGTGTTTCCGCCTCCCACTCCTCCCCCTTCTCTGCCATTTGACTTGTTGACCTTCCACAAAGTTTTGAGCGCTGTCCATGTTTGCCCCTCCCCCTCCCCCCCATCCCTCCGCTGTGTCTCTGTTGCTCCCTCGGTCTGTTTGTGCTGTTTGTCCGTTGATGAAGACATTAATTTGATGCAAATCGCGTCAAGCGAACACAATCGAAGTGCTAATTGCGCTTCTTTCAATGCGCAGTGTGGCAACCCCCCTCGTCCTGCCACAGAGCCAATCATGCCCGCCCCCACCTGTGGCAACAGTAGCTCCATCATCAGAGGAGACAGACAGGTGAGGCGCGCACAGATATAGCTAAATGCAATGGCAGGTGGACGGGCTGCAATTCGGATTCAGATTCGGATTCGGTTTGGGTTCATTACGTATGCGCGACGCAGACAATGGGCCACTGATGGACGTGTTGCAACAGGGCAAAGCACTGCCACATCCCCTTTCCTTACCCCCTCCCGCTATCTGCCACCTGCCTGCTGTGGCTCCGGCTGAATCTGAGCTGCGACTTGGATTCGCCCTCAATGAATAAAATGTTTTGTAAACCCGAAACGCTTGCCATGTGGCATGTACAACGGGTGGGTGATGGTGGTGGTGCTGGTGTTGGTGGTTTCACTGCTGTGTTCAGGCTGTGGCTTGCCGGGTGGCAACAAAAATATGAACCGTATTTAGAGCCACATAGAAAAACTCGTACTCTCTTTCTCCGTCTCCTTGCACTCTTATCTCCGACTCTGTGTTTGTGCCTTAAGCAACACCTTGCCCGGGGATCGAATAGCATCAGTTTATCTGCTGTCGGTTGCTTGACCAGCTTGTTGCACACACACGCACACACACACACACTTTTTTGCAACATTCCCTTCAATTTCGCAGTGCCCTGAGCTGACCACAAATCGAAGCCAACACTGGCCTGGTCGAAAAGACACTCTGCATCTGGTTTCATTCCTTTGCCTGTAATTTAATGTGACCAGCTCTGGTCAGCTTCAGCTCATCTTCTGGGGGTGCTCGGGATCGGGGAGGGGGCTACAGGCTAGGTGCAGTTTCGGTTTTATTCTGCCTATAAACTCTGCATTTTTGTGCACTCATTTAACTCTGGCAACATTGTAGATTGGATTTGTTAACGCTATTTTCGCTTATACAACATTATTTTTAATGCAAGTCCGCTCTATGGAATTTTAGGTTGGACCTGTTTTGCATGAGAACCTTGGCTAAAAAGGTTTAAGCGTATTCGGGCAGCAATTTATAGCAGCAACTTAGGCTTAAAGAAATATTGTTCTTGTGCCAGATTAATTCAAATGAGAGCTTTTAATTCAAGTATGTAGTACAATCAAGCTGAAGCTCTAACAAAAGCTTAGAGGTAAGCTTACAAGTTAGCTATATTGGTATGCCCAGGGTTGCTGTGGGAAATTTATTATTATTATTATTTTTTTTTGGCATTCATTATTATTATTATATTTTATTTATTATTATTTTATTTTATTATGCATTATTATTATTTTATTATTTCTTTATTATTATTTTATCATTTATTATTATTATTTTTTTATTATTTATAATTATTATTATTTTTATATTTTATTTATTATTATTTTATTTTATTATGCATTATTATTATTTTATTATTTCTTTATTATTATTTTATCATTTATTATTATTATTTTTTTATTATTTATAATCATTATTATTTTTATATTATTTATTTTTTTTATTATTTTTTTTATTATTTATTATTATTACTTTATCATTTATTATTATTATTCTCTTACTATCTCATATTATTATTTTTTATTATTATTATTATTATTACATCTTATTATATATTGTGATTATATTGCATATAAAATAATAAACTTTAAAAATTATTAAATAAATATATTTAAATGTATCAGGAAAAAGCTTTGAATTTATTAACATAGTAAAAACAGTAAATTCTGCAGAAGCTTTTGTATGTATTTAATATACTACATACTCGTATATAAAAAGTGCAATAATGTTAATTGAAATGGTCGAAAGCTTTTATAAAATATACTAAATTTGTATAAAATTTAATAAAGTTAGTCCAAAGACATTTTTAAAGGCTTTTCTGATAACTTGGAGCTTTTCGTTCATGATCATCTTCCCCTAAAGAACTTCACGAGCTTTATGTGATATTCACCAGTCACCTAAAGCTGTCCAAGTGAAAGCTCCAACTCAAAGTTCGCTAAAGCTCTATGAAAGGGCGCTAAAATCAGTGCCAGCCTAAATCGCGCTGGATAATTTATATGTGGCATATTTTATGCATTCTTATATAATAGATTTAAGTGCAGTCGCATTAAAAGCGTTAGGACCGCCATTATAAGAGGGATGGAGAGAGAGAGAGAGAGAGGGAGAGGGGGAGAGTGAGCGTGTAACTCTATTTATTTGCGTGTTATTTTCCGGAGTTTATTTTGTATTTTGTTATGCGCTTTTTGCATGACAGCAAAACAAAATGATGTCGGCCGTAAGTGCCGCCAACGCCGTCCAGCGCTTTAATGGGTATTCGAACTTAACGGCCAAACGGGCAAATGTGCGGAGGAGGGGGGTAAATGTGTTCATAAAGCGAGCCTGGGCTGCCCGATTTACGATATGCGAGTTGCGAAATGAACTGTTAAGTTTTAGGGTTGCCACCGTCGCACTCGCTGATTCCATCTCTCCCTCTCTCTCAGTCTCTCTCTTGGTCTCTCCATCTTTGTACTAAGGGTCTTCGGTCAACTCATTAAGTTGGTGTTCGTGTTCGTGCGTAGCATCTCTGCGGCCATCAAAGTCGATTACCTAGAAAGTGCCGCAAATGTCAATCGATTAAGCAGCAGCAGAGGCAGCAACTCGCAGGCTCGGGAGCCCAACCCGGCACTGGCGACTCCTGCCTGCATTGGTGGCTCATCGGTTCATTGTCAAATTACATTAGCATCCGTAGTTCGTAGTCAGCGTAGGCAGCGTCTGCGTTTTGACAGCTGCTTGCGCTTATTGACATGCACAGTACCCAGACACACACACGCACAGACATGCACATACACACCATGTGGCACACACATACCGAGGCAATCGCAGTGCAACGTTATGGTCAGCGCCATGACAGCTCCAGTCGAGTACTTAGCCATGTTCCTTTTACAGCCCTCTCCCTCCCTCCCCCTCTCTCTCTCTCTCTCTCTCTTTCTCACACTGACTCTACTGCCTACCATAAACGACATGTTTAGCAGCCAATGAGCTGCGTTTTTATGGCACCCACACACACACCCACACTTACACTCGCACACACACCACATAAAGTGTGTGTCAAAGTTAATTTTCGGCACAATCTTTACGAAGTGCACACATACCAGTACAGGGCGAGTGTTTGTGGCAATATGACAATGTGCCACACACAACACACGCAGACACACTCATGCACACACACCTGCACATAGCAGACTGACATTAACCGTTAGCCAAGTTTGCCTACTAATTGCCAACTCGATCTCAAATTAAACTTGATGAAAGGCAAAGACGCCGCAGTAAAGCTTAGTGCAAAAGCTCTTTAAGTTAGGTTAGGTTGAATTAAGGAGTGCAGTTTACGCCTAACAGGATTAATGAAGCCAAATTCCATTCACTCTTAACTAGAAAAAGAGCTTAAAGTTCCGATTTTTACTTATTCCCAAGTTCTTCTTTTTTAAACGATTTTTTTATTTTTTCTTATACTTTTTATAAGGAAATTGGGTTAGGTTGAATTTTAAGTTGGGTTAGGTTGAATTTTAAGTTGGGTTAGGTTGAATTTTAGAATTATAGAACATTCTGTATGCCAAAGTTAGTTTTCGTTCTCGTTTTTAAGAGCTATCGCGAGAACTTACAAGATGTATACCCAAATTTTCTCTTCGATCTTAAACTCCTTCTTTCTTATTTAACTCTTGACTTCCAGTGCATAGTCTAAGTACAGGCATAATCCCCCTACCAACCAATGGGGCTAACTGAGTAGGGGAATTCCAAGTTAGTTGAAGAAATTCCTCTTTTTTTCTTTCGGCAGCCATTAAATGCCCCCTTCGGAGGTACAGGGAGGCCGCACAAAGTGAGCCACAAAAGAAACAGTTGGACATGTGCGGACTAAGGCAGCCGCCTTACCTGTTGTCCAATTGCTGTGCCTGTGTGTCTCCGAGTGTGTGCTCTCTGACCATGTCACCGTCATCATCATCGTCAATGAACTTTTTGGGGGTGAATCGGAGTGAACTTTCACGTTGCGTTCGAATAATAAAAATCACTTTTATTGCTCAATATATTCTAATTACGGTAATTCTCCCTACATAAACGTAACAAACTTGACTAATTTCCCAGTCGGACAGCAGGAAAAGAAAAGGGAAAAGGAACAGGAAGAGGAAAGGGAAGAGGAACAGGAACAGGAACTATCGAAAAGGGAAGACCTGCGCCCAACCTCCCTCTCTCCCCCCCGCGAAAGTGGTGTTAATTCATGGAGTGCGCTGCCTTGATAAAGTGTAATTATTCTATGAATATCGAAAAAGTGTGTACCTTGTGATCAGGTGAGGTACGCAAGAGAGGGATGCGGTTGGAAGGCAACGACGAGGACAAATGGCAACCCGTAAGGCACGAACTCGACTAACGGTCTATGTGATTTTATGGTAATTTGATTGTAATGAAAACTAATAGCAATTGATTGTACGACGTGTACAAATGTCCTGAAACGCCAGCAAGAAACAGCAGACTCTCCCCCCAACGTCTAGCCCCCTCTTTCCTTACCATACCCCAGTGCCCAACCCTTGCCCCCCGCAGTGTGCGAGCCTTGGGGTTCGCCTTTGGCTTTCGTCTGTTGTCTTAACTTGTCCTGTGGCTTTGTGTGGGGGAAAGGGAAAGGGGTCTCTCATTCCAGTTACTCCTTGTAGTTTGGTCGTCGTCAATGGGGAGTCGCTTGGTGTACACACAAAGTTCTTGACCCTCAACATCATAAGCCGCCCCGTTGAATAACAACAACACATTGTGCGGCAAATGGAATATGTCGATGTCTTTGTGAACAGCCAAGTGACACCTGATAATGGCCAAAGATTGTTCTGCGGCTCAGTCGTCGCTCTCTCTCTCTCTCTTTCTGTTCCTATCTCTAACTCACAAGGAATATTGGATGAGTGCAAAAGTTCGTGCCCGATTTCAAGTGAAAACTAAAATTGAAATTTTTTGAAGAAAACGCTTTTATTAATCAATTATGTATTCGCCATCATGTTCGGCAATCCACTCCCAACGTTCAACCAATTTACGGATGCCTGATTCAAAGAAATCGCGCGATTTCTCGTTGAAAAAGGTGTCAAGGTGGTTTTTGACGTCTTCCACAGTTTTAAATTTTTTTCCATTCAAATTGTTCTGCAGCGATCCAAACAAATGATAATCAGAAGGTGCAATGTCGGGTGAATATGGGGGATGAGGCATAATTTCCCAATTCATCTCCTTCAGTTTGGCCAGGGTCGGTTTTGCAACATGTGGCCTGGCGTTGTCATGATGGAAAAGAACTCCTTTGCGATTGGCCAAAATCGGACGTTTTTCATCAATTGCTTTCTTCAATTCGACCAATTGCTGACAATACTTGTTGGCAGTGATCGTTTCTCCAGCTGGCAAGAGCTCAAAATAGATAACGCCTCGGATATCCCACCAAATGCACAGCAGTACCTTCATCGGATGCAGTCCACCTTTTGAGATCGGTTCCGCCCCTTCGTGTGCCTGTTTCCATGTTCTTTTGCGTTGGACATTGTTGTACAGGATCCATTTTTCATCACCAGTCACGAGTCGATCCAAAAAAGGTTCGTTTTTCATCCGTCGAAGCAAAGAAATTGCTGTTGACATACGGTCCACTTTGTTTTTTTCACTCAACTGATGTGGCACCCATGTATCGAGCTTCAAAGTGTACCCAACCTTTTTCAAACGACGAAACGCAGTTGATTTGTTGACGTTCAATTCACTGGCAACCTCTTCCGTCGAAATACGCGAGTTATTCGCAACTAAAGTTCTTAGAACATCGTCGTCAAGCACAGAAGGCCGTCCACTGCGAGGTTGATCTTCGAGGTTAAAATCTCCAGAACGAAATTTCGCGAACCATTTTTTTACTGTGCGGAGTGCTGGAGCACGGTCCAAATAAACTTCGCGAATATCTTTAGTTGCAGCGCCCACTGTTTTTCCTTTGCGGAATTCGTATAACATAATATGACGCATATGATCTTTTTCGTTGTCCATCTTCCATGCGTCTTTTCACTTAGCAACTGAAATCAAAATGAAGTTATTTTATGCTTGATTTACAGTTCGGACTGTCACCTTTCCAACGATATATAATATGTATATATTTCTTTCACGAGCGCCACTCTGAAACGATTCGAACGGCACCCAGCGGAATCGAGCGCGAACTTATGCATTCATCCAATATTTTGTGGGGTTCCTTATATGAAGTTACATAGCTAAGTTTATCTAAAGAATAGGCACGTACTACGTATAGACTTACTTTACAAAATACTCTTCATATATCTGACATTAGAGTAGAAGACGCATTCAATCATGAAAGAAGAGAAAAAAGAGAGAATTCACTTGTTTGTGTAGTTATTATTTATTATTATTAAATCGGTGGAGATGTAATGCGACCTTGTAGATGCAATAGACAAGTAAAATAATAAGAAAAAAAAAAAAATTTTAATTTAGAAAAAATTAAAAACAAAAATAAAAAAATTTTAAAATATAAAAAAATATAAATAAAATAAAAAAAATTAAAAAAAGAAATTGTAAATAAAAAAAAACAATTAAAAAAAATATTAAAAAAAGAATAAAAGAAACTAAAAAAAAATAAATTCAAATTCAAATCAATTAATAATAATATTCAAGATCTTATAAGTTCTGTCTCTAAAATATTCATTCTCCCTTATTTTCCTCATTCCTTTCCACTTGTCTTTAACATTTTCTCTCTTCCTCACATTTTCTTTTTCTCTCTTTATCTGTACTTAAGTAAATCTATAATATTTCTTACTTCTTTTTGGGATCAAAAATCGTATAAGTTCTTTCTTTATGTTCTCCTGTGCCCGCTCTCTCCATCCCTCTCTCCCCTCTTCATGCAATTCACATACAATACTTCCTTTGAGCGCAACTCAGCTGCTACTTATGTTAGATAGTTCAAATTTGTGCGACTTATTATTTATGTTAGTAACGCACGATCTACTAAATTTAAGCAGCACTGCCACAAAGGCCGCTGAGTTACCTGAGGCAATGATTGTGAATGTTGCAGTGGAAAATGCAACTGAATCTTTGAATGCAAATGAATAGAGGGATTTGGATAGTTAGTTGCTACTTGCAATTGTCCAGAGATTGCGCGGTTTATGCAACTGCATCACTCTCAAGGCTGTGTGTGTGTGCGAGTGTGTGTGTGTGTGTGTGGCAAGTGCATTTGTTAGTTGCACGAATAGGAAAAAGCGTTGCACGAAACCCCGAATGTGAATCCGATTGCGAGCTGCATGCAATGTGGAGTCCAACAGCTGGCCGCACTCACAGAATGAAAGGGCACATGCCGCATGCCACATGCAGCAAACAGACAATGCAAACACACACACACACACACAGACACAGAACAGTCATAGAGCTGGATAGAATCTTACTTATAAGCTCGACGCACGCGACTATCTGTAACAAGCTGCAACAGAGAGGCAGAGGGAGAATTGAGGGAGGCAAATGTATCTTAAAGATGAAAAACAGCCAGGCGAAAGCAGGGCAAAGCTCTTAAAGGACGGCAAAACCCCAAAAAGAGAAATGAAAGGGAAGAAGAGGCAGAAGGAGGGAGGGAAAAGGGGCAAAGGAAAGTTTGAAACATTTTTGCTTGATTAAGTTTCAAGATGAATATCAAAATATACAAAACACAATAAGATGCCAGATAGCAAAATGGAAAATTCAAGATACAGATACAGATACAGATGCAAGATACAGATACAGCCAACAACAGATACGGATGCGGATACAGGAGGAAAAACACAGAGAGAACATAAGTGTGATAGATACATGTGCGAGCATTTCCATTATTGTCTGGCCCAACTGATTTATGCCATTCAATTGGCTTTCCCGGACGCCCAGACAGACGGCAGGAAGGAAGCAAGGGAGGAGGGGAGGGAGTACGGACAGACAGACAGACAGACGGACGGACAGAGAGCCTGAGGGGCGGGAGGGCAAACGCATTGCCCGGGAAATGAGGCCAATGAATCAAATGGAAAACTTTACACAACCGAAAAATGAAAAGTTACAACAAGTTTGGCCTTGACTAGGTTTGGATTTGGAATTCGGCTTCGATTGACGGCAAGCAGGATCTGCAATGGAAAATATATTTGTATATATTGTAAATGTATATAAATATAAATTTAGTTGTAGTTAAACATTTATGGCAAATTACAATTCATTGAGCTGGCCTCTCAAGCGTCTCACTCGGTCTCTGTTTCTGCCAATTAACTGTACCGTGCAACAGACGTCGTCTGTGGTCTGTCTGCCTCTGCGAACATCTTGTGACTACTCGAGCGCCCCTGTGTGTGGCTCCATTTCCATTTCCACTGCCACTGCCACTGCCACTTGCACTTCCACTTGGACTCCGATTCGGTTCGATTTCGATTAGTTCCGGCTTATTGAACTGGGGGCTTTCAATAAAGCTCAACTAAACGTTGCTTGATAAACAATCGTCGTTGTTTAATCATTTGCAATCAGTAGAGCGATTCTATTGCATATGAAATAAGATATATGTATATATATATATTTACAGCGTCTTTGTCTTGGGCAGAAATGCATAATCGATGTATGTAAGAATGTTGCAGAGTTCGTTAACTTCGAAAAGGTTAAATATACCTTTATTAAATGTTTTTTTTTTGTTTTTTCTTAAATAGTCAAACGAAAATCAAATAAACAGTACATTAAACGAAAGATTACTCTGAATTTAGAACCAATTACCAGCTACTTGATCATCGATATATATCGATAACAATCGCAAGATATAAATGCGAAGGAATTAAACTAGCAATGCCTTTGTTTAGAAGGAGCATTTTAAACGAAAATCAAATAAACAGAACGCAAAAACGAAGAGAACATTTTGAAATTGAACCTATTTATCGATAACAATCGTTAGTTATCAAGGGAAAGCAATGCCTTTGTTTATGAAGAGTTTTTTTCAGCTGCTTCACTTTTAACACATGTAATTTAAATAAAATAATTAATATTGATCAAATAATCCGATAAAATATTTATAAAATTTTTCCCCTTATTAATTAAAAATTTATAATCATTTTATTTATAAATTTTTTTAATAAATAAATATATTTAAATTAAATAACAAAAAATAGTAAATAATTTAAATAAATAAAAAATCGAATAAAAACCTATAATCAACGCTAGTGCGCTTTCTAATCGATAACTTATGGCTATCGATAACAACGCTACACTTTGTTTGCAGTCACAACAGTTGACAAGCAATTCCGGGGGCAGCATGGGCAACCATTCGGCCCACCAAGGCTGTGTTCGTCTGCAGTCGGAGGATGCCAAGGCGGAGCTCGCTGCTGGCTTGGCGATCATGCATCCGCCGGCTTTCAATCGAGCAGAGCCCGAGCAATGGTTCATCGATGTCGAGGAGCACTTTGAGGCCCTGCACATCTGGAGCGATGCGGCCAAATGTGAACTACTGATCGATGAGATCGATTTGGACATTCTGCAGCTGATCTATGTTAACCTTGAGTGGCGCGATCAGCCTTACGAGAGTCTCAAGGGCATCATTTTACACGCGATTTTGGCCAACGGATTGTGAGGGAAGGAGGGGAACAGAAGAGGAGAAGAGTGGAGGAGAAAGGAAGTGCCGCAAGGCCAGCTCCGTGGGAAGGGCGTGTGTACAGGTTTTTCCATAGTTCATTTAGCCTCCCCATGCTGCCACTCCCCCCAACGACTCTCTCTCACTTACTATCACTCTCTTTCTTTATCTCTCCCTCTCACTCTCTGTTTGTGCTCTTTTGTATTTAAAAATACACAACGAAATATTTTGAGAAATGCGAGGGCGCGTGCCTATAAAAGCTCGAGAGCTTTTTTTGCAGTGTGAAAGGATTGAATAACCCAAAATTACCCTGTAAAATTAAGATTGTTAGAAATTAAAATTGAAATTATAATAAATAAATAAATTTAATAATAAATAAAATATGAGTAAAAAACTAAATAAATAATAATAATAATAAATAATAAAAATAAAAAATAATATATAAATAATATAAAAATAAAAAATAAATAAATAATAATAATAGTAAATAATAAAAATAAAAAAACGATATACTTCATATACAAATAAAAAAGGCTGTCAATATTAAAATAAAAATAAAACTTTTCTTGAATTTACTCCAATTATTTATCTATTAAAGCTTCCAATCCTAGAGATGGCAGGCACTAGAGTTATGAAATTTGTTATGTAGCTTTCAAGAAGCTCTAGAATTCATAGCTTTGTTTTAAAATTGTTGTAGCTACTTTACAAAATGATTTAAACTTAAAATTTTATTGTGTCACCTCATTGAACTCAGCTTTGGTAAGAGCTAGAGTTATGAAATTTGGTATTCAGGTTGTAAAAAGCTCTAAAATTTATAGGTTTGTTTTAAAATTATTGTAGCTACTTTACAAAATGTTTAGAATTAATTTGCATTGTTTAACCTCATGGAACTCAGCTTTGGTAAGAGCTAGAGTTATGAAATTTGATATGCAGACTTATTAAGACCAAAAAATCTAAAAAGTCTCTTGAAATGTTTATAAAAAGCAACTATATGTTTTTTTAAGTGGTATTTAGTAAGTCGCATACTGCCTGTTTTCCATAGAACGCTCTCACCTGTGCGCGCTCTAGCTCTGTAGACGGATAATGTGGTCTATTCCCTTTGCGACATGCTCGGCCCCCTTCCCCTGCCCCCTCCTGCCACGGCTCAGTTCTATGATAGAGTTAATTGCGAAGAGCACATGATATTGTTTGCCTGTAACTCAGCATAACGCATAAATAGAGAGAGAGAGAGAGCGAGGGAGAGAGGGTAGCTAGAGAGCGCAGAGCGAGAGAGGCGTTGCAGATACACACACTAGAAAATACTTTGGGGCATATATCGCTTTCAGATGCGAATTCAGTGAGATCGCAGCAGCAGGCGGACAGAGCGCAAGATTTCCTTTTCGCCGCCTTGCATATTTGATTCGTATCGTTTCGTTTTCGTCGTTTTCTCGTGTTCGTTTTCATTTACATTCTTCCATTTTTTTTTTCGCCTTTCCTATTTTTCCCTTGCTCCAATATCTGTTTATTCGTTCGTTCGTTCGTTCGTGTGTGTTTCGACTGTTTGTTTGGCGTGAGTTTCGACTGGGCAAGAAGTGCATGGAAAACTTAAAGAAAATCCATAAAATATGAATAAGAAAATCCAATGAATGCGATAAATAGCGAGTGACAAACTGTTGTACAACGCGTCGTATGCGTTATGTGCACTGCAAAAAGCGAAAGTGAAAAGAAAGATTTATGTTTCTTAATCTTTTTTTATTTATTTATTTATTTATTTTTTTTTGGTTTCTGCAAGTGAAAGTGACAGTGTGAAAGTGTTAAAGTGAACACAGGTTGACCGCATGACGTCACACATCGATTAATAGGTGCAGACATGTGGGTGCGTGTCCATTCCGTTCCGTTCGTTGTCAAGCGATGAGATGACGAGCCAGAGCCAAAGGCAAACCGCCACAACTGCCACAAGCACCGCTGCCACCGCGCCGCACAATCATCCAGTCAATTTGCGATGTGTTTTGCGGGGCATTAAAACAAAAGCATTTTTCACTATGAGAAATTTATTGTTGTTCTTTCGATTCTATTCTCTCCTGTTCTGTTCTGTTCTCCATTTGCTTCTCTTCTTCACTTCTGTATTCCGACTGAATCTCAACTGATCAGATTCGTCTTTCCTCCCGCTTTCTGTGTGTGTGGAATGTGTGTTTATAGTAGCCACCGAAGGCGACCCAAACTGAACCATCAACCTCACCTCCCCCACCTCATTGCCCACCTGCCTTCACCCTGCAGTCACATGGACTGACTGGACTGAACCGATCGAAGCAATCGACTGCCTCAAGTATTCGGTCTGGAATCGGTCGGCGCTGCAGCGTTCAGTTCATTAGCGTGTCAAAGTACCCATCAAAGTCTGTTATGAACTGTCTGAGAAGTTCCATCATGCCCATTCAAAAGTCCAAAAGCATCTGTAGAATGCAATCAAAATGTTCGTATAGAATAAACTTTGCAGATCTTTTCGTTCTTCTGTGAATACTCGTGGATATTTCTTCAGGTCTTTAGCTCTACAATGAAAGCTGAGTTTTGGATAGTGTGGAATATATTATCAGTAATCTATTAAACTCTAGAGCCTGTTTGAAAGTAAACTTCTATTAATAATAAATAATATAAATAGTAAATCATAATTTAATGAATTCGGTTATATGGTCACCCTACAAATCGAAATGCTCCTGATAAAGTTAATTTAGGTTTTATTGATAAACTCTTTTCGTTAATGTTCTCTTTAAAGCCTTTGTCGCCTGACATGGTCACCCTTTATTTAGAATACACATCACTTAGTAAATTTGTACTTTTTTGATAATTTTCACTTGCAAGGTTTCTATTAAAATTCCTTGTATCGGAGTATGGTCACCCTTAAAATTACTTATATTCCTAATCACCTAAATTTGAGTTTTTAAATCATCGAATTTTCTGTCTAGACTCTTCTTTCGATTCCGTTTGAAAGTGTAGCGCCATATGGTCACCCTAAACATAAAATATGCTCATCACTTAGTAACTTCGTACTTTTTTGGACATTTTCACTAGCTAGGTTTCTATTAAAAATCCTTGTATCTGAGTATGGTCACTCTTAACATACTTATAAACTTTATATTAAATCATAATTTAATGAATTCTAAGTAACATAAGAAGAAAGTGGGATATAAACTGTGGTCGGAGTGAGTCTAAAGAATTATTTAATAATATTATTCTTTCAAAAAATTCTGAGCAAGTTTGAGGTTTTTTCTGACTCAAAGGCATTTGAAAAATGTATAAATGAATGTCAAGAGAACACTTAGAAAATGTTCAAATGAATGATATATTTGCTGATGACTATCAGAAATTCCAGAAAAGTCTTCTAGTCTTTTTTTTTTATTTGAAATATTTCCAGCCGAATATAACGGGAATATTTACATGTTTTCATAGTTCCATCTGCCTTGACTCTCGAACCCTTTTTGTGCTTGTCACTCTGAAAACACAAATTGCTGTAAGTTTGTTTTGGCATTTTCGCTAAGGCCACAAGTTGTTTGTGTTTGGATCTTTTCTCCTCTCTCTCTCTCTCTCTCTCTCTTTCGCTCTCACTGTGTGTGTTGTTCTTGTTGTTTTCTCAATCATATCCGGCAATCAATTGGCACGCAATCTCGCACAATTCGCCACTTAATTCTATTTATAATAACATTAACAAAGACAAAAACAACAACAAGCAAATGAAGGTAGAGGG
This sequence comes from Zaprionus africanus, assembly GCA_018151435.1. NCBI lineage: Eukaryota > Metazoa > Arthropoda > Insecta > Diptera > Drosophilidae > Zaprionus > Zaprionus africanus. Next base: position 802,520 of record JAECXB010000076.1, read on the forward strand.
GGTGAGGAAGAACGAGAGAGTGAGAGATAGAGAGAGAGATGGAGAAGAAACGTTCACAACAAATTTGAAATGAATCGAGAACTTATTTTTGGTGGGCCGTCAAAGGCGAAGAAATCATATATTTGAAACGTCTCGACGTCGCATCACGACCCCAGAAGAACGCGCCTGGTGGATTCCCTACACAACAACAACAACAACAACAACAGCAAGTGGGCTGTGCGTGGTGGCAAAGGGGTGTGCGGGGTGTGTGCAGGGCGTGCGGGGCGTGTTGTTTGCCCTTCAGGCTAAATAAATGAGAAATCAAGCAAAATATCACAACTCAAATTGGTTTGTTTTTCCTCCCTCTCCCCCCTTCCTCCCCTTCCCCCTCACAACTTTCTACTGCCCCCGCTGTTCTCCGCTTTCTTTTGCTTATTATTATTGTGTTGTTGTTTTCGTTCTCTCAAATGAACTTCAACAGAAATTGGACAGCAAGAACATTTAATCAGAATTCGAATCAGAACCGCAGCAACTCAAAAATAAACATTCATGTGGCATTTGATACCGTTTCGAGTACCCCAAACGAATGACCCGCATTGTTTATAAGACACACTCACACACACGCATTCGTACACTTGCAACGGAGGCAGCTGAGGCGATCCATCAGCGCAACCTCCCCTCGTTCGAGGGTGTTTTACAAAATATTCCAATCCATCAACGCGAACTGATTGCTCAAGAATATATCGGATATAAATCACTGCGATATATATCGTCGGTTCATCAATTAGCATATTTCCTGTGCCATTCATCAATAATATTACGAATAACCTCGGCTAATTTTCGGAATTCGAAATTTGAAATTCGAAATTCTCTTAGCATACGTGACAAAGTGCCCTTTGAATGCTGCCCCCTTCTCCTCCCAGCCAGAGCCAGAGGCCAATTTCACAGTTGAGCACATACATATATGTATGTTATATACTATGCATATGTATGTGTATGTTGTATATGTACCTATAAAAATATATTTATACTAATGAACTTGTATAGTTGCCTATTTCCTGCCTTGACTGCGGCACGATCCACGGCTACGTGATGTTTTTATATACTCGCCAATATACTCGTCTGGGAAGAACTCAACTCGATTCGTTTATGCCATGAAAATCGCGATTTTATTGCACAAGTATTTGCATAAGTCGAACAGCTGTTCGAGGCTGGAGGCTGAATTGAATTTCCGCAATTGCAAAAAGTTCCTTCGCTCGTTTATGCCATGAAAATCGAAATGATATGTTCGAATTTATCGTATAAACAAGGCAGAGTAATTAGTGAATCAATCAACAAGAGAAAGAAAGTTAAAGTTGGAATGTTTCAAGCTGGTTCTTCGGTTATATAGTCATCGTACAAATTCGAAATGCTCCTGATAAAGCTAATTTAGATTTTATTGATAAAATTCTTCTGTTAAGGTTCTCTTTAAATTCTTTGTCTCATAACATGGTCACCCTAAATATTTAAAATGTTCATATAAAAGGGCATTCGTACTGTTTTAATCATCTTTACCTGTAAAGGTTCTTTTTTAGGTACTTGTACCGAAGTATGGTCACCCTAAAAACTACTTATATGCCTTATCATATAAATTTGAATTTTTAAAATCATCAAGTTGTCTGTCTAGTCTCCTTTGGTTACTTTTGAAAGTGTAGCGTCACACGGTCACCCTTAACATACAAGAATTCTCATCACTAAGTAAATTTGTACTTTTTAATAATTTTCACTTGCTACGTTTCTATTAAAAATCCTTGCATCGGAGTATGGTCACCCTAAAAACTACTTATGTGCTTAATCACATAAATTTAAATGTTTTAAATCATCGACTCGCCTGTCTAGTCTCTTCTTTCGGTTACTTTTGAAAGTGTTTTGATTGAAACCACGTGCAGATATTTTGTATATAATAAAAACAATCGGATCGAAGCACTATATAATCATTAGTATCTGCTCGTGATATTCTAAAGCAATCATCGTACAAATTGTTTAGCCTTAAACATTTACAACCTGAGTAATTTTCGATCTTAATCGGAGCATTCATCATCATTCGATTATGGCAGGAATGTGCCTTATTGTTGTAGCTTGATAGTTAGCTTGATATATGTAGAACTCTCTCTCTCTATATACATATAAATATATATGTATATATATATATTGTATATGCAATCACTGGATTCTGGCTGCCTTTTTCCGGCTTCTGTTAATTCCCGATATACAGCAAGACATATCGTCTTTGGAGTATAATAAAAGGAATTCCATGCAGATCGTAAATAGTATTTAAGAGGGAGAATATATGGTCCCGCGATGCTGGCAGAATATACATAAATCATAACAGTAGAGGGTATCCCAGCTTCTTTGTTTTCTCATCTCTCTCTCTCTCTCTCTTTCTTTCTCTGATTTCCATTTCCATTTCGCAGATGTCCATCAACAAGGCTTTAAACTCGCTTACAGCCTCAGTACAGAAATGCCGACGCACACAGCAACAGCAGCGGAACGAACTGTTTATTTAATAACAATATAAGTAGGAGGAGGCAGAGGAGGAGGCGGAGGAACGCCCCTCGTATTTGCTCTTGGGCCCAACGCGTCTCTCGTTAAGCACAAGCACACACGTTCATAACACAAAGCAGAAGCACCCTCTACACACCCTTCTACCTACCTTCCCCCGCCCTCAGGCCTGGTGCCCGACATCCACATCCACAACGAGATCGGGCCATCATCGGCAACGTGCTCTCATTGTACGTTCCACTTACAGCGTCGAGCTCGCATCGGCCACATCAACAACGACAACGGCACGCGATTCGTGTAGAGGATTTGGCGCGTCGTCGACGCGCAAACGGACGCCAAGATGATGTTCACACGCGCCCAGGTGCGCAAACAAAAGGCAACCAACTCAAGCAGCAGCCAAAGGCCGCGCAGCTCTGGCGGCTCGGCGCGCCACGATGTAAGTGTCAATTCTACAAAAAATGAAATGAATCAATTTGAAATCAATCAAATACTTTATTTGAAATTTTCGGTGTCTGCAAAGGGTGCGAAATTTGTAGTTGAATCTTGTAGGAATTGTAGAGAAAACTTCAGAGTTATAGCACCCGATATAAAGTGGTTGTAGTTTTAGGTTTAAGATATATGGATGCAAGTATAGTGTAAATTTTGTGTAACGGTAAAGTAGAAAAGTCTATTAAATTTCATAGTTGTAGCTTTAAAACTTCCTGAGTTCAATGGGGTGGTATGATCGTACTTTGTAGATATAAGTATTTTTCGAGTGCAGAGGTTGTTAATAAATCAATTTGAAATCGTCTGTTAAATTTCAGAGTTGTAGCTTTCATATTTTCCCAGTTCAATGAGGTAGTAAATTGATGTTACGAGTATTAGAACAATTATTCCAATAGAGTGTCAGGTTTGTCTATAAGTCGAATGGAAATGATCTGCCAAATTTCATAGTTGTAGCTCTCAAACTTGCCGAGTTCAATGAGGTAGTAATTTGTTTTAAATAACTTAATTGTTCTAATAGAGTGTCAAGTTTGTCTATTAGTCAAATGGAAATGATCTGCTAAATTTCATAATCATAGCTCTCATACTAATCCAGTTCAAGGGGGCTATAAGAATGTAACCTGGCTAGAACTAAATTTTTTATGCAATATGCTTAGCTACCCTTTACCATAATTGGCATTTACAGGGTACTCTATGCTTTATAGCGTTAAGTGTCTTGTATATTTATAAAAGACGAAGGCAGCGAAAACAAAAGATTTATAAACTGCAAATCTAATGGGATTTTCCATTGGGCATTGGCGAATTCCTGTCGAAAGCGAAAACTAGAAAACATTTTATTTATTTATATTATTTTTATAGCATCTGCCTAAGTGGTCGTGCCTCTTTTATAGTAAATACAAAATACGATCGCGATTAATTGAGTAATAAAATACTAAAAAGTTTCAGACAAAAACAAATTTTATGATAATGGAAAGTGTTTTTGATTTAGAATTGCGATCACTTTAGGCTGTTTTCACTGTACTATTCTCTAATTGATTTACTGTTTCCTTTTGTAGACTCGCTACAAGCCAAGCTCGTCCAGTAGCAGCGGCGCTGGCAGCGGCATCAGTGGATCCAGCGGTGCCAGCGGCGCGCGACGTGATCGTGACTGTGACGATCACTATAATAATCACGGTCACAGTCACTATCACTATGGCAAGCAGCATTCCTTCGAGCTACCGCGCCAGCACTCCAAGGAGGATGGCTACAGTCGCGACAGAGACAGAGACAGGGAGAGAGAACGAGACCGAGACAGAGATAGGGAGCGGGATAGAGAGAGTGGTGGCAGTGGTGCGGGCAGCGGAGGAGGAGGAGCCGGTGGCTCTGGCAGCAGTGGCTATGTGGACAGACGCACGCGACCGCGCAGCATTACCAATCGACGTGGCGCCATTAAGCACCAGAAGTGAGTGGAATTTAATGCATAGATATATCTTCTTGTACCAATTTAAAATCTGATTTTGATATTGCAGAACTCACGACATCAATGGACATCGCTTTGTGGCCAAGTTCTTTCGCCAGCCCACGTTTTGCGCCTTCTGCAATCTGTTTCTTTGGGGATTTGGCAAACAGGGTTACCAGTGCATCAGTGAGTAGGGTGGCAACACTGAAGGGGACTCTAAACTAGTCAGAATTAAATGGGGTCTAATGGGAGTCTTCCAGATGTAGCTTAGATTTGTGTAGAGCGTGTTCTTATTTTGACTTTTAGAAAGAAAGTTAAGGGCTTAAGAATATAGAGTATTGTATGGGAGATATATATTTATTATGCAGACGGAACCTACTATAGTTTAGATTATATATCTGTTTATTCAGCTTACATATTATATATAGAATAAAAATAATATTTATTACTTATACCTCATACCTATCATTCTGAAGATTGAAAGCCTTACTTTATATATTCAAATTTTGTTGTCGTTGTTGTTATAAGAACCTTTATAAACATTTTTATAGGTTTGTTCAGTTAAAACCCAGTAGAGAAATAGCTTATGGTTTAAGAAATAGTTTATACATTGCATTCAGTAAACTGAGATTTGAACTACATAAGATATTATATTATATTATCGGCATCTCTCAAGTTCCAAACATTACATACTCTAAATCGAATAATCATCTTATTCACTCTCTTTCTCTCTCTTTTTCTACCAACAGTTTGCCAGACGGTCGTCCACAAGAAATGCCATGAGAAGCTTTTGGGCAAATGCTCTGGTTCCGTCTTCAATTCGGCCAGCACAATTGTAGGTTCCTTAGGTCGTACTTACAACAGAGACCTTCTTAAAACTTTCTTATTTTCATTTTGCAGTTGCTGCGCGAACGCTTCAAGATCGATATGCCGCATCGGTTCAAGCCGCACACCTTCATGTCGCCAACATTTTGTGATCATTGCGGTTCCCTCATGGGAGGATTCTTTATACAGGGACTCAAGTGCGAAGGTATGTAGTAAATTTATAACCCCCTCCCTCTACCAACAACTTCATTTCATATCTTTTGGGGCTTTTGTTGCTCTGCGTTTGATTGCACGTTTCGAAAGCTGGCGCTAGGTGGCGCTGCGCAAAAGCTTTTACACAGTTAGTGGGGACAATAACCCAAAAGCTTTGGAAAGCTTTTGGTTGGGAATTGTGTGAGCAAAAGTAACGGTCGAAAGTGAATACAGGGAATAAAAGACCGTTACTTTGGGAATTTTCACTGAAAGAGGGGAATTTGGAAGGGAATGCAAGTTTTTAATATTATATTTGCATTGTTATTTAATATTAATTTATTTATTATTATTTATTTATTTTATATAGATTATATAGATGTATTCGAATTTTTATGAACCTTACTAGTGGGTTCTGTTAGGTTTTTCTAAAGCTTCAGTTTACTGGGTACATCACAGTCGGGTTTGCTTGGTCGCTTAACTTCTTTATTTTATTTTATAGACATTTCTGGTAAAATAATGTTCTATATATGATTATACACAATTTTCGTGCCTTGTTTGTTGACAACAATTCGCATTGTTCTTGCCTGGGCCAATGGCCGCAATGGTTTTTACATTTTACTGTTTGGTTTTCGGCAAAAAATCTTCCTGTTTTTACAATTTTGATTATTCTGCCTACGAATGAGAATGACAAAGTGACAAATACAGGAATATATATATTCCTAAGTAAATTGCCTAATATATATGCTAAGTACAAATAATATATTGAGTACGTTTCGAGTGTGGGATGAGGTATTACTCAATAGAAAATGCTTACTTCTATATTGTATATAGACATATATATTCATAATACATCAGCTGATTACTCTTTACTTATGGTAAAGCAAAGCAAGATTGCTCATAGTTTATTCATACTTTAATTCATTGAACTTTTCTTGGAAGCTTAAAAGTTAAGTTGAGGATCAACTTATTTGAATGTATAGAGCATCTGTTAGTCGTGCATTGCTTTCATGTACTAGATTTCGAAGTTAAGAACTAAGTTCGGTAGTCTTCTTCCCTCGATTGTGTTTCTGTGGCTTTATATCTGATTTCCCTCACTCTTCCTTCCCCCTGGCCTGCTGCTCTTTTTACAGTGTCTTTCCTCTGTCTCTGCTGTGATCTACTGTGGCACAGTCAGCTCATTTCGGTCGCAGCAATTAAAATTGCACAAAAGATAATAATAAATATTGTAGGTTATAATAAAAGCAAAAAAAAAAGAAAGAAATTGTTCAAATTTATATTTATTGCACGGCGTATTTTGCATTTCACATTTCACATTTCTCGCCCCGAAACGAGTGCAGACTCTTTTCGATGTTGGTTGATGATATATGCCAACAAGAATGGGGATTCGTCAGATATGCGCGCGTATATTTACGTTCTATATGCGTTTATTTTGTCGTTAAATCATGAACTGGCGACACGAAGACCGCGTCAACTGGAGCGGAACAGTTGCGCCTAGACGATACCCTGTACTCGGTTCGGTCATGTGCAAGTTTTTTAATAATTAAATGACAAGAAATGGGAGCTCTTAAAAATGAATTGATTATAACCTTTTATTATTGCATATAGTCAAAAAGGATGTACTAACTTTGTGCAATTAATTTTTTTCTTAGTATAATCTTGTTCATTATAATTTTATGAATATTTTGAAATTTGCTGTTTTTTGCACTAGCTAAAATGCTCTTGTCGAAAGGGAAAACTTTTATTGCACTAAAATTTTTAAAAATTCTTCAGATTTTGTTCTGGAATGTCATATAATTCGTTGAATAAAACACTTTAAAGTGTCGCATTCTTGGCATGTTTTGCAATGTGAAAGTATTTAAAGATTCGGAAAGAATCTCAATCTCAGTCTTCACTTTCAATATTTTATAATTTATCCAAAATTTATTAGATTTTCGTGAGGAATATGGTTGAACTTTTGATTGATTCAAACTTATATAATATACGAGGGTCGTTTGATAAGTCCGTGACTTTTTGTATTTGCCGCGCACCTGCTCTAAATACAACACTGCTCCTGTCAGCAGTTATCGATTAACAGCTGACTGTAAAATTTTGAGAAAGCTGCGTTTTTTGGTTTGCGTTTTATAGGCATTGAAAGCAGACGATCTCGATCTCCATTTTCGTTAAAATTCACGAGATCGTCTGCTTTCAATGCCTATAAAACGCAAACCAAAAAATATTTTACAGTCAGCTGTTAATCGATAACTGCTGACAGGAGCAGTGTTGTATTTAGAGCAGGTGCGCGGCATATACAAAAAGTCACGGATATATTTTTATATATTAAATTATATTTTTATATATCATATTATATATTCTCAATTCAAGTATCGTAAATCTTTTTTTTTTTTTAAACTTTATTCATATGGCAAGTGAAAATAATCATAAGAATCTTCTCAAAATTATTGAAATTGTGAAAAATTACAAAAGTAAAACCTATTTTCATGTACCCACAGTCATGATCAGTGCTGTACCCCCTTAAGCACTACTCGCACTGACTTCATGACGTATTCAAGGTAGCTAAGCTCGTAGCAAATGCGAACCATACACTTCAAAGGCTCCCAGAACAATTTGATTGAGTGAGCTGAGAGCGCTCAAAAAAACATGGCGGAAATACTCGTAATGCCTGAACCCAATTAAGATCGTTATGTACATACGTTATATACTCGTGTACAGCTCTCTGAGCAGATTTCGTATATCCTATATGAGACAGCAGATATTCATGTAGACAGGCGCGACAGGCTGTATTAGAAATCAATTTATTGCGCCTTTGCCAACAAGCTGCGGGCCAAGAACTAGACAGCAAAATAACAAAAGTGCATGCGATACACTGCTGCACAACTGCCACATACCCTGTAAAGGAAGATAAGAAAAGAAAGCTGAAAGTATGAAGAGCTAATGAGTCGTGCATACCCCACACTGCGAGTTATAGCGCAACTAGTTGAGGTAGAAATGTTTTAGCGATTTTTCCTAGTTTTTTTTGTTGTTTTTGTTTTCTTACGGATGCAGCTTTACATGCACACGACATGACACGAACGGAATGCACAGACGAAGGGCGAGACGGAGAGAGGTGGAGAGGGGGGAAGAAGATAAAAAATACAGAGGCAAAAACCAAAAATACGACAGAAACTTACAAAAATACTCAGCGACGGTGAAAAAATAATGGAACGGCGGCCTGGCTATAAATCTGCGAAGATTAAGTACTCTCTAGCCGTGGCCAAAAAGAAGAAAGAGCCAAAAGAATTGAGGCGCTGCTGCAGCGGAAGACGGGCAGAACCAACAGACTGACAGACTGGCAGACTGACAAACTACTGATGCTGCCCCTTCTACATGTTGCGGTTCTTTCTATTTCTGGTTGTTTGGCGCTTTCAACGACCTGCACTGCACACCCCTACCTCCCCACCGCCCCCTCTGGCCAGAGCATGTGCCGTGTGTGTGACATCCGACTATAGAAATGCACTTTGCGGAACCGCTAAGAATCGCAAACATTTCTCTAGCAGGTGTACGAATCGATCAGCTTCCAAATTGACCATTATTTAGCATAATTAGGCAGCGAGATAATTTATAGCGAAATCTTATTCAACATATAGAATTAAATTGTGATTTATATATGGTATTCTCTTGGGGGAGGGGCATCTCTGTAGGGTTCATTTCTAATGTGCCAGATAAGTGTCAAAATATTTATGCATTTTGCTATAATATTTAGCAAATATGACTTATGGCAGGTGTACGATCAAAGTTTGGCTACAGATTGTTGGTTTATATGATTAGAGGAAGCCAAAACTAGCTAAAAGAGACATCGGCTGGATATCGTAGACTTCATTTGTCAAATAAACGCAAATATATATATATATAACTTCTGGTTCCCTTCAGCTAAAGACTTTTGGGGCAGTACGATTGAATGGAAAGTCAAAACTTTCTTAAACTGATTCTATTAGATAAGATTAGTATTTTTTATGCGTAAACTACACATTTAATAATATATATATACTTAGCTATATAGTTTCTGGTTCTATTCAGGTTGAGTTTATTAAGGTTTTCAACTCATTGAATTACTCTTAGAGGGCTCGTGGTTAGCCCTCTAAAAGTAATTCAATGAGTTGAAAACTCTTCTTCATTAATTAATCTACAATATAAATACTTAAAATACCTATGCTATATAGTTTCTTGTTCCCTTCAAGTCAAGTTAGTTTAGAGAAGAGCCAAGAACTCTGTTTAAGTAATTCAAATAGTTGAGAGCTCTGCTTCTATACTCAATCAACAAAGTAAATGCTTTAAATAACTATACTATATAGTTTCTTGTTCCCTACAAATCCAGTAAAACTGAACAAGTGCAATAAGAAGACTATAAAATACGCATTTTATAAACTGTTTACCCTACATACCTATATAGTTTCTTGTTCCGTTCAACTCAAGTATTTTCTAGTTTATTCGAGCTCAAATTGTTATGAATCTTTTGCCACGTGATTCGTTTCTGCTTAACTAGAATATATTCCATTTTTTACGAACACACACACTATATCTTATCCTATTCTTAGCTAATTGAGTTGTGATCTTTGAGCTTATTAATAATTTCACATCAATTTGGAACTTGTTGGCTAAAGAATTTCATTTTATCTGCGTGTCCAAACTGATTCCAAATTGACTTTCCTTTACTTTGCTTTAGTTTCTCTTGATTATCTTCCCCTCTCTCTCTTTCTCTGCCTTTCTTCTGTTTAATTGAGTTGTGATTCTCAGTTTTTATTTTCAATTAATTTCACAATCAACTCGAAACTTTTTCTACATAAATTTTGTGGGGCGATTAGCGCGTTTTGACAGCGATTCGCAAAAACATATTCCGAACGTTGCTCCGTGTTGGCTCTCTCGCACTCTTGCTCTCCCTCTCTTTCTCTCTCTCTTCGTGTGTTACTCGCTCTCTTTCTCAGCTGTTTTTAGCTTTTACTTTCGCTGTGTGCGAAAAAGAACATTCAAAATGATTTCAAAACTCAATTTTGATGTTTTTCGAAATTCGAAAATGATGCTCGCGCAGACACTTTGTGTGCCCGTGTGCCCGTGTGTGTGTATGTGAGTGTGTGGCATATTTCGAAATCGGCAGCATATACAGATAGATATAGACTGGGGCTATTTGACTGAGAGTGCGGCAATTCGAAATTCAGGCAAAGCACCTGACGCTGGTCTGGGCTCGCTGCTGCTGCTGTTGCTGGTCTGCTCAACACGCACACAGCCACATCAGCAACACACACAGCAGCAACACACACAGCAGCAACACACACAACCTAGCAACACACACAGCAACAGCAGCATCAATAATATCGAAGTTAGCCCCCAGTCTGAGCACTTTTCTAGAGGTCTCTCTCACTGCCATGGGCTGACAGTCTGCATGTGTATGCCGTAACTGTGTGTGTGTGTTTGCTGTGTGTGTATGCCGTGTGTGTGTGTGTGAACAGGAACATCTCCAATGCTTGAACATTTTTGCGCTGTCTTTCACATTTCAGTAGTTTCCGTTAATGCGTTCGGCTCGTTGAGAAATTGTCCGTGTTGCTCGCGTTGCCTTTGGCTTTCTTTGGCTTTTCAATTAGACATTTCTTGATTTTTGAACAATTTTCTGGATTTGTTTTCTTTTTTTTGTTTCGTTTTTTCTTGTTTGTGCCGGTCGCGAGCGTGAAGATAAACAATTGAATTGAAAATATTGTAGGGGCAGCGAGTTACCCCCGTCCCTAAGTCGTTGACAACGTCAGCGACAAACGTCGACGACGACGACGACGACGACTCGTGAGCTTACGTCATACTATAGATACAATACTATATATATACAGTATATATAAACTAGTTGGAAACATTGTCTGTCTATTTCCATATGCCGCATGTGGCCAGCGCTAATAGAAGAGCAAGAATTCCATTTCAATCGATCAAGCTAGTTGCAATTTTCAAGAGAGAAGAGAGGGAGTTTTCTTTAAAGGCAGTTGCAATTTTTCTAAGTCTGAATTGAAGTTGAAACTAACAAGGTTTCAATATCAGTCTCAATTGAAGTTGAAACTAACTAGTTTCAATAAAAAGTATAACAATTTGAAAGGTTTATTAATCAATTATTTCCTCTTTAGTTCAATAAATTGTACTTTCAAAGTATAATGTATTTAGTTTTGATTTCTATAGCTTCAATTTCAATTGAAATTTCAAGTTTTTCTTATCTTTTTAACTATCTCAACACATTGAAAGGCTATTCATTGAAACAAAGCTTTCAATTTTTATCAATTTATAGATTATTTTAACAAATCACTTGTCTATATCTAACCTATCTAGCTTACTTACATTTAAACTCACTCAAATCAATTTCAGCTTCAATAAGACACCTTCAATTAGACTTCAACAGTTCAACTTCAGTTTTAAATAATATAAAGTATAAAATAAAGTACTTAGACGTATTTAAAGATTTGTTTTCTTGTCCAAAGTTTGCTTTAAATGCAATTGAGCTTAGCTTCAATCAGCTGTTCAATTTCAACGATTATTTCAATCATATTTAATGCTAATTTCTGATTGAACATCAGTTAAAGTGAACTTCTTCAATTTCAATTTCCCTCCCAAGTAGTTTGTCTTCTTTAAAGTTTTTAACAGTTTCATTTCAATCAATCCGAAACGATTGATAGCTGTTCGTATGCTTGATCAATCGTTGAATTGTTGCCACATTTCAATTGTCACGTTCAATTTGCATTGAAGCGCCCTTTCAATCGACCATTTGGCAATAAGTTGCTCTGGCGCTTGCCAACATTTATGACAGCAAAACAGATCGAAAATATATATAAATACATATAGATATGGCATATAGATATATGCTAGACATATATACAGAGTGTGTAGATAGAGAAAATTGAAATTGCAATTAGAGATCGGGGCAGAAGTGATTGGAAATTTGTATTTCTAACAGTTCTTCTTCGTTGTCCCAGACGTCCGCCTACAGGCATGGCCATATAGATATAGACACAGCTGTTTCCACATAGTGCAAACAATAAATAACACGCAATCGGGAAAACAATTTGTATATATAGAGAGACCTTTGTGACATTTATTTTGTGGAGTGAAAAGCGAAAAGATGCCACTGTACTCGGACTCGAGCAACTACTACTACAGCGGGGGCAGCAGCCAGCTCTACTCGCCCTACTACAGCTCCAGCTCCAGCTCCAGCCCCGCCAGCAGCTACACCTCCAGCTACAATCGTGCCTATCCTGGCAGCTACTTGGTGCCCCTGCTGCCCTCCACTTCCCGCGTGCCCAGCAGCACCAGCAGCAGCAGCAGCGGCAGCAGCTATGGCATTGCCGGCAGCAGCAGCAGCAACATACTGGGCCTCTCCTCGCGCTATCAACCCAAGCTGACCACCATCACAGAGAGCTCAGCGCTGGTTGGGCGCCACAGCGGGCACAGCAGCCTGATGCCGCTGACACGCATCCAATCGCCCAAATACTCCAGCGTCTCCAGCTACAGCAGCAGCGGCGGCGGTGGCAGCAACACGCGCTATGTGCCACCGCGGCCCATTGCCATCAACACGGCCGACATTGATGTCAGCTCGGCGCGATACAGGCGCAATAAGGATGCAACCACAGCGACGACGACGACGACGACGGAGCGCAGGCAGCAACAGGAGAAACAAGAGCAGCAGCAACAGCAGGGAAAGCAGGAGCAACAGCAGCAGCAACAGCAGGGAAAAGAGGAGCAGCAACAACAGCAGGTTAAAGAGCAGCAACAACAGTTGCAGTCGGAGCAACAACAGTTGCAGTCGGAGCAGCAGCAGCAGCCGCGTCGCTCCACCATACGCCGCAATCGCGCCGTGGTGCGTCTGTCCACCATACGGCGACGCAGCAAGGAGCGCAACGAGCCAGCTGCACGCCAGCAGCAACCTGAGCCGCAGCCAGAGCATCAGTTCCGCGATTTGCCGCCAGCAGCAGAGCCAAGTCTCAGTTGGCGCCAGAAGCTGGCCGAGGAGCTGGCAGCGTTTCCCACCATCAGCAACAAGAAGAGTCCCGGCGAGTTGCTGCGCGAACGTTTCTACATACACGATGAGAAGGATACACCACAGCAGCAAAGACAACAACGACCGACAGCAACATCAACAGTTGCAGCCACTGCAGTGCAGCAAACAACGCCAGCAACAGTTGCTAGCAGCAAGAGCAGCCCCAGCAGCAGCAGCAGCGAGGAATCCGAAACGGAGCAGCAGCAGCAGGAGAAGGAACAGGAGCTGGTGCAGGAGACCATACGCCGGCTGAGTCTGGTGCAGTGTCCCACGTTCCACGACATCTGCGAGGACATCTCCTCTGACAAGATCGATGACGATCTGAATGCGGGCGAGCTGCGGCGTCGTGCCTCGATTATACAGGAACAGGAGCAGGAGCTGCTCAACAAGCTGCAGAAATCCAACTCGGGTAGCTTTCAATTGATACACCTGGAGCGTCGCAGCAGTCACGACAGCACAACCACAGCCGACGAGGCAGCGCCAGCAGTTGCTCCGGCGGCCAAGCGAAAGAGCAAGAAGGTGCGTCACAAGATCACAGCGATCGTGCAGGTGGAGAATGCCCCGGAGCAGCAGCAGCAGCAGCACATGCCCAGCGTGCTGGAACTGAATGAGGAGGTGCTGCCAGCTCAGCCGGTGCCCAGTCCCAAGCCAAAGTTCACAGTGAATGTGGAGACTGTGGAGGAGCATCATCAGATACACAAGATATTCAAGTTGCCCAAGAAAAAGACGGAGCCCAAGCGGGAGGAACCTAAAAGGGAGGATCGTGCGCTGCCCGAGGGTTTTATGAAGGCGGCACCCAAGGCAAAGACATCGCCACTCAAGAGACTCAAGTCCAAGGAGCAGCAGCAGGCAGTGGAGGAACAACAGACAGTGGAGCAGCAGCAACAAGTGGAGCAACTGCTGCCTGAGGCACCGCAGCAACACGTGAGTGTGGCGCAGATTTTCACCTTCGATGAGGCTGCAATTCAACAGAATCAAGGCGCAGTTGCCACGCCCACGCCCACAGCCACAACAGCCGCCACGCCCAGCACAGCCAAATCAGAGGGCGTGGCCACGCCCAAGCCCATACGCAAGGCAGTGCAAAAGTCGGAGAGCGGAGAAGATTTCTGGTCGCAGATTGGTTCGCGCGAGACGCTCTACATGAGCAATCGCAAGAAGGTGCTCAACGAGCGGCAGCTGGAGGCGACCGACGAGGCGGCAGAGCAATCGCCAAAGGAGCCAGCAGCAACTGCAGCACCACCAGCAACACCCACGCTCAAGTCAGCAATTCACATTGAGCTCAAGGCGCCAGCAGCAACAGCAGCCACAAAAACCGCAGCAATTGCTACAAAGTCAGCACCAGCAACACCTTTGGCAGCAACAACAGTTGCCAAGACATCACCCAAACTGACAGCAACAACAAAGAGCGCGGCAATTGCTTCCAAATCCGCGCCAGCAACACCAACAGCAGCTGAGCTGCTAGCAACACCAGAGCTAGCAACAGTTGCTGTAAGCTCGCCTAAGCTGGCCGCAATCACAACTAAAGCGGAGCCAGCTGCAACCACAAGAACCTCACCAACAACAGCAACAACTAAGCCAGCAACAACAATCAGAACAACAGCAATTGCAACTAAATCTGCACCAGCAACACCTGAGCCAGCCACAGCAACAGTTGCTGTCAGCTCTGCTAAGTCTATACAAGCAACTCCCAAGCCAGCAGCAATCATAAGCAAAGCAGAGACAGCAACAACAGCAGCAACTGCAACAACAACAGCAACAGTTGTTGTCAGCTCCCCAAAAGCTACAACAGCAACCACAAAAACCTCACCAACAGCTAAGCCGGCAACAACAGTGAAGACAGCAGCAACTGCTTCAAAGTCTGCGCCAGCAACACCAACAGTTGCTGCTGCTGCTGCTGCGCCGGCAACACCCAAGCCAAAGTTAGCAACAGCAAAGCCAACAGCAACAACAGTTGCTGCTGTGCAAAAGCAACAGTCTGGCAACGCCAGCACTGACAGCGCTGTAGTCATGACAACGACAGCAGCACCAGCAGCGGCAGCAGCAGCAAAAATTACGACAGCAACAACTGCGGCAGCGCCAAAAATAAATAGCGGGCAAGCAGCCAAGTCACCTGAACAACAACAGGCAGCAACGGCGACGGCGGCGACGGCGGCAACAACGAAAATAAATAAAACAACGCATAATAATGAGCGACAACAGCAACCACCAGACAACGCAGCAGCAACAGCAACAGCAGCAGCAGCAACACTCAAGCAACAAACGGAAACAGAAACGAAATTGACGGAAATCGCTGAGCCAAAGTCAAAGGTGCAAACGCCGACAGCAGCAGCAGCAGCAGCAACAACAGGAGCAGCAGCCAAAAAGAAAGTCACAGCCAGCACTCCGCCGACAGCAGCAGCAGCAGCAGCAGCAGCAGCAGCAGCGCTGCCCGACAGCAATGTGACCCCAATCAATGCCGATCAATTTATAACGTTGGCCCCCACTAAGGCGGCCATTGCAGCGGCCACAAATGCGTCATGCACCGCAGCAACAATTGCAGCGACAACGCCCACAACAACAACTGCAACAGCAGCAACAACAGCAACAGGCAGCCCGCTGCAAGCAACTACTGCTCCCAGCGATGTTGCTGCTGCTACTGCGAGCGATGTTGCTGGCGCTGCTACAGTTGCTGCTACGGTTGCTGCTGCTGTTGAGCGAACCAACAGCTGCGACGAAAGCGTCGGCAATAATTTATCAAAGTTTGCAACAGTATCGAATTTGGCACAGTGTCTGCGAGACGTGGACGCCGAGCTAGACGATTATATACCCTCGTCGGCGGAGGAGAGTAGCGGCGATTATAGCGACGACGATAGTGATTCCAGTCTCGGTGTTGGTGATTTGAGCGGACTCAGTGCCAGCATGAAGAAGAAGCAGCGCAAGGAGCACAGGAAGAAGAAACAGAAGGCCAAAGAGGAGGCGGCACGTTTCGATCCGCAGAAGAAAATCAAAATCGATCCGAGCAGCAAGTGTTATGTGAAAGAGGAGGCGCCACGTTATCCACTGGTGGCCACACCGCGTCCACTGTGGAAGCGCGAGAAGATTGTCTATTCGGATGAGAATACGGATGATGAGAGCAGCTCGGAGGGCAGCGAGGAGTTGGATGAGGAGACGGACGAGGAGGACAGTGAGGATGCGTGCAGTCAGCGGAGCAGTGGAGGTAGCACTGGCAGTGGTTCATGCGGGGATTACAGAGAGCAAGAGCAGCGCAGCAAACAGGCAAGGGCAACGGGGGCAACATCAGCAACGGCAGCGGGAGCAACAGCAACAGGTGCAGCAGCAAGTAACAGCAACAACCTGTTGACTGTGACCAGCAATGCCTCCACATCGGCATCCGCTTCCGCCTCTGCATCGACATCGAGCTCGCCCTCCATCATCAGGATGAGCACGTGCAGCAATGATTCCGGCTTCGAGGGAGGCACCGCGCCCTCCAGTCCCAAGAAGATGTTGGGTAAGCGAAGCAGCAGCAACAGACAAAGTAGAGACGACACTGCGACGACGACGACGACGACGGACGAAATTGAGCGACGCACGTGCCAGCTAAATTATCATTCATCCATCTCTAGTAATACCCCCCGATTCCCCCATCTATACATTCTCTCTCTCTCGTTCTCTCGCAATTTGCTTTCATTTTCAATTTGGACTCGCACACGCGGCAATATTTAGTGGAAAAGGCAACAAAAAGTCGGAAAAACAAATAAACATGCTATAAATCGCGCTAGTTGCGAACACAAATGCCTTTTATATGGCCACATTATACTACATAATACCCCTGCAACATTTTTCTCTTTCTTCTTCTCTCTCTCTCTCTATTTTTGTATGTGGCGGAAATTCTATAGAATGTATTTCTAAGAGCTTATCGCATTCTCTTCCCACTCTCTGTTTATTTCTATGCACAGTAAATGTATGAAAACTTTTTTGTTTCCTAAGTTGTGTTCTTGTTAAACTTAATGTGCATGTTAAGTTTAACTTTAACTCTTCAAACTGAAAACATTCCAATGGTCAGCACAATTTGTAAAATATTTAAAAGGTTCTTTCGCACTCCAGTCCTTATTCTCTCTCAAGTCATCTTTGGTTGGTTGGTTAATTAAACTTAAGGTTTTTTTAATCGAAGCAATTTTTGCCACCGCTGGTTATCTCTTCTTTCTTTTATTTTTCTTTTTATTATTTTTTTCAGTATTTTCTAAACGGAAACTGTTATTTACAAATGCTTCTCTTATTTTAACTTCGTGTTACCTTTATTTTACATTTGAGTTAGTTTCAGATGTCAGTGAATATTGTAATGAATCAGTTTTTAACTTTTAAACCTTAGACTAGAGCCTTATATAGTTTTCAACTTTTATATAAATATTTTATGTTCATGCTTTAACTTCTTGTTAAACGATCGATATACTTTTAATAGAATAACCAACTTTTTTTATGAGTTGAAATAAGATTTAACTAGAGGTTAAACCATTTTAAATTGATTGACTTGTAGGTCATCATATTTAATTTCCAGTTAATCATATTAAACCTGCAATTAAACATATTATACTTGCAGTCAAACAGATTTAACTTGCAGTTAAACCTATTTAAATTGCAGTTTAACATATTTAGCTTGCAGTTAAACCTATTTAAACGACAGTCAAACACATTTCATTTGCAGTTTAACATATTAAACTTGCAATTAAACACATTTTACTTGCAGTCAACTATATTTAACTTGCAGTTAACCATTTTTAACTGGCAGTAAAATCTATTTAAATTGCAATTAACCTATTTAACTTGCAGTTAAGCCACATTAAACTGTTAGTTAAGGCTAATGTAAGCATTATGCTGGGTTAATATGAGAAAAGGCTCGACAACTGCTTAAAATTTAAGGGTTTACCAGTTTAAACTAAGTACTCAGTCTATAATCAGTAGTAAAAGACAAGATGGACATGCAAATTACAAAAGTTGCAGGGTACTTACCAGCCAGTCAAGAGATGTCTTGCAAAAATAATGCAACCGGACATCAGGTAAATCTTTCAGTACGTAAACGCTTAGCTGCTTGAGCCTTACTTAGTATAGAGTATTTACACATTCTGTGTATTTATGTAATTCCTTTCCCATTTTGGGCCATTTCGAACAGGAATTCGCTAGCGTAATGTGGAAATCAAAGAGCGAACATACATATATTTGCAAAGATATAGCCAGAGATCGGGGAAATTGAGAGATAGACTATTTGGCATTTTACTTTCAGCGAATTGTATACAAAATTGTTTAGGTCATCGTCGACGTTGTCTTTCCACCTCCCCCCCCCCCACTCTCTTTCTCTCTGCCTCCCTCCCTTTTTGTTTGTCTCCGTCTTTGTCTGTGCCTTTGTCGTCTTCGGCAGTTTCATCTGGTGTTTTCTTTGCTCGCACATTCGATTCGTTTTTCTTCTGTTTTTTGTGAAACAATCGAAAGAATCGCGAGAATTTCTTTCAAGAGTTGCGGGAACCGAAAGCAAAAGTCGCATAAAATCAAATTGCAAAATGCAAAAAGAAACGTAAACAAAAATCGCGCGCATGTTTGCAAATAAAACGCAAAAATAAATCCATTCCGATATATATAGAGATATAGAAGACATTGATAGATCCGTGTAGATAAACAGAGCATAGCGTAGCGATAACGAAAGTGTGAAAGCAATTCCGGGCGATGCAATGCAGCTCCCTCTTGCTCTCCCTCTTCCTCTCTCTTTTGCACTTGTTCTACTCCACTTGAGTAGTGCATATATAGTATATATAAAGTAGTATAGTATATATACACCCGATTCAACTCTGTTGTCTGGAATCGTCTGCTGTTGCTGCTTACTGATTGCAGCTGTTTGGTCTCAGCGCAGACAGTTGCTCGAGGCGTCTTGATGCCATCAGCTCAGTATATAGTACACATATTCTTCAAGTATACACATTACTTCATATATACCCCATATATATATATAATATATATATTCCTATGCTGCAACAAATATTCTATCAAGATTCTTTCAAGCTTTCTCACTTTACTCAAAAATTTTTCATTTTACAGCGTATTTTTCATTGTAAAGTTATCCTCTTTAAGTACTGTATATACAATTCTATATATATTCTTGTTCCCTAAAAATATTAACAATACTTCGGGAAATTCAACATCCATTCAGCCTTACTCACTTGCTGCACTGTAAAGTTCTCTTTAAAGTTTATTTAAAGCAAACAAACTCAAGCTGAGCAATCAATATTTGCTCTCAGCTTGCACACACCTTGAGGGTATGAGTGTGCCTGTATGTGCGTGTGTGTTGCCTGGTGCGTCGCACTTGGCGTATGCGTGATATTTGCATAGAATTAGTTAACGCTTCGTTGAGTTCGAAGTACAATTTCCCAATGTTCCCCCTTGAAACATTTTGCCAGCAATTGCGTGCAAATATTTGTGAATATTTTTCGGTTTGTTTATTAAATTTACATTAAACGACGCCCCCCTTTTCTCGACGCCAGCCAGCTCGAGGGGCGCCTTTGGGACGCATCCAAAGCGGATGTGCGTTTGTTGTGTGTGTGTGTGTGTGTTTGTATTGATTTGCCTTTAGTTGCGCGTAAGCAATTTTCTTGCTTCGCTTCTGATTGTTTTGCCTTCGTTCCTTAATTGTTATACGCTGGAAAAGGGAAGCAATGGCTGTGTGGGGTATTTTATTTTTTATTTTGTAATTATTTGAATTATATATATTGCAAGAAACTGTTATTTTGGGGTTAGTACTGTAAGCAACCTCTTGAGTTACAATAATGTTTTGCCAGCTCTACTTGAACAATTTTTATATTTTTCATTAACAGACAAACAATATATTCTTAGATTACAGGGTATGCATATGCCAGGCAATTATAATTTTTAATATAAAAGATAATTTAACCTAAGTATTGTTTACAGGGTATACTCCAGCGCTTAGCTTGGGCAATTCTCTCACTTTTAATTGTTTTCGTATTGGCGTTTTTTAAGTATTTTGTTCATGATTAAACGGAAAATTATGGGATGAGGCATTCGCCAGAAACGTGCAATCAATAAATCGCAGCTGCTGCAAGAGCCCCAAATTATATATGCTACAAATACATAGTATGTATGTATATAGATATAACTGTATCCAACATACATATATACTTCTGTGTACTCTGCCCCCTTCCATGCGATCACAATTCATAAACATGTTAATAACGATTTGTTTTAATTAATCTCAACATCTTGGTTGCCCACGCTGCCAACAACAACTACAACAACAACAACTACACCTATACAACAACAACAACAACGCGATCAGAATGTGACGTGAATTGTCACAAGAAATGCGAACGCCTCACGGCCAATTTATGCGGCGTCAATCAGAAACTCATCGTCGAAGCGCTCAACCATGTAAAGCGAGGTAAACCCAAAACTATTTCCAACCCAATCCCGATCTTTTCCGATCCGATCCGATTCGATCGGTAGCGTAAGAAGAAAATTGGCGCGTGTGTTTCCTACGTAAAATCCATAAATAATGGCGCCAGATTTCATAATTGACTTTGTCAGCGAATTCTCAGTGTGTGTGTGGCGTGTGTAGGCACCGCGTATGTCTTCACTATATCATGTAGAATATATATTTACAACACGTGTGCGGATTGGTAAAAGAACTGCTAGTTTATATAAGAATTTATTGTAGTTTTCAGAATGCTAGAAGTGCATATGCAGTAAAAACTCCTTTGAGCGGACAAGGACTTCGTATCTCCGCTTAAGATATTTTTCATATACAAAAAAATTCTTAAATTTAAACATAGACAAAAGAAGTGTCCGCTCTTGAGAAGTCTTAGATGTTTTTAATAAACAGTGAGCACTCTCTTAGCCGGACAGGAACTCCAAAAAAATCTCCGCTTAAGAGAAGTCTTAGATATTTTTCATAAGCAATAAAAACTCTCGTAGTCAAACAGAGACAAAAGAAGTGTCCGCTCATGAGAAGTTTAAGATATTTTTCATAAACATTGAAAACTCTCTTGGCCGGACAATAAGCCAAAAGTAGTATATGCTTAAGTTTAAAGTATTTTTAAAGATGCATTTCCTGCCAAGAAAGGTTTTCGCTTGAAATTAATGTTTATGCACAGTTTTGTCCGTTCAAAAAAGTCTTAAGTCCATATAGACAAATGGTGTCCGCGTCCGGCCAAGAGAAGTAAAATTAAGCAAGTCTTGAAAATAGTGGGTGCCTAAGTAGTTTGTTCCCTAAGGGAGTTGTCACTGAACTAAGCAACACAGTCATAGACTATTGCTCCTTTCTTGTCAAGAATTTACATAAAAAATCATATTTTTTAAGTTTTTTTGTACGACATCAATTGATGACCAGTTTTTTATTTTTTGAATGAGAAATAATCAAAAATGCAGCATTCCCACTCGAATTTTTTTACAAAAACCCACGATGCGATTAAGCGCATTATAAAACACATGAAACCCAAAATAATGACTCTTAATAAACAATCAAATGCAGGCGCTCGTGAGGCACGGGACTCGCCCAGCACGCCCCCCAGCTGCAATCCGGCCTATAAGATTGAGCACGGCGACGAACACGATGGTATGGCAAAAAGATAAAAATATATATATTTAAATTGGTATACATATATAAGACTAACCCAAGATCTTAACTTAACTCATCAATCGTTCATAAACGAGGATTTATCATGTGCAGCTCTCGACTACAAACTTCTATCGGACTGTGTACAATATTAGTGGACGCGACTGTCATTTTGTGCATCTCGAACATTTTTCAAAACTTCTATTAATATTTCTTACTCTTTCTCTCTTTCTACTTCGTTATCTCTCTTGGATTACTTACACTTTGTGGATGCTTCTTCCTTCTTCTCTCTGCCAATACTCTCTCTGATTCTTCGGATCGTACAGAAACATCCTATACATATTCACAATTCCAAAAATCCGGACGTTTCACCGCGCCAGCCACAGTAATACCTAGATTTAAGAATTATTCGGTAGATGATTTTCATTTTCTTGCCGTGCTGGGCAAAGGAAGCTTCGGCAAGGTGAGTATAGAGCCTCCAAGAACCTATACAATTTAGATAATATATATCGTGTATACTCTTCTAGGTGCTGCTGGCTGAGCTGCGTGACACGACATATTACTATGCCATCAAGTGTCTGAAGAAGGACGTTGTGCTGGAGGACGATGACGTGGACTCGACATTGATCGAGCGTAAGGTGCTCGCACTGGGCACCAAGCATCCCTATCTGTGCCATCTGTTTTGCACCTTTCAAACAGAGGTAAGTCTAAGGTCATCATTGTCAGCTAAAGAGAGGGGGGAGAGAGGTAGAGAGGGAGGGACCCAGAGACACAGAGACCCAGTGCTCTATTAGTAGACGCGTCTAGGTAAAACGCATCCGAAAGATACGAAAATAAATTAACGAAAAGGTAAAAAGTGCCTAAAATTAGAGTGCAGCATCTGTCTCTTTCGCGCACATTCTCCTTCTCTCTCTCTCTTTATCGCTGACCATCGATTGGGGCACACGACGACGCCGCCTCAGGCCCAACACATTTGGCACGCACGTCCGGCACTTGGTGGTTCGATAATGTTCTCTAAACAAACCGCCCGACAAAAAAAAAAAAAAAAAAAAAAAAAAAACACTGGGAACACGAGAGAATACTACTAGTAAAAAAAGAATATACTAACAGAAAACAATAAGTTTTGTTGTGCCTAGACGCGCCATCTTGTCTTGCATTGACACCGATTAGAAGGTATTTTAATTACTTATGACTTTGAGGATGCGTCCATCCCACATTTTGGGGGACTCGCATTCGGATCTTTCTACAATACAATAGAATTGAATCAAGGTTTGCCTTGTTTTCCAGATGTTCTTCAAGGTGTCTCTCTCTCTCTTTCTTTCTACCTCTCTTTTTTTATTGTTACTATGCGAGATATACTCGTATGCACGAAGGTCTCTCCTGAAGGTCTCTCTATGCCCCTCTACGTATCTGTTTTTATCTCTTGCTTTCTTTTTCTTCCCCACAGAGTCATCTGTTCTTTGTGATGGAATATCTTAATGGTGGAGATCTCATGTTCCACATACAGGAGAGTGGACGTTTCTCGGAGGAGCGTGCACGGTTCTACGGTGCCGAAATCATATCTGGCCTTAAATTTCTGCACAAGAAGGGCATCATATACAGGTGAGTGTGAAAGAGAAAGATACACTCTCTCCCGGACCCTTAACTCACACGTTTCTCTGCAGGGATCTCAAATTGGACAACGTCTTGTTGGACTATGAGGGACATGTGCGTATTGCCGATTTTGGCATGTGTAAATTGCAAATATATTTGGATAAAACCGCCGATAGTTTTTGCGGCACACCCGATTACATGGCGCCCGAAATCATCAAGGTAAGACGATGATATATCGATAGTTTTCGCATTTTAAAACATTCTCTTTGCAGGGCGAAAAGTACAATCAAAATGTCGATTGGTGGTCTTTCGGTGTGCTGCTCTACGAGATGCTGATCGGTCAGTCGCCATTCAGCGGCTGCGATGAGGACGAGCTCTTCTGGTCGATTTGTAATGAAATTCCATGGTTCCCCGTCTATATATCGGCCGAGGCGACGGGCATACTTAGGGGCGTAAGTGCAACTACTTGAGCTGATCATCTCTAGCTCCTTTATTTAAACACACTTCTTACTCTTTCTATAGCTTCTCGAGAAGGACTACACGAAACGCATCGGATCACAATACAGTCCAGCTGGTGATATAGCCGATCATATATTCTTCAGACCCATTGACTGGAATCTACTGGAGAAACGGCAAATTGAGCCACCCTTCAAGCCCCAAGTTGTAAGTTCAGTTGAAGAATAAATCAATAAACTCTTTCTTTAACGATTTTTACTTCATTCGAATAGAAACATCCACTGGATACGCAATACTTCGATCGCGTATTTACCCGTGAGCGTGTTCGCCTCACACCCATCGATAAGGAAATACTCGCCTCGATGGATCAGAAGCAGTTCCATGGCTTCACCTATACAAATCCGCACATTACTTTGGACTAAATGAGATATCCCCTCACTCAAGGCATGTGCTGGGCATATAGCAAATCTTACTGTATAACAAAACTATGTATAGTTTCTATATATTTATTTCTTTCTACTTCATAATTTATTTATCAATTATATACTTTCATGAACCCAAAGTACTTTCTAGAGCAACAGTATTTGTATATGTATGTATATATCTATTCTATATATCTATGATTATTTCTGTGTAGATGTAACTTGATGTTTGTACGAGTCCAGAGCTCAAGATTTTGATTTATATAACTCTAAATTAGGTTTACTTAAGTGTCTCAAGTAGAAGTACGCGATTAACACACACACACGCGCATACATAGATTTAACGCACACACATCACTCTGTACATATCTTACATACTCGTACTATATAATACTCAACCTACATAGAATTACTTTTTTTTTTTTTTGAAAATTGGTGTAATTTAGTTGTACACGCTCTATACCAAACAAAGTCTCGTATGTATATGCTAAATAATGCTAAAATAAAAATAAATAAAATCCACAAAATGTGCGTTGAAGTCCTCTGGCTGGCCGGTTCCTCGTCTATATTTCAGTTTCTGTAAATAAAAAAAAAAGGAATGAGTGGCCTAAATTAAAAAGGCTGGGAGTGAGGGAGATCAAAGTCAAATAAGCGTTGATTTCATACAATAAAAAAAACCAGGCAAACAAAGATTAACAGCAGGCATGGAGCAGCTGCATGTCAACAACTGAAGAGAGCGCCCTCTATGAAGTTTCGTCAAAACAAAACAACAGTTATTGAGCGGCCGAGAGAATAGAGAGAGAGCGCAGCTTAGTGTATGCTAAATGCAAAATAACATCAGGCAAACAGAACAAGCAGCAGCAGGAATAGAACACTTCTAAGTCAGGCTGAGGAAAGAGAGAGTTAGAGAGAGCGAACGAACTCTCACCAGCTGATCGCAATCAAGACAAACAGAGCGTAGATTGTTCTCATTGGCTGAAAGGCGACACCAGGAGAGCAGCAAGAGCAACAGGCACAGAGCGGCTGGCAAAGAGGAGCAGCAACTAGATAAGGCAGCTTTAAAAAATATCGATATAATAAAATACATCGAACATATTTGGCTTACAATAATATCGCAAGATTAGTATTTAATTTATTTAGTATTTAGATGAAGTATCGATAGTGCAATATCGATACGCATCTCATGAAGCAACTCAACAGCATCCAAAGTAAGAGAGGCAGCGTGGGAGAGAGGATGCGTTATAACACCTGAGGAGAGCGATCAAAACAAGCAGCAGAAAAACTGTTATATCAGCAGATATGCAGCAATAAATCAACACGTGCAGGAAAAAAGAGACAGAGAGTAGGAAAGCACAATCGAAACAAAGTGTAATATTGCACTAGTCAAACAAAAGATTCTTTTGTAACTTTTCCTTTCTTTACACAAATTTTCTGTGAAGTTTACCAAGTCGTTGCTACCCGACTGAACCCCTCTTTTCGAGGGTATATTTCAAAGTGCTTAAATCATTTCAATTTCAATAGGCTTCGTAAATCATCGTCGATTGTCACTCCATAGAGATGAGCCAGCCGCAGTGAAACTTCATTCGAAACGGGTTTCTTTGAACGTTTTGCGGAACGGAACAATGCGGAGTATTCAGATCTATTGGCATACATAATATTAACCAATTAACTGACTTGCCGACAGACCGTTAGAAATGATAATGCGGGAAAATGCTGGGGGGGAAATGGGAAAAGCTGACCGCTGTGTTGGGTGAAAATTAAGATTCAATTCTGTGTCGATTTTCGCCGTGTTCCGTTTGCCAAATTAGCATAAGAGTGCAGCGCTTATTATGCTAATTAGAGCAGGTAAACAGGTGAGCACACACAGGTGACACACTAAGCGAGAGTGACCCACAGTGCAGCAGACCTCGACTCGGACTCCCTCCCGTCTTCATTCTCAGCTGCCACAGTAGCCGAACATTAATGGCCGCTATAATGAGCCCGTCTAGCTGTGAACCAGTTTGACGCCACTGTGCGCACAGTGGGCACGGCCAGGCATTAGCAATAAAAAGAATTATTCTTGTTAAGTGTAGCATAAATCACTTATTAACCAAGCGACACACACGATTCACACGTGCGTGTGTGTGTGTGTGTTGGCCATAAAAACAATAGAAGAATGATATGTTACCGACAACCTACAACAACAGCGTCCGCAATAAACACAAGCACAACAATAAAGACAGCAGTTATGTATGTTTTTATTTTCATTTCAAAGCGCTGAGCATTTAATGCACAGTGGTGCAAGGGCTAGTGAACAAGTGAGGTGCATTCTTGGACTGAGAAATTGTTTTAAATGCTTAGATAGTAGTAGCAGTAATTAAAGAAAATCAAATATATTATATTTTATGTTTTGACTTTATAGCAAATCTTGAATATTTATAGAATGTTAACGAATATCTTAAAAGTTACTATTTTTAATGATAATTTAGAATTTATTAATAACAAATGTAATTTTTAATTTTTCTCAACTTAAAACAGAACAAATTAAGAGTACTAACTTTACTGAATACTTAAATAAATGAAAAACAATTCTATGATATTCGTTGAATTATCTTTACAATAAAATATAAAAAAAAATTCAATCAAAATACAAACTACATTGAAAATAATGTTATAATATATTATTATTATTATTATTATTATTATTACAAAAATTCATAAGCACAAATATATTTTTTGATTTCTTTTTAAATTTTAATTAGAATTTCTAAAATTATGTTTTTAACCCTTTTTATACAGTTCATAGTTTCATAATTTCTACATTTGGTAATTTGCCGTTAACCATCTTTTGAATGTGTCCCCCTTCCCACTTTCCCTCTTCCCTTCCCCTACACAACAGATAATAGAGAGATAATTTTTGTTTGTTTTCAGCCCACTGTGCCCAGCCGAGCGTTTCGAAAAGCGTGCGTCGGAATTTTCTCTAATTAATTCATTTATGTTTGCAGTCCAAGTGTGCGTGTGCTTGTGTGTGTGTGTGTGAGCCCTAGCTGGGTCTGTGGCACAGTGCGTCGCTTGGCCCGAATCAGTTGTTGCAATACCCGCCTAGAACGAGCTGCTCCGAGAGGCTCAAAAAAAAGCCAAATAAAAAACTCTAAATTATTTTGAAATTTTTTTTTACTGTTTTTGTTGTTGTTGTGCAAGTGTAAACTGAAATTGATTGAAAATGAGCGTCTGATCTGGAGGATGCGACCCACCGTGATGCAGCTGCAACTGCTGCTGCTGCTCAGCCACAGCCTCTTGCTGTCGCTGGCAGTGCCACGCCCACCCAGTCGCAATATTATCAAGGTGCGTGCTAGCGGTTTTCTGCCCTTTGAATCGGATCTGCTGCTGCCCTTCGGAATACTGCAGCAACTTCAAGCCCAAGATCGTGCCTCGCGCCTGCTGCCCCCGCATCCGCCGCGCAGACGTGTCAAGGCCAAGCCGAAGCCGAAGCCCAAGCAGCAGATACGCCTGGAACGCGCTCATGCCCAGAACGGAATGCAGCTGTACAATCTGATCGATGACGACGGTGAACTATTGCTCAATCTGCGCGTGCACACGGAGAACGGGAACGGGAGTGGGGGCAGCAAGCAGAACTCGCTGAATACGCTGGAGGAGGAGCAGCAAGGAACCCCGTGGCGCCCATCCAAATGGCGCCCCACCAGTGCGCCTCCACAGCTGCTACCCACCTCATCTTCGCCACGTCCATTGCCATTGCATCAGTATCTGGACAGCAACAGCCTGGAGCAGCATCAGTCGCAGTCGCAGTCGCAGTCAGCGTCGACGCAGCAGCGACGCATGTTCGGCCTCCGAGCGGATTGGAACTACAAGTGATTAGGCTTCCCGCGATGGAGGCTAATCTTTAATTACGAACCCTAAGTTATTTCTGCATATATTGTCAACACACACGCACACTCACCGGCTCACACATACACACACACACACAAACACACAACTAAATACATTACATAAGTGACCACAGTAACAATTCGATGGGCCTATTAATCAGCTCGTTTAGGGTTACGCTAATGGAGCCTAAACGAGAGGGAGAGTGGGAGAAAAAGACAGAGAGAGAAAGAGACATAAGCAGAGAGTGGAAGACAGAGACAGCGAAGAAGTGTGGAAGACTAAAAGAGAGTGGGGAACCCAACAGCAAAAGTGGGTGGAAACTGAAAAAACCAGTTGCACTTTTAGAGAAAAACAATCAACAAAAAACCAAAAAAAGATATAAATGATCTGCAGATGAAAGAGAGACAAATTTATGCAGAGCGAATGAGGGGAAAGAGGGGGAGCAGTGTGTGATAATTAATAACCCATCAGAGATCGACCAAACCGCTCAATTTGCATTTCGAAATCGAAAAAAAACAAAACAAACGTTTCCATTCACAGTCGCAGTGAACGCTTTTCGAATGCAATAGGGAAAGATGAATCTCGTTTAGGAAAATTTTCCACATCATTATGATTGGATCATTTGGTTAACTATGGGTTTTATTTATTTTTATGTTTAGTTTTTGGATATCCAACAATATTATTAGGAGATCTTCTTGGAAACTTATTTATGTAGAAACTTAGTTCTACAAATATTGTTAATTTAAGATACGAGGGTCGTTTGATAAGTCCGTGACTTTTTGTATTTGCCGCGCACCTGCTCTAAATACAACACTGCTCCTGTCAGCAGTTATCGATTAACAGCTGACTGTAAAATTTTGAGAAAGCTGCGATTTTTGGTTTGCGTTTTATAGGCATTGAAAGCAGGTTTTCTCAAGGCCCTCAAAATACGAGGGTCGTTTGATAAGTCCGTGACTTTTTGTATTTGCCGCGCACCTGCTCTAAATACAACACTGCTCCTGTCAGCAGTTATCGATTAACAGCTGACTGTAAAATTTTGAGAAAGCTGCGTTTTTTGGTTTGCGTTTTATAGGCATTGAAAGCAGACGATCTCGTGAATTTTAACGAAAATGGAGATCGAGATCGTCTGCTTTCAATGCCTATAAAACGCAAACCAAAAAACGCAGCTTTCTCAAAATTTTACAGTCAGCTGTTAATCGATAACTGCTGACAGGAGCAGTGTTGTATTTAGAGCAGGTGCGCGGCAAATACAAAAAGTCACGGACTTATCAAACGACCCTCGTAGTTAGCCAAAGTTTTAGGGCGAGAAATCGTTAGGTTGTGCGCCCTATCAACACTCGTAACTTTGTCATATATTATACCATATTGGTTTCAAATTTTTGAATCAAGATTTGGTCATACTTTTCCTTTCTAAAATTGATACATTTTCTCTAGTCATCAAACACTTAGAATGTCACTTTTATAACAATTTGATTCCATAAAATATCATTAACCCTTTCAGTCATACATTCTTTCTTAATTTTCTTTTATTTTTCATGTTTTTTTAATTTTTGTTGTGTTTTTTCTTTTGTTTTTTTTGTGTTTTTTTATTGTTTATTTTATTATACTTGCTTTTTTTTTCAAAAAAAACCCAATATACGTATTTTCAGAGGGTTTGCTTTAATATTAGAGCTCAGAAATAATTTTTTACAAGGTGCGACCGTAGCGGTCCCACCATGACTGAAAGGGTTAAAAGAGCTAAAGATTAATTTTTAAAATTCGCACGCACATCATTTTTTGAAGAATCATTCGTCGAGCTTTGGTTGAATTGATATTTGAAACATTGTTTGATCACAATATTGATCTACCATCAAAATATATTTCGAATATGAACTAGTTTTAGGTTATTAAGTTTCTTTTCAACAGTGTGTTCTATATCTTACCTCCAACACTCATAACGTTGTCAAAAATCATCAGAATTTTATTCGGAATGAATGTTTGAATCTAATTTTTAATCACCAACTGTAGTTTCTCGCTTAAACCGATATGGCAAATCAGATTCAGGGCATAAAATCGATTTAAATCATTTTCCGCAGAAAATTGTCGAAAAAAAAGGAAAAAAAAATGCACTATACATTTAAATTTCCCTTCGCACCCTCTACAACATTGTTGCAGGGTATGCCAAAGAGGTTAAAACACTTGCAATAGTTTAAAAAAAAATATTTCACTGCTCACAAAAACAAATTTTTAGTTTCATTTTAAAAATTCTTTTTATATGTTTTCAATGTTCAACAGAAAAAAAATTGGTTTTCATCTTAAAAAACTAATGGAGGTTGAAAAAAATAGAAGGGGGCATGTATGGGAAAGGGGGTGGTGGGGGGTGTGGTACTAAAACTATTCAACAAGGGGAGGTGACAGTCATGACAGTCACACACAGTCCGAATCACAGGACAACTGCACAAGCAGCTGGACGAGATTATTTCCAGCCACCGGAGGGGGGCAGGTAACCGGGCGCGGGGGCCGAGACGACGGGGGGTAGGTAGTCGTTGCTCACAGCGGGCACAGAGATGGGTGCAGCAGCGACTTCCTCGTGGATAACCTTGACAGTCTTGACCTCCTCGTGTCCACCGCCGTGGGAGAAACCACCGCCGTGAGAGAAGCCGCCAGCGTAGCCACCGCCGCCTCCCAGAGCGTGTCCCTCCTCATGGATAACCTTGACGGTCTTCACTTCCTGGTGACCACCGAAGTCGTGTCCACCGCCGTGCGAGAAGCCACCAGCATAGCCGCCGCCGCCTCCAAGAGCGTGTCCCTCCTCATGGATAACCTTGACAGTCTTGACCTCCTCGTGTCCACCGCCGTGGGAGAAACCACCGCCGTGGGAAAGGCCGCCAGCGTAGCCGCCGCCTCCAAGAGCGTGTCCCTCCTCATGGATAACCTTCACAGTCTTCACTTCTTGGTGACCACCGAAGTCGTGTCCACCGCCATGGGAAAGGCCACCAGCGTAACCGCCGCCGCCTCCCAGAGCGTGTCCTTCCTCATGAATGACCTTGATGGTCTTGACCTCCTGGTGACCGCCGTAGCTGCCGCCGCCGTTGCCGCCGTGAGAGTATCCATGATGCACAGCAGGAGCTTCCTGGTGAATGACCTTAATGGTCTTCACTTCCTGATGACCTCCGTGTCCATGTCCATGTCCGTGTCCGTGGCCGCCGCCGCCGTAGTGCACAGCTGGAGCCTCCTGGTGGATCACTTTAACCAGCTTGACCTCCTGGTGACCGCCGTAGCTGTGACCACCGCCGTGACCACCACCGTGACCGTGATCGTGTCCATGATAGGCCACTGCTGGTGCCTCCTGGTGAATGACCTTGATGGTCTTCACCTCCTGATGCACTGCACCGTGTCCGCCATGTCCACCACCACCGATGTGAACGTGTCCATGATCGCCGCCACCAAAGCTGCTGCTGCCCTCGTGGATCACCTTGACGGTGCGCACCTCAGTGTGACCATGTCCACCATGTCCACCGCCGCCGCCGCCGCCGCCGGAGCCAATGCCATAACTGTAACCTCCTCCACCGCCGCCTCCTCCACCACTGATGATGCCAGCCGAGCTGGTGGCAACGAGTGCGGCAAACAAACACACAAAGATCTGCCAGGGAAGATTCAAATTGAAGGATTGTAGAGTGCGCCAATTGAAGAGATCATCCTCCTCCGCCTCCCTCTGCACTGGGACTTACCTTCATCGCTGGAAGTTTCTTGCTTGGGGATCGAAATCTGTGGAACTTCACGAAGCTAAGGCAACTGATGATGGTCTGCCTGCAGTCGCTTGCTTTTATACCACGGATCGAACGGTCCACAATGAATCGATGAATCGATTATGTGTCTGCCTTGCCCAATCCCGTTGTTGTTGTTGTTGTTGCTGTTGCAGTCGCTTTCGCCTTAGGTGCTGTCTGATGCTTTCGTCATCGATCCACAAGCCCCCAAAGTGAAACCCGAAGGGAGAGAGAGGGAGAGACTGGAGACGGGGTAATCTGTGGGAGTTCAGCGACTCAGCGACCGATCAATAAATGATCGAAAAATTTAAATTAGGCGCGAAACCCGTTGACCATTTAGCCATTTAGTCAAGTTGCCCCAGCAGCATCGCTTTTTTTAATGAGGTCGCGCCAACATTTTACGATTTTATGTTTTTCCATAAGCTCTACCGGATTCGAGCGACCTGAGTTGAGTGTTGGGCATAGGTCATGTCGGTGCGCGACCTCGAGAGAGCGCACAGCTGGAGTGGACTGCATTGGACTGAGCTGACTGTGCCAGTTCCATCACTTTCTATGACCCCATTACAGATCGGCTGGTGGAGCTTTAGGCAGAGCTTTTTCGACAGAACAGTTCTGCCGGAAAGCTTTACTTTGGGTAAGATTTCTTGCTATAGCTTCGCTGGTTTGCCTTCAAAGCTCATTTGACAATTGTTCTTACGGCAATTTACTACACTAAAGCTTTTGCTGAGAAATGAGGGTCTTCTCAGCTATTTTGCTCAATGTAGAGCTTAAAATGTAGTTTTGCTAGAAGAAAGCACCTGTTAAACAGTTCTCTAGCTTGTTTGGTACGTCAAGAGCAGAGAGCTTAAATAAAATCAAATCAAACTGTTGTGTTAGCTTGCTGTAAGTTCTGATTTAAAGCTTTTACTAGATCATGCAAGCAAAAGATATGCTAAGATAAGTCTTAGGTCTTAGGTAATTAAAAGAACAAGCCGTAAGTCTCTACACAAACTGAAAAAGCTCTCTCTCTGATTGAGCTTTCATAACTTAAACGATTCTTTGATTCAAGAACTTGCACTGCAAAAGTTGTTTAGCATTTCTTTCGACTCCCAAATTTAGTTCAGAGTAAGAAAAGCTTCTGCTTTACTTTGTAAGTGCATTGAATCGAAATACAAAGCTTCTAATACGTTCCCAAACAGTGAACTATATTTTGAAAGCCTTCGATCCGCCTTTAATCGCTCTATGATTACTGATTACGGTTAATTGTTTAGGCTAAAAGCTTTCAGCTAACGCGAATTCAAATAAACTGCCAAAAATATGTTAATGCGAAACAGCGAAAATGAAAGACAAGTCGAGTGAAATGTAAAATAAAACTAAAACTAAACCAAGCCACACAAAAAAAAAAAGCTATGTAAATCACACATTGGAAACGATTTTTATTTTTTTTTTTTTTTTTGTTTTCTTTTTTCTCATTCCGGTATTGTTATATTTATTATATTTTTTATTGGAGCTCTCCCTGATTTGTTTGTTGTTAGTTTTTATTACGGCAGCTTGTTGATAAGCAAAAGTCAAAAGTCTGCAGATTGACCAACCAAGCGAGCTTCGCTTTTCGATTGTGCAAAAGATTTGTTGCTCTTTTCGCGAATCTTTAAAATGAAACTGAATACTTTAATATAAATTGGTTTTATTTTTGTCGATTTTTGCATTAAAAATATTACAAATTTGAATAACATAACAAAGCGCGAACTGCGTTTTCATTGGGTCGATCAATCAGCAAATGTGGGAACCTGCTATGAGTGGGAAGTCCATACGAAGATCTCTTGGGTAAGTTAATGGTAAGTAATCGAATGTTTTACGATATCTTTTTATTAGGGTGTCAAGTGCAAATGCACTTTCTATGCAGTAAATGATAACGAGTGATTCAAGTTAACTTGAATGATTCAGTGAACGAAAAACTGAACTTAATGTAGTTCAAGAGAGTTTATGGGTTTCTTTTAAGTTCATATATTGTGTATGAATATATATTATTACATTATATTCATATGTTTTATATTTACAATATATAATATAATAAGTTACATACTGTAAACAAAAAATAATTCAAAGCAAAACTTTCTAAAAATCATTCTAATTTCATGGAAAAGTTAGTCTTGTTTTTAAACTTATTTTTCAAACTTATTGCGTTATTTATTGGATCTTCTCTTGTTATGAGACTAACGATAATTATTCAAATCTTATTATATGAATTAGATTAAGTACAATTTGTTTTTAAACTGATATGTTTTATTAAAGATCTATAGCATATCAAAGTGTAAACAAGTTAAAAGGGGCGTGTGTAATCCAATGAGTCAGCAATGGATCAAAACAAGGCAATAAATCTCGACTGAATGTGGGTTAATTAATCGAGCATACTCGTAATATCAGGTTGGGGGTTCTACTACGTAGTATGCCTCGCATATAAGAATGGACATTGTTGTTGTTGTTGTTGTTGTTGTTATTGATTGGGGGAGCTGGCCAAGCCCAGATGGATAAATGAATAACTTTCTTTGATGCTGGCACGAGCTGTTTGAATAGTGCGAATACCCCCGCACTTTTGATCTGAGGCTTTAATGTAGATTGAACATAATTAGTTGGTCGCTGTACCATGACATGACCTTTGCTAGGGGCGGATCGTATACATATATACTATATAGAATGTACCTCTATAGCGAGTGAGGCATACTAAGAACTGCGAACTGGGAACGTGCTCTGGAAATGCCAAAACACTGGGCAACAACAACAATGATGCGGGCACACACACACACATAGAGAGAGTGTCGTAGGTGTGCGTGTATGTGTGTGTGTATGTGTGTGTGTGAGTGGACAGCATGCAATCAATATGTGTGTGTGTGTGCGTGTGTGTGCAGTCTATAGTTAGTTAAACTGTATATAAAAGCATCGCACACACACACACATTGAGATAGACATGCACACACATTGAGACGCACACACACACACATACGCTTACACTCACCTACATGCACTAAACTAATTCGTTGCTCAGTTTCGACTAAAGCGCTGGCCGAAACATCGAATCAGTTTAACGTCAACGTCGGCGGCATCAAGACAATATATAGAATATACAAAAAAAAAAGAAAACAACAAAAACAGCAACAAAATCAAATCAACTAAATCAAAGCAAAAGCAAAAGCCCAAAAACGCAAACACAAATGCAAACGCAGCACGCAAATAGCCCCAAAAGCAAAAACAACTTAAAGTCGCCGTCGCCGTCACCGTTGCAGCGCAGTCGCAGTCGCAGTCAAAGATTTGACTAAAAATACGTGAATACTTACGCAGGCAGAGCAGAGGCAGCGCAGGCGAAAAGGCGAAAGAAAACGGGACTCGTTGCGTCGGCGTCGTCTCATCTCCTTCTTCTCTTCTTGTTGCTTCTCTGCTGAGAGAGGCGCGAGAGAGAGAGGCAGCATAGTGTGTGCGCGCAAGCGAGATCAGCATAATCCACAGAGAGGAAGCACACACACACACACACACACACACACACACGAACAGCAGACAGAGCTCAGCCGTAGCCGCTGCTCAGCCTCTGCCAGCAGTCTCTGCCTCGGCTGCTACTTTATGATTGCCCCTTGATTTATGCCGTTATCTTTTTGGCGGCGTCGTCGTCGTCGTCGTGCTGCTTCTTGTCATTGTTGTTGTTGTTGTTGCTGCTATTTTGTTTCATTTTTTTGTTGCTGCGAAATGCATTAAGTGAGACACAAATGTGCCTATGTGTGTGTGGGTGTGAGTGAGTGTGAGTGTCGCGCCACGCCGCGCCTTGTGCTTTCAATTGCCTCCTTTCTCTCTCTCTGTCCCTCCCATTGCGCGGGGAACATTGCAAGAGATCTTCACGACAATTGAAAATAACGTGCGCGTTTAAGCCTCCCCCGCTCTGCCCTGCCCTGCCCTGCCTTGCCCCCCTCCTCGACCCCCTCACATATGCCTTTGTGTGTGTGTCGCTGCCGCTGAGGCTAAACCGAGAAGCCGCAGCTAATCCGACGCTGAGGCTGAGGCTGTCGCTGTGGCTGAGGGGGAGAGAGGTGGCGGCAAATCAACACCATCAAAGTGGACACAGCGAGATTGAGATTGAGATTGCGTTTCATACCGCGGCCGAAGCGCAGTTTACGAGTGTCCATCACCACTACAACACCGTGCAGCAATGGAAGACTATTGGGGTCTTAGCAGCACTACGGGTACGGGCCATCTAAAAAAATTATCACAAATAAAATTAAAAATGAACAAAAAAAAGAAACCAAAAACACACACAACTTAAAACTAAAAACTACAAATTAAACGAAACTTACAAACCTAACGAAACTCTGCAATAATGCAAATATACTAAAAAAAATAATACCAAAACTCCTCGCACTTCAAACTGTGCGAAACAGTGTTGCAAAATGCGCTAAATATTAATTGAAATCTTTGCTCATTTTTTTTCTTTGTTGCTTTTTTGTTATTTGCGGCGAAATCAAAGCGAATTAAATAATTAAAACAAATTTAAAGCCAAGTGTCTGTGTGTGTGTGCGAATGTGTGTCGCTGTGTGTGTGTGACGGTGTGGCTGGTGACGTCATTAAACGCATAAATTAAGATTATATATAGTATATTGCTAAATATATAACTCAATATTCTTTTTAACGTCGTCGTCGTTGTCGGTTAGAAATGGATTTTTTTTCTGCACATTTGTCCGGCGCGTTTTCCCTCGTTCCACACACACACACACACACTCTCGCACACGTACTCACACCCACACTTGCACACACACACACTGGCGCAGCACATAATCTATTTATATATGTGTGTGTTTGTGTGTGTGTGTGTGCCGCGTAAACTAAAG
This sequence comes from Zaprionus africanus, assembly GCA_018151435.1. Classification (NCBI taxonomy): domain Eukaryota; kingdom Metazoa; phylum Arthropoda; class Insecta; order Diptera; family Drosophilidae; genus Zaprionus; species Zaprionus africanus. The sequence goes on from JAECXB010000076.1 coordinate 839,534, forward strand.
CATATGGATCAATTGTCTAAATTGGCTCATTAAGTGAAACTTAATGACATTTACTATGCACAAAAAAATAAAAAAAAACAGCAAAAACCTAAACGAAAACGAAAAAAAAAACACAGACCAAAGAAACAAACAGCAAATTAGAACAAAATACTAAAAAACACACACACATACACACACAGAGACAGTTGTTGTTGTTGTTGTTGTGTCCATTGTTGGCTTGATTTTTTCTACTGTTGTTGTAGTTGTTTTTGTATTTTCGTTGCGGAAAACTTAATTTCTTATATGTATGTATAGATGACTTCATTTGGATCAAGCGGCGTATGCGCAATGCCCCCTCAGGCGAGTACAGCCGCACTTGGAAAAGTGCGAGAAAAATACTTGAAGGAGAAAATACTGTACAAGCCACTAAGCTAGTATATTTCATCATGATCACGATCATGATCACGATCACGATGTAATATCGTATAACAAAAGTTTTCTCTGTATGTGCATTGGAGCGTCACATTGAAAACAATCTCGAAATCAGATGAAACAGATTTGACAGCCACACGCAATGTAATCAACCTTAATAAACCTTAATTAAAGGGTTCGAGATATAGATATAAATCGGAGATTCCAGAGAGAGCTTTGCCAGCAAGCAATACTAGAAATATCAAAGGAATTATAACCCGAATTGAAATATCACTATATTCATCGGAGAATTATTTCAAAATCTATTCTAATCATGGAGACTCTTCAGAATTAAACCAACACTAAAAGATTAAGTCTTTGAAGATACTAGACAATGTTGGAACTCAAGAGAGTTCATAGTGCATACAGAGACAAACGTTGTTGAAACATAAATAATTCGAATAGATCTTAAATGGATCGTTGTTCGTTGGGTGCACGGCGACTTGCGCAAGATACGAAATACGACAACAACAACAACAGCTACAGTAACTAACTAACAGATACACACACTCACACACACACAGAGCAATACGTGGAGATTGCCACATTGACAGCACAAACTAGTGAGATAAGCCCGAGCTGGGCCTCAGCATCAGCTTTAGCATCAGCCTCAGCTTGGGTGCTCTCAAAGTTACTTAAACGATACACAAAAGTCATATTAAAACGCATTGTCGCGCTGATTTTGCTTACTTATGTACAAAATAACTTACACACACACACCAACACACACATACAGATATGTGTACTGTACATAGATCTGACTCTGACAATAACTATGGCCATTTGAACTGTCTGTGTGCCTGCTCGAGTCTCTTGTAAAACAAAAGCCAATTGCGGCAATGAGACGTTTCTATGTACAGCAGATGGGATGAGATGCTATGTGCATCATATCGGACGACTGTATGTTCAGTGTTCCAGTGTTAGGAAACGTCTAATCTACGAGTAATATACAATATCTGTCTTGTCAGCAAAGTGAACTTTGAAAGCTGCACTGTATCTTAGCTTGATTCTATAGTTTCGAATACATTCTTTAAGTTTTGATTTAGTAGAGTTTCTTCGAGTGTAAAATGGAATCAAATTAAGCTCTTCCATCTGTAATGAGTTCTTCCACTGTTTGTCTGTGTCTCTCCAGAGTTGTTTTTACTTTCCAAAAAGGTCTCAAGTCTTCACTTCATGCTTCAAGTTCTTCTCACATTTCAGTTCCTTAATGATATTTGAGTATTTTGTGTCATAATTTTGACACTTTCACGCCTCGTTGCGAGAGCTCGAATAAAATGACTCAATTACCAAAAAGTAAGTCATCGTGTTGTACAGTTTATGTGAAACCCTTATGATCTCTGACGATCTGGCATGAATTAATTGAACTTGCTGCTGTTTGAAGTGTGGGAAAACGTGTCAATTAGTTTGACAATTAAGCGTCGTAACGAGTTGACCCTTAACACATTCCATTTAGGCGAAATGATATTAACAATTAGTTGAGCTTATATGTTGTATTTGGTTATCGATTAATCGGTGATCATTGATCTGAACTTAAGCCATTGTTGCTACTCCAATCTTGACTTTTATCTAAACTTATTTTATTTTTAGATCATTCTCTCAGTTTTCTCACTTTCTTATTGCTCTTCCCTCTCTTTCTCCTTCTCTCTCTCTCACTCTCTCTCTTCTACTACTGTTTATGCGGCTCTTATTCAATTAAAGTGAACTTAATTTACTGTGATTGAACATTTCGCTGATTGTTATCCATGTTAAATTTATTATCATTAACCGCGTCTTGCCTCGCCCGCTCTCTCCCCCTCTTCCCCTTCCTGATGATGGTGCTGCATGTAAGTGCTGATTAAGCATTATTGCATTATGCGGGCCGACAGTTACAAAATGCGTTTGGCTCAATTGACCCCAAAGACGATGCCGATGCCGAAGACGAAGACGTAGTCGAGTCGGAGTCAAAAAACCCCAGAGACATCCATTTGCCTGGTGTCTTGTTTTTCTTCTATCTTCGGTCTTCTGTCTTCTGTCTTGGGTCTTGACACTTGAGTCTGTTTGCCACGCAAAGTGTCGATCCACGTCGAGTCACAAGTGTTCGCAAGATCCACATTTCGGTTGATGATCGTGCAATGACGATGATGATGATGTCTCTGACACTGGGGAGACTGTCTCGAAAAATTGCCTTCAATTGTTTATCGAAATTTATGTAAATTGCCCTAAAAAAAAAGTTGTACAAATATGTGCGCCTATATCTATATATAGTAGGGCGCTAAGTTTTTTTGATCTTAAATGGGATCGATAGAAAGAAAAGTTTGTGAAAAAAAGAAAGTTTCAGGTTAAGATCTTCTGCTGTTCAAAGATAAACAGAAGTAGATATGACGATTAATCCCAAGAGCTGCCCCAAGAAATCAAGTATTATACTTATTACTCAGCTGCATTTGGGGTAATCCCTTAGCAATTTGCATCTGCCGCAATCGATTGTTTACGTTGTTTTGGTGTTGTATTTCATTATGCTTGCAATTTATTGCATCCGAGTCATTGTAGAGAAGAAGGCGATCAGAGACTGCGTCGCCATTTATTCTATTTGTTGATAGATCAGAAAGATCAAAGCGTTTTCTTCTCGTATTTGTCGCTTCCGCTGCAGCGGTAACCAAACAGAAAAGCCGAACAAACCGATTCCACAAAGCACAAGCCGACTAATTCTCAACTAAACCCAAACCAAAATCCAACCCCACTCAACTCAACTCAGTTCAGCTCGACTCAACTCAATAGTACTGAACTCAAGCGAACTCAACTCGGGTAGCTCATGTCGCATCGATAATCAACGAAGAAGATGACGATGACGATGACGATGCCGATGCCGATGATGATGATCATCATGAGGAGGCAGAAGAAGACGACACGAAATTGGAATCGGAATCGGAATTGGACACGACTCTCGGTAGCATCGGGCATCAACAGCAACCCCAATAAAAACGAGCTTCGTATTGTTTCTCATTTCTCAGTGTTGTTTCTGTTTTTTTTTTTTTTTTTGTCATTTTCTTAGCCGAATCTCCCCCTGGGTCAGTCTTCTGGTTGTTCTTGCAGCAGTTCGGTTGGTTTAGTTCTTTACCGGCGCTTGAAGCCGACGCAAAAAGAAAAAAACACAGAACGCAAACCGAACCGAATAGAAACTAAATAAAACGGAGCAATATAATTAAAGTGAAAACGTAACATGAAATGTGCGCATTACGATTATTCATTAGCAACACAGAGAGTAGCAATTCGAGTAGCACTCGTTATCTGCTGTATGAATAGGTCATTCGAATTAGTCGACCGACACGACACTCGACACGCTACGCGGCGCGGAGCGACAAGATTCGCCCGAGCTGACAAGCAAAGTGCAAAACGTTGATCTCTTAATTGATATTTAAAGATCTGTGTGAACTGTGTGTGAATTCAAATAGACTCATTAATCAATCAAGCGATTATAGTTATTCTCATGCATAATACTCGCTCGTTTGTTCGCTTCGCCGCCTACAAATTGTGCCGTTTTTTCTCGTTTTTTTTTCGTGCATTTCTAGTGACTCCCCCAACTCTGATTTCCACTCCAGTGTTATACATTTTAGTCGTTGTTTGGAAAACTTTCTTTCTAATTTTGTGGCTTTAAAATGGATTAATTCCTTTATTAGTTTCTTTTTTTTTTTTTTTTTTTTTATTTCATAAGGGATCAGATTAAAATTTTTCTATAACATTACATCTATATTTGTTTCTTTTCCAAGACTACTTATGATTTAATTAATAAGTAGTTTCTGTCCTTTATAAGCAAAAATTGAATATAAGAAGTTTTCCTTTCGGTTGACGCTCAAAAGTAGACTATTAAAATATGTCATAAAAAACCCGAAGGAGACTATAAAGAATGTGCGAGTGTGTGACTATGAAAACAAGTGAAAAGTAGAGCGCATATAAAACAAGAATAAGATTTAGATTAAGATTGATTATAAATGTGATTAATTATACATCGCTCATCTCTATCTCTCTCTTCCATCGCTCAGATATAAATTGCACTCAGCCCGCCATTGATGATTTCCCCAGAGATCTATTCACGGAGGCGCAAAGACAGTCCGGTGCTGTTGTACTTCATGTTATAGCCAGTTTATATTTATTTGTAGCATTAGCAGTAGTATGTGATGAGTACTTTGTGCCAGCTGTTGAGAAAATATGTGCAGGTAAGTTTATCGATGTGATTCCGATAAAGATCTCTAAGCTCTTAATAAACTATATACAATTCCATTTGCCGAATATAGCTTCTTTGGAAAGAATCGAAGCAACTCTAAAGCCGCTTAGGGGTCCTTACATATATATTTATTTGTTTTTTTTTCATCATTTTAACAAGCGGAATCAGATATACAATTTTATCTAAACCCTAATGGGTGTGGTTTCTTCTCCTAGAATACTTATTAGTCATTGATTTTTATACCCTTCGAGAAATGAAAATGGTCAAAAAAGGGTATACTAACTTTGTGCAAATGTATGTAACAGGCAGAAAGAGGCGTGGGAGACCCCACAAAGTATATATATTCTTGCTCAGCATCAATAGCCGAGTCGATTAAGCCATGTCTGTCTGTCTGTCCGGATGTCCAGATAAACACACAGACCTCAGCTATTATAATAGCTAGAGACACCAAATTTGGCATGAAGGTTTCTGTTTACCCGGCGCAGATGAAGTTTATTTCAAATGTTGGGTGCCACGCCCACCGCCCCCGCAAATCAATAATTTAATCTTTTAAGCTGATTTGTGAGTGGAGTGAGATGAGATCTGCTCTTCAACAGTACGCGTACTGCTGCTGACGTACCATTCACATTCTCTTATCCCATTCACATCCTGGTAGATAGCTTGCATACAACGGAGCGCCAACTTGCTCCTTCTATTGAGCAGCCAATACAACCTGCTCCTCTTAGCATTGAGTAAAACGACAATCGCGGAAGGTCAGGCGGGAATTCCGACTCAATATTAACATATATATTATATACAAGTATTTAGTTTATAACTCTATGCTTAACTAGCCTACTTAGGGTCTTCAGATCTATATTAAACTAGACTCTGCAAGTTTAACACCTTCTTGTTCTTCTCTGTACAGCACTCAACATGTCCAACGACGTGGCGGGCGCCACTTTCATGGCCGCGGCCACATCGGCGCCGGAGCTGTTCGTCAATGTGATAGGCACATTCATCACGGAGGGCGACATCGGAGTGGGGACCATTGTCGGCTCGGCGGTGTTTAATATACTCGCCGTGGCCGCCTGTTGTGGCATCGGAGCCGGCATGGTGAGTGTGTGGGCCCCATAATTCTTTAAGTTCTTCTCTTGGACACTTCTTGCTCTGTTTCTCTTGCTACTTTCAGACAATTCCCTTGGATTGGTGGCCACTGACGCGAGATAGCATTGCCTATGGTGTGACAGTGGCAATTTTGATTTGTGTCATGCACGACGAACGCGTTGAGTGGTACGAGGCCCTCATTCTGGTCTCACTCTATGCAGTTTATTTGGCCGTGATGTATTTCGACAAGTCTTTTCAGAAGTGTGCCAAAGGTAAGTGCGCCTCCGAGTGTAGAAAGATACTGGCAGAACATTACACTTATGTAGATCGAGGCTACACTTATGTACACACATTGAATACATGTACAACAAACTACCATATCTCACACACAGGTGGCGTTAAGCAGGCGCGTTCGCGCAGCCGCTCCTCCAACTGCAGCATACACACAAAGAACAGCAATGAGAAAGATCCAGGTACACATAACGAAACTCTCCACACAACAACACTTCTTTTGTTTTCAGTATTCCCTTCACAAAGTTCATCATTAAGTTCTTCATCCAGTTCCTCTTGCAGTCTCTCTTCCAGAGTTCCTCCCAGTTTCCCTCCCAGTTTCCTTTCCAGCTTCTTTTCTGCAGCTTCCTTTCCTCAATTTCCCATTTCTTTTTCCGTTTGCTTACTCTGCTCATTTGCTCTCTCTCAAACTTCCGCAGAGCTTGTCGAGAACCGCATCTGCCAGAACATGGCCAGCATTCAGCTGAACGGAGGCCTCAACAATGATCAGGCCAAGGCCAGCAGCAATACGAGCACAACCCCAGCCGGCGTTGGTGGAGGCGGAGCAGTGGCAGCCACTGTTAGTGTTGCAGGTGGTGCCGGAGTTGCTGGCGGTGGCGGCGTGGTAGCTGTGGCTCCAGTTGGTGTCATTGCTGTGGATAATGCCGATGCCGAGTCGCAAATAGCTGCAGTTGCTGCTGCCGCTGCAGCCGCTGCTGCCGTGGAGGAGCCCGAACAAGAAGGCTACTCCCTGTTGACCTATCCCAAGGGCACCAGCTGCTTTGCCCAGTTCACCTGGCTAATCATCTGGCCCATTCATCTGCTCTTCCGCATTGCGATACCCGACTGCAAAAAGGCTAAAAACAACAAGATCTTCCCACTGACCTTCATAATGTGCATCGTTTGGATTGGATCGTTGTCGTATGTCGTGGCGTGGATGATAACCATAATTGGTAAGAGTCTAATGGAAACTGAAATTGCACTTCAATGGGTTCCTGACTCTCTCACTCCCTTCTCTCTTCTGCTCTGCAGGCGATACTCTCAAGATACCCGATTCGGTGATGGGCATCACTTTCCTGGCCGCCGGCACCAGCGTTCCCGAGGCAGTTTCCAGTGTCATTGTGGCCAAGCGCGGTGAGTCTCTCTTCCACTCTCTCCCTCTCTCTTTGTTGGGATATTGCTGATGATGTGCGATGTGTTTTGCAGGTCACGGATCAATGGGTATCTGCAATTCGATTGGCTCGAACACATTCGATATATTGCTCTGTCTGGGCGTTCCATGGCTGATCAAAGCCGTATTCTTTCCCATACAGCCGGGCCAGAATTATGTGGCCATCAATTCGGCCGGCCTGGAGTATTCGGCCATCACATTGCTGTCCACACTGTTTCTACTCTATTTGACATTCTCGATGAACAAGTTCAAGCTGGACACCAAGGTGGGCATCGCCTGTCTGGTCATCTATCTGGTATTCATGGTCTTTGCCTCGCTCATCGAGCTCAATGTGTTCTTCCGCGTCAATCTGCCAACCTGCGGACGATCATGAGGAACCTATGGGAGTAACTGAAGCTGAAGGGGAACAGGAGTTGGTAGCTAATGCTGGAGCTGGCACTGCACATGGAACTGCAGCTAAAGCTGAATGGATGAACCTGGAACTGGTTGGACAATGGAGGATGGAGTATGGAGTTGATGATTGATGGATGAAGAACAATATCTGGCGGGCAACTCTGCAGTGCAGTCGTCGTTTTAATTAATTAATTAATATGTATTTCCTGTTCTATTCTATCTACCTTGATAGTTGAGTTACCTTTATGCTACTACGTTATGCTGTTATTGTAATACTTTTTTTTATTATTATTATTAAAGTAGTTTGAACCTCTTCACTCGCTCTCGCAGTCGCAGTGTAATGAGTGAGATAAATGAGATGAGAGAACCAAAAATCAAAAACCAAATCAAAAACCAAAAAACAAAAAAAACAACAAATTCAATAATGTATTTATACGATTAATATATGAGATTTAACAAAGAATCAAGCTGTGTGTTGTTCTTTGAAACGGAAACGGAATTGATTCAGTTCAGCTCTGATCTCCTATGATTGCGCTCCAAGAATTAGTTTCATTAGAACTACAATATAATATAATATATACTTTGTTCCATTTGAAACCTAACCGTCATTCTCTTGCCCCTACTCTCCATCTCTCTCTTTCTCTATCTTGTCTTTAATTGCCAAAGAAATAACTTCATGCTGAGCTCAACATAGAAAATAGAGCGGATTTTCTAATGCCAAAACATAAACCATATCTAGCCTATGTATATGTTGGCAGTAAATATTAAATTTAGTTATTACTAATCTCACATCCGGCGTCTGCCGACCACATGCGATAGAGCGTACAGCATGTAGTGCAAATATTTTAGACGCGCCCCGGAATTATCAGTGAAGGGTCTACGTGAACAAACCAAGACGTACAGCTAACATATCAGAAAAGAAGCACGACAGTTATGCAAAGACAGTCGGCCTAGCCAGCTGTATCTCTCTTTCTCCCTCTTTCTCCCTTTCTCTAGTAACATTCAAATAGTTTTATATTTTCTGATCTAGTAAACATTAAGAATGAGGTATGCACATATGTAACATAAGACATAGATAGATATATCCAAGCTGCGTTGCATATTGCTTATGCATAAATACATATGTTTTTTATGCTATTAATAATGAATTTTAATTGTAACTAACTGTTTATTACTCTAGCCGCAAGCAAAACTATGTTCTATTGCACCGATCTAGTAACATTTGAGAAATTCGGATCAACGTTAAATTGTTTTTTATGTAAATTTGGCGCAGTACGGTTCGGATTTTCATAACTTTTTTTTTCCAAATTTAAAGCAAAACTATATTATGACAAGCGAACTCATGTATGTTCATAACAATGGTAAAATGCAAAATGACAGAAATCAATCAACGCCTTGATCATGAGAAGTACTAATTCTTAATTCCTTAGACCTTAATTATCAGACTCGCAAAGAAGATGCAAATCTTACCTGTAACGTTCCAGACATTGTCAACTTTCCAAATTTTATGAGAAAAAAAGGAATCTTCAACACAATCATGTGCATTCTTATAAGCGTGTATCTATTTATTTTACTGGCGATTTTGTGTGATAAGTATTTGGTTCCAGCCATGGAGCGCCTTTGCTATTGTATGTACACTTTATATACCTTATGCTCTGATAATACACAATAACTCTTTATTCACAGCCCTCCATCTTTCAGCTGACGTAGCCGGTGCCACCTTCCTGGCTGCTGCCACATCAGCCCCAGAATTATTCGTAGCATTTGTGGGAACATTTATCACGGAGGGTGACATCGGCCTCGGCACGATAGTTGGTTCATCGGTGTTCAATTTACTGGCTATTGCAGCTGTATGTGGAATTGCAACAGGCGTTGTAAGTAATTATTGTAATACCATTTGCTGAATCAATCATCATTTTGTAATCCAACTTCTGTTTCCTCAGACAACTCAGCTTGACTGGTGGCCGCTCACACGAGATCTTGTCTGGTATTTAGTCTCAATTATAATGCTCGGTCTCCTGATGTGTGCCAAAGATGTATCTTATCAACCGCCAATTTTTTTATTAGTATATTTAGTGTATTTAATGACACTGATTTTTGATCGAAAAATCCAGTCACTTTGCAGAAGTAAAATCCATGTCTTATTAAATCCAACTTGAGTTATCAAATAATTCTTTGTTTTTCTTTGTTTTGCAGCTGTGGATCTCGAAAGGGACATGATTAACGAGGACCCGCTGGAGCGTGAGGGCGAAACGCGCGTGCGTTCATTCAAAGAGAACCTTTGCACAAGACCCGAAGAGAATGTACATTTTATGGGGAAAATTTGGTGGGCGATCCTATATCCGGGAAAGATTGTTCTGGCCCTCACCACACCCAGTCCCCGCGCACCCTATTTTTTAACCATAATCGTGTCCATCATATGGATCTCTCTAATTTCGTATGCTTGTTGTTGGTTCATAACGACTGTCGGTTATAATTTTGGCATACCCGACGGCATCATGGGCCTCACAATATTGGCAGCCGGCACAAGTGTACCTGAACTTATCTCATCGTACATTGTTTGTAAAAAAGGTTCGTTATCTTCTTAGTTAATTCTCCTATGTAGTTCTTTTCCTCTTGTAGCTTCTCCTTAGTTTTTTTTATTCATATAGCCTTTCGGTATCGTCTTCCTTATGTCTCTTTCTTGCCTCTCCACAGTTGCTCTGTTAAACCTGCAAAGGTACAAAACCTTTGGCATGCCGAAGGTATCCTTTCTTTTCTTTTCAGTAGCTTGTCCATAGTAACATTTTCTTTGCTGTTAGTCCATCCTTGCATTTGATAACTCATATATTTATATTTCCATTTGTTCCATCTTATTATACCTATCGATAACCACAGGTATGGCCTCAATGGCCATTTGCAATGCTATCGGTTCAAACACCTTTGATATCCTAATATGCTTAGGCTTGCCATGGACTGTTAAGCGTATTTTCCTTGGCCAGAAGATTATGTTTAATACCACAACCATTTACCTATCTATCGGAATGATTTCAGTATGGTCGATTATTTTTTACTTATGCTTTGTAATCACAAAGTTTGTGCTGGGCCATTGTGTTGGCTGGATGTCTCTCATCATGTATACGATATTTTTGATCGTTTCCAGTACCATTGAGATTAAGAATGCCAAGAAAGAGTGTGACATAGAGTCGCCTGAGTATGCGTATTTGAACAAATGATTAAAAACCAGCAAATCAGACAGAATAATGCAAATAATTGCTGCAATAACATAATTTGACAAGGCTCTAGAAATTGTGAATTAAACAGGACGTACTAAATTAAAGATTCAAGTTTTTTTTGTAAACCTTGTGGCTGTTTTTATTTCTTTAATCTTATGTCAATGCACACTGGTCAAAATTGTCGAATTTGCGGCAAGACTTGATTATGTAAAAAGGGGTGCTGAATTCCAAGTTCCTGCCTGTAAAGAATGCTACACAAAAAGTGCTTAACATATTTTAATTATAATTTTGGTCAGATGCTTAGCTTACCTACTACGCTCTGTAGAGCACACTTGACTGTAGTTTTGGGCCTCTTGTTCTCTATAATATCCTTGATACAAAAAAGGTTTAATTGTAAAAATATTGTTTAAAAAAGTTCCAGTGAAGATTATTATTATTTGACAAAGGGAGTCTCCCAACAGAGAAGGAGCGAGGCACTGCGACCAGAATATCAGAATAACAGGTCTTTCGTCGAGAAACGAACAATGTGCTTGAAAACTGCGATTTCCACGTGGAGACGTTTCCTCCTAATCCATACCAAGGCTGGTCCAGTGAAGATATCATTACAATTACCGGACCTTAAAAAAATATGAAATGAAATGGTAGATTTGGGTTATTTTTCAATATATCGCAACCAATTAACACAGCACTAAATCAGATGGGGGTGGGCGGTCGCTTATACTCGCTGAAAGCAAAATTGGTTTGGTAATGTTTGAGATTTACATATTGAATTTTATACCTGACAGTATAATGAGTAAGTACTAAACTTGTGAAGATACATTGATTTGATGTGTAGAGGATTAAATTTCCGTGGAGTATTCCTCTGAGACAACAGAACTTAGGTTGCAGAATATGCTTAGCTACTGATTGCTGAAGGAAATAAAAATTGATAATAGTCTTTAAAAAACACTCTCTTTAAGCAAAATATTCGTATCAGTTCGATCTAGTGATATGGGAGATTTTCAGGTTATTTAGTTTCCTTCAAATTATTTTTGGAAACATATACAAAGTTTAGGCAAAAAGGTAAAGTGGGCTCAAAATTTAAGTTCGTAAGATAAGGAAGATGAACTACAATCACAATTCGTATTTCTACGGTACAGTGAATAGTGTCAGCAAATAGCAAATTATGATCTTTATCATCGAAATTGCCTGTACTCAATTCTTCAGATCCATTTTATCTTCGCAATGCCCCAAGAGAAGGTAAACGGAACTGCAGCATTCCAGACATTGTTGACTTTCCCAATTTGATGAGAAGGAAAGGAGTCTTCAACTCAATCATCTGCATTCTTATGAGCGCGTATTTATTTATATTTCTTGCAATTCTTTGTGATAAATACTTGGTTCCAGCTATGGAGCGCCTTTGCTATTGTAAGTACACATATATATTATATATTGTATACCTTTCACTCTCAATCTATTTGCTCTACTCACAATTCGCAGCACTCCATCTCTCGTATGACGTTGCCGGTGCCACCTTCTTGGCAGCTGCCACATCAGCACCAGAACTCTTTGTGGCTATTGTGGGAACATTTGTTACGGAAGGTGACATCGGCATCGGCACGATAGTTGGTTCATCGGTGTTCAATTTATTAGGCATTGCGGCTGTATGCGGTATTTTTACTGGCATTGTAAGTAATTGATTTGGTGAATCAAGCAAAGCATTACGTAACGGTCTCACCTTATTTCTCACAGGCATCTCAGCTCGACTGGTGGCCGCTCACACGAGATATTTTCTGGTATCTGATATCAATAATTTTACTCTTTGTCGTCTTGTATGACAGCCAAGTTCTAATGTTTGAGGCCATAGGGCTTTTGTTTGGTTATGTAATTTATATTGTAGCATTGAGTAATGATCGTAAAATCCAGAAAGTATTCCGAAGTACTGAAACTTTTTTATTCTTATTCCATTTAATAGAGATTAATAGAAATAAAAATCTGATTTTCTGCAGATGTCGATGATGACAAGGACATGCTGAACGAAGACCCATTGAATCGTGAAGGCGAAGAGCGCATGAATTCATTCAAAGAGAATCTTTGCACACGGCCCGAAGAGGGTACAAATATTTTGTGGAAAATTTGGTGGGCTATCGAATATCCGGCAATAGTAGTCCTGGCCCTCACCACTCCCAGTCCGCGTTCACCATATTTTTTAACTCTTCTTTTTTCGATTATATGGATAGGAGTTATTTCGTATTTGTTGGCATGGTTCCTAACGGTTGTTGGTTATAATCTTGGCATACCCGACGCTATCATGGGCCTTACAGTATTGGCCGTGGGAACAAGTATTCCCGAAGTCGTTTCATCTTACATCGTTTGCAGAAAAGGTAAGGTAAGGTTCCTCTTCAATTTTCCATGTTTGCTTATTTATAATCTCCATTTCACAGTTTGTTCGTAATTGCCTCTTCTCATTGGACCCTTCATGGTGGGCAGCCCCATTTATTAACTATCAATAACCACTTTAGGAATGGCGTCTATGGCCATGTGCAACGCCATCGGGGCGAACACATTTGACATATTCATATGTCTAGGCATGCCATGGACTCTCAAGTTAATTTTCGAAACGACTGACAACGAAAGGGTGATCCACATCAATTCAAATGCCCTGGGGATAACCGTAGGCATGCTAATCTTCTCATCAATAGTCCTGTATAGTTGCCTGTTAGTCACAAAGTTCGTAATGGGTAAAGTTGTCGGCTGGCTGTCCCTCATTATGTACACCTTGTTTTTGATCGTTGCTTGCTTCATCGAGATGAAGTATATCAGAAAAATGTGTGATATAGAATCGCCAGAATATGCACATTTACACAAATAGAGTAACTATTAATGTATAGTTAAACACGCGTTGTTGTATATCGTACTACATAAATATATACATTTACTTGTAGTTCCAATCAGTGTTTTGATTTGTTTGTCAAACCAATTGAATCGCCTTGCCCGCCATATTGACGTATATCAATCTATATACATATATTTATTTGTGTGTATATCTGTTCTTGATGAGCCCAGCAGACACCCGCTATCGATGACGTCAATTAGAAGTGGCGTTATGACATCAAAACAGCTCCTTCAATTACTATTGTCATTCGAATTCCTACATACCATACATATGCAGTATATTTAGTCTCACATATATTAAGTCCGAAGATAAGTCACTTGGAATTCATGTGTTTATAATTTATATATTAGAGATAAGACATTTGTAGGCACCATTTGAAGATTCAAACCTTCATTTTGCACCTTGCCGTATCAAAAAATAAAATGAAAACTCAAATTTGTATACATTCGATTGAAAAAGTATTTTTAGAAAATACAATGATATTTGACAACTCGATATTTGATTTGGCGTGACCATTTTTTTTTTTTTTTTTTTTTTTTTTTTTTTTTTGTGTATATGTAAGTAATTTGAAGATCAAGCGAAATGGTAAAACCAGCGATTGTCTGTGAGTTTTGTAATAAAACAAAATCATCGTTTTAGATTTTTTAAGATTTTTTAATTTTTTTAAGATAAGCAGTCGACTGATTAAGATTAAATTTAAAACTTATAAACTTGAAAATTTAAAATTAAATTTAAGAAAAATTTATCTTTTTGTATTTTTATTACTCAAATTCATAAATAATTGTTCCAGAAGACTTCTTCTTTGTTTGAATATCGCTAAGACTTAGATTTGTGGAGACTAGCCAAGCCTCCTTGTTACAAACACTTTTGCTTGGCACCCTTTGATAATACTCTGCCTCCCCGTGGTTATCCCTCGTCAAAATTACCTTTCTAACTCATTCACAATATTCAATAATCTGTATTAAGCTCATATATATTAATTTCACAATATCAACCCGTTGATTACACCCGCATAGCTCACCCTCCCATTTCCGATCATTGCTTTAATAATACGGCATGCTATAAAGAATTTGTACGACAATTTCGTAAAACAACAATTTACAAAATCAATCGATAAGGATAAGGATAAAGTACTCAAGATATGTGCTCTAATTTGCCTAGTAACCAACAATAGCTATGGCAGACTTTTTGTTTTCGCTATTCTTAGATGGTACGATCACTCGTGACTTTATAGTCGATAATTGGATTTACTGTGTGGGTGCTGCTGCTTGAGGATAAGTTGCCACTGGAGTGGGCCCCTAATCAAGATCGGACTCTCACTTACGATGTCAACATGGTGAGCTGTTCGTCCGGTAATCGGCCAAAAAAGAAAACCAAAGACCCTATCAGGCTAAAGTCTGATTACGGAGAACACTCGAGATTATGGCGTATGGTGTTTGTATATATTTAATTGAAACCTGCAATACGAAAAATACATTAATTCTATTCTATATATATCTTCACAATGAATCGGGATCTTAAGACCTAAATTAGAATTGCAAATGGGCCGGATATCAGCAAGAGTTGTGGATGTCTAAAAACCGATTCGGGTTCGATCTACGACTATATCGCAAAGAAACAATAAGATTATGATTGCGTACGCGTGTTTGGGTCACTTAAAACCACGCCATAAATTATGGAAAATCGCAAATCTGGCCACACTTTGTCGATATTATAAATTATTGAAACATTTCTTTAAATAGCTGTTTTGCTGATTAAGCGGCCAATTGTGATTTAAAGATAAGACAAATATTATTTTTTAATCGTTCGCTGACTGAGCGCAATTCTTAAGAGCCGAAGAGGAATCATAAAGCTATATATAGACAAAATTACATAATTTTAGACTAGCAACATTCTGCTTACAGCATCCGGTCTAGCCTAAGTAATCCCTGTTTATATACAATCGGTTGATAAGTAATGGAAAGTGTTATAGACAGAGCTTTTTGATGGGCGTATCAACAGGTTGAGGGCACACCGCGCCATAATATAATATATAACAGGAGCCAAGGCCAGGGTCTGTCCGCTAAGACCGCCAGTAAAACTGTCTATCAGCATTAGCCACCACAAGGGGCGGCTTATTGCATTACTTTCTGTCAAATTGATATTGTTATACCACCTCGACAGCGCCTACGCCATAGTTTCGCGAAGACATGACGTCGCTGATGGGTGCTCAGATTACGACGCCATAACACCACAACGCACAAGTGTGACGTGCATAGGAGAAAGAATCAGAAGCGGTCACACAAAAAAAGTACGGTTGTAATCAATGGCGACGGCAGCAAACAGATTGTCCCCCTGATCTTGTGCGATATGATAAAAATATAGAAAAAAGACAGTAAGAAATATACTGAAATCACCCGTGATTGTACCAAGCTTTCACTTGCAAGTAAACACCCATCTGTAATTGAACGCCCTTCACAATTGAGTCATAAGCTTATCAGATCTTCAGTCAAGTCCTAGGGGGAAATACGTAGGATGATTGCCTGGCTTATCAATCTTAGACATTATGTGCAAAGTTAATCGGAAATGAGTTTGAACTTGTAGAGCTCAAATCAATCTCCCAATCTCTTTTTAGTTCAAAATATTAAGGGTTTTCAATTTATTTCCCTTATAATAAATAAGTGAAACGATAAAAAATCCCGTCATATGCAAATTGAACATGTGAATCAGAATAAGAGGAACTGCACTAAAATGCTTATGTCATTGCGCGTTCAGGATTGATTAGGTTTTGTGACAAATTTATGGGATTGGGAAAATTGGGAAATGCAACTCGCGCAGAGGCAGAGTTCACGACACGATAAATTCCCAGTGGGATTACAGAAATAGCAAAAGTTCTCTGACAAATTGATCAGCGACGATCTTGGGAATCGACGAGGGGGTGTGGCAACAGCCAGATCGGTAGGTCGGAAGGTAGGTAGGTAGGTTTAAACACTTGAGACACCTGAACTTTGCACAATCATAGCTCGAAGCGACGCGTCAGGGAAGTACAAATTGTGTAGAGTAATTAATAAAAGAGACGTTAGTACGATCGGCGCGCGATCAGTTTTGATTTGTTGCTTTTGCACTATTTTAATCAGGATCGTTGGCACTATGAAATTCATTTATGCACAACTGAGTATGAAAGTGAAATGAATGCTATGAAAAGCGATTAGCGATTCGCAAGCGAGATCAGGGGATGATCACAGATTGATAGTTGAGCACGTGAGGTCTATAAATAGGGTTAGGCTACGTTTCCAGTTGTGGAAAATAAAAAAAAAAATACCCAAAGTGTTTCGATTGGTTACATGAAGTACCCACTAGCACACACACACATCACACACACGCACACACATAGCGACACCAGTCACATACAAATGAGCTTGAGCTTGAGGTTTTTCTGACTGCCGGCAATAGATTGATAAACTGTTGCTACAATTTGTTGTTTGACTTTTCTTATCAGAGCGGTAACTGCTCCATTAATGAGCCCACACACACTCGCACACACACACACACACCAACTGACACACACACACACACATAGAGCACACTCAGCTGAGTGTGTAACTAAGAGCTGTAGTCGAAGTCAACATAAGAGCAGAGCGATATCAAAAATAAGAATGAACACACGTGTAAATAACTCACACACTCTAGCACACCCGCACACCACACACCTGCACACACACACACATTGACATACACCTCGCCGTTTGGCCAAATGATTCAGAATCAAAATCAAAATCAACTAACTTAACTATCAGACTTGTCTCCACACCGGGAGAGAGATATCTTTGCCATAATACGAAGTAGAACCGTCAATAGCTATTGCCGCTGCCGACGCCAGCGTTGCGACGTCGACGTCGCTGTCGCCGTTGACAATGACAGCGCAGTCGAGGCGGGCGTCGCTGTTTATTATTAAGACGCGCGCGCGCTGGTCGCACTTAATTAGTTGTGCGATACAATTCTAGCCAAGCGGTTGCGGTTGCCGCTGCCCAGTTGCATTCGACGAAAGAAAAACGAAATAAAAACCACTCAAAATACAAAATCAAAGAAATCCCACAAAATAAAGCTAAAAAGCAGCAATCAAATAAGTCACAAAAAAGATAAAAAAAAAAAAAAATAAAACAAAGCGTAACGACATATCGCCTCGTCTTAAACCGTTGCGCATACGCCGTGTGTGACACCATAAGAGATACGCGCAAAGCGTTTTCCAAAACGTTTTCTTTTTCTTTTGTTTTTTTCAAACCCAATGCTATAAATTGAAAAAATCAACTTTAGCTATTTCTCTGCGAAATTTTCACACGTTTTTTCCATTAAGAGAAAAATCGTTTTTGAATCGCGCAAAAATTTCGTAGTTTTTTTCTTGTTGTTGCTGTTGTTATTGAAATGTTGAAAAACGCGCGCCTCTTGCTTGGCGCTATCGTACTACTTTCGGGCCTAATAACGGATACACAAGCAACAGGTGAGTAAATACAGAAAAATGGAGTTAAGAGAGAGAAACTGAGGAAACGCATCAAGAATTAAAAACATAAATGAAAGTTTAAGGTATGGAAAAAATTTAACTTGATAAAAGTTGAATTACACCTTGTACTATAGTCAGATAAAGCAACTCTAATATCGTATTTATTTTCAAGCCAAAAACCTCTTAAGTATTCCAAAATGTAAATCCATATCATAAATACATCACAGTTGCGACCTTGTCGAACACAAGCTGCACTCACGAGTTTACAGTTTTGATTGAACTTGAATGCCTTCAAAGATAAAGATGATATGCCAAATGAGCTTGTATACTTCATTTCTTTTGTCTCTTTCTCTCTTTAACGTTGCACTCAAATGGGTCTATCAATCGAACTAAAGGTGTTATACCTTAGCAGCTGCCAGATAATCAACACATCGATCAATCAAGCCAATAATCGAAACAACTTGCCTTATTTGTATAGAGTAAAGCTTCCGCTCTGTCTGATAAATCAGTAAAAACTTTTGGAGCTGATTTCATTATCGTACATCTGCCTCATCGAACAGCTGCCAAAATTCGCAGGGCCAGCCCCTTTATCAGGCTTTATCAGTCGAGAGCATTAGAATCTTTACCCCCAAAATGTTTATAGATGTCAATGTTAACTGGAATTACCAAAAAATCAATCCTTCAATCGGAGTCCCTTATCAGCTCAGTTATGCTCTGGCTTTCTCTCTCTCCGTCCCCTGCCGCTCTCACTTATTTTCCGTCATTTTCTCACCCACTCGAACACCTGCCAATTATCTGATTTATACTGACTGTGATTTATTCGTGCAAATTGGCTAAAGCCTTTTTGTGTGGTTTGATTAGAATAACCCTCGTTGTTTTATTAAATAAATTATTACCAATTATTTAGAATGATTTGATTTATATAGAATGATTTGATATGATACTCCCAGTGATTTCTTAAAAATAATACGCTGAAGTTCAGTTAGAATTAAAGAAACGAAAGCAAAATGATTTTGATAAGAAGATAATGTTGATTTCTTCGAATCGATTGGAACTTAAACAGTTGATAGTTAAATAATAATCTGTAGATGCTTTATTTATTTATGTTCTTTCACTTTCGAACGAACTTTCGGACTATCTTTCGGAGTACACACATACAAATTAAAGTTGCTGTTCAAATATCGATCGGAACTGCAATTTAAAAGAATACACACTTTTTCGGACTAACTTTCGGACTACGTTTAGGAGTGAACATATACAATATTTATTTTAAAGAAGCTTTAATCCTGTATATTAATGGAAGCTGCAAATTTAAACATTGCATATATATTTTCGGACTAATTTGGACTATATGTTTTGGAGTAAATTTCGGACTAATTTTCAGAATGAGTTACGCGATGTAAACCTTTAGAAAATTTCACTAATTGAAAAAGTAAATGAATCCATAAATCAATTTTCGCACAAAAGTCAAAAAGAGATTTTGTTTCTAATATTTTTTTTTCCACTAATTGAATTGGCTTCATGTTACAATGCATGACAAATTATGACAATACATTTCGGAGTTTATTGTGCAGTTCGGTAAACAAACAGTTAAAAGATATTAAAGCAGGAGCACTTTGTTAAATACTTTAGATGATTTACAGAGGTCTAGGGGGTTTTTGTAGCCCTGCAGGTATGTAGATTAGTTCACAAATGAAGAAAGTTGACAGTTTTCTAGATTTCATATTGGAAAAATTATCAACGGTTTGAAAGAAATATATATTCTTGTTCAGCATTAATTATTTAGACTATTTTATAAAGTAATCCATAAAAAGAAACTTGGGAAATAAGGTTTAAATATTTGTAAATTATTATTTAATAAATTATACAACACTCTGCTGTCAGGCAATATCTGTGTTGCCTACGATCGAAATCAGAGTGACAGTTTGTGAGAAATATATATTCTTGTTCAGCATTAATTATTTAGACTATTTTATAAAGTACGAGTACTCCATCAAAAGGAACTTGGAAAATAAGGTTAAAACATTTGTAAAATATAATTTAAAAAACTATTCGACACTCTGCTATCAGGCAATATCTGTGTTGCCTGCCTACGATCGAAATCAGAAATATATATTCTTGTTCCACATTAATAATTTACACTATTTTATAAAAGAATCCATAAAAAGGAACTTGACAACTTAGGTTAAAATATTTGTAAAATATTATAAATATTAAAAAAAACTATTAAACAATCTGCTGTCAGGCAATATCTGTGTTGCCTGCGATCGAAATCAGAGTGTCAGTTTGATCGTGAAGTATTCTCAGATGCACAAGACAGAGAACTCTTAATACAATTATAAGAAGCGCGAGCCACTTGGGAGCACTTCGGACTGCTTGATTGTTTAAGTCGGCTGTTAGGTACGATCTCATAATGAAGCATTGCATAAAGTCGACTTAACGTGCAATTATAATCGTCGAATCGAGGCGTCGACTCGATTACTGTTTGCGCAAAAGGCAAAATCAAAACATAGCATAAATAATTGAGGCTCGTTTGTCTCGCTGAAGCTTGTGGATTCCCGTGTTCTTTGGAATTGATCCCGGGCAGCGACCCTAATTCCCCCCGTCCCCCCTCTCCACCTACTATAAGTCTCAATGTCCGAAGCCAAATCGAGCTCGTAACTCTATAAATAAACGGTGCTTTTACCGAAGATAAATACATATTTATCAGAAAAACGCATTTGGTAATTCCGATCTAGACGGGACGAGATTTTAGCTGGAATCATGATGTTGCACTTCCAGATGCGATCTATGCTTGTGTACGAGTATAATTAGGTGTAATAACTGCTTTCGTCCTATCCAAAGTCCAACTAATAATTCCGATAAGTGATGGATGACGTTTCGATTCCATAAGTTTCCCAACTATTGCTTGATGATCTATTATCCATTTTATTTATATTACTCTCATCTATTTGTCTAGTGCTTTGTTTTTCTTTTTGTTGTCTTTTTCTCATGTTATTATTATTAAGTTATTGTTGTGGCTGTTGTTGTTGTTGTTGTGGTGGTTGTTGTTGTTGCCGGCGCAAATTTATCATCATCTCGGGTATTTGTCGAGCAAACAGGCAAACAAGCCGACCGAGCTGACAGACTGATAGACTGACAGACGGTTAAACGAGGGAGGGGTAAGCGGTGCGACGCAGGCGCCCTTGTTTGTTACAAACACTGCGCAACAGAAACGAGCTACGCATTTGAGGGGAACTAGTTGAATATTTTCAAAGAATTTTTAAGCAAACTTTATTGCGAAAGTTAAGTTTAGCTTAAAATAATATAGATACTTCTTCTACCGGTTTTTACGGCATTTTAAACCATTCCATAATATTTCTTGGACTTTAACTGCATTTAACTTAGTCTGATCAATATTTCATATATTCTTTTGGTTTATAAAACTTTACTACACATCAGTTACTTAAAATTCCTTTGCTTGTAATGAATTTAAAGTGTATTTTTCATTTCTCCAGAATTTCAACACTATTTAATTAAAGTTGGTTCCAAATTGTTTCTTTTTTTATATTTTCCTATATATAATATTTTCTTTTGTTATATTTTCCTACTCTTTATTCTATTTTGATAAGCATTCAGTCTCCTCATAAAACATTTATTATATATTATATTTTATATATTCTACACTTTACCATTCCATTTTCCCAAGCAAACCCGACTCGTTTGTTGTGCACTGTGCGGCAATCGTACTATTTGTTTATTTAATAAAAAATTAACAAGCAGTTTTCAGCATTTAATTTTCAGTTCTTAGTTCTAAGTTCTCTTATCTCCCTTCTCCCCGCATGGGAAACCGATTGATTTGCATTGAGTTGAACCGACACGACCAAAACGATCGGCAAAACGAGTTGCCAATTAAACAGCAAAGTTGCAATAATAATAACAATAATGCTAATGATGATAGAGAGAAGGGACGGGGTAACAGTTGGAAACATTAACGAAGCAAATGCGTTTTTCATTTGGGGGCGTTGTCTGTCTGAAGTCCGCTTTGGGTAATTATGGCAAACATTGGAAGGCTTCTCTTGATTGCAGGCGGCACAATGAAATGCATCAATGGGTACGCAATCTTGAAGTGTTGCTAGGGTAAGGCCCTACCGGAGAGGTGGGGGAAGGGGGAAAGGTAGCTAGTTGGGACTTCCCAAATGAAAACCACAAGTCGCAATTTCCGCATAAGAATCAAGCGATTCGGCTTGGAATATTACAAATTCCATCCCGGGGTATTTCTCAATCTCCGACCTCCATAATCGATGGGTGTAACCCCAGCAGCAAGTGCACAGCACCGACACCTGTCAACAGGTTCAATAAACTTGTTTGCGTTACATGAGCATTGATATGAAAATGAATGGGAATATATTCACATATACACTCCATACGAGTATGTGCATTCATATTCACAAGCACTCATACATTACATTGCGCGCACGCGTGCGAGTACTCGCTATGCTGCGATTGGATGGGCACCTGTCACTAAGTAAAGGCCGCAAGAACCAGTTTCAATGATAGCCGAAAACTATACGTAGTGACTTGACAAAAACTATGCGAATACTCTTTACTTATCGGGGTAGGTTCACTACTTCACAAATCTTTGAATATTAAGTGCGCCACACATATAAAATAAAGTTTTTGGTCAATGTGGAATACTTATAAAAATGGAGCTATTTTAACCCTTCTTCTTTTTTTATTTTTATTTTATTTTTTTTTTTAATTTTTTATATTATTTTTTTTTCATTTATTTTTTTTTTTTTTTTTTTTTTATTTTATTTAGTAAGTAAGTAAAGTCGATCCAACATTTCCTAGTGATTATAATTAGTTGTGAAGATCTTAACGCAACTGTAAAGCGCATTGCTTAGTCCACAATGTTTGCTCTTTTTTGTCTCACATTTTTCATGCCATGCTTAATTTTCAAGTTTGTTAAGTTTTATTTATTTATCTAATTATGGAATTACGTCTGATTATCGCCAGACTGGGGTGCAGCTCATTGCATTGTTCTGCTACGGCAGCAGCTGCAGAAGATATTTCGATTTTTCTCTCACAACAAAACATTAACAATAACAATAAACTGAGCATAAAAATGCTGGTGAAAAGCTGCCGAGCGTATCGCACGTGCTGACAGAGTTTCAAGCGAAAAAGGTCAATAACAAACACAAAAAATGCCAAAGCTCTTACAATACCAAGGAATAAATGAGGGCTAATAAAATAAATAATAGTCACTGGTATTACCAAGAAAGTACCCAGACTAAGGTATTTGTTTACAGTTTGTCGAAGAGAGTCTTTAAGATAAGCAGACGGCTTTGTTTACGACACTAATGTGATGTCATTAGATAATGTTCTCAAAAATCGTTAGTACCTCATCATATAGTCACCCGATTTGTTTGGTATCATGACATATATGTATATACTTGTATACCACATAAAGACCAGCTAGGCTATCATGCGAAATTTCGTCAAGATAACTCTGTGGAGAGCCCAGTTCACAGGGGTTTAACGACTTGCCTGGCCACTGCGATACTTGTTTACGATAAATGATTCATCTGAAATGGATAAAGCAAGGCACCGAGACAAGAACCTGCAGATAAGGCAAGTCAATCAGACTAAGACGAATATTCCATGTCTAGGAACTACACTAATTGTGGGCACTTCTGGGGAACTAAGAAGATAATGTGACAGACAGCGAGTTGCGCCGCAACCCAAATCGTATTCCACGTATTATTTCCCCATATGAGCCAAATTGTGGCTAATAATAATAATTTAATCATCTCTGTCGTAAAAGAAATGGCAACAATAACAACATGACTGTTTCCCATTATTATTAGATTACACTTCAATGTCGATGGCGACTCAATCAATTAACAAAACGACAAACAACAACAACAACAAACGGAACAAATCACTCCATCGACATGGCAACAACATCATAAAAAGCTCCCAATCGATGGCAATATACGATATCAAATGCTTCCTATAACATGTTGAGTGTATAAACATGGAGAAGGGGGCTCGTATCGGCCCAAACGATCTATGTTTATGTTTTGGATCTTGTAATTAGCCATTTAAATGCCTAACTAGCGTAATTACCTCATGGAATTTTTAACTATCTCTGTTGTTTACCTAAGGTAATGAAATCACAACAACCTTAAATAGGATTCTTAAATAAAAGAAATTAAATAAATATTTAAGAATGACTAAGTACCCCTGACCTTGCCATTTAAATATTTACAGAGTATTATTAAGTCACTCAGCAACAGCTTGGGATTTACAAACTTCAGTGCACTTTTGTCAGCGTTTCAATCTTATCACTTTCATTCACCCAGTGAGCGATTATCTTTGCCGTAGATACGCCAGATATTATCAGAGATCTAGATATTGTGCGCGATCTGTTGAGAATGCAGTAATGCATTTGAATGCATCAACTTATTCATGCTTGTGACTTTTTCACGATATAGACAAAAGTTCTAATTCATTTCTTCGTTTCTTTCCATTGCAGCGAGTAATGGTAGCAACTTTCTGGAATCTTCACTGCGATATTTGGATGAACAGCTACTCTTCGATATACTGCCCAGAGGCACCTGTCCTGGAGAGGAGGCCGACGCGCCACTGGATGAGTTCCCTGAGATCTTTACACGTAAGTAATCATCGATTGATTTGATTTTTATTAAGTCATCGATGCGACACGAGTATTTTCTTTCGATTTATAAGATATATGTATATGGTTCTATGGGGAATTCTCCTGCACTTGAACTAGACTGTCCCTGGCGAGTGGTCTTCCTGGCGAGCGAACAGCACGCGGCCATACAGGCGGCTTATCACTGGGCCAGGGTCAATACAAGTGGGCGATAAGCGGACGAGCACAACTCGATGGCCAATAAATCAGTCGCCGCAAATGTGTTTATAGAGCTCACATATAAACTAGACCCCTATCCAGTGTGCGGGGCACCGCACCTCCACTCTTCCTCTCTCGCTCACTCTCTCTCCTCTGATTGTCTATTTTTACGCTCTCGTATCTGTCTCTCTCTCTCGCTCCGTTGGCGGTGCTCTTCAAATCGCGCCTCTTATCTGCTGCTGTGGGCAAGTTGTGTGTGAAACCTTTAATTAAACTACAACGCTTGGGACATGACAGCTCCACATGCCTGCGCCTGAAGAGTGCAGCTCCATGACGGTGTCGTAGACAGCGTCTTAAATAACGGAATTCTAATGCGAAATTCTACAAGTAACTGTAAAACGATTTATTTGCGATAAGACCTATTCAGACATCAAGCAACTCTGACTGCAATCTCAGCGAGCGCCTGAGGTCGGTTATACTGAGTACGAGTATCCTCTCTAAAAACCATTCTCTACAGATCTCCGTAACCTTGACAGCTGAGTTCATTTATTTCATTTCATTTTCTACATTGCAGACAGACAGTGTAATAAATAAAGGCATTCTAATATCCGTAAGAATTTTAGCTATAAAGCTGATAGAAATAAATGCGATAAGACATTTTCAGATATCAAGTTTTCATATTAACTGCCTTTGCACTGATCTCTTTTGCGAGCTAAAGAGCTGAGGTCATCAAATTAGAATTGAAAATATGATACAAACATAAACTATATATACAGATAAAACGCATATATCCAGCTCTGACAGACAACTTCCTATTAGGCGCCTCTATAAACAAACATCTTTTATCAAATAGTCTCCCTTTAATTCATTTTTGGGCACCCTGCCAGCCCTATAATTTAATATATGGCCTCACGTGCTTATCATACAGCCTAAGTTCCAGCAATTTGGTTTATACTGCCTCAACTCCATTAAAATCCAATTACAAGCAGTCATAAAATAATATAAAAGTGAACCAAAATTCAAGAGGAAACAGAGCAGATACTCTTTGTCTCTAAGAGAAAAAGATTCGTGTTTTTGTACCCATCGAGCATTGAAAATGGTCAAAAAAGAGTATACTAACTTTGTGCAAATGTATGTAACAGGCAGAAGGAGGCGTGGGAGACCCCACAAAGTATAAATATTTTTGCACAGCATCACTAGCCGAGTCAATCAAGCCATGTCTGTCCGGATGTCCAGATGAACACACAGATTATTAAAGCTTGAGTCACCAAATTTGGCATAAAGGTACAATTATCAACTCTTAACGTTTAAAAAAAGATCGAAGGGTATCCCACTGTCGCGTGCCGCTCGACTGTTGCTCTTGTTTATCATATTCTTTGTATAGATCCAATAAAAGTAACCCTACGCTTTGTCTTTATAGTGGAACAACTGCGTCAGGGTTGGGTAGTGCTACACGTCTTCGCTGCGGTCTACTTCTTTATTCTGCTGGCGATCATCTGCAACGATTACTTCCTACCGACCGTCGAATGCATCTGCGAGGATCTGCATCTATCCAAAGATGTTGCAGCAGCGACTTTTATGGCAACAGCGACATCGATGCCAGAGTTCTTTACGAATACGATAAGTACACTGATTCTGGAATCGGATATGGGTTTGGGCACAATTATCGGTTCCCTAATGTTCAACACACTGGGCGTGGCAGGGCTAGCGGCGCTATGTATCGATAAGGTAGATCCCAAAGAAATAGAAATAAAAAGAAAACTCCATGACTTACCCAATTCCGAACTTAATTATTTAGCCCGTTCAACTTGACTGGTGGCCCATAGCGAGAGACTGCTTTATCTACATATTCAACACGATCGTGCTTCTTGTGCTCGCCTGGGGTGGCAGCATTAGCTTTGTCGAGTCCTGCATCATGATGGGCTTCCTGGTGCTCTACTATCTGATCACGTTCAACAACAACAAATTTATGCCCGCCATACGTGTCTTCATCGAGGATCGCATGAACTGCTGCTTCTCAACGCGTTACGGTACGCAGCTGATACTCTTTCCCTTCCCATGGAGCATTACTTGATATACTCGTTGTTTCTTCTACAGATTTAACCGAACCGCCAGAGAACAGTGCCAAGGCTCAGCTGCCGCTAAAGAAGGATCCACTATCTGGTGATGGTTTGTTTGTTGTCAACTTTCCGGAGAATACCTCATCCATGTCTTCGACAGCCAATCTGACGCATCCGAAGAACTGTAAGTGGGAAGCCCCTAATCTTCAAATGCAGTCAATATTGATCATGTTTAAATTTCTTATGCAGGGAACGGTGACGAGGAAGAGGATGATCAGATGCCCGAAAGCATATTTGCATATCCGCACAGTGCATCGCGTTTCATGAAGTTCTGGTGGATCTTTGTATTCCCCATTAAGTTGGTGCTGCGCATGGTCATTCCTCATCCCATGCGCTATCGTCGCCTCTACCCCATTTCGTTCATCATGTGCATTTTGACGATCGGTGCCAATGCTTACCTCATTGTCTGGATGCTGACAGCCTTCGGTGTGGCCATACACGTGCCCACAATTGTGATGGGTCTGACCTTCCTGGCTGCTGGCTCCACAATGCCCGAGGCGGTTTCCAGTTTGATTTCGCTCCGAAACGGTAAGAGGAACTTAAGTGAATCAAGTGGGAACTAGATCGCTAATTTGATACTCTCTCTTTTCCTCTTCAACAGGTGAGAGCGGAATCGGAGTTTCAAACTCGCTGGGCGCCAACTCTCTGGCGATTCTGCTGTCGCTGGGCGTGCCATGGTTCGTCAAGAATTGCATGAACTATGGCACCGGGGAGAAGCAGCAGGTGGGCACGCAGGGCATTGAGTACAACATTATCATATTGATATTATCGACCATTGCGCTGTTCATCATACTCAGCTGCAGCGGCTATCGGCTGACCAAGCGAGTGGGCGTGGCTCTGTTTACGGTCTACACGGTGTTCATTGTGTTGCAGATCTTGATCGAGATGAATGTGTTCTTCCCACTGGTCTGCAGTAGCTAAGAGTAGCTCAGACTTGTTCTGGTTCTGGTTCTTGTACTGCTGCACTGGTTCTAGTTCGCGTCCTGCACTAGTTCCAATTCCAGTCCTGCACTAGTACCAGTCCAATTCATGCACTAGTTCCGGTCTAATTCATCGTTCACTCTCGGTACCAGTTCCGCTCACGCATCCAGTTGAAGTTTCATGCTAACGAGCTTCTGGCTGGTTCCAGAGCGCATGCACTGAGAGAAATGCGATCATCAATTCCAACTATTTTGTATATAGTACGCGTTGCACTAGTTTAAGGCGATTCCGTTGAAAAACCTAACCTCAATCCAACTACAACTAATGTCATAGGCTATATAGAATAAGAATCATTTTGTACTTTTTTTTGCTGTTTTTTTTTTTTTTTTATATCTAACCTAGGTACTCCTTAAGACTGTCTACTATTTAGGTTATAGATAGATAAACCCCCCCTGCCCCAACTATTTATAACCAAGCAGCCCCCGATTTACAAACAAATTCTAAACGGTACCAAAGCGCAACGTTCTGTAGAGTATGTAGTACCATAAGAGCTAAAGATCTATCTAGGAGTGTATATACTATATAGTTAGATCTGATGAGTATTGTAAGAGTGCCCTGCGATATTTGTGGCCCTCGGCCATTGGACTTTTCTTAATTATCGTATTATGTATGTATATATAGTTATCTATCAATGTTGATATTGCACAATACTGTGTACACTACACAAACTACGATTGTTACCCATTGTTATTAATTTATATTGTACGTATATATAAAATGAAAAAATAATAACCCATTGTGATTTTTGATGATTTTGCTCAGATAGCAAAAGAAAATTAATAAAACAGAAAACAAAAAACTCAAGTGGATTTTTTTTTTCATATTGTTTGTTGTTTGCCCCTCAAGTGGTTGGACGTGTGTGATTTTGTGATTAGTATGTGTACGTACACTTATGTGCGGCACTGTGAGTAATAAGACACAACAACTACAATCATTCTCCTCGATTTTGGGGATTTTTTTTTATCTTTACATGGGATCATCACATAAATAAGTCAATAAATTAATGAGATCAAACTTGTAGATATTTGCGTATGAGTGTTGTGTGTGTTGTACACTGAGAGAAATCAAATACTGTTTGCAAAGAAGAGCAAACTCAATGTCATAATCAAAATTTTTTGTGAATACGTTACGAATCATTCGAGACGTGCTTAGATTTCAGCATATATATTTTATACATGCAGAAATATCGGCACAGCTGCGCTGCATAATTGTCTTGAGTTTGTTTTAATCTTTTCTTTTTCTCCTTCTCTCTGCTTTCCTCTGCTCTCTTCTTTGCGATAGTTGTTGTAATGAGTTTGTGTCTTTAGTTGGACTTATAACTAGTTCTGTGGTGTCTTGTGTAGTATCGTGTTTTATAATAATTTATAATTTTGGTATATGAGTTACAATTACAGTTAAGAGTTTTATAGTTACATTTACAGTTACACTTACAACTTCAATTACAATACAGATAGATACATGCTACGAGTATTTAAGGAAGTTTTAAAAACTTGTGCCATTTTATCGCTTTACCTCAAACATGCTTACTCTCTCTCTCTCTCTCTCTCAATCATCTGCTTATATTATTATCATCATAATCATCATACATCTACATATGTCATCGATTCTCTCTTTCTCTGTCATACATCTATGTATATATCATCAATATCTCTCACCCTCTCTCTCTCTGTCATTCTTATACTATCTATATCTCTCTTGTTATCTATATATATCTTTCTCTCTCTGTCAATATATAAATATCTCTCTCTCTCTCCTTCTCTCTTAATTAATCTTTCTTTTGATTAATCATCATTTCTCAATTAATCTCTCTCGTAATCTCTGTTTAATATTACATATTTCTCTCTCTCTCTTTCAATTAATTTTTATCAATTAGTATTTCTCTCCATCTCTCTCTTTATTAAGCTCTCTCTCTCTGTCAATTAAAAGTTTGCTCTCTCTTAATTAAGAGTTCTCTCTCCCTTTTAATTAAGAGTTTTCTCTCCCTCCTAATTAAGAGTCCTCTCTCCCTCTTAATTAAGAGTTCTCTCTCCCTCTTAATTTAAAGTTCTCTCTCTTTCTTAATTAAAAGTTCTCTCTCTCTCTCTCCCTCTTTTTTAAGAGTTTTTAGTAGTTCTTTAGTAGTTTTTCTTTTTTCAACTCATCTTTTTTTTCTTTAATAAACCTCTCTCTCTCTCTCTCAATTTAATATCTATTTTTTTCTCTCAATTCACTCTCAGTTAATCTGTATCTCTCTCTCGTAATTTATTCTCCGTCCGTTTCAATTTCTTACAATTTCTCTCTCAATTATTCCGTTTTTCAATTATTATTTCTCTCTCTCTCTCTCAATGTACTCTCTCTTAAATTATCTCTCAATGAATATGTCTTTCGCTTTCAATTTATCTCTCTCTTTTTCAATTCATTTTTCAGTAGAAGTCTTTTCTTTAGTATCGGTCTTTAACTATCTCTATCTCTCTCTCTCACTTTTTCTCTCTCTTGTTTTCTCTATATCTCTCTCATTTTCTCACTTCACTTTATCATCAACTTCATCCGTCCTACGGAACATGGTCTTGTCCTTTAACAAATCAGTCTGAGCAATTACAATTCAAAGTGCTTACAAATACTATGAAATTCGGCCGGGTTGGAATATATAGCAGTCAGGGGATTTAGGGGGGATTTAACATTCACATTGTTGCTTTCAGCTGCGTTTTCGAACTAGTAATTGGCACAATTTTCGAAAGTCAAAAGGGCTAAACAGTTTAACTGGAATTAAATTGGTAACTTGGCATTTGGTCTCTGGCAATTATGATTTCCTTTAAAAGTGGCGAAAATCCCACTTTAGGCGTAAAAAGTGATTTCTGCAAGTCTCTTTGTCGCGTATCTGTTTTTTCTTCATACTTTCGCAAATCTTTGATTTTGATTTTCCTCGCGATGAAAATTAAAATAAAATTTGTCAGTATGTTAAAACAAAAAAACAGAATTAAAGCTATAAAATATATATAAGGTACATATATTATAAGGCTAAATTAAAATATATAATACAGTAAAGGAAGACTTAGTTATACGTATAATATGAGAACATAAAACTGCGCATCAAATGCGTGTATTGCATATCAGTCCACAAATTTCTTTGAGTGTAGCGCGTAGAAAGAGTCTCACAGTTCACTTATTACACCTAAAAGGGGCTAGCCACACCTCTCTATCTCTATCTATCTATCTATCTTTTTCTCTCTCTCTCTCTCTCAAAATAAAATTAAGCTCATTTTGCCACCAAGTTGAAGTTACCAAAATTCCGAAGTGAGTTTTACTTTTTTACACTTAAAAAAATTATAACAGCTTGTGATGACGCTGCTTTTGCTGCCTTCGCCGCCTTTAACCTTGTCCTGTTCTAGGTGCAGCATTGATGTCCGTTCTTAACGTAATAATTATGCATGGCGACAGTACCGTTTTTGCTATAACTACCGTTAGCACCGTTATATAGCGCACCCATGCCGCTGCTTATGCTGTTGCTGTTATTGCTGGCGGCGCTGCCTGCGTTGCTGTTGGTGTTGTTGACGCCGCTGCCGCTGCCGCTACCATTTGCTAAACCACTGCCAGAGTTGTTGTTGCTGCTGCTTGCGCTGCCACTCTTAGCTGCCGTTGCAGCGCTGCCTTTGTCCGCTCCGATGTTCTTGTTGTTGGCAGCTGCAGCGGCAGCGGCAGCAGCAGCAGCAGCAGCATCGAACGTCTTTATGCGAGTCGTAATGATTTTGCACGTGAACTGACGATGTTGTCCGGGTTCCTATAAACGATTATCGAAATGCAATTATAGCATGAGGCTATCTCACTCACTCCTTCAGTACCTACATGTAAAGTGTGTGTGGGTGTTTGTGTTTGTGCAAGTCATGCATGCATGTGTGTGTGTCTGTAGGTGTTATGTGTATTTGCATGCGTTGCACACTTGTGCACGTGTGTGTGTGTTTGTGTGAGTGTGAGGGGGCTACTTCGAACGGTGTGGATCCAAATATTTGCCTGCAGGCCTACCTACCTTGGGCTGTATGGGGAAGCAGCACCACAGGATGAAGGCGATAAATGCCACCAAGGTGCCCACCAGCAGTATGAAATCCTCGATTGTCTGCATTAGTATTAGTAACGTAATAAAATCAATCACAGTGTGTGTGTGTGTGTGTGCTTTGATATTTTATGCACATTTCTATTACTTACCGGTTCCTCACCAAGCAGCACGTGATTAATTAAATATACAAAATCTTCAAACGGTGTCATCATTTTGCAGCTTGCCAGCGCTTCCTTTCCGTTTTCCCGTTCCTTTTCCTTTCCGTATAGCAAATGTCGCCTTGTGCCGTTGCTGCTGCCGTTGCTACTGCGCTGCTGCCTTCGTTGGCTTTTACCGTTTATTCCTTGCACAGGCACAACAACAACAATAGCAACATGGCGCTGGCACACCGAAAAGTGCAGTGTAGTTAATCAGACACACGAAACGAAAATAAATACTTCACAACTCAAAAATTCACAACTCTCTGAGCATTCATGGCGCTGTTAGCAGTTAACAGTGGTGCAGCAAAAACAAAACTGCAGCCGCGCTCAGCTTTTAGGCTCAAATGCGAATTAACAGCTGCTGAGAGCGCTTAACAGAGAGAAAGAGCGAGATTAGCCGAAAGCGCCGGAACCGTTATACTGTTCATTTTAAATTACCAATTCGCATTGCCAAAAAATCGGGTTTTATTAAATAGCTATGAACATTTAAAATATTTGCATTTTTTTCTACACATCTAGAACTGATTACAATTTAACTGCGAGTCAACAAAAACAAAACTGCACCCGGCTCAGCTTTTGCGCTCAAATGTTAAATTAACAGCAAATGAGATACAGAGGGTGAGCGTGTATAACAGAAACAGAGGGTGATTAACTGAGAGCGCGGCACCGTTATACTGTTAATTTCAAATTATCAATTTATTTTAAAAAATAATAAAATCTATTGATAATTATTAACATGTTTTTATTTTGATAATTATTTGCGTTCCTTAACACAAATGAAATAATTTTGCATATGAAAGGAAAATAAAATACAATGTTTTATGCAAAATACTGAAAATCCTATTGCAAAAATAGGCGAGGATCAACATACTGGAATAGATAGAGTTGCCAACTAATTAATGGGGATATACGAATGTGGGGTTAAGAGAAGAGTGATAAGTTTGCAGTCATTTACAGTTTGAGGTTAGACTAAGTCGTGTGTTATCTACTTCTAATAAAGAGTTTTATATTGTTTTGTCCAATTGTGCAATTTATTTGATATTCCCAACTGCAATGGAGCGTTATAATCGTGTCTGGAGAGGTATGCAAATGGATTCCCGATTGGCAAATATGTAATTAATATGGTCTTCAATCAGATCCCCGTTCGCCGCTGACCCCCTTGACCCCACGCACCTCGCAAGTCTTTACTTTTGACGGCAACCAATGCAGTACATCGAAGTCTTCAAACACCTCGAGACCATCGTTCTTAAGCACCTCGAGGTCAGCGTCGTCTGGCTTGGGAACCTCGAGAACATCGGGCTTGGGCACCTCGAGATCAACGACGTTGGGCTTAGGCACCTCCAGATCATCGACGTCGAGCTTGGGCACCTCGCGTTCGGCAACGTCAAGCTTGGGCACCTCTAGATCATCGACGTCGAGCTTGGGCACCTCCAGATCAACGTCGCGCACTCAACGCACCTTCAAGACAGAGGGTCGTTCATTTCTACGGGGCTCTCCAGTGCAGCAGCCCACACTGAGTCCCCGTATGCGTTCTGTGTTGAATCGCACTGGGAATCAGCACCTGACCGAGATGTTCACTCGGCAGGAAATCGATATTGGCGTGCTGCTCCAAATGACATTGGAAGACCTCGAAAGTCTGGGAGTGCGTGGCGCTAAGGAACTAAAGCTGGCTTTAGACCTCATCAAGATGGCGAAGTCATTCTTCAGTAAATAATGTGTAATTTTTGTTCTGAATGTTTTTTAGTGTATTTTAATGTGTCCTTTTAAGAAGTTAAACTAATAGAAATTCAAATTTTTTAATATATGTAATTTGATTTAAATTTGTTTAAAATAAATGTTAACTTCAACTGTAAACTTCCATGGCGACGTTGCTTAACAGTTTGGATTTGCGTTGTACAGCACTGCAACTATATCGGTATGCTAAGAAAAATATCGATATATCGTCAAATTAAATTAAACAGCTAACAGACCAAAAGCAACGCTGCATAACAGTATCGATTAGCGTTTTACAGCACTGCAATTGTATCGAAATCCGGCAAAAAATATCGAAAAGCAATCGTTGCTTCAACAGCTGTTCAAGTAAAAGCCGGACATCAGTAAAATTGTATTCAGAAGTGTTTCATATTTCGATTCGGTTTAGCCAAAATTGGGTTAATATTCAAAATTTTTTTTTCTTTTTGAAAAATGGTTAAACAAAATAAGGCACGAAGCGACGATGATGTGCCGGCGGCAGCTTCGAACCACAACGCTGACCACGAAACCAAATCAAAAGCGAAAGCGAAGAAGGTGAACAAAAAAGAAGCCGCCACAAGTGATGAGAAACATACAAATTCAGGGGGTGGCGGGGAACGCAGCAACAGACCCCAGCGCGACAATTCCAGCTCCAGCTCGTCATCCAGCTGCAGTTCCAGCAGCAGCAGCAGCAGCAGTAGCAGCGCCAGCAATACCAGCAGCAACGGCGGCGGTGAAGATCAATATTATCTTAAGCGCCGCAATAGCCGCAGCAGCAGTCGCAGTAGCTACAGCAGCGTCGACGCAGCCAAGACGAAGTCAGCATCTGCATCCGCGAAGGATGCGTCGCCCAAGCAGAGGCAGCAGCAACAACAGCTTGAACAGCGCTCCAAATGGGACAGTCCCGAACGAAGCAGCGGCAATGGGACGCAGCAGCGACAGCAGCAGAGGCAGCAGTACGACAAAAACAACACAAGCCGAACGCGCGAGCGCAGTCGAGAGCGTGAGCGAGATAGAGAAAGAGAGCGAGGAGACCGCGGCGAACGTGTGCGTGAGCGGGATAGAGAACGTGAACGTGAACGTGATTTCGAGCGTCGTGGACGTGACAGGGAACGGGAGCGAGAACGGGAACGCGATCGCAGTCGCGGTCGGCGTCGCAGCAACGAGCGCTGGGAGCGCAACTATCGTCGCTCCCCCGAGGGCGGCGGACGCCGGTAAGTCTGCGCAGATCAGCTGCAAATTTAAAAATATAAATTTATTTTTTAAATTGATTATTCTAATTTATCTTTATCTTTCTCGTTGAATTTATTGTCATCTTTCGATATTTAATTTATATTTTTAAATTTATCCTTAACTTCATCTTTACCTTTATCTTCATCTTGCAGTCGCAGCCGCAGTCGCAGTCCACGTCGTCGCCAGCGGCAGCAGCAACAGCAGCAGCAGGGGCCGCCGCCGCGCCGCCTACGCGACGTGGATGATGAACACTTTGAGTGGGGCAAATCTGTGAGGGATCTGGAGAAACCCGAAGAGCCCGTGGTGGAGAAGGAGAAACCGAATTTCGGATTGAGCGGTGCCTTGACAGAGGACACCAACACGGTCAATGGTGTTGTGGTGAAGTATTCGGAGCCACCGGAGGCACGCAAACCGAAGCGTCATTGGCGTCTGTATCCCTTCAAGGGGGAGATGGCGTTGCCTACACTGCACATTCATCGTCAGAGTAGTTTCCTGGTCGGACGAGATCGTAAAGTTTGCGATCTGGCAGTGGATCATCCCAGTTGCTCCAAGCAACATGCTGCCTTGCAATATCGCCTGGTGCCGTTCGAGCGTGAAGATGGCAGTCAGGGAAAGCGGGTGCGTCTCTACCTCATCGATCTGGACTCGTCGAACGGGACGTTCCTCAACAGCAAGAAGATCGAGCCGCGTAAATACTACGAACTGATTGAGAAGGATGTGATCAAGTTTGGATTCAGCTCCAGGGAGTATGTGCTGCTGCATGAGCACAGCAAGGACGATGTGGACGACGATGATGTGGTCATCAAGGAGGAGCCCAAGGATCGTGATAGTGAGCCACCTGCAGCGGCGCCGGGCGGAGAGCAGGCGACTCAGGGATGAGCCAGACAGACGATTCCGGAGAGAGTATTGCAGATGATCAGAGCAGGATGAGAGAGAGAGGAGCAGGCCGCCGACCAAACCAGAATGAGTCCATTCACTTGCACTCACGTTGAAAAAGAAAGCCGTTTAACCATTTGGACAAGAGAAGCATTCACACTTGCTCGCTGTATACACAAACACTCACACACACATTCGATTAGTACTCATACTCATTCAGACCCTTATTCACACTCACTCACACTCATACGCAACGCGCAGCGCATTCAAACCATTCACACAGACACTCATTGAGTTTAAAATATTCAGTTAGGCAGTCAGACTTATTCACATTCATTCAGACTTATTCAAAACTATTTTGTACGTTTAGTTTGCTCCTGTTGCTTCCTGTGAGGGTACTCACACATAATATTCACACATTTTGAGTCAGACTTAGTTATTCACATTCATTCAGACTTATTCACAGCTGTTTTGATTAGTTTGCTCTACAGTTGCTTCCTGTGAGGGTATTCACACAAAATATTCACACAAAATATTCACACAAAATATTCACACATTATATTCACACATAATATTCACATTCATTCAGACTTATTCAAAAACTATTTTGTACGTTTTGATTAGTTTGCTCTACAGTTGCTTCCTGTGAGGGTATTCACACTTAATATTCACACATAATATTCACACGAAATATTCACACATTATATTCACACATAATATTCACATTCATTCAGACTTACTACGTTTTGATTAGTTTGCTCTACAGTTGCTTCCTGTGAGGGTATTCACACACAATATTCACATTCATTCAGACTTATTCACAGCTATTTTGTACGTTTTGTTTGCTCTACAGTTGCTTCCTGTGGGGATATTCACACATAAGATTCACACATTTCAATACACTCATTCACATTTATTCAGTTTGCTGCGAACGTGAACATTGCAAGTTATTCAAACTGTATTCAAATATTTTATTCACATTTGAATGCCGTAAGCAACTTTTATTCAATATTCAGTCTGCTTGCATGCATTTGTTCAAGTTGGCTCGTTTATTCATGAATGCACTCGTGAATGCATTCATTCACCTAAACCTGTCCTTGTTTTTCTGGTTGTCTAGGTCAGGTTTAGGTCAATGAAAACATTCACTCAAAACTCGAAACACTCAAAAACACTCACACTCATTTGTAGGCATCTATTCATACACTCACACTTGGAAGCCCCATTCTTCCGTCTTCTGTGAACACGTTTGTGCGTGTCTGACAACTGCCAACAACAATGAAAATACAACAACAACAACAACAACAACAACAATAATAATAATAATAATTATAATAATAATAATGCAACAACAACAAGAACAACAACACGAAGCAGTTTTTTTGGTATTCTGCGAATCTGCACGAAATTTCCAGCGGAAGAGAATCTCGTTTGTGAGATGAGTGCACGATTGAATGCATTCATTGCACGCTGCTCAACATGAACGAACATGTCTGCTGTCTCCGTCTCGGCCTGCTGCTGCTGCTGCTGCTTCTTGGCTTCATCTCCATGGGATGCTGCCAGGTGGTTGCACCCACTTGGCTGCAGCAACACAGCCGGCGGCCCACACTGCAGGCTGCTCCGGTGAAGGTGACGCCGCTCAATCTGATGGAGACGGCTGCCATAAGGGCGCAGATACAGAAGGCCGTCAACGATGGCACCTACGTGGTCGCGGCCAGTCCGCAACAGGTGAGCAAGTACAGTACAGTACCCAAAAGCAGGCAACTACAGTGGAACTGCACTAAGAAGTGAGGAGGTGAATAAAAAAGAAGAAATTGAAAGAACGCGATTTAAATATTTTATATATCACTTGAAGACAAAACTATTCGTGACATTTTATGAATATATCTACATACATATATCATATGAAGCAGACTCTTCCGGCCAGTTAGTAGACTTTATAGTGTAGTTCCACTGTAATTCTGCCTGCAAACTAGTGCAAATCTTTTTGATTCAACTTTTTATTTGCTTGCAGAGTTTATTTGGGAGTAGATCGAACCACACAAGAGAGATATATATTGCTAATACATTCATTGTATTCAACGTCCAGTTCAACGGACACGAGACAGATATATCACATATCTTAGAATGTCTTAGGATACATATTAAAACTTTATGAGCTGAAGATTTCATCCATGTTTGCTGAGGTTTTTCATACGGAATATCGATGTTCATCGATTTTTTCCTACTCTATTGTAGAGTTTTAAACGGCACACACACGATACTAACATATTTTAAGAAAAGCTGCTTTCCATTTGTGGACTTGAAGTCTTCATCTATTTGTAGAAGATATCCCACACTACGCCAGATAGATGCCTCTTGTAGAGCTTATAATTTTGAACAGATTTCACAGCTATTGCTCCAAGGCTTGCTTCATTAAGTTTAATAGAACCTTTACCCCTCCGGCAGTTTCGCAGATGGAAAGCTTATGAAATTTTAGGAAAAGTTAAGAAATTTCAAGTCGATAGCTCAATTAGAAGTATATATTTTTTTTTAATCAAAATTGAAAATGGTCTGGCCAGACCATTCCACCCGACGGATGGTTACTTTAGTTGTAGCGGAAGAAAGGTTTTAATTTGTAGGTTCAAATCTGTCACGTATTTACAGATCTTTCCGAGTCCAATCAATCACCAATATATATTTATGTTAAGAGTTCTGATATTATTTTTTTATAAGGAGCTTATCGATCTAATGTACTTCCTTTCGAACATAGAGGTTCTTTTCCGTATGAAAACATTATTTTTCCGTCTGAACTCACTCAGAGAGTTCGGAATATAATGTATAATATATTATTCACTTCTGTTCCCTATTAAAAGTAAAACAGATCTTCAGCAAGCTCTCTCTTCCTTCTTAAGCAAGCATATTTTTCTGTTTTAACTGTAAGCTCTATCAAAACCGGTGTATATATAGTAAAGTTAGTGCCAATGATAGTGCAGGAATGTAAATCTTATTGAACAGATACCCAAAAATCTAGAAAATATTGTATAATATTCTTTTTAGTCTTTTAAATTACCGTTACTTTCTAAACTCCTATTAAACTACCTTCCCTATCCAACTTTTCAGTTCGCTTCAATGCTGGGCCAAGCGAATCCTGCCAATGGAGGCCAGCCCCTTGCTCAGATGCGCCCCATATGGCCCGCCGCCTTCAGGCTGCCTAATGCAACCATGTGGTGGGGATAGGAGCAGGAGGAGAAGAAGGAGGAGGAGGATAACGCGCTTCATTGCCATAGCCTAAGATCGTGTGAGATTTATTCCATCATGTTCAGCGTGTGTTTTACAATCAATACAAATATGCATATCGTATATAAGTCTGATATATATCGTATAATCGTATAAATATGTAGTATATATATATATATATGTATATAAATTGAATGATCTCTCATGCTGTCTTAGCGATCGAACAGATGCGGAAACTTGAGCATCTTACGTGACTTGAGAAACTGCAAAAGAAAGAGAAAAAATAGAGAGAAACAGAAAGTAGATAGATGAGAGACAAAGAGAGAGAGAGAGAGAAGAAGAGTGCGAAGAGTTCTTGACATAACTGGAATTTCACATGGTTTTTATTTCGACAAAAAAAAAAAACAGAATTCTTTAACATAATCGTATTGTAGTATGCATGTAATAATAATGAAATATATCGTACATATATGCCAACAGATTTGTCATGAATGTAGCCGTTTACACATACAGTTAGCTCGCTCTATATAGTGTGTGTGTGTGGGTGTGAGAGTGTGTTGGTGTCGCTGTATAAAATCTTTCTTTAAACATTATGTTGCTCTAGCTCTAAACAAAAATGCTCTAAAATGCACACACATACATATTTATCTATATAGTATATAGTATCAGCATATATCATATCATATCGCGAGTGTGTCTGTGTGGAAAGGGTATACAATAGTCGGTGTCTGTGTGTGTGTGTGTGTGTATTGGGCTACTTAGTACTAGGCGTTTCTCTGGTATACATACATACATGTAATATAATATAATACATATAACTAGATATAGCTACTCTATATATATATAACTGTATAAGTTGCGCTATAACATTTTCATCGAGTGCGGCTTATTTTGTTTTGGTTTTCTTTTTATTTTTTGTTCCCTTTTGCAATGAAAACCGACAATAACAATAATAGTAATAATAATAATAACAATAGAACAATATAAATAAAAAAGAGAGAGAGGGAAGAACACTATCGCAGCTTGCAGACTTGCCGAACTTAACCTCAAATATTCTAACATCCTCCCAAGCAAAATCCATCAAAAGTTCATTATGGTCCAATATAGGTTCGTTTATATATTAATATATATTATATAGTATATATATATATAGTATAAGGCAGAGGAGAATTTTGATAACTGGTCTGTGAGAGTACCGGAGACTGATGGTCTTTTTTATGGCAGGCTAAGTGATGCACTACTAGTTACCCTATAAGGGAATATACATACATATATATTGTGCCAAGAACACGAAATGAAATCTCACTTAGTTTCTATATTCTAGAATATATATAAAAAACACTACATAAGGTTTATCATATCAAAATCTTGTTACAGAAAGAGTTCTAAGCATATATCCTATATAAATATTAAACATCTCATTTGTCTCTTAACTCTGGAAATGTACAAAAACGCTTCGAATAAAAATATTGGAATTATACAAAAAAAAAGTCAGCTAGCTTAACTATACAAAAAAAATAAAGGAAAACTCTCATAAAAAATTGGAGAGTAAAAAATTTCAGCTTTACCAGGAAACCAGGCGATAATACGCAGTACGGTACGGTACGGTACAATTGGCTGTGGTACAAAACTTACAAAACTAGTACAAGCTTTAACAGAGTCGCGGGCGGTTCTGCCTGCAAGGTGCGTATAGTGTACAGGGAGGAGGAGGAGGTAGGGCAGGGGAGGGGAGGAATGACAAAACAATGTTCGGTTGGCGCTTTTACAAAGTTTACAGAGTTATATACGTTTTCAACAATTGATGTACAGTTATGACAGTATTACAGTATTACATACACACTTACATAGTTACAGGGGGGAGTATACAGTATATAGTGTAGTATAGTATATATATGTAGATTTGTTTCCGTTAGCTTATCGCGTGTATCGAAAAGAAGGCATTAAGGACTAGGGTTTGTTTTCTTTCTTTAGATAAGGCGTCTTTCAGATTCATTGGCGAGAGGCAGGATAAAGGAGGAGCAGCGAGAGAGAGCGAGAGCGATATATAGTGGCAACTAAGTCTATAAAGTGTCTTGGAATGCAACAGAGGGGGAAAGAGTCTCAGCAGTTTCTGTTCTTCTCGATGCTTTTCTTTATGCTTAACATAACATTTTATGGCGCGAACACAGTACAGAAAGAGACAGCAATAAAAGATGGGGAGGGACAGAGACAGAGTTGCGTGTATGTGGTACAGAGAGAGAGAGAGGAATGTATACAGAGTTTTCTTTCTTTAGAGTGAGCAACATAAATTGCGCTCTCTCTCTCTTTCTGGAGTAAGGAACAAAAAGTGCTCTCTCTCTTTTTAAAGTGAGGGAGATATCTGCCTCTTTCTAGAGAGGGAAACAGAGTGCTCTCTCTTACTGCAGAAAGGCAGACAGAGTGCTCTCTCTCTCTTTCTAGAGTAAGGAACATAAAGTGCTCTCTCTCTTTCTTTCTAGAGTGAGGGAGACATAGTGTTCTCTCTCTTTCTAGAGAAGGCACACACAGTGCTCTCTCTTACTGCAGAAAGGCAGACAGAGTGCTCTCTCTCTCTCTATCTTACGCTAGAGAGGGATACAGAGTGCTCTCTCTTTCTCTATCTTTCTAGAGTAAGGAAAAAGTGCTCTCTCTCTTTTTCTTTCTAGAGTGAGGGAGACATAGTCTTCTCTCTCTCTTTCTAGAAAAGGGACACAGAGGGCTCTCTCTTACTGCAGAAAGGCACACAGAGTACCCTCATGCTCTCTCTCTCTCTCTCTCTGAGGATGATACAAGTTACAGTTACAATCGTTTTACATGCCACATGATTACACAATGATACAATGCTATATAATACCAACTATATAGATGAACTGTACACGGTGTCTATGTACGTGTGTCCTAGTGTCTGTGTGCGTGTGTGTGTGTGTCTGTTGTGTGTGTGTAACAAAAACAACAGTCAGTCATCAATTTAGGGCCGCTTTCCTTATCCAGATTGTCGTTGTTGTTGTTGTTGCTGTGGTGTTCTTGTTGTTGTTGTAGTTGTTGCATCTACTAGCACATGGCACATACATACATATATGTATAGCACACACAGATACACACAATACGCGAGTGTATATATGCATGCACATATATATCATAATGTACTCTTATCTAACCTCATCGATATCCTCGCCCTCCGACGAGCTCCTGATCGTATTATACTGCGAATTGCGACTGCGCAGCATGCGCAGAAAGCTGCCCACGGCGAAGATGGTGCGACGATGCCGATGGAATATACCCTGGTATAAGGCCTCACGTAATGTTTTCCGATCCTCAACGTCCACCGATGACGTCAATGATGTTTGATGCGGCAAGCGTGCTGTGAATCGGAATCAGAATTGGAATCGAAATTCAAATCGTTAGTGCGAATCTAATTAAAAACAACAACAAATCATAAACAATGCAAAGTAAACATGCGATAAGGAAGGCAGGCTAGATCGTTTATGATCGCCCGCTCTATCTATGGTCGATTATGGTGTATGCGCGTTGGAGAGTCTTCCCTCCCCCCTCACCCCTTTTAGCTTACTTTCCTAGCTACCCCTGCTTCTTCTGCCCTCCCCCCATCTAACTTACCTTACTCCATCTTTCTCTATTCTACCTTACCCCTCTTTAGCTTGGAGCTCTCTCTGTCCCTGCGTGATTTGATTTCCGCCTGTTTTGCTGTGGAAGAGCCTTGTTTGTTCAGCTTGGAGTGCGTCTATATATACATATATGTGTGTGTGTGTGTGTGTGTGTGTGTGTGTGTTGTGTGTGTGTGTGTGTAAAGTGTGTTTTGTCGGTTTTCGTGAAAAAGCTTGAAATTAAATCTGTTAAATGCTTGCAGCAAAAACGCGTTTTAAAGAACATTTTCAATCAAGAGACTCAGAAAGTGTTAATAGAATTTGTACAATAGCATTTGTACAACAGAATTTGTACCTATATGAAATTGTACACACATATTTATTTTAAAAGGTGCCTTCATCTAAAACACCTCAACAGACTAAAAATATTCGCATTATATTGAACTCCTAGAGATTTTTGACTAGTTTGCATTTAATATCAATTTTGAAACTGTTTGCTGAACAAGAACATATATAATAATCAATAAGTATTCCATATAATCTCTTCTCATGCTTTTTAGCAATTAAAATAAGTTTTAACTTAATTTAGAAACTGTTTCAGTTAATTCAAACTTACAATATGTAAAGGAAAAGAGTTTTTTGATATGCACTTAAATTAATTCTATATAGATAATTTCTTGCAACGATTCGCCAGACATTCAACTTAAGTACTTTATCTATATGTATCTTTCAACTAATTCCACTTTGAGTTATAGAATTTTTGCTATAATTAAACCTTAATTTAATTTAAACCTTCTACTTTAACCATAACCTTTAACCTTAAGTTAATTTAAACCTTCTCCTTTATCCATTAGATCTTTTATTTATCAAGAATTTATATGTCCATTGAACCTATGAAACTAATCAGGCACTTTAAGAACTATATATCAAATTTTCTCCTATTTTATTTGCTGTGAACAAATGTATATAGAAAGTTATATAGTTACCTTTCTCTAGTATAACCCTTAGTTCTGTCTAAATTTAATTGAGCACTTGCACTTCCTCTCATTATTTGGTCATTCCACTGTATCTCTACCTGCCTTGTCTGCCTTTCCCATGTGTGGTTTGTGGGTTGGGCTGGGTCTCTATTCTATTCAAATATAATACCCATATACCATAGCCTACACCATACACCATATACCATGTATCGTATATCTCGTAAACACAGCGCAAATAAACGATCGATTTACAGTGCCGCACACACACATTATCTTTGGCACTATATAGACACTATATACCATATATACAGTTCTCTTACCCGCTATGGGCGACTTGGGCGACTTGAGGGAATATTCATCCAGATTCTTGCCGCCCAGATCGAGCTTTAGCACCTTCTTGGAGAGCTGCTGTGTGGCCACCTCCATTTGTCCGGTCTTCTCGATTTTAATGTCCACGTTCCGTTGGCTGACGGCGCTTTTGCTGGGCACAGCGACAACAGTTGCTGCTGCTGCTGCTGGTGTTGCTGCCGCTGCTGTTGCTGCAGTTGCTGCTGCTGCGGGCGCTGATGTTTCTGCTGCTGCTGCTGTTGCTGATCCGCTGGCAATGCTTGAGTCCGACATGTTGTTGTTGTTGTTATTAATGTTAATGTTGCTGTCGTTATCAGTGTGACTGCTGCTGTTGTTATTGTTGCCTTGATTTGAGATCGCCGCTTGTTGCGCGCTGCTGTCGCTTGCGGCAGTTACTAAGCTGCTGCTGCTGCTGCTGCTCTTGGCCAGCGGCGTCGTCGTCGTCGTTGCTGCTGGCGTCGCTGCTGCTGCTGTTGCTGCTGTTGGTTCGGCGACGACTGTTGCTGTTGTTGTTGCTGCGATTTGTACGTCGGCAGCAGCCGCAACCATTGTACGAGCAAAACTGTCGGCTCAAAAAAAGCCGTTTTTTATAGTTTCTTCGGGCCCGTTATTAGCTTTGCTGCTGTTGCTGCTGTTGTTGTTGTTGCTCTGCTTTTGTGTCGTTTTGCATATAAAAACGATTTCCGA
Organism: Zaprionus africanus; assembly: GCA_018151435.1. Taxonomy (NCBI): domain Eukaryota; kingdom Metazoa; phylum Arthropoda; class Insecta; order Diptera; family Drosophilidae; genus Zaprionus; species Zaprionus africanus. The sequence continues at coordinate 884,520 of JAECXB010000076.1, forward strand.
TGACGCGCGCGCAATTTGCTTTGTTCGCTCGCCCGCCTCGCTCGCTCGCTCGCTCGCTGTTTGTTTGTTTTCGTTTTCGTTTTGTGTTTTTTGTTTGTTCTCTCGTGCTCTGCTTGTGCTGCGCCTTTTTAATTGCCCTTCGTCTTCCTCTTCTTCGAGTATTACGAGTTCTGTACTGTTTTTAGTTTCTCTTGTTGTTGTTTGTTTTCTTTTTGTTGTATTTTATATGTACTCAGTGTGTTTGGTGGTCCGGCTTCGTCGTTGGGAATTCAAAATTGGCGCCATATAGCGCCACCTGTTGCGTATAATCGGTAAATGTGATGCGCGGCAAACTATTGCGACTATCGCACAAACTTAACTGGCTCAAATGAATCAAACGTTTATCGCTACTGCGACTATCGCATACACTCAGTTCACTTAGGTTATCGATTATTTCGTATAGCTTGCGCTGCTGTTGCGCTTGATCGATTATTTCGGCTGTTGCGCTCTTTCTGTTCGATTCGCTCTTCTTATTGTGTTTGTTGCTGTTGTTGTTGTTTATGTTGTTGTTATGCTTGTTTTTGTAATCACACATGCTCCGCTGCTGCTGCGGCTGCTGTTGCACCGGCGCTATGTGCACACGTATGCCAGCGGTCTGGCAGCTCTGCTGCAAAATGGCGCTCAAGCCCGCTGCGCTGTCTGCCTGCGCCGACTGCGGATCAACTGCTTCTGCTGCTGCTGCTGCTGCTGCTATCTGCTGCTCTCGTTGCTGCCTCTGCTGCTGCGGCCAAGCCTCCAAAGAGTGGCGTCGCTGCTGTTTGTGTCGCTGCTGCTTCTGTCGCTGCTGCTGCTGCCTTATCGCATTAGCTCGGCCAATCGATTGCAGGTACTTAACATTCGCCTGCAAGGTGCGCTCGTAGTACCCGTTAGCCAACTGCAGGTAACGGTAAAAGTCGATGTGCTGCTGACGCTTCTGCTGCTTCTGCTTCTGCTGCCGTTGTAGGTTTTCTGTTTTAATATCTAACACTTGCTGCTCATAACTGCTGCTTTCGCTGCTGCTGCTGTTGCTGTCGACGTCGACGCTGCTCGCTTCAGGGTCAGACTGTGCCCATTTCGTTCTCTGGGGTCGTCGTCGTCGTCGCCGTCGTCGTCGTCGTTGTTGTCGTCAGCTGAGCTGGCGCTGTACAAGCGCCTTCAGTTGGTCGCAGCTGCGCGCACGGTGTATGCGCCTCAATGTATCGTTGTATGTTGTGGCTGCCTCCTCCTCCTCCTCCTCCTGTTCTTCTGCTGCTTCTGCTGTTGCTTCTGCTGCTGAGCAAATCGTCTGCCAGCGTCGTCCACGGGGCGCATACGTATCGCCGAATCTGTAATTAGCCCCGACCCCACCAACGCACACAGAAGGTGGAAAGGGCCGCAAAAGAAGGCAAACATTAATTACAAGCACAGTGACACAAGCAAACGAAGCGAATGCGGGCAAAGAAAACAGCATAAAAAGAGGGGAAGGAGGACGGGGAAAGTGAATGCAAAGCAGGTGAATGAAGTCGCACAGTCGAGTCGACCGCAAAGCGACCCTGTACGAAATAAATTCTGACTTCAATGTCTTCCATTTTTGCAAATTTTCCTTTGGTGCCTTTGTAAATTTTAAAAAAGGAAAAATTACAAAAGTGACTTTGTGGTATAATCAAGGGGTAATTTAGTATAATTTCCATATAGAAAATGCACTTGACAAACTGCTCATTAAATTTCACCTCGATATTTCAAGGAATTCCAGAGATCTAAGCGAAACAAAAATAGAACATTGCAAAAAGTGAGGAAATGTGCAATAAGTTGCATAGTTTGCAATGCCCTTTCGCGCCTTTTTTTATTTTTGAATGTCTTTGTTAATATTAAAATATGAAAAACCGCAAAAATTCAATATTATAATAATTTATTAGATAATGCACGTAGCAAATTTAATCCCAAATTCCACGTTTCTACCATAGAAACTTTCTGAGATGAACTTAAGTAGAATTTCCCTCTTGATAATGTTCGATAACAAATTAAAAGTTTCCCTCTTCACATTCTTCGAGAAAAATATCTTATTTGATTTATTGCACTGACAACCAATATACCCACTGTGTGCGCTACAGGGTATCTCTAGTGGGGGAGAGTGTGAGAAAGAAGGCTGACTGGCAAATGGACTGGCTAATATAATCAAACAACGATTTCGAGCGCGTGCCTTAGCGTAGCGCCACAATACGCTCCTATTTACTTATCGTTATCGTTATCGTTTACGGCGAGAAATGTCAACAAGTGAGGTTAAGTGCGACACGGAAGTAGCTTCCTGCTGCCGCCACTCGAAATGAACGCATGAACTTTGCTGGACTCCCCCAGAGAATTACCTTGAACAAAGGTTAATCCCGAGACTAGTAAACTTTATGTTGACCATTTGGCACAATCAATAAACTTCTTGTTGGAACGAGCAAGAATCGAAGAAATATATTAGCAAAGAAAAAGGTTGAGCACACGTATTTATCCATGGTGTACACTTAATATATGGAGATTAAACTTAGCGACAATAAAGGCAAACCTAATGACTGCGAAGAAGATGATTAGTTTTTATCATATATTAAGTAATTTACTTGATTATAGAGAAGGTTAGAAATTGATAAAGAGAGAATTAAGGTTTAGCTGCAATCAAAAGTTTAGGATTAAATGAACATGAGGTTGACGGGTTTGTCTATCAGTTACACAGTTGGGAGCAGTGTTGCCAGGTCAGCTTTTTTCCGTCAAATCTGTCTCTTTTCAAAAATCAAAAATATTGCTCTATCTAGCTTTTTTATATACCGGCAACTCCATACAATCAGCTACTTTTTATTTGCAACTCCATACAATGCACCTTTTTTTATTTCTAATCTGTCTTTTCTTGGCTCAAACATTCTGGCAACACTGGTTGGGAGTTTATTACCAGCCGTTATTTCTGTGACTTACTTAATAAAACAAATGTTTTTATTTTGATTTTTATCACCGTTGACCTCGAGCCAACAATCATGCGTATAAACAACAAAGGTCGCCAATTTGAAATGGAAATTTCCAATTGGAAATGCTTTAAAATCAACTATGAGTCAGGATTAAACTGTAAATTTTCTTAGTTAATTGGAACGGAATCTTAAGAGTTATAAGAATTAGAACTGAACCTAAAGATTAGTAAATTTAACATAAAGTTAGGAACATCACCCAAGCACTCATATTTTTTACCGTTTTCTTACTCTGATTACCCTCTCTTTCTCAATATTCTCGTTTCTTTAAAATAAACTATAAGTCAGGGTTAAACTATATATTTTCTCAGTTAATTAGAACGGAATCTTAAAATTACCATGGGTTATAGGAATTAGAACTGAACCTGAAGATTACCAAGTTATCTTGAGAATTGGTTTGAAACTAAACTGGCAGTAAATTTAACATAAAGTTAGGAACATCACCCAAGCACACATATTTTTATCCTTTTCTTACTCTGATTATCAAGATGAAAGTGTACGTTTTTTTTTAACAAGAAGTTAAAATTTTCAGCTCCACCTTAGCGTAACAAACGATAAAGAAACAGCGTGTTAAATTTAACATGCAGTTAGGATAATACACAGAAATGTTGAACAATTTACACTTTATAAGTCAGATAACCGTTTTTAATTCTCTGTCTTAACACAATGCTAGGATATATAACGAAATATACAGAAACACTGATAATTTTAAAATACTTTTATTATTTTTCTCACATGACTCAACACAAATTTAAGAAATTGACCAAAACTGAAGAACTTAAAGTCACAAGGCCAGGGAGGATGTCAGTTGAATTAAACATTCAGTTACAAAAATACACAGCAACGTTAAGAAATTCACACTTTATCAGTGAGATAAATATTAAAATGAAATTCAACTGCAGCGGAACTTAACGTACACGTACACGCACAAAACAAACTGCAAGTTAAGGGTCTTTTCAAAATAATTTCAGACTTTCTCGACCTTTCGTTGTCTCTTCTCTTCGCCCCATTGGAGCTGAGCAGAGCAGAGCAGAGCGCGCTGCCACTGCGAATTATTTTGCTAGCTTCGCGCTGCTGTTCTCTGCCTCAAATATACAAAATATATACACATCTAATATGTATATATACTAAATAGTATACACTGTGTGTGTGTCTGTGTGAGTGAGTGAATTGTGGCGACACAGCCACAAACAGGTGCGGTACGACGGGGCAGCAGTAGAAAAGAGAGGGAGCACGGGGGCGTCGGCTTATCAAGCAGGGTATATGGCAGCATATATAGCCTGCCTGTCCGCCTGCCTGGCACTGACGTCAGCAGCCGCTGCCGCAAAACGAAGCGAGCGAGCAAGCGAGCGCAAAAGGCCACGAAACTCGAGCTGAAGATGTGGCGGAAATTTCACGTCAAGCGTAAGAGCAGGAAGAAGGAGGAACAGGAGGAACAGGAGGTAACGCGTTCCCGACCCAGCCCATATACAGCTATGACACCAACTGTCACACACAGTCGCACAGAAAGAGACACTCTCTGGAACTGGCTTCCTACCTGGGAAAATAGTGCACATGGATGGGCAACTGGACACGGAGCTGGGCATACGTGGAGGCCACTGTGGGAGGCGCCAAAGGACGCAGTCGCATGCAATGCCCAGTGCGGCGACGTCGCGTCTGCGTCGTCGTGCCGCCACGCTGATGATGATAAGGAGTGTTGTACTTGGGCAGCCCCAGCAGCGCCTGCTGCAGTTTGTAGTCGCGATAATGATTCGCCACCTCATGACGATAGTCTTTGTCATTGCGAAAATGTTTCTTGCTGTAGATGCGACGCATGGTCAGGCGTGGCGCATAGTTTAGGCCCACGCGGAGTGACACGCCCACAATTGAGAGCTGATCATCATCGTTGTGGGACATTTGTTGAAGGAGCTTCGCATCCGCGCGTGATGCAACCGTTTGAGCGAAGGAAACAAAGCGAACTACACAGCAAGCGCCGCCAGACATTGTCAGAGTTGTTAGACGGTGCCCTCTTGACTCCAAACCCTTCACTGCTTTCCCCTGCTTCCCTCCTTCCCTGACTTACCCCCACCACTCTGCTCTCGTTGTTGTACAAACATTTGTACATTGATTGGGCAACAATAATAAAAATAATAATAATATACAAAGCGAGGCGCACAAGAAATCAGAAATTTGCGGTTATTTGTTATCACGTCAGTCAGCGATTTGTATGCCGCTCTCCAGACCCTCTTTCCCTACCCTACCCTACCCCTAACCTGTCAGTAAGGAAAAAGTCCTAGCTAGGTTCCTCAGCTAGTCACGAGCACCATCCGAAAGTAGCTTTACCAATAGCGAAATTAGTCGTTTTCATGTCGTTAACTATTGTAACTGGTACATCCTACCAACCCACACTCCCACTACCCTACCAACCCAGAGAGGGAGAGAGAGAGAGGGAGAGAGGGTCTCTCCCAGTTCCTACCTGGCTAGACCCATTTGCATGTTGCTGTCGCGTCAGCAACAATGTGAACCAAACATTGTTATTCAAATACAAAACAAATATTGTCAACAAATACTAATAAAAAACTGAGTACAGTGTGCACTCTCTATAGGGTATACGATGGTTTGGGAAGATCTTATCAATTAATTGAGAAATTTACAATGAAACTTATAGAGAAACTTGGCAGGTTTCACTGGTAAAAGCTAAGGATTAAAGGGATGAACAGTTTTGTCATGAAGTTTCTTAGGGTTATAAGGGAAATAAGGAATATTTCTTAGGAAATTAATTTTTTTGAGGGGTTAGGGTGTTCAAAAGAGGGGTTAATTGAGTAATAGAAATGTCTACTAGGAGGTTTAAAGATTCAGCTAGTAAAAATATTAGTTGTAACATATTAAAAGGTTCATTTTGAAACTTCTTAGAATTATACAGAAAAATATAAGAATGATTCTAGCGAAATACGTTTCTTAGGGTGTTGGGAAATACTTAAAAATACCCTTAACCATAAAGAGCTCACAAATATTGTGGAAAATTAGAAGAGTAGTGTTTTCTAATGGCTTTACTCACAACTTTCCAACACTCTCTCCTTCTATACTCAACACCCACTGTAGTTATTTCTCTCGCCAGACTGAAATAGAAACTGATCGTACAAAGATTTCGATCTGAAGCGAGAGTTCAGTTGAAATGGCCTCGACTTAATTGATAAGCGCCGAGGCAGACGAACATAGCATAGAGCTCTGAAGCAACAAAACGCTCTAATTACATTTGAAGGCGAATTCAGAGACAATATAACGAGAATATACGGGAATACACGAGACTCTGTTTATTGTGGGGCTTTCTATTGAAATTGATTCAATGGCGAAATTCGAATTAACATCGGCGCTTTTAACAGCTCGACGGGCGCCGTTGTAATCACTTGGCTGTTATGTAAGTTTGATTGATAAAGAACAATATACAATAGAAATGATGATATGGGGATAGGTTAGCCTGCTCTCCAATTAACTCCATTGTTTAACATTCTAGTTGCTCACATTTCTCAACTGCTGTTAATTAACAGCTGGTTTTGGTAAAAGCCTCTTTGAGGGCTTAACATTAACACATAGACAACGACCTAATGAGTCTTGCTCGTTCAGTCTGTGACATATTTGTGGGGGGGGGGAAACACCTCTGCATAAAATGAACCTTCACTGTATTCATTACGAGAACTCGTTGAACTTTTTGTTGGTTTATTGATAAAAGTATTTTATTGAGATGGATATGTGCAAGCACTCCATATGTCTGTTACACACACACACTCTCAGACACTGACACGACGAGTACACAGTATGTGGAGCACTAATGCGATTGAATGATTAATTTGGATATTCTGATTGTACAAAGACATGCGATGCCTTGTCTTCTTCTCTAACAGGGTGAAAAACTGGGAAAAACAGGAAAACCGGGGAAAAGGGAAACGGTAGATGGTAAAATGAGCAAAATAAAATCCAAATTGAACTGTTTTCTTGCCGTTGTTCGACGTTGTTGCTCCTTCTACTTCTCCTTCCTCCGCTTCTTCTTTACTCGGATGTTGTTCGAACTGTCGCTGGCAAGTTTCGTTGGCAATTTGATAATCAATCAGCAGGCAAAACCCAAGTGAACCGTACCGAAAAAAAGGAACTCACGCCCCACACACAGAGCCGGGGCTCAATCAGAGGCGTTCTACTTTGTTCCAATTAAATGAGTAATTGCTGCAGACGACCCATTAAAAACTCAAGCAATTTGCGGTTATTGGCGCAATCAGAGCGAGGGAGAGGGAGAGAAAGCTAAAGCGTGTGAATGAGACAGAGCCTGCCTTAATACCCAGTTAAAAATTGGCAGGAAGTTTGCATTGATTGTGGTCCGTCTGTGGCTTTATTTTTGCTCTGTGAAAATGTGTTGCAGACAACACGATGTGATTGAGGCTTTCCACAGCGAAACTTAATGTAAACAAAGTTGACTTCAAGGGGAATGCGGCAGGTTTAACTTTCTATAAGTTTTAACTAAAACGTATGCGAAGTTTCGTCTTGAAAGGGATTAGGGTTAGGCTGAAAACTAATGAACTATTAACTTTTCCAAGCAAAACCCCAAAGTACTTTAGAAAACTTTTGATAAGTATTGGATTTCAAAGCGAGAACTTGCCGGAACAACCCTTATTCAAATTCAAGTTGATTGAAAAAGGAACTCGATAGGTTTAGGTAAATAAAACACATTTGTGTTCATCTAGAACTAAAGACAGTAAGAAGTTTCAGAATTTTTTATGTTTTCTGATAAACTTTAATTCAAATTGGAAATCGATTGGAACCTCCGACATGGATTTCATATCCACAATTCCAATAAAACACCCTCTTATACCCTCTTCAAGCTTAAGAAATCCTTATTAAATCTCGTACTCAGTTCAGTAGCTTCAGTTTGCTTGAAATCGAAATGAGTATGAGGTTCTTAACCCCCAACTGCGTATGTGGGAAGTTGGGAAGGTGAATTTAATTGAATGTTTACGCTCTCTTGTTACAATAAGAAAGGGCGCAGAACATAAAGACAGGTGTTTATGGGCAACAACACAAACAAAGGCCAAGATACCCAATATGCTTGAAACAGTTCATTTTATGCCTCCTCAAGCTGCGTGGAAGGGGTAACCCTTTCCACAAGTGCAAAAATAACCACAAAGTACGACTGGGTGAGGTTAATAAAGTTTAACAAGAAATTCGACCTCACTTAATGCACAGTGCACAAAGCAACTCTGTGTGTGTGTGTGTATGAGAGAGTGAGTTAGAGTATGAGTTTGAGTGTGTGTGTGTGTGTGTGTGCGTAGCAGTGCCACATTTCAAGTAATTGCAGTATTTATTTGCTCGCAGACTCAACATACAAAACAAGACAACGGTCAATGAGCAGGGGGGGGAGAAGTAGAGTGCTCAAAGAGCAGTGGAGGGGGCTGCAACCTAAATACCCTCGCACACACACACACACACACGCATAAGTAGTATGCGCCTGAATGTAGGCAAGCGGTTTGAGGCTAAGGCAGTCGCCGCATGCTCTCTCCTCCTCCATCTCCTTTTCCACTTCCACCTTCTGCGCCTGCAGCAGCAGCAGAGGCACGCAGAGGCCACTTATATGTTTTAAAACTATGCACAATTAAAAACAACCGTTATATGCTGTCAACGTGCGAGTGCAAGCGAGAAAGCACGAGCGAAAGAGAAGGAGAGTCTCGTCAAATTACACTGACAGCAGTCCAGGCTGCGTGAGTGTGTGTGTGTGTGTGCTGTTATTTGACATGCATACGTGCGCTTTTCCCTTTCACACATACACACACACACACACACATAGATGCAGACTCGCATAGCTACACTGTGGGCAAATACACAATCACAATCAGCAAAAAGTTTTTGCTCCACTTTGACACAAAACGCCGCCGTGTCTTACTTGTTGTTGCTCTTGTTATTGTTGTCACCCCGTGTCTGTGTGACACACTTATTATGCCTTATCACACACACACATACACACGCTCACGTTTACATTGTGCGCACTTATTTTTTTTCCTACTTACGGTCAATAGCCGCCGACGTCGCCGTCGACGTCGCTGCTACGCAGGAAGCGACAGAGTAGCGACAACAACAACAACAGTAACAGCAACAAGGCAATTGGGGGAAATTCGTCAACAAAACAACAACTGACAGCGGTCACTCAGAAAATTAGTGAAATGGAAAGAAAACTGCAGCAGGGAGCCAAAGCAGCAGCAGCAGCAACAACAACAACAAAAACAAAATAAGCGCAAATAAATCGTATTGATTGCTTACCCCGAGCGAGAATAAATGTACCGCTAATGTTAACCCCTTTTTGCCGTTGTTCAACACAACAGCTGGTCCTGTCCGTGCGTGTATGTGTGTGAGAGTGTGCCTCTGTGTGTGTGTTGTCTACTTTTTTTCTCGCACTCTCTCGCTCTGTCACTCTTCCTTCGCCTTTTGGCAGTTAGAACTGTCACTTGCAATTAACACGCACACACACACACAGGTCTTCAGACGAGCTCAGCATCTTTCGTTCAACTGATTTCGGTTATTTATTTATTTATGATTAATTTATTTGTTTTTCTTTCGTTTAGTTTTTTCTTTTTTTTCGTTTTTGTTTTTGTATTTTTTTTTTTGTTATTTGCAATGTCTGCCGTTAAATGCGTTTCGTTTCGTTTGATTGCCACGCTTGATTGTTTCGTTTCGTTTCGTTTGGTTTGGTTTTGTTATTTGATATTTTTTTTCTCTCGATGTATCGCTTTAAATCGATACACATGCTTGCACTCTTTTTTATTCTATGCAAATCGATAGATTCATATTAATGCGCAAGGTGGCAACAACATTCAACTTTGTAAGGTTGAGACGTTTTTACCGCTACGCGGCAACGGCAGCGCAACAAGCTGTTGCAAGCATTGGGATTCGTGCGCTGTTGCATAGGCATCAACGTTAGGCATTATGTGTGTTCAAATATTGCAAAATGTAATATTATTCATAAATAAAGTATGGAACACTTTAAAGCAAAACACAAATAATGCATTGTTTTTTACTTTTATTTTGTTCACCAATTTGAATATGTAATAACTATCGATACCTTTCGCAGTGCTGGTCAACTGGTTCAACGTAATCGTTCATTTAAATTAGCACAGTTCACCTCAACGTTCAATTCGTTCCGTTGCGTGTTTTTATTCTATTGTCAATTTTTTACGCTCTGTTAAATTGCGCATTTTTATATAAAAGTGCATATGTGTGTATTTGTAGTTGCTGAAATTCCGATAAATGTTTTAAATATAAATTTTCGATAACTCTTTACACATGGAACTGAACTAGTTCAACCTTCACTGCGTTATACAACACTGTTGTATTCCGAAGCCGCATTTTATTTATTGTAGACAACATTTTTTTGTCATATTTCTGCAAATGAAATATGAAATATTAACTTGAAGTGTTCAAACAAACGTGACAAGCAAGTGCTACGGTGTACGCGCGTGTGTGTGTTAGTGGAAGCAGCAGCAGCAAAGCAATTCAACTACCACAGTTAACACGCCGGCAATAACAAATGAGCGCGATGACATCCGCACGAGATCTTATAAAGATCGATATAGTAAGTGCAATTAACTAAGAAGAGAGTTCGTATAGCTAATATTCCCTCTCTTTATTTCTTCCGCTTGCACAGGAATGGGGCATGGAGCGTTTGGTGCGCGCCCAACAGGTCGTCGAGCTGCGTCCCTACGACATCGAGTCGTGGTCGGTGATGCTCCGCGAGGCACAGACACGTCCCATTCATGAGGTGCGCAGCCTGTACGAGTCGCTGGTGAACGTCTTTCCCACCACGGCCCGCTACTGGAAGCTCTACATAGAGATGGAGATGCGTAGCCGTTACTACGAACGCGTGGAGAAGCTCTTCCAGCGTTGTCTGGTCAAAATCCTTAACATTGATCTGTGGAAACTCTATCTGACCTATGTCAAGGAAACCAAGGCAGGCCTCAGCACGCACAAGTGAGTAACAGAACCTTTGCCCTGCCAAAAAGGTATCTAATTCCGCATCTCCCTTTAGAGAGAAGATGGCGCAGGCTTATGACTTTGCGCTGGAGAAGATCGGCATGGATTTGCACTCGTTTAGCATTTGGCAGGACTACATATACTTTCTACGCGGCGTCGAGGCAGTGGGCAACTATGCAGAGAATCAGAAAATCACCGCTGTGCGTCGCGTCTACCAGAAGGCGGTGGTGACGCCCATTGTGGGCATTGAACAACTCTGGAAGGATTACATTGCCTTCGAGCAGAACATCAATCCAATTATATCCGAGAAGATGAGTCTGGAGCGCTCCAAGTGAGTAGCAAAGACGTTAAATGGTTTGGGATTCCTCTCTATACACACGATTCTTGCAGGGATTACATGAACGCACGTCGCGTGGCCAAAGAGCTGGAATATCATACAAAGGGACTGAATCGTAATCTGCCCGCTGTGCCGCCCACACTGACCAAGGAGGAGACCAAACAAGTGGAGCTATGGAAACGTTTCATCACCTACGAGAAATCGAATCCGTTGCGCACTGAGGACACGGCGCTGGTCACACGTCGCGTTATGTTTGCCACCGAGCAATGTCTGCTGGTGTTGACACATCATCCGGCTGTGTGGCATCAGGCATCGCAGTTCCTGGACACCAGTGCACGCGTCCTCACGGAGAAAGGCGTGCGTAGTCGTCGTTCACACACACACAAAGGCAGCACAGGCAGCACAAGTTGTTGTTGTTGTTGCTTCCTTCTTTCGCAAATAGAGAAAGCAATCAATGCCAAGCAAAAAACTCAAAATTCTTGTCTCTCTTTGTTGTTCTTCTTTGATGTGAAGTGTCGCCCCTTAGGTAACGCAGCACGTGGCAGCAGCAAAAAGAAATCCTTCCTTTCTCCACTTGCCGCGTTGCCTTCGACTCGGGCCGCACGCGTTTTACTCTCCAGCCTAAATGAATTGATATAACTTAAACATAGGACAGAATACTTTTTCACACTCGAACTGCTATCTCACTCTAATCTCCCTCTCTCTCTTTCACTCAGGATGTGCAAGCTGCCAAGATCTTTGCGGATGAATGCGCCAATATATTAGAACGTTCCATCAATGGCGTTCTCAATCGCAATGCGCTGCTTTACTTCGCCTATGCTGACTTCGAGGAGGGACGTCTCAAGTACGAGAAGGTGCACAGCATGTACAATAAGCTGCTCACGCTGCCAGACATCGATCCAACGCTGGTAAGGAGGAGTAGCTGCGGGGGATTTCCATAAGGATGTAGTAGTAAACGAACCTTTAGTTTTCAGTCTTAACTATTTTTGTAAAGTTGCATTCACCTTGAAACCAGTCAGCACAGTTTTTATATAGTATATCAGTCATCAAGGGTGTGTTCTATAGATATCCAAATTATACATTAAGGGACGGTTCAGTTTTCTATATAATTATGCTATTGCCTTTTTTAACTGTACAGATCTTCAGATATATGTATAATGTATGTAAAAAAATTCACTTTATTTCGTTCGAACTTAAGAAAACCTTACGGAATTAAATTCTTTTAAATTTTGTACTATATTACCTTATATATTATATTATATAATTTAAATATATCTAATAACTTTGCCATTCTCTTGCCACCAGGTCTATGTGCAGTACATGAAGTTCGCACGCCGCGCTGAGGGCATCAAATCGGCGCGTGGCATCTTCAAGAAGGCGCGTGAGGATGTGCGTTCCCGCTACCACATCTTTGTGGCTGCCGCCCTCATGGAGTACTACTGTTCCAAGGACAAAGAGATTGCATTCCGCATCTTTGAGTTGGGTCTGAAACGTTTTGGCGGCAGTCCCGAGTACGTAATGTGCTACATTGATTACTTATCCCATCTGAACGAGGACAACAACACGCGTGTCCTGTTCGAGCGTGTGCTCAGCTCGGGAGGTTTGTCGCCACACAAGAGTGTCGAGGTCTGGAATCGTTTTCTTGAATTCGAGTCCAATATTGGCGATTTGTCCAGCATTGTTAAGGTGGAACGACGTCGCAGTGCGGTCTTTGAAAATGTGAGTGCAGCAAAGAGGGGGAGAATTGGAATTTTAAGTGGTATCTATAATTGATAATAATTTATTCCTTTGTTAACAGCTCAAGGAGTACGAGGGCAAGGAGACGGCACAGCTGGTGGATCGTTACAAGTTCCTAGATCTGTATCCCTGCACAAGCACCGAACTCAAGTCCATTGGTTATGCCGAGGTGAGTAACTGCTGCGGTATACCCTGTAATTTTCAGGATTAACTTCTCTCTCTTTCCCCCTTAGAACGTCGGCATCATTCTGAACAAGGTTAGTGGTGTAAGCGGTGGTGCCAATAGCCATAATAGTGGCGACGGCGAGCTAGATGGTGAGGCATCACAGCCGCTACCGAGGCCAGACTTCTCACAGATGATACCCTTCAAGCCGCGCTCTTGCGCACATCCTGGCGCGCATCCTCTGGCCGGCGGCGTCTTTCCACAACCGCCGGCATTGGCAGCACTTTGCGCCGCGCTGCCGCCGCCCAATAGCTTCCGTGGACCTTTCGTCAGTGTGGAGCTGCTGTTCGACATCTTTATGCGTCTCAATTTGCCAGAAGGTGAGTGGAGAATTGTGGATCATGTGCTCGAGAGGATTTATCCAATCTCCTTTCTATTCGTTTGCAGCTGCACCTCAGCCAAATGGTGACAACGATCTGACACCGAAGATCTTCGATCTGGCCAAGTCGGTGCACTGGATCGTGGACACGAGCACGTACACTGGCGTCCAGCACAGTGTGACAGCAATGCCACCGCGTCGCCGTCGTCTGCTGCCCGGTGGCGATGACAGTGATGATGAGCTACAGACATCGGTGCCACCCACCAACGATATTTATCGACTGCGGCAGCTCAAGCGATTCGCCAAGTCCAATTAAAACCCTTTTTTTTATGGCTGATAATACATTTTTATAGCGATTTTTTGTGAGCCCACCCACCCTCGAAGTACCCCTTAATCCCAATCCACTTCCTTATTACCTACCAAATATTTAACCATCCTCCTGCCCCATCCCGTACCCCTTTTACAATTTTAAGTATAATTGCAAAGAATAGTCGATAAAGAGATAATGAGAAATACACAACGAAACTCGATTTTATTCGAATTTATAGCGCGTACTTCGAATGCGATTATAGCCTCAAGTTGCTTTGATCGTACATTGGATACAGTTATGTATTTATGTATATTTTATGTATAATATGGGATTAATATTGTAATTTCTTGTTTGGATACATTCATACATATAAAGGGGACAGCAAACAGGATGGAATAATTTATGGAATAACAGATTATGCAAGTTATATAATCCGACATGGAAATAATTTTAAAAGGTTTAATGTAAGATTTCATGCGATAAGGTTTAAAAATCGCCGGAGTAAGAAAGTTCTTATAAAAACTTACAAGTCGTTCCAAAACCTTTTTAAAAACAAAGTAAATGAGTAAATAAGTTTAATAATTGAGTAAATAATGATATTAATGTCTCAGAAGCATCTATACAATGAAGCCACATAAAACAGTTGATAGTACTAAGATCTTACAAAGAATACTACTAAATACTACGAGTATGAATATGTGAATAAGAATGAGTGTGAGTATTGGCTAAAATCTAATGAAGCGCATAACAAAAATTTCACTAAAAATGAGTATGGGACAACAAAACTATCGTGAATACTATCGAAGCGGGTAAATTGCTCATCGTGAATACTTATAGAGAAATAATTGAAGTTGAAGAGTTTGAGCTGTAACAATTTTAAGAGAAAGGTTGCTTAAAATTTATGATATCGAGTACTATCGGTTTAGAACCTAGCAAGATTTGCCTGAGGACCGCTAGAGATGGGATAAGCGATAGTAAATATAAATACTATCGCTTGAAATTAAGATTAATAAGAGAAAGGTTGCTCAAAATGTATGATATCGAGTACTATCGGCTTAGAACTTAGCTAAAACTTGCTTGAGGACTTCTAGAGAAGGGAAAGTGGGATAAATAATATCGATAGTGTATGTAAATACTATCGCTTGAAATTAAAAACTTCGCTAAGAACATATAATACCAGGCACGTTAATTCTCGCTCTTGATTCCTTCAGTGCCGATAGTAATGATGCTAACTATCGGTTTGAGTAAAAATTGAGATGTTGAAGGATCTTTGGATTGTAAAGTAAACTCCAAGTACAACTCTCCTTTCAATATACCTCCTTCACCGATAGTAATCGTGTGTACTATCGGTTAAAGTGTGAATTCAAGAATACAATGAATGTTCTTAGAACTTATAAAGCAAGTGAGGAGGAGGAATTCCCTAATACATCTTCTGACAGTCTCCTTTACTCCTTTACACAGCGCTTCCGATGCTTGTAGAGTCCCGCATACTGGGCAAACTTCTGGCCGCAAGTGACGCACCCGTAGCGCTTCTCCCCCCGATGCAGATTAAGATGAGCGTAGTAGGCACTGCCCACGACAAAGGCGCGTCCACAATACGGGCACACCTTGTCGCGTATGTTGAGGTGGGCGCGCATATGTCGATCCCGTTCGTGTCCCGTGAAGAAGGCCTTCTCACAGCGACTGCAGGGATAATCCCGCTTGCCCTGATGCCGTTTCACGTGCTGATTCAGTTTGCTGGCATTCACAAATCCCCTCGCGCAATGCTCACACACATAGGGCAGCTCCTTGGTGTGACTGCGCATGTGGACACGCAGCGAGGTCGAATTGAAGAACTTCTTGGGGCACTCGGAGCAGGCGTGCGTGCGCTGGCCCAGATGACGTCGCAGATGGGCAAGCAACGAGGTGCGCAGTGAGAATTTCATGGCACATATATGACAAATGTGCTCGAGAGGATTGGCAGGAGCGCCTCCTGCTGCTCCTCGTCGCGCACGTCGCCTGCGCAAGTGCTGACCCGGCTCCTCCTTCTCCAGCTCCTCCGGATGCACATTCCGCTGATGCCGCAAATAGTCCGTGCGTCGCTTAAAACTGTTCGGGCAATGGGGACAGCAGAAGGGGGAGACATGCAGCTCCAGGAATCTCAGCTGCTCATAGTACTCATAACTGGATGACCACAACTCGCCCCGTTTCTGTGCCGCCTGTCGCGCCTCCTTGCACTGCCGATACTGACAACGGAACTCAATCAAACGATTCTTCAGCCGCTCCACGGTGATCTGCAGATTACATTCCTCCTGCAGTCGCGTGCACAGTGACTCCAACTGACGCTGGCGCTGCTTGCGCTTGGTGTAATCCGGATGGCAGGTGTTCCACAGCTGCTCATAGCTCTGATAGACCTGTATGATCTTTAGATTACTGTCCCGTTGCTGCAGTGTCTTCTGGAGCACACAACTCATGGGCAGCACATCGTCCAGAAAGCTAAAGGCTTCGTAGTAATTCCAGCGTGTGCCCTCCCCCTCACCCTCCTCCGCCAAAGCCTCACGCTGTCGCTCCCTGCGATAGTATTTGGTATAGTCCGTCAGCTTGCGGTGCAGCATCTTCCAGGTATAGCTGGCGTCGGCATAGGCATTCAGCTGTGCCGTGATCTGATGCCAGGAGGCGCGTCGATGCTTGCGCGAAGGATAGTCCAGATTATTGGGATCCCAGAGATTCGGCTGTGCCTGGTAGAGCTCAATGAGCTTCAGTGTTTGCAGCAATGTAAGACGCACACGCTGATGCGGGAGGAATCCTGTCAGGGGGGCACTGTCCTCGGCAGAGGAGGAGTAGGAGGAAGCGTCATGCTGCTCTTCTTGAACTGTTGCTGGCTCACTGGGCAGCGCAGCCAGTGCGGTGTGCAGAGGCAAGGTGGCAATCTCCTCATCTAGCTCTGACATCTCCAGCTGCACAGGCGGCATGGGCGCCTCCAGCGCCTGCTGGGTTTGCTGCAGCAGCAGTTGCACAGCTTCAGCCTGCTCTTGCAGCTGTTCCTGCTCCTCCACCACATACTGCTGCAGCTCTTCCTCTACCTTCTCCTGCGCTTGCAGCAGCTCCTCCTGTTCTTCCTGCTGTATCTCCTCCCTCTCCCGCTGGTTCTCCTCATGTTCCTGATCCTGTCCCTTCTCTTCCTCCGCTTGCTGCTGCTCCTCCTCTTCCTCCTCCACCTCCTCGCCGTGCTCTTCCATTACACCCAAGTCCAGCTGCTCCTGCTGCACCATTAACTCCCCCACAGTGGCCTCGGCTCCCGTTGCCTCCATTGTCTGCTCCGCCGACATCAGCTGCGCCTCACAGCTACCCTGCACATGCGCCTGATGACTCACTAGATTATCAAAGATCTTGCCACATGCGGCACACACATAAGGATCAATATGCTTGTGCAGGAATTCCATCTCTCCGTAGTGCTCAAATCCGGGCTCAAACTGTGCCTGTTTACCCTCCACGACGCTCTGCAAATAGCGAATCTTCTCCAGCCTATAGCGCTTGCGCAGCGACTGCAGACGACGCTGTATGGCCAAGCCGGACAACCTTATGCCGCACATGCGCAGCGCCAACTGCAGGCCACGATGTGCCTCGTTGCGCTTGCGCATTGTGTCCACACAGCGCAGGCGCTTGTGCGCATTGTGCCACAGAATGGGATAATGTTCATAGATCTCCACCAGCTTGCGATTCTCACGCGTGACGTGCTCCTGACGCTTCAGCAGCGACTGTTGCTCGCACAGGAACTTCAACTGATCGTAGTGCACGAACTTTGCCTCCAGTTCCCCCTCGGCGGCCATGCGTTCCCGCTGCTTGATGAAGCGCTGACAGAGTGTTGAGATTCGAATCCTCACATCGGTCATGCTGATGGCGCGTCCACAGTAAGCTGACCAGGCGTCCGTAATGTGCCGCCATGACTCACGTCCAAGTTCAAAATTGCGGAACTCTGGATGGGATTGATTCCACAGATTTGGCTGTGCTTTGTACAGCTCAATGAGGTGTTGTATATGCTCCGAGGTCAGTTTCTGACTCTCCACAGTGGGCACGGTGCTCTGTGCGGGGAGAAGAGAGAAAAGGGGGTACGGTTAGTATAAGGTAAGTAGGGTCGGGTAGTTCTAAATATACATACATATATAGTATAGTATATATATATACTTTATAATAAAGCTGTCATAGGCACAATCTGATCGAATTGGATTTTTCTGGGTTTCTCCAATTCTCCGCAACAAATGTTGGATCGTTTTTTTTTTTATTAATTTTTTTTTTTTTTTTTTGAATCCAATAAATTCTAATTAAATCCTTTTTTTCCTATTTAAGTTTTTACGTTTAATTAATTATTATCTTTATATATTTAATTAATTGTAAACAGTCGACAGACTATAAATAAATAAATACTTTAAATAAATAAATAAATGATAAAAAGGGTTAAAAAAAAGTTTCTTCCTATTAAAATCTTTACTTTAATTTAATTTTTATTTTTATATATTTAATTAATTGTAAACAGTCGACAGACCATAGTTGACTTTAAATAAATAATAAAAAAAGTAACCTAACTCATTATTGCCAATCAAAGTTAAATAGTAATCGACCTATACCTTTTACATATCATTTAAATCGGACAACTATTTACTATAGCTTTCATAGGAACAATCAGTCAAAATTACAGAATTTCCTGAAAATTTTTTAGGTTTTTTTTTACGGCGCTTGGAATTATTATATGTAGCTGAATATATATTAACATACAAAATTATCATATTATGCAACATTATACACATATAAAGAGTATAGTAACGATCTAAGGAGATAAGAATCTGCGAATTTGCCTTTTTTTTGCTTTTATTTCACATTATTCACTCAATTTTCAATTGTTGTCGCACTTTTTTTGCTGAGATTGTTTGATTGATTGGGCTCTAATTGGGCGTATGATAAGAGGGGCGGGGTACAAGTGTAGGCAGTGCTCGGTGTGGTACTTACATCCGCATCAAACTTCACATGATCAGTTAGGCAGAGCGTGTCCAAGAGCGGTGGCTGCTCAGGCAGCTCGAGCTGCTCGTGCGTCTGCTGCTGCTGCTGCTGTGACGTCGGCGTCAGCGTCGTCGGCGGCTGTGCGTCGAGCGCATTGAGCTCTTGTACCAATTGCTGTTTGAGTTCATTGACCTCGCCGCCGCTGGACTGCTCAGCGAGCACTTCCAGCATGAGCTCATCCTCTGGTGCCTGTTGCCAATCCGAGTGCCAAATTTCCATGTGCTCTGCAAACTCATCCAGGGCGCACAGTGGGTGCTCTTCGCACAATTCGCACTCAATTCCATAGAGCTCCCCGGCACAGTCCCAGGTGTACACGGTGCCGCATTTCTGACGCACCTCCTCGGCTGGCGTCATAGGTGGTTCCTATTGTTGTCGTTCTTGTTGTTGTTGCTCCACCACCTACTTATTCTTGTCAATTTACTCTTACTTTTTAATCGCAGCTTATATTTTGAGCGCACTTGTCACACTTATTTTCTATTTAATTCTTTTTTTTCGGAAATGCGGAACGACGACGACGGCGGCGACGACTGCGACTGCGCAACTTCTTGAGGCTTCTGAGGTTGTGAGCAACCAAAAGTGGCAACGGCAACGGCGGCGTCGTTGTTCGGGCCAACAAACCCGTTGCGGGCCATCTCGCAGGTACACACACACACATGTACACAGCCATAAAAGACAGTTTACAACAGTGTTGGCGTCGCTTTTAGCTATAAATAGCTACATAAGCCATGTTTACATATGCGAAAAACAGGTAAACTAGCTAGCAAGCCACATATATGCAGCATTGTTGGTACTATTTAGCCTCAAACACGCCAAACAAAAAGCATTGCTTACTTAGCTTAGCTAGATGACAAGCCAGTTTTGGCTGTTCATCCGCATACTGCGCAACACTGGTCACACACACATACTCACACGCGTGCGGCATTCTTTGGCTCCGCTTTGGCTCTTTTACTCACGTCTCGTGTGTTTTGCTTTGACTTTTCTCTCTTGCCACTGTTGCTGCTTGCCAACTGAGTGTGTGTTTGTGTGTGTGCAGCAACAGGTAAAGGCATTAAAGAAAACATAAACACGACAACTTGAGTGAACAGCTGAGGGCTGCTCTGCGATTGCGCGCACACCTTTGCAACAGGTAGGCCTGTTTATACAAACATATATATTTATATGTGTGTGTGTTTTGAGAATCGGAGCGACAATTTACATTCACACACCTCAAGCGGGTCCATTGTTGCTGCTGCTTAGCCAAATCTTTTTATTTAATTGCTTTTTGCTCGGCCACATGTCATGGTCAACTAGGGATGGCAACGCTGCTCACATATTCATAGTCATACATACGTGCATACACAGATGCAATTACACATCTATCGATGTACACATGTTTGTTTGTATGCCTTCTTTCAATTAGCATGCTCTCTCTATTCTTAGTTTCTCAATTCATCGATAAGTGGCGAAAACCAAGCTTGCTAATTAAAATCGATATGCATCACGTATGCAGATAAACACAATATTTATTGTATCGATTGCTTACAAAAGGATATATCGGCATTGTTACGTATCGTTTCTCTGAAGTGAAGTGCCATGATACAGCTAAACAAAATCTACTGCGTCATGGTCGAACAAGAAAGCACGAACCCCTGGAAAAGCCACCACATTGAGTACACTTCAAATAAAGTGGACAGGTAGGCACATAAATAAATAAAACCCACATACAATGTATGTTCAAACAGTTGTATGTATGGACATACATGCACGTACATTTGTACGCACATACACACACACTCCTATACAGATGTGACTACTCGTTTGACTGCAACTTAACGAAGCACTTAACTCACTCTTTTGCCTTCCCGCTCTCTCTTTTACAGAAGACGAACCAGTTGCAACAACTCGACGAAACGATCGTGAGAAAGTCGCTGCAGTTTCGCATGTCATGTACACACACACACACACACATATGTACATATTGTACTATATTTATGGCGCTGTGTGTGTGCGTAAGCAGTGTGTGAGAAACAAAGCACATGATAAACGAGTTATTAATACTGTTGGGACCAAATAAGGGCTATGATTTCCCCCTGCCTCCCTCGCCTTGCTGTCACGTTATTATTATCGTTGTCGTCCCATTGCCTCCACCATTGGGCCTTCGGGCCAGTGCACTCCTTCCCTCCATCCACCTCTTGGCCACGAAGCCTCAGACAAATTGCATGAAAATGAAAACTCTGCACGACGCGCGCGTGCAGGGTCGCAATAAAATGCTTTGGGCCAAACTGTGCGGAAAAACTGCAACAGGGCAAAACAATGACAGAAAAAGATGGCGAATAAAACAAAATACGAAAAGCAACAACAATAAGAACAACAACAGCAGTGGCAGGGACACTTTTAATTCCCGTCGACTTGCGTATGCACTTACGTAATACACATGAAGGGGGACTGAGAATAGTAAAACAAACGGTAAATTTAACTGTAACTTTTGACATTTTCCAGCACTCTCTTTGAGCTGCTTCTTCTTTGGCTCTGTGAGGCTAAGCCTTGACGGACTGTGTAGCTTGGCGTGTTTTCGCTCCTATTACAGGGTATTAACGCATGAGCGCACAAACATACATGCATATGCACTGTGAGTGAAGCGCATAACCTCAAATTATTCTGTTTTTTTTATTATGAATTCAATTAATTATATACACAATTTATTATTAGCTGTTAATGTTTATTTATAGGTCATTTCTTTAATTTATATTTTATTATACATTTATTTATTGATTAATAATTCTTATTTTTAGTTTAAATGTTTATGTTGTTCTAAAATATGTAATATTTTTATTTAATTAAAAATTTTTTTTTTTTACATTAATTTAAATTATTTTGTACCTTCACTTGTGCTTTCGGTTTTTTGCAGTGTCTGTAAAAGCGAAGTTTAAGGGAATATCCAGTGTAAGCGCAAGATAAACACGACCCGAGGGAGCTTTGGCCCTGCAACTTTCTCGCTGCCACTGTCAACTATAGTTGCCACGTGTTTGTGTGAGTGTGTGTGTAAATAAACAAACGCATATGGCAAGCAGACACACACACACACATGCAGATGCACAGGCACAGGCACAGGGAGAGCCGCTGGCCATGTTTAAAAGCATGAAACATGGAATTGCAGAGACAACAACAAATAGAACTGCGGCGGCCTTGCTTATGCTCATTCACGCCCCGCTCTATGGTACGTCACTCACACACACCAATACACACGCACACACATCTTCCTGTTATCCTTCCTCCTTCTCCTCCCCAGCAGACACGTTGACTTTCCGCCATATTCACAGAAAAAGTTGATCCTTTTGCAAACGCATGAACGTTCATGTCCAAACCTACGTCGCGTGGCCCCCGTCCCTCCGCCTTTGGGAACCACATTGCCCGCCGTTTCCAACGCGGCCACCGCGACGTCATGTGTCCCATCAGAAACTGTAATTCCAGCCAAAATAAACGACGCAACAACAACAAAAGCGGACAACAAAATGATGAAAGATGAAGGAGAAAAAATTGTAAAAAAAAACATATATGAAATATACACAAATTGTTTATAAAGTCGAAACCGCAAACATTTCGCTACGTTAAGTCTTCAAGCCAAAGCGACAGCGGGAAAAACCATCGCGATACAGCGCCAAAAAACCTAACTGAAATTTTCATATGAATTTCCGATTTTTCTCTCCTCGTTTTTTTGAGGTTTTCATTGTGATAGTTGTCGTGCGTTCATATGGAAAAGCGGGAATTTTCAATTTTAACTTGGTGAGCTCATCGAGAGTTTCCATTTTATTTCCCCCGCTATACTATCTTTTCCATCTGTGTCAGAATTCACATCGATAAGAGTACGAAATCCCTTTATATTTTTTAGTGGAAAACCACAAAAAGCGCTTTTTATAGCAAGTATCCATAAAGTTTCGTAGACAAAGCGATGAGTTTTTGCAAGGTGTGTGTGAAAATGCTTTGATATATTTGATATTATTTTATATTTAAAGGATCTGTATTTATTTTTTTTTTTTTTTTTTTGGATATGAAGGGGAAATTTATAGAAAGGATAAAAGAAGGAATTGGAGCAGAAAAGAAATCTGTAAAGGTTTTCTTATTCTATTGTGACAAGAAAAACCTTAATATTTTTATATTTAAAGGATCTGCATTAATGTTTTTTTTTTCGATATGTAGAGGAAATTATATAGAAAGGATAAAAGAATGAATTGGAACAGAAAAAAAGAAATCTATATATGTTAGGTTTCCTTATTCTATTGTGACAAAAAAACCGTAATATTTTTATATTTGAAGGATCTTTTTTTTTTTTTTTTTTTTTTTTTTTTTTTTTTTTTTTGGATATAAAGAGGAAATTTTATAGAAAGGATAAAAGAATAAATTGGAACAGAAAAAAAAAGATATCTGTATAACTTTTCTTATTCTATTCTGACTAGAAAAACCTTAATAGACCTTTATAAGAAACTACAGAACGAGTTTTGAAATCAAACAGAATTTAAATGGATAATCAATCAGAAATGTTTTACAAGGAGTTTTTGAAGATTCTATGAATCTTCGAATATTATAAGAAATTTAATTACTCGTATTATCCTATATGTATTTCTTTTATTACTTCCATTCAATTCGTGATCCGTTAATCTATCTCAAATACGATAACAATAAGGTTAATTGCGCAGCTTCGTTTGTGTTTTAGAGGTTTTTTTTCTGGCTATACGGATAATTACGAAGCTTCATCTAGGATTTTTTGTGTGTCTTCTCTCCCCACTAAATTGTAGCTTTTGCCTGAACTGAAATTCTACACTCGATACGAGCTGTAGGTTCCTCGTCGCCCTAACTAACTGTGTAATTAGTTCTTGCCTAATTGATGAGTGTTCCGGGGAGAAAAAGGACGCAGGAAAAAAATTGCTGATTGACAAGCGGTTTGATTGTAAGCGACATTGGGGAGAACAAAAAACCAACAACCAACCTCTTTCCCCCTCTCCACCCCGTCTCCCTGTCTCGGTTGACCCTTGGCCAAAGGATTGCTGGCAAATTGTGAGGTAACGTTGTTGTTGTTGTTCTTGTTTGGGACAACCTGCCAGCTGGGCAGACTGCCAAAAAACCTCCCTCCCTGCCTTCCTCCGTGGCGCCTGCTTCTTTGGCTCCTCTTGCCACTTGCCACAATGTATGACCGCACATTATTCAGAGTACTCTCTCTCCTTGTGTTTTTGTTGCTGTTCTTGTTGTTGTTGTTGGTGACGCTGCTTGGGCTGGTAAAACAAGCGCGAAAACATAATGAGCATATAAATAGACAAACAATCACCGCCAAACAGGCAGAAACAACAACGCGACAAACCTCGTTCCAGACACAAACACAGACACAGCCGCCCCCCCGTAGCCGCAGAGCCGCAGCCACAGCCGGAGTCATAGTCGGAGCCAAAGCCGGAGCCGAAGTCGGAGTCAGAGTCAGGCAGGCGCGCCTGAGGCGACACCCCTTTGACCTGCAACTCACCAGAGCCGAGCACATGGCTCTGTGGTGAGTTCGTTGTTTGCATTCGTTGCTTTGCTGCCTTCTTCGGGCTTTCCTTGCAGTTCGCCGGCAGCGCTGCTGCTGAGCGCAACGTCTCTGTTGTTAGAAAATTCACTGTTCTATTTTAATTTTGAAATATTAAAGATTAAGTTAGGCTTAGAATTTTTTAATATAAATATAATATAATCAGTTTTTTAGATTTCTAGAGCGCAATATCATTATTAAGTTTCAGTTTTTTTTTAATACTTTAATCGTTGCTATATAAACTTTAAACTTTATTTTTGAAACATTTATCATGAAGTTTCCAGATTTACATTGCTCAAGATTTTAAAAACTCTTAGTCTCTTTCAATATTTCAAGGCAAATATATATTTTTAACTTTATTGAGTCTTAAGCTGCTATTTTTTAAACGTTTCTAATTTTTTTCAAAATTATTCACAGTTTTGCAATGTAAATGTAAATATTTCTTAACATGGCAAATTTTAAACCATTGTTCTAATATATTTTTTTTTTAAATACGATACTTTAATCGTTGCTATATAAAATTTAAACTTTATTTTTGAAACATTTATCATGAAGTTTTCAGATTTACATTGCTCAAGATCTTTAAAAACTCTTAGTCTCTTCCAATATTTCAAGGCAAATATATATTTAAAACTCTAAAGAATCTTAAGTTTCTATTCCAAAACGTTCCTAATTTTTTTCAAAATCATTCTAAAACTTTAAATATAAATTTGAATCCTAATTTAAATGAGAAATATAACAAAATATACAAATGTAACATACATATACATACATATATATATTTTATACTACTGGGATTGTTATAATAACAAATGAAAATTTCATGCAATCCTTGGCAACATCATTTATTATTTAGTCGTAGTTTTCCATTGTAAATGTAAATATTTTTTAACATGCCAAATTTTAAACCATTGTTCTAATATTCAACGAGTTTGGTTAGAAATAAACATGAAATTCAAATGAAATGACAAATCTGTGTGAAAAGAACATGACACAATCCCCCACGATCTCCAAACTCCCATTGTAAGGGAATTAACATTGTGTAATTCGCATTGCCAAGTGTCGCATCCATCAATTTTCAATATCCGACAGAAACAATGCGAATATTTGCCATATTATGTGTGCACTTGGCTTAAATAATTCACATCGGATCGGACAGCAGTGGACAGGAAAAAACATGCACAAACACACACACACGCACACACACAAAGAGTCTACAAATAAATCTTTGATGTTTATTTGCCGAACGTTTAAGCAAAAAATGACAGTAAAAATCCAAATGAAAATAAAAATGTGTGGGTGGCGAAAGGTGAAGGAGGTGCAAGGGGGAGGTCGGGTGTTCAAAAAGGAACTCAAATACAAATGGCAGACAATAGCAATTAAAATACACAAAGCCGCAGATAGACGAGATATATGTATGTACATGTGCATTTTTATATGTGTGTATAAATTTGTGATACCCTAACAGGGAGTAACTTTGTTTGAAGAAATGTGAAGAAAAAAAAATAAATAAATAAATAATGAGGTGTGAAGAAATGTGAAAAAAATAATGAGGTTTGAAGAAATGTGAGGAAAAAAAAAATAAATAAATAAAGTTTGAAAATATTTTTATATATTTATCATAATTGATTTTTCTAGTAATTATGTTATTTATTCTTTACTCTGGAAAAGATTAAAAATATATTCATATTTTTATCTTGAACACTTTTTAAAAGGTCTACAATATTTCAAGTTCTTTCTTCTGTATTATATATTATGTTTATATAATATATATATCCTCATTTCTTCAAATATTTTTTAGAATTGTTTCATGTGAACTTCATAGAGTTGATTATTCAATTATATCTTTAAATCACTGCATTAATAATATATTTAATACAATTATATTGTCAACTCTATTAATTTTAATTATTAATTTTATTATTTTTTATTTTTTTAGCTATAACTTGAACAAATTATTGCTCTTCCTATTTAATTAAAGGGTATTTCCTCTACGGCTTTTCCTTATAAAATATTTCCCCTGCCCCCTTCGATTCAGTTTGTTGTCGGTTTTTGTCGTTGCTTTGCGTTTCAATTGGAGGTTTTCGATTTGTCTGTGTGGGGGTATTTGGTTTATATGTATATATTTTTTTTCAGCAGACGTCGCGGCGTTCATTGCAGCTGTAAATCGAATTTAGACACGCTTAGATAACTTTTAGATTTATTTATTTAACAATTTATACGGCAACTCGGGCAATTTATTAGTTATATTCCCCTGTGTTCATTTTAAAGCTACATTCGCCTTTTGTTCGTTCAACTCCACTCGATTTGCCTGTTGTCAATTGATGTGAATAAGCTGTTTTTATTTATTTATTTATTTTTTCGAATTTAACTGCGGCTTTTAGTGCCATTTTTCTGTCTCTCCGATTTATGAGTTTAGAAATTGTCTGCAATGTGAGTGTCGAGTTCTATTCGATTCCATAAATTCGCAGCAGAAATATATTAAAAGCTGCATTTATTTGACTATATTTCTAAATTTTTAATTAATTTATGGTAAATGAAAACTAATATGAGAATTTCAAATGCTAAATTTGTTAGCTGAAGCATAATATAAAATTTATTTATCTTCTGTATTTAGTCGGAACTTCAAGCTCAGTTTTAAATTTCATTCGATTTGTTGAATTTCTGATTATTTTGAGGCTTAAAGAAATTTTAGGGATTTGTCTTTGATTTCTATTACTTTTTTTTTTTGTTGCTTTTTCCTTTAAAGATTTAAGCTGAAATAAATGTTCTAACAAATTTTATTCATTTTTCTTTGTAAATTATTGTGATTTTATTTATTTTTCTCTTAGCTTGCTGCTCATCTTAGAGTGCCTAGTGCCATTCAATTTGACTTGCACATAATTTCTATTCACAGTTGATTTCAGTTGCATTGGAAACATTCTTATGATTCATTAGGGCTTGTTTTTCTTAAAATTTGCCAAAACTGCAGCAGCTGTATTTACTAACAGTTTTGCACTTTATCCCCTCTCCCCTCTGCCAGGTTGCCCACTCCGTTGTATCTTACATTTTCATTAACTAGAAATAACAACGAAAAGTTTCGTTTTGGTTTCGTTTTGTTTTTAGCAGAAGCTCAACATCCGTTCGCCTCTTGGCTCGGGCTATACATAAACATTAGCCCAACTGGCCATTGGATTGCAAGGATACATATTTTTTGATATGCCATGTCCAGCTGTGCAGTTCCTTTTGGTGCCACCTCTACCCCTACCTGCTCCTCTACTTCTACCTGTGCCACCTGCTCTGCTCTTCTTGCTTAGCGTAACGTGCAATTTTTATTGTTATAGCAGAACTTGGTACATGTCATGCTGCCTAGACACCGTTGTTAACTTTTGCTTGCTTTTGTGGCCGGCACGCCTTCTTGCTCACACGCCCACCCAGCTTTGCTCGCTGTCCAGCCTGTCCCGGCTGTCCAGGCTGCATGTCTGGCTGTCCACTCGGCCATTGTCCAACGATTTTCGTTGCGGCATTGTTGCAGCTTTTCGCATTGAAGTTTTGCTGCAAAACTTTGCGGTACTCTAACGTAGGGTGCTATGGGTAGAGTCAATGAGTATGTGATGCCTGAAAGGTGTACACTGTTGAGTGTTTATACTGTATATTCTATATTTTATATATATTCTTGGTGAGTAAATAGATATGTGATGCCTTCAAGGCGAAGAATGTTCAGTGTATATGTATAAATGATACATATTTCTTATATTCTACATATAGTCTATATATTCTAAATAAATTCTATATATATTACATATATTCTGTATATTCTTTATATTATATATATTCTATAAATTTTATATATTTTCTATACATTCTATATATTCTATACATTCTATATATATTCTTGTTCAGTAAGAATTAAGTTATGTTTCTTGTGTTCAAGTTTGCTGCATAGTTTTTCGCTACTCTTATGAAGAGTACTATCGAAGAAAGAATGAATATGCGGCTGCATATATAGTATATATATTCTATATCAGCATGATATGGTTAGTCAGATTATGTTGCAGCCATAGAAGTAACAATATTCCAAAAAATAATACTATGAGTGATTCAATGTGACGTCTTCTAATTTTAGGATATTGATTATATATATTCCTGATCGGCAAGCATTCTGTAAAATCGTACTGCATTGAAGTTAAATTTAAAGTTGAATGGATTTTTATTAGTTTGTGATATGGATAAATAATATATGGATATATGTACATACATATATGGTTAAACATTCCAGTTCAGCAATATTAAGCTTAAACACTCTAACTTTACTGACTATGAAAAAGTTCTTAATACAAAGGATACTGACACTGTGCATATAACAATAAAGTCGACAAGCAAGATTCACTGTATAGCTATTACCTAAACATACTCTATATAATTTTTTGTCTGACTTCGTGCGACTAGGAAGAGTATTCAGGATTCTTCACGGCGCACTTAAACTTGCCTGCTTGTTTACCTTTTTTCTTCTGTTTTCTTTTTGTACTTTTGGCCAGTGGCCGGGCCAGTGTCACACCCACTGTCCCAGGCTGGCCCGCCCACTATCTGCTCCTGCTGCTGCTGCCCATGTCCGTTTTGAACTCCCCTGCGATATGAGCGTCAAAATGTTTGGCTGGCAAGGTTTTGTTTTTGCTCAACTCGTGACTATTGCAAAAGTATTTTGGTCAAATTAAAAAACATTTTACAATTGCATGCGTGTGTGTGGGTGCGGGTGTATCGAGTATGTGTGTGTGTGTGTGTGTGTGTGTGTGTGGCAGCGAACTTTCGCTGCTTTTGCCTGGTGACTTAGCAAAAAGTTTTCGTGTCTTTGGGTCTACCCAAAATGGCCAAAACGCTTGCACTTTGTCCCAAGTTGGCAGCTGGAACTTGCAACTTGCTGCTACGCGCAACTTGCCACCAGCCACGTCGCTCAGTTCATTGCCAGTTATTGTTGCAACAATTTTTCCACACACCCATTTATATTTGTTGTTTTCTTTGTCCGCCTTCTACTTCATCTTCTTCTTCTCTCTCTCTCTCTTTTCTTTGGGCCACTTTTTGATAGCCAAAAAGTTGCTGTTGCTGTTGCCACACTTAAGTGCGGCATCGCCTCCGTCTAGTATCTCCCTGAGAGTTTGAGGCCAAAGGCTTTTGGTAATTAGTTAGCTACTAACTGCCGCAGCAGTTGGGCTTTTTGGCCTTTTTTGGCCAAGTTAATATGCGGCTGCCTTGTGACATTATCGCCATAATATTTCCTTACCACCCCCCCCACAAAAAAAATATCTAGCAAGTTTTCAGCACCAAAGTACCGACAAAAACTAATGTAAATTGCCGAAAACTTTAGCCAAGACTTTGGCCAAAATTATAGAAAGGATCTATAAAAACTATTTCGGAATTAGCACAAAATTCTTGTAGGTTTTAGCTATATAATTATTATAATTCCCAAAGTTGCGAGACTGCAAAGAATATAACAGTTTTCTTAACTATCCTCATAAGATATTTAAGTTCATTTGGGGTTGAAACTTTTGCAGTGAAGTGCGAGAAATGTATAAAAAATTATATGATAACATTTTACCTCAATCTTTATAAATTAATTCATTATAAACTCTCTTAAATTTTAGTCTTTTAGAAGAAGCAGATATAGACGCCTCATTAGGTTATAGAAAAATTTGTAATCTGATCCCCAATGAAAAAAAAAAAAAAAACAAAAAACTCGCAAATTAATATTTAGGGAGTTATCTATGGCAAATTTCATAACTATCAACTTGTGATTAGCTCTAGTTATGTTCAATCTAGAGTTGTTAAAATTATTTATTATATTTAACTTTATTTTCCCGCTTGTTTCTATGTTCTATTCATTTCCTTGTATGGAAATTTCTCTATCAGAAATTTTCTCTCTCTCTAAAGCCCGCAAAATCATTTTCAGCACAGTTTTGCGTTGGCATAACTATCCTAACTATCGTAACTATCGAGTTAAGCGCAAAACTAATCTGCTGATTAGAAAGTTGCACTCATTTTCAATCCACAAACTTTGCTTAACAGAGGCCAAAATTCAATTTACACACACACACAGGCACAGGCACACATAACTCCCGCACACAAATGCCATCACACACACACTCTGGCACAGCATGTCGATTAAGTAATTAACTGTAATGCGCCATATGAGGGCTAATTCCACGCAATTTGCCATAACAAGCTGCGAACAAATCAACAGTAGCAACAACAAGAGAGCCACAATACCGTTACAAATCGGTTGAGCGACTGGGAGGTGGATTGCGGGGCGGGGTAGAGGCGGTATTTGGACTAATCGCTGCACTTCCGTTGCGACAGAGGGAGTGAGGCTAGGGAGGGAGGGAGGATTGCGGTCAATAATAAGAAATAATTCATTTGCTTGGACAATTTTGTCATCTGCAGGTCACGTTGGGCGCCCAGTTCAGTACACCTGCAACTGAATGAAGCCAATCAAGCGTAGACCGTTATAACGGTACATAAGGGAAAGGAGAAGGGTATAGAGAGGTAATATAGAGGAAACAACTCGAGGACTTGACAGAACCGAATGCAATTGCAGGGGGAGGTGAGTCTGCGAGAGCAGAGTCGGAGGCGGCGCTGCAGTGCAGTGCGCACTTTATTAACGCAATTTCCGTTTCCGCTCGACTCAAGAGTGCAGAGGAAGACGGAGAGGGAGATAGAGAGCGAGAGGGAGATAGATGGCACAGACGTGGGTGGCACGTGAATCTTAGCTTCAACAGTCGCTGCGATAAGGCGCGCTGCGTTGGCTGCGAGTAATAATCGTAATAATAAACGTGACAAAATGGCGGCGCAATGGCAAAAGGCTGCCATGATACGCGTCGACGTAATTGTTACGCCCCCTCGTCTCCATTCCCGCCCCTTTCCATACTGCTCTGCCCTGGCAATGCACTTTCTTTCTCTATTCGCTCTTTCCACACATTTTTCTTTATCATTGCTGTGTGTGCGTTTTGCAGATGTGCAAGAGATGTGCGTGACGGGGAGGTCTAGATAACTATTCGATACACGTATATCGATAACTATTAATAGTCCATTTCTGGCAATGGGTTTTATACTTTTTCGTAAATAGACTCATTTATTTTCTATCTTTTGTGTCTAAGTAAAATTTTTCCATATGTAAAAGCCAAACTTATTCGATATTTATCGAAGTTATTTATTAGTTCATCTCTCAACGTTAAAAATGATAGTAAAGTCAGAGATGAACTTTATATTCATATCGATAAATATCGAAATACATCTAATAATGAAAATGAAAAAGTTTACTAACATTTATACACTTTACTAACATTTTCAACATTGGAATTCTCTAATACTCATCCTCAAACTTTTTCATTTTCATTATTCGATGTATTTCGATATTTATCGATATGAATATAAAGTTAATCTCTGACTTTTCTATCATTTTTAACGTTAGAATTCTCTAATACTCATCCACACAAGTCTTTCAATTTCGATAATCGACATATTTCAATAATCGATATATAATTCGATATTTATCGATATTAACGTGTAGTCCATGTCTAAAAGTTCACTTTTGTTTTCGAAATTTAAATTCTCTGATACTCGGACAAGTCTGATACAACTCTCTCATTTTCAATAATCGATATATTTCGATATTTATCGATATTAATATTTAGCCCTTCTCTGACTATTTACTATCAGTTTTAACGTAGGAATTCTCACAAGCCTTCCATTTCCGATATTTGACATTCATCGATATTTATCGATATAAATACACGTGTGGTCAATCGTGTCTGTCGACCCAAAAATTGTCTTGCTGAATTTGCATTGGTCTTTCTGTCTAACTTTCTATCAAATGAATTCTTGGGTTCCCTTCCAAGGAATCAGAAGCCTTCCTCCCATCTCTAGTTCGCTCCCATCTCTAGCACGCTTTCATCTCTCATTTCCGTTACGTAGGATGCATTGCGCGTGTCACGCTCTTTGAAACATTTCAAAGCCGATCATCTCTAGAGCTGAGCTGCCATTCAAGCGGCAGCTAAACTCGCAATTCTATTTCCATTTTCCATTTTCCGTCGCCGTTTCCACTTCCATTTCCCCCAGCTCCCTTTGCCGTTTCGCTTTCGCTTTGCTATCTACGCCATCTCCTGTCGTTTATAGCACTTGCTTGTGCTGCTAATTGCACGCGTTCAGCTCAAAATGTGGGCGTGTGCGTGTGTGTGTGTGCGTGCGGGCTTGCGGGCGTGCGATAGTCGGGGGCTTAGTCGGGGTCTTGAGGTCGGGGGCTGGAAGACCTTCACATTTGCTTGCATTATGCGAGCCGACTATCTTAACGACTGCATTTCAATTTGCTCGGTTAATTAGCTGTTGCACGCACTGAATTCATATGCACATCGCAAGACCGACGAGAGATCGTTAATCAAGGCCCCGACGCTAGACCAAGTGTGTGTGTGTGTGGGTGTATGTGTGTGTGATTGTGTGTGAGTCTGTCTGTGGCCTGATTGTGGCTAAATTCTTAAGTAATTTACATGATTCCGAGTTTCGATTACGACTTTAAAGGTTTCTCTGTTGATTGAAGTAACATTTATATAAATTTATTTAATTATTTTTTAAATTCAGTATTTCATAATATACAAATAACTAATAAATAAATAAATCTGTATTTAAAGTAATTATATATTTACAATTCTTTTCGATTATTTTAAGATTTCTATAATTCTCAAAACATTTTTTTAAAATTTATTCTCTTAAACTCAAAAATAGGTAAGCAAATTAGAATGAAGAGAAGTTGAGAGAAAATTTTAAAAGTTTAATTTATTTTGAATTGGGAATTATTTATTCTTTTTTTTAAACGCTTTCAATTTTTCGAAAACTCTAAGTTAACTCTAAGTTCCCATGTTCTCATTCTCATAATGTAATCTCTGCTGCAATGTAACCTTTGAACTCGCGCTGTTCAATTATTCACACGTTGCTTACTTGTTATGCACATTCCAATTAAGAAAACTATTCCGGATATATTGTCACTTTCTTGGTTTCCATATCACCCCCTAGACCCAGCTCTCACAGACCTCATGGAAAACCCAAAAATGTTTTGTGCACATTTGGCAATTTCGTATAAAATGCTAAAAAGTTTTGTCATTAAGCCGTTTTAATAATAAATGATATAGTAGTGCGCGCATAATGCAGCCCGTGCATTAACTCACACACACCCGAACACACACACACACACACACACACACACACACACACACCCGCACACACACACACTGTTGCAAGTGTGTTGACCCGAGGCGCACACAGTAGTAACTTTCTAGCATAACAAACATTTTTCGGCTGCGGCAAATGTTGCTCATACGCCTCCAACTCGATTCCCTTTCCTCGCTCTCTCTCTCCCTCTCTCTCTCTCTTTCTCCCTCTTCTTCGTGCTCATTTCCTGTGCTCATTTTGCCTGGAAATTATATTTATTACATAATTATGCATGGACCATGCTGTTGCAAGTTATTTGCTCTTGTTTATGCATTTCTAGAAAGTCTTTAAACATAAATTACGCATACGCAGCGTCGGCTGTGGAAGGAGCGAGCGATATGAGGGCATTTGGCAGGCTAAATGCTGGTATCAGTTAATCAATTGCGCTCAGACATACGTTGGGGCAAGACAGAGAAGAGAAGGGAGACTGTGAAATACCCTTTACTATTCAATATCCTTTGATTACTCAATTCCAACCTGCGCTGGCTTCACTTTACAGGGTATGTGCACAAGGTGGAAAACAATTGACGAGCGCACTCTGCCACTGCGGGCGCTGTCAGCTGCCACTTGCAGCAGTTGTTGCACCCATCATTGCTGAAGTTGTTGTTGATGTTGTAGTTGTTGCTGTTGTATTTACCGTTGCAGTTGCAACTGCCACACTTTGTATGCACTTCATTTGTATCTGCGCCGCACGTTGTTGCACGCTGCGTCGTTGTCAGTTGGCAGTTTGCGACTTGCGAGATGTTGCCACACAGACACACACACGCACACACGCACAGACAATTCGACAGCTGCATGCCGACTTTGTACGCCTTGTTAGCGTGTAGTTGTTGCTCTTGTTGTTCTTGTTGTTGTTGTTGTTGTTGTTCGACCCATCGCTTCAAAAGTGCCAAATTGTTAGCTGTATTTCAGCTAATTCAGCTTGCGCTGCCAGCAAAACAAGCAAAGGCACTTAAAGCACTTGAGAATTGTAAGAGGAATGTCTTCCTCAATTTCTTTTCTAACCACATCTGGCAACATTGTCAGCATTTTAATTTAACTGCATGTTAAATTTTTGCAAAAAGGTTTGGGAGGTTAAACCTAACTTTGTAGTTGGTTAGTCAAATTGAATTTGAAAAGAATAATCGCCTTAAATTAAGCTGTAATTGAAGTACAAGTGTTTAACAGCAAGTTAAACTGTGCGTTAAATTTGATTAGAGGTCAGAAATTTAATTTAACTGCATGTTTAGTTTGAGAAACGAAACATGAAACTTTTTTAGAAGCTTGTTGCTTAGCGCATGTACTTAAAGTGACAATTGTATTTGAAACAATCCAACTTTGTTTTATATTTAGCCTGAAGTTACAAATTAAATTTAACTGCAAGTCAAATATTTGTTAAGAGACTAAGAGAGTTTTATATTCCATTTAAAAGTGCTTGTCATCTTTGTTTTGCTGTAAAAGTACAAAAGAAAAGCGCCTCAAATGAAGCTATACATGCACTTACCTCTT
Source organism: Zaprionus africanus (assembly GCA_018151435.1). Taxonomy (NCBI): domain Eukaryota; kingdom Metazoa; phylum Arthropoda; class Insecta; order Diptera; family Drosophilidae; genus Zaprionus; species Zaprionus africanus. The sequence goes on from JAECXB010000076.1 coordinate 919,711, forward strand.
AATTTGTAACCTGCAGTTAAACTTTATTTAAAAAGAAAGAAATATTTTCAGTTATTTAAAGTAGAGCTCGCTTCAAGTGGAAACTGAAGTGAATTTTAACCAGATGTTGTCTTTAATATAGAAAACTGCTTTGCTTTTCAATTTGCCACAAATAGAGGCACGCACAAAGGCACACACACTTGCACACCCACACACACACACAGAGTCGTACATGCTTTGATTTATAACATTTCAAGCTAACAAATTTCTATGCAGCCCAAAAGTATGCCACATCAGACGCAGACTGTGGGAAGTAGAGTGCGGAGTGGGAGTATGCAACAGAGAGAGAGAGAGAGAGGTGAAAAGGGAGTGTAAAACACATAGACAGAGAAGAGTGAAGAGTGAGAGGGATAGAGAGAGGGGAAGAGTAAGAGAGAGAGAGTGAGAGGGAGTGAGAACGGTAGCAGAAGCTTGCATTTTTATTATGCATGCATTACTTATTACATTTACAGCATATGCAACTGTCGACAGGGCGCAAGAGAGATAGGCAGAGCGAGCGAGAGAGAGAGAGAGAAAGGGCGAGAGATAGGGGAAAGGGCAATGTTAGACAAGGCAGAGAAGACAGCGTGCGACCCGAGCGAGCCTTTTTTGCCATTTGTCATACACAAAAGGCGACGTCAGCTGTGCTGGGGAAATAAAAATTCACACACCACCAAACACACATACACGCTCACACTCATACTCACACACACACATATATACACACATATATATACACACACATGCATAAACACACACCAGCATGCCCCCCCACAACATGCAACGAGCGACGAGCATTGAAAATTTGTTGCCATTAGAGCAGCGACAGTTACGGATAATGCAATGTACAGTTATCATGCGCTCTCATTGCCATAATTGGAGTCTGCCCAGCCCCCCCTTCCCTCTGCCGCTCCCCCTGCCATGCCTAGCCTCCCGCTCTTAGTCTTTTTTGGCCTTTTGCAATGCTTGCAACATTGAGCCCTAATTTGATTTTGCTTTGCGGCTGTCGAGAGCAAAACACCAAAAGTGAGAGAGAGAGAGAGAGAGGAAGAGAGTTATAGCTGGCGAAAGGGCTAGAAAGAGATGGACGATAATAGTTGCCCGCACAAAGAAATGCAAATGCCACATCAGCGACAGGTTGCAACCGAATGGCAAATGGCAAATGTTGCACATACGCCGCGTGTGGCCAGCGACCTGCTTCCCCGCTTGCCCTCACACACCCACACACACATACACTTGGCTTGTGCCAACGGCTGTGTGTGCCTCGAGACCCAAAGCAGTTCCTCTTCTCCCCCCTCCCACTCTACTCGTATGTATCTCTGTCGCTCGCCCTGCCCTACATCATCAACATTATTGTTGTCAACGTCATGCGGCGTGACTATGACATTAGTTTGCCATGCACCCGCACACGGCAAAGAGAGGAGGCAACAGTGGGGGGTGGGGGTCTTCGAAAAGGGTCGCCAACTGCCACAGACAACACTTGTTTGCCAACAACAGCAACAACAGCAGACAACAACATCAGCAACCTATTCACAATAGCCATGGCCAAGTGTTGGTCTTCATATGCCAGCGCGTAGTTCGGAGCAGTTTCTTAAGTTTTGCGTGAATATATTCAATGAAAATCGAGTGGGAATAACATATTGGTGAAGATGTTGATGGTAAAGCTTTGTGGCTTAGTGTTGAGTACTTAAGGAACAACAGTTGAACCGGTTCACTAAGATTTAATTCACAATTAACTAAGAAAAAGATTTCTGCACCGGCTTAGGCAGCCTTTGAACTAAGAGAATTACTTCAAATTTGGATTTACCTTATTAGAAATATGTAATGAAACGTTTTTAGTGCTAAATGAACCGCTATTTGAACCGGTTCAAGTTGTTTTGCCTCATCTCAGTGATGTAGGAAAGTCCTGCAATTGTTTCTAGTTAATTTAACTTATTAAAACAATTCTCAAACAATTTAAACCTCTGTGCAAAACAGTTTGGTTCAAGTATTGAACAGTTTGTGCCAATGCTGAACCGGTTCAAGAGGAGTTTTTATTAAATTTACTGCACAAAAAAGGGCCACAAATTTTTTTAAGTAAAGATTCTTGAAATCCTTTGTAAGATTAGTTAAACTTTTTCTAGAAACAAGCTTCACTTTGGTACTTGAAATAAAACTTTAGCTTAAGTTCTGTGAACCAGTGGTTCACTTGCTGAACCGGTTCTCGAACAAATCCAACTGCTGTTGTGCCTGCAAAACTTCTTGAGCAACCCGCCAACAATTAGAACTATCGCCTTGCAGACCGAGCTCTGGCGGGCGCTGGCTGTGCTCCTCTTTGTCTGACTGTGATATAAGTGCAACAACAATGGAGACAACAACAACAAAAGGACAGAAGTGAAACCACATCACGCAGCGGGAATATGTTTCAAAATAAACAGAGCAACAAAGCGGACGGACAGGCACAAAGCAACAATAAGTGGATGAGTGCAAGGGCGAGAGACAGTACACTAAGAGAAAGAGAGAGAGAGAGAGAGTGAGAGAGACACAGGGGAAGTCGCCCTCTGGTGACATTCATTGTCTGTCTGCAATAGTTGTTCCTCCTTCATTTCCTCATGCTCTTCTTCCTCTTTCTTTCGTGTTGTTGTTGTTGTTGCTTTTTTTGCGGTGTCCTTTGGCCTGCCTGGTCGCCTCCTGCTGCTTGAATGCCCACTTCATTTGCATTGTCCTTGCTTATTGTTTGTGGTTTGTTGCAATGGCTAAGCAATGACAGCAGCACACACACACTCGCACACCCCCATGCATACACACACATACACATACAAACAGGTTACACTAGGAACAATGTTGTGGCGTTGACAGCGGTGACAATTGTATTTGTTTTGGTTTTAATTAGCCAACGAAAACCGCAAAAACTGCAAAATAATTGAGTAAGAGAGAGGTGGAAAAGGGGCAAGAGACAGCAACAAAGAGTGAAAGAGAGAGGAAGAGTGTGGGAGAGGGAGAGTGGGTGAATGGGAGGCACCGTCGACTCAGCTGGGAGTAGCGCATAAAGACTTGAGGCGGAGGTCCTTAATGTACGGCATAAAGGTGCCAAGAGTTCAGCTCAACATTTGCCACTTGCGCTACTTTCAAGCCAACTCACAGACACACACACGCACACACACACACACACACCTAGTTATAGGTACTAACCACACACACACACGCACTTATATCCACAGACGTATGTTCGTTGGCTTTTATGGCTGCAAGTAAAAGCGCTTCAATTAGCGCTCAGATGAACTCTGATGAGCCCCAAGTAAATTATGTGCTAATTGAGGTATGCGTGTAACTGTCTCTGCAACTATCTCCCTTCCACACACCCCTTAGGGCACACACTTATCGTGGCATCTCTTTTACACGCTCTTGTCCAGCTTAAAATCACGTCAGATGAAATATTTTTTAAGCTAAATGTTTTTTAAATGCGAATATGAATGCGTTTGCAAGTGCTTATAATTCCAGACGTGTTTAAGTGTGATAGAGGGAGAGAGAGGGAGGGAGGAAGAAAGAGAAAAAGCGAGAGAGGGAGAGAGATACAGGAAGACAGAGAGAAAGAAGTAGATGTTACTGGACAGTGTCAGTGGCGTCGTCTCCTGGGGCATTTGCTGGGCCTTAAGGGAAATAAGCTTGACCAAAAAAAAAAAAACTGAAAAATTCTGCAAAAAAAAAAACAAAATAAAAATTTATATAAAAACCGATTTCAGTAGATTCTACAAAAAAAAAAAAAAAAAAAAACAAAACAGAAATTTATATATAAACCGATTTCAGTAGATTCTAAAAACTCTATAAGGTTTCTATATTTTTCGTTCTCCGTTTAAGAGGCATAAGTCATTAAACTTTACCTTAGTCTTATCCAATTCCTGCTTTATTATTTCTACCTTGCTCTCTAGTCGGAATTGTCTCTTCAACTTGATGTCGATTATTAACCAAGCTTAACCTTAACTTTACCTCACTTTGTGTGCTGCCTCAAACAAATTTCAACTGACCCGACTTAACCTTAATGTAAATCCCAGTAAATCTCTAGCTCGACTTGAGGAACGTAACGAATATGTGTGACGTACAAAACGCTTCTGCGGTTGCCTGGCATCCCTGTGCGTGTCGCCGCCTTTTGCAGGCAGTGTACTGCTAGTATGTGCTGTAGTTGCTGTAGCTACCGTTAAAAACGCACGTAGAAACCGTAAAAAGCATCGCATATGTAGTTAAGTACAAGTATAATACAGCATATGAGCATCAAGCGTGCACTAAAACACGGCTAAAGCCAAGTAACGATGCTACAAGGGGCGGCGAAAAAGAACAACAGAGAAGAAAAAAAGAAAAACGAAGAGGAAACAAGAAGAACAGAACAGAACACTGTGTAAATAAAAGGACGCTGAAGTGGCAACGTTCTTGGCCTGGCGAAGCGGAAATGCTCTTAGTGAGTGAAAGCACGTTGTCTGTCCAAGTGTTGAGAAATTTTTATAAGATTGCAGTGAAGGAATTTTACAGCATTAAATACTTACAATTTTAGTGGGAACAGTGGAATGGCACGAGATGTAGTAGAAAATCTATTTAAATAAAGAGTTATTAATAAAGTTAGTTTATAACTGAGTTTTTGTATAATAAAGTCAACTAAATTGATTGTAAGTTACTGACTTACTTTGTTTCTATGAAATATAAGGAACCTACTCAACCCTAATCGTTTGATTTGATCAGTGATCCATCGAAATTGTGGCGGTAGGTCGATAGATAGAATAAAATAGATGGAAGCCAATAGAAGCTAAGATGTCAGGATCTCTTTGAAACTAAAATATAAAATACGCATGAATGAATTATTTATAGGTTTAAGTGAATTATTAATAGTTAAATATTTTTTATACAATACTAACCTATATTGTTTTTGTTTTCATCATAAGTTGATTTCCAGTTGATATGTTATACCTTTATTCATGGAACAAAGAATACTTTGCAATTAAATATCTTGTGTAGAAAGATAACAAATTTAAGTGTTACAACAATGGAATGAAACACAGAATTTAGGAAATGTACCAAACCTAACCACAAAATTTTACCTAATTCTACCACTCCCCCTTCTGCCAGCATTGATTGTTACAACGTGCCCCCTCTGGCCAGTCATACCCTATCCCAGTGAGAGCATCAGCTCTGGCAAGTTGTCTCTTATTGCGCTTTGTCTCAGCTTTGGTCGGGAGTCGCACGGGGCACGTGCCACGTACACACGCGAACTGTGAGTGGAGTATACACACCCCTCTCACTCTTGCATTGTTGCGCTATCCCGCTCACACAGCACAGCGTCCTCCTCGTCTGTCATTCAGCGGAGAGTGTCGAGTCATTCATTTATGCACTTGCTCGCTCATATTGTGTACTTACTCAAAAACTATAAAGTGTAGTCGCTTTGGTGTCATGTCAACACTCACGGGCACATTGCAGACACACACACACACACACACATACAGACATGCATACGCGTATTCATGGCCAGATGCATGCACGCGCGTGCACGCACATGTTGAAGTTTTGTTTTGATTTGATCTGAGAGGAGATTTTTGCATTTGTGCAAAGCTCAATTAAAGTTTAATTTTAATGCAGGCAAATGTGCCGTTAAGGCAGCAGAAGGATGCCATGCTGGATCCCTAGAAAAGAGAGTTCTTCTTCTGTCCAATCCTCCCCTTAAGCTTGTGGCCGTTAAATCTCTTAATCTACATTGATGGTCACAGTTGGGAGTCCGAAAAATGAAATTCGTGCAACTTTTACCAGTTGCATTTTGCCACTGGTCAAAGAGGGCAATGAGAGCGACAGCTGCGGCGAAGGGAGAGGAGAGAGGAGTGAGGGAGAGAGGGAGAGGGCAAGTGGGTGCTTTTCATCTTGACATGGCCAAAATGTCCAACTGTGCGCCATGTTAATGGCAAATGGTATGCGGTGCCTGCATTTATGCATGCCACAAGGGTGCTAAAATGGACCAAAACACACACACACAGACACACGCACAGACGCACACAAACACATGGAAAGGCAGACAGCCAAGGGACAGCTAATATCAGCGTATGCGAGCAAATGTGCAAATTTATTACGCTTTAAATACAGCAATGCACGTACGTATACGTAATATGCTTAGGGTAAGTAGGGGAAAATCCATAACTGGGCGAAGGGGCAGGGAAACAAGCTTTAACTACAATATGTGTAAACTAGATAAATGTATATTTATCTCCTATTCGCTGGGAAATTCGACACTGACTTTGCCCCAACTTGTGCTTTTTAGTTTACCATTTTGCCTTATTTCGAAATTCAATTGCAAACTGGCAACTTGAGCTTTCAGTCTAATTGAACTGCACTTTCGTGGCAATATCAATATCAGTTTCAAGCAAACTGTACAATAAACTCAGCCTTCAATTTTAGTTGAGTTTAGTATCAATTGCAATGTTAACTTTGATTATAATTGGATTGCTTTTGAAATTGGTTTATCGACTGCGCATATTCATAATCAGCTTCACTTCAAGTTGCCTCTGATGCCTCGGCAAGTGTTAACTAAACTTCAACTGCCCAGCGGGGCACGTCGAGCTGTCGCCTCGTCTCGGCAATTTGCGTTGACGCTTAAACGGTCCACGCCCTCAGCGCCCTAACCAAAGTGTTTGTTATCGCGGTTGGTTACACAGCGGACAAACACACACACACAGAGAGAGAGAGATACACAGAGAGGGAGATGTACAGAGAGAGAGCTGTACAGTGAGAGGGAGGTGCACAGAGAGAGGGAGATGCACGGAACGGGTGATTGAGAGCCTGACCGTCGAGTCCTGATGCTTGTTGTCACCCAATGAATGACTGACAGTGCTGTCTCACTTACTTACACTAATTAAACGCTGCGATGCGATGCGCTACGCTCCCTCCCTCCCCCTTCTACTCGCTTTTCCTGCGGTCATTTTGGCACTTTGACAACTCTGACACAAATATGCGGCATTAGCTAAGGGGCTGCAAGCTGCTGTTGCCATTGCCATTGCCATAGCTGTTGCAGTTGCAATTGCAGTTGCAGCTGCTGCAGCACCTGCACACGAATTTCCTACGACTATCGCCCTAACCCTTTTTTGGAACTCAAAAGTTTCTTTTTGCCTCGGGGAAAGAGGAGGAGGCGGAGTGGGAGGAATTTGGTGAATTGCATTGAGCAAAGCCAGTTGACAGTCAACGGTTTGGCAGGCAGCTCCCAGTAGTAGCCAGGACTGCCAGGACAGTTGCCAGCTCCCTGTGCGGTAGCTCCCAGCTGTGCTGTCGTCAGTTTAGTCCAGTTGAGTGGCAGAGCAGTCGAGCGGAGACGAAGCTCGGAGACCCTTACAAAGCGTACAACTGGGAGCGTTAACTCGTTTCTTTTTCCTTACTCCCCTCTGCTCTGCTGGTTAGCACCCCTGTACCAAGGGGGAAACGGAGAGAAAGAGAGAGAGGGAGGGAGTGTGGGCGACAGGATATGCAGAAGACATACCTTCTAAGCATATCAAGTTTGCAGTTCAATTTCAGAGAGACTTTTCTCTCTTTACTTTCTTCCTTTATGCTGTATACAGAGTGGACATGTAGCTGGAGTAGTTTAGAATAGTGCAGGCAGCTCTTTGATCATTGTAGGTAGCTCTCAACTATGTACGTGGTATCGTCGCTGCGAGCTTACCTGTGTAACGCATTACTTACTTGGCATTCTTTTTCCATGTTTCTGTTTCTCCTACCCAACTGGTTCTTCAGTTTTTGCTCTGCTCGTAGGCGTGGACTACACTGTGACTGCTGTGGGGACAGTTTTGACTTGGCTTTGCTGCATGGTTAGTTGGTTCCCAGTCGGGCTACTCCATGATGCTAAGCGCTTGCAGCGACAATGATTCCCTGGACGTTCCACTCCCCACAGTCTGTTCGTTCTTCCAGCTGCCCAGCGATTTTATGGAATCACACGCTTCGCTGGTTCGGGTTGAGCATGGGAATGGGAGGAATGTCAGGAGAGGGGGTGGTGGGGCAGTGGGAATTGGATTTGCGTTTACCTTCAACGGATATGTGCGGTTGCCGGAAAATGAACTTATAACTTGACTTGTTTAACTAACGCATTTAAACGATTTTCATCTTATTTCCCCCAGCATCGTGACCAAAGCTCTCTCTTTCTTTTGCTCTGCCTCTCTACCTCAGTCATTCGTCGCCTTGTTGGTATTCTTTTCGTATTCCGTTTCAGTTGGCTTTGCATTTCCTTTTTACGTTTCGCTTTGCAAGTCGCTTAATTCCGTTTTCTGATTTAATTTGCAATTTGATTGTAATAGATATCCGAGTGCGGGTGCAAAAAGGTTTTACCAGTGAGTGAAAGAGAGAGATGAGATTCCTTACGGTACTCGACACAACGCGAACAACTGTCAACTGGGGACTGGCAACGGTTAACTGGAATCCGACACGCTCGACCAAGCGTCGTCGTCGTCGTCTGGCCAATGACCATTGGCAATGCGATTGTCAATTAGGTGGTTAAGCTAGCAGTCCAACGTGCGCTTATCCTGGGTCCCCAAGCCCTAATCCCGTGTTCCGATTATGTTGGCAAACAATTTCATAGATTACAAGGACTTGGGACGATGACTTCTTTGCTTGTCGTGGAGACCTTCGTCAAGATAACAGCTTGAGCGTGAGATAAGCCAGTGCTTGATGTTTTAAGTTAATTCCGAGTGTATTTGGCGCCCAACGTGGGCGTAGCTGATAAGAAAATATTTAATTCATTTTTTTTTTAAATGTTAACAATTGTGTATAAGGAATGGGAAACCATCGTTGTGTGCCTAAAATGCAACATGCTTAATGAATGTGAGACAGCCCACGTTGGGTGCCAAAAGTCGTCATAGATGGACATACAATCGAACATTGTTACATTTTCAAATATAGAACGCTTAAGTGCCGCCCACGTTGGGCGCCCAATTCAAAAATATACCATCCTTTTGTATTTATGCCAACAATTCATACACGTCAAACGGACTTTTCATTTATTCAGCAAGAATGTGTGAAGTGCGAGAAGTGCCGAACAAGGAAACATATCGCAAACACTTCAAGCTAATGTTTATTCATATATTATAAATACATACATACATATATAGTATGTTGTGTACTCTGTGTGCTTGAGCTACCATTCAGACACTCTTTCCGTCATCAATTATGTGCTGCGTCGACGACGCATTGAAAACCTAAACGAGAAGCGCAGCTGGAAATTGGTGTGTGTGTTGCGTCAAGCAAACAATGCGGCGAAATTTAATTTTTTGAAAAAATATATATACGATATATGCAAACAAAAGAAACAGGCGAAACAGGAGGCGACAACTTAAACCAAGCGGGCAGCTATAAATCATGATGTGATGGGTTGGCATGGCACGGCGGCGAAACGACGACGCAACGGCGACGACAACGACGACGATGAAGGCACAACGAAGCGCGGGGAAAGGCGTAATAAATTGTTTGACAAGTTGACAGGATGTGAGAAAGAGCAAAAAGAAAAAGAGTAAGGCAGAGAGAGAGAGCGAGAGAGAGAGGGAGAGCGAACTGCAAGCGAAGAGAGCAAGCTGAAAAGCCGAGCAACATGTTTATTATAACAAATTGCGCATACGCCATGTGATGCCATAAACAATTTGAACTGATGCCGCTGCCATGCATAAATCTTTAAAGTGACCAAAACGGCAGCACATAAAAATGATAAAGAGAGTTCAAGTTGAGACCACAAACGTTGTTTAATAACTGCCACATGCCGTACTCTGATGCAACTAAATCGTGCCACACACAAGTTATCTGTGTAGGCCTCTCTACCTCATGCTGGCCAACTCTAACTCAATCTGAAATCTCGCATAGCAATCCAAGAGTCGTGAGACAATTGGCAAATGGGTCTGCAATGGCAACCGCAATCAAAAGCCAAGATTCAGAGACAAAACTTGCGGTAAACATAACTTCCAGCGGCCCAAAATGGCGTCAACTGACAGAGCTAACTTGCTGGGCCGTCCCTCCGTTCCACTCTCCCTCTCTCTCGCTCTATCTCTCGCTATCTTTCTCTGTGTCTGTGCCTCATAACATGGTTTAAAGGCTTCTGGCTTGGCCACGGCTTGTCGACTTGAATTAGTGTGGCTGTTTTTGTGCCCACCCGGACTAAACTACGGTGGCTTGGTGTCCTGGTTAGTATTTTACTTTGGTAATCGTAAATTTCCATGCGCCGCGTCTCGGCGCTTACACGTGCCCAAGACGAATGCTTTGCCGTGTTGGCTTTTACACGTGCTTAGCTGGCGCACACAAACCGAAACCGAGTATACACTGTGAATAATTTATTATGTTTTGCGAAAGGGGTTTGCACTTGGCACTTGTGTTATCTCAACTTTTGTCGGCCAACTTGGCAACTCTGCAACGAATCATTTGCGAATAAATGTATGAAAAGAAATGGCATAAACACATTTGTAGCCAGTTCAAAAATAGAATAAACTCTTACGGGTTTAATGTTGTGTGGCATTAAGTCGAACTTCTACTTCTTATATATTTGAGCAGCCCACGTTGGGCGCCCACAGCAAACTTGTAAGGCAGTTAAAGGTCCATAAAGTTAGTTCCTTTTTGCCGTTGGCCACTCTGTGCTCCGATCTTTACCTATGCACATACCCAACGGGCGTGAGATAAACCCCTTAAGCTCTCGACACTCGCACTCGCACTTGGAGTGCCCAAATAGAGCTAGAGTGTGGCGGTGCGAGTGGTCAAGCATTTCCACTTGGCAGTTTGTGTGACTTTCGAGCGATTTACTTGGCAAATTTATTTGCCTTTGCAATTTGGCTTTAATTGCAGCACAAAATGTTGACTTTACACTTTACGACAACCATTTCGGGGAGAGCACAGTCCCCTTCTCTACCTCTGTCTCTTAGTCTCAACTCGCACTTTCCCCTGTGCTGCAGCGTAACTCGCACGAATGCACATTGAGGCAGGGGACGAGGGCTGCGATGCAAGAGCTCCAGTGGCTCGCCAGGACTCGGCTCGTCCTTCAATGCTTCATTTGCTTGGCCAAGCACAACCACTTATACTTAAACAGGTGTGCGTGTGTGTGTGTGTGCGAGTGTTTACCTGCGCTCGCTCGTGTGTGTGTCTGAGCATTAAATAACTGTAACTATGCCTGTGCCGAATGCAAATTGTGCCTGCGTTTGTCGAGTGTGCGTAAAGTGTGTGAACTGTGTGTGTGTGCAGTGTGTGTGTGTAGTGTGTGTGCCAAGGTAAGTGTGTTTAAGGAGCCATTACACCTCTTCTAAACGATAAATTACTGTTATCGATTCAAGTCTGTGTTTGCCGTGATAAGTGAAGTCGAGAGAAGCGGAGCGATTCGAAAACGATTCGTAGCAGAAGCCTGCAATTATGAATGATGATGCCAAGCTCACTCTTTGCATGAACTGTGGCAACCCTGTTACGCACTCATACGTAACTTAACTTAAACTCTATGATTTTTTTATATGATATGAAAAGGAACAGATTGGAACTACCTGAACAGCTAAAGAACCAGAATATTCTTACACTATTTCAATTTCATAAATTATTGAAACTGTTAGCAAAGACCCGAAATGGCTGTGACAGCCCTGTTGTATGCTATAAAATCTAACACAGTCGCTGCTCTAATTCTCTCCACGCATCTCAACCTTTGCTCTTCGACTCTCTTCCCCATGCAGATCGTTTACCAATTAGCTTAGCTGTCAAGAACCTGAACTGACATCTCTAACCTACATAGAAAGCCACCAAGTATGCTCTGAATAATTGACATATTTCACATGCGCCTCTCTCCGAGATTCTCAGTGCAGTTAAGCGAACAGCTGCCGTGCTACATGTATCGCACTAGTGCATCCAATGCATATATATATACATATATATATATGCAGGCATAGCTAACATATATATACATATATTTCTTTCTTGATTTCCGTTACTCACTTTTCGGGCCAACTGGCAGCTGGCCGGCAAATGGGCCAAAAGGCCGTTCAAACTTTGGCATAATTCGAACTGATGCCGAATCGTTGTCGGGGGGTAAGGGTCGAGCTGTCGGAAACTTGGCGGTTGCCACGCGCCTCACCCCACTCCTTCCGCATCTCTCTTGCATTTTGCCCATAAATATTTGCCACTTTGGCAGATAGTATTTTTGTCGACTGCCGATGAGCATGTTGCAACTGCAGTTGCCTTAGCCTTTGCCATTGCAGCTGCACTTGCCGCTTGTCACTTGCAACTTTCACTTGCCACTTCGCAAGCTGGCGGATTGTCTGGCTGTCCGACAGGCTGGCTGTCTACATGGTGCCAAGAAGTGCGCAACGCCTTGCCAGCTAAGTGCAGCGTTAGTGTTTGTTTTTGATACCCTGTAAAAGGTCGGGAGAGGAGACAAGAAGATCTCAATTCAGGGATTAAGGTGTACGCATGAATTAAATAAAATTGAAAGAAAAACAAATGAGTTAAGTTGAAATGCATTTGTTTCATAGTTTTCAACTTTCACTTACAGTTCCCAACTTGTTTTGGCAAGTGAATTGGCTTAAAAATCAGTTTAAATGCAATTTCTCTAATTCATACATTAGTGAAGCCTCTTTCTTCTACTATATACATACATATATCTTTATTTGTATAGATTTTTATAGATTAATTAGGATTAAACTTATATCAATGATATATATGTCAAGTACAAATTCATTTACGGACAGGGTATCTCTCAATCGCCTTTGCAAGCTGTACTCTCTGTTTGTTTTGCAGCTTGGCATGCATAAAATTTCAGCTGTTAATGTGTGTAAGTGTTTGTGTGTGTGAGAATCTCTCTGCTGCACATTCCCCAACCCTCTTCTATCCACACCATTCCCCACTCTCTGTATCTCGCCTATGCATGTGTTTGTAATTTATAGGTTTCCAGGAACATTTCAATTAAATAAACTGACAGCCGGCTATCGTCTGCGCCGCCCACACGGCCCGAGTAAACCATCACCGAGGTGTGTGCGAGTGTGTGGAGATATTCCAGAAACTTGCATATTTGACAGGCAGTCTGTATGTTGCACATGCTCTCTAGACCAAGAGAGATCAAGAGACCAATAAATAAAAAGAGATGAAAACATTTTCGGAATAACTTAATCTTTATAAAACAAATTCAATTTAACCTTGAATAAAAAAATCATTGTCTAACATTATGTTGTGAGCGCCGAATAGATCCAGAAAATCTGTTAGATCAAATAGCCAAAGCAAGCTCATATACTCTAGGCAAAGAACGGTAAGGGTTCCACCTAAGTTAACGACTTTTGTAAGCATCCCCGAGGTATCCTTGTCCACTAGCTTCCATAAGGTGAATGTGAACACATCATTTGCAATATCTTCGCAATATTCCCACGATATCATTAGTATCACTTGCAGCAGTATAAATATGATATAACTTTCAGTTATTTGTATCCAAAGAGAGTTACTATAACTGGTGTATAGCATCCTGATCCTGTGCAAGATGATCATAATCAAGATAGTATGTATCGCGGACTCCAAAGTGACATCGGGGTTCACTAATGTTGCGCCGTTAAAATGTAGAAAGATGCTCAAACATATTGGTAAAATATTAGAAATTTTTATGGAAATCATATTTTATGAGATTTAAAAGAAATTTTCCAAAACAACAATTATTAAAAGAATGTATAAATAAGACTGAATGAAATATTACAAGTTTTCCCATAGACATTGAGTTGTCGTGTCAAAGGTAACTTGGATTGAAAAAAAAAGGTTGACAATAAATAGAAGAAACTGAGAACTTCGAAGCTAAACCAAGTAGGTCAAGTAACAACAAAGAAAAGATGACTAGATTGTATTATATATATACATATATTCTAGTACTGCATGTCGATAAGGCAGCATGTGAGCAAAGGGGATTATTATGTAAAATTCATATATATTCTTGTACTGTTGAGGAAGACCGATTTCTTTGCTTGTTCTGCCATCGAGCTAAATATTAAAATGTTTGCAGGTTGTACATATATGTATGTTTATTCTTTTAAATATAGTAATATCATATATTCCTGATTAATATTTTTTCCCCACTATCCAATACTCTATCCATAAGAGTATTCACACATTGGTTTGAAATTCTTTACCAACTTTATTTACTCAATTTGTTCATATAGAACATTTTGACGTGCGATTCGCTTGGGATGACTCGTTAAGCCAGTTTGTTTTTGCAACTTGTCGGCATGTGTATGTGTGCGTGTGTGTGTGTGTGAGTGCGTGTGTGTGTGCCTCAAATTGTGTGTTTTAATTTGCATTTATTTTATTTTCGTTGTGCTCTGCAAGTGCGCGATAATGGCGATTTCAAAAATAGTTATCGGGCTCGGACGCCGACTCGACTCGACATTTGACTGGCAGCCAATTAAATGGAGAGTGCAAAGTTCACATGCACAAAATCAATTATGCAACAGTCTAAAAATGGCACTTTGCAACGGTTATACCCTGTAGCAGAGAAAGAAGAGTGGCTTACTATAAAATTGAATAAGTTGTTAATAAAAAATTTAACATTACTTATATGTATAGTATAACCTGAAGCGAAGGTTTCTTCTTCTGCATTAATATGCCTTATTAATCGGTATTAATGAACTGAATATACCCTGTAAATTATATTAAAACAAATATTTGGCTAATCTTCAACATTTCTTTACTACTCAATTGTGAGTCTTCATTAAAAGAGTTTAAAGCACCCGTGTAGGGTATCTCTTGGTCCAATTATTGTAAGCGTTCTCTTGCTAAATGGTTCTCACTGTTGATAGACTGTTGAATTCGCATTTGCCATTCACAGCCATCACAATATAACTCCCAACTCAAGTTTATAGTGCAAATGCATTTCATCTATGGCGAATGAGTTGAGTTCTCTCCATCCAGCTGAGTGTCACTCCATATCCCTGTGTCGAAGTTTGAGTATGTTATCTGTGTGTGTCTCTCTCGGTGTTATCAATATATCTGTTGTTTCAAGCACATTGCTGACTTCTCCTTAAATTCTCATTATTTGCTTAGTGCTTGGTCTCTGCAATTATCCTTTAAATATTCTGTAAATATTTCTTCTATTGTCACTAATCAAATTGACTATGATTATGGTCATTAACTTGCTGTTATTTGTGTTATGCGAATCATGTCAATTAGTCAAGGAATTTGCAAGAAATATGTCAGTTGAATGACAGGAAAGTGAAAGCCTTACAACAATGTCTTTTCGTGTGCTTCAATTTTAATTAAGTGTAGGAATGTAATTGGTTTAAAGAGCTCTGAGTTTGGTTGTTTTGTCGTAAGAAATACATTCAATATGATAACATAGATCTATGAACTGGACATTTTAAAAGAGTTTCTCTGAGATAACTGCGAGAAAAAAGAAAGAGAGAGGAGCCATATGATGTATTATACTAAGCAACCTATGAGCTTATAGGTTTGCTTGATAATTTCTTTAATTTTTTTATAAAGCGCAAATTAGAGCAAGTCTTAAACACATCCGTAGGTAAAAATCAGACGGAATACTTCGCATAGAGGGGCTATCAGGCAAGAGGCAGTGCGGAGCCTGCGGGGAGGACTTGTAGTCAGCTGCTCGAATAGTTCAGTTATTAGTTTTGGCATGTTAAAGTTTTATGGACGCTGTGGTTTGGGGATGCGGGGGCTGCGGGGCAGGTGCACGCAGTTACTCCGACATGCAGGCGCTTAAGTGTTTTATCGCTTATATCTACATACGCCAGGCAACAATGCAAGAAATTATATCATAAGGAAAAGAGCAAGGAAAAAAAAGAAAAAAAAAAAGAAATTGTCCGCATATGAGTTATTCGTGCATATAAATCATGGTGAGTTGTACTTGAACTGAAACTGGAACTCCAAGCTGAGTCCAGAGTCGTGAGTCGGAGGATTAGGGCAAGTCCTCAGGGTTGAAGGCAGGGGAGTGAGGGGTTGTCTTAGGGGTAACTGCTGTCAGCGTTTCATTTTAAATTCATTTTCAAGTTTTTCTTTCTGCTTTAATATCCGTTTCCTGAACACATATTGTCAGCTACGCATACACACACACAGATAGGAAGAGAGAGAGAGAGATAGACATAGACACAGACACAGCTTAGGGTATATTTGCACTGTTGCTGTTGTTGTTGCTCATGGCAAATATTTTTGCTTGACTTTTAACACCTCGACTCGGAATTATTTTACTTAAAAACTCAAGTTGCACACACAATTTTTGCACTGTTTTAATACCCTGCAATCTGTGCTGGTGTTTAGAGAGGGTATGCTGGTTGAAATGCTTTAAGCGCCAGGTATGATTTTGTTTTATTTTATTGAATTTTCAGCTATCATATTAGGCAAAGAATCAAACAAAGACAAAATACTTTCCTTTTCTTTTTTCTCTGATTTATTTAATTGAAAAAAAGTTAATTTTACATTGATTTATATACATATATATGTATACAATACAAGTGCTATATATGTATTTAGGAAAATAATATATAATGGAGATAAATTATAAATATTTTCTAAACTCATTTTTTAATAATCAACTAAATGCTTTTGATATTTATTTAATGCTGTTTTCAATTTAACATATTTTTAGATTTATTTTATTGAGTTAATTATCATATCCATGAGATATTTTTATTAATTCAATGCAGCTCATTCCATAAATTTTTTAAGCTTCAATTACAGAGTATTTTATTGGTTTAACAACCGTTGCTTAATCCTTCTGGCGTGCCTTATACTGCACTTGCTGCATCTTAACAGGCAGTCCATATACCTTGCTTCCTCTCTTTCTTCCTTCTTCATCCTCTGTTTCTTCTCGTTCTCTTTTCCTTTCCTCTGTCTGCTTGAAAAGCTGCGCAATTTTCAAAATTTTCCTTTTATTTTCGTCTTACCTCGCTCTTTCCCCTTCTCCCTCATACTCCTTCTCTCCCTGTGGCCATTTTGATTGAAAATTTATGCACAATTAAATTTAATAGCATCAAATTTTGACGCAAAACTCACACACACACACTCTCACTCACATGCACACACACACTTGCCTTGCAATATTCCCATTATTCGGGGTGAAAATTGAATTTGGATTTAAGTCTTAAACGGGCTCAGCGTAATGTGATCAGCGGCGCTCACTCAACTGATCAGCATATATATAGTATAAGAACATAAACCTATATAGAGTATGCATCTACATATATTGAATTCAATTAAGTTGCTCGGTGGCAACCCTGCTGCAGGCTGCCTTCGCCTGATGCTGCTTCGGCTGCTGCTGCTGCTGTTGCTGCCACACGCTGTGGCAAGTGATAAATGTCCGCCCGTCAGCTGTGCATTTTTCTTCATAATCGAAAAATCTTTATGCGCGCCACGATGTACCATGGAGAATGGGGGCATTCTCTCTCTGTGTGTGTGTGTGTGCGTGGCATAAACGAATAAATTGATACACTGCCGGAGCTGGGAAGCAAATAAATTGCCAATGAAGTGTGCCACCAAGGCGGGTAGTCCTGGTTTGTCGTGAACTTTGCAACGCAAGTGGTAAAGATAGAAATTCTTTGTTCATTTTCTTTGTTCAATTCGATGAAAAATTTAATTTTTAATTTATTGAATTTTTGTTTCAAATATTTCAAAGTTTCTTGCAAAATATAAAATTCAACATTTTATTGATTTGAATTAAAATCTAATCGATGTTTAGTATGTTTTTACAGATACCTTAAGAAGAAATTTAACTTCCCATTATGTTTTTACTTTCAAGGAAATCGGTTCACTATATCATCAGTTAAGCCAATACAATTTCCAAATTGTATATATCAGTATATATTCAGGAACAATCAAGTGATTGCTTGGATCAATTTGCAAAATTGCAATTTCATAATTTACTATAGCTTTAAAATAAAATTATAGAATTCTTTCAGGTATATATCAAAACATTTATTCAGCAACAATTGCATATTTATTGCCTCTAAATTGGATCCGTGCCGTCTATAGAGTATTTCGCAGTCATTACAGAGCCTGCGCCACTTTTGGGATTTCCCGAGCGCACAGTTCACAGACGATTTTTTATTTTCTACTCGGCTTTTGTTGCATTTTGCTGTCGCTCGAAAATCGATTTCATTGTTGCCTTGTCGCATCAGCTGCTATTTATTATGTATTGTTATGATACGCTGCCTCGCCGCCTGGCTGCCTGGCTGCCACTGCCCCACATTGACTAATGTTGCATGCATCACAGCCCGCCGACGAGGCACAATGCGACCACGCGACGCCGCAAAGCTTGTTTCTAATGTGCCGCCTATTTAGTTTTCAATTCTATTCGATTTTCAATTCATTTTATTCTCCAGTTCCACCCCCTGGAAACAGTTTCAATTATCGTTGACTTATTTCGCATTGCTTGCTGCAGCTGTTGTGTGGATGCACTGTGCGAAAAAGAACAGTAGCTTGCGAGTGTAAGTAGTTTTTAGAGTTAGGATTTTAGATTATTTGGCTATGGTTATAATGTATAAAAATATAAAAATAATAGAATAGAATCATAATTATGTTTTTATATAAAGAAATAGGTAAGTCATGGTTTTTTCCAGTGTATTTAAGCAGTAGCTTCTAATTTTATTTAAAAGGGTTCTTTGAGGCTTGAATTCATTAACAATAGGCATCAGTTTAGTCATTCGAAGCTGCTTTAACTATGAGTTAATTAGGGCGAATACCTAGAAATCAAGTAAGATACTTTATACGTGTATATATATGTTTTAAAATTTTGATTATATTCTAGTTTATAATTCGGATACTCCATAAAATCACAAGTACCACAGTCTTTAATTGCGCATTATGTTTTGGTAAGAAATATATTTATTCTGCACATGGTTTAGTCATCAGATTCAAAGAGAACTTGTGTGGAAGAAGGTGAGCGTCGTTAAGATGTGTTGTAGTATAACTTGAAGACCTACTCATTGACAGCTATAGGGTATGTCTGGAATGACTTGAAAAACTCCTTATTGACAACTATAGGATAAATCTTAAATTAATTGAAGAACTACTTATTGACAGCTATAGAATAAAAGACTTCGATTCAACTCGTTACCAGTTTTAAGAAGAAGCTTGTTTACAAATTTTTAACAGGAAATCCTCTAAATGGAAAGTGCAGGTGGATGGATAATGGATAGTCCTCTTAGTCTGTATGCAGTGATTAAGAATATATATACAAAAAAAAATTATATAGCAATATACATTCATAGAGTCAAATATATCATTTTCTTTTTATTGCAGATTGCTGGCTTAATAAATATATCTACCACAGAGATTATAATGAATGAAGGATTCATTTCTTCTCTTTCTCTCTCTCTACAGAATTCTGTGGAACTTGGCATGAATTGCCCTGCAATTATTTTACATTCTATTTGTTGTTGATCTCTTAAGTGGAACATTATATCGGAATGCTTTTCAAATATCATTCCCAGTGTGTGTAGTTTACAGTGCCAGCTTTGGCTTTTGTATATTTCTCTGGGCATTTCTTTGGTTGTGTGCGGCACGTTGCGCTGCGCTGCGCCCGAAAGTATGCAGCGATTTTTCGTGGATGTTTTATTTATTGCCTGCAATTTGCCGCTCGCCTCTCAGCGCTCCCCCCACCCCACCCCACCCTCTTTGCCACAATTTTTTTCTTGCTTTCTTTTATGCACAACTTGTGCGATTTTTGTAAATTGCTAGCAAGGAAAAAGCAAAACACGCCGCGAGAGAAACGTACTTAAAAGCAGCAGGTTACCCTCAGCCCCTCTCCCCACTCCCTTCTGTCCTCATCTGCGTCGTTTCCTTCTACGACGTCCAAAAAATGTGGAAGGCCTTTTTCTAAAATTACCAAGCATAAAATTTAATTAGCCAAAACCGAAAAAAGGCGACTGCGTGCGGAGTGAGGTCAAGGAGAGAGAGAGAGAGGGAGGGAGAGAGGAGTGTGAGAAGGGGACGGGGGCCATTTAGTGGAGCTGCAATAAAACACACAGAAGTAAATTGCATTTGGCAAAAGGTTTTCCCAAGAGAACCAAAACGGGGGGCTGCGGGGACTGGCAGGGGGCGTGGCCCGCGTCGAGTCTCGGTGGAAAAGTGCAGCGTGTGAATTTTATAAGCTCTCGACAGGCTCCACAGGAAAAACAAAAACGCCGCCGAGCGTGACGAGCGAGCAGCAAGAGCAGGCAGTGCCCCCAAAGTGCAGACCCCCCTCTCTCTTTCTCTCTCTCTCTCTCTCTCTCCATACTTTGCTCCCGCCTCTGGCTGCACTTTTTTGCAGCACGTCGACGTCGACTGCGGCGGCATTTGCGCAATTTGTGTGCATTTTGGCATTCAATCGCGCAATCCCCCTCAGGGACCAGTAGCAGGAGCAGCAAAGGAAGGGAAGGGAGTGAGGGGAACAGCCTGGCGGGGCTGGACAAATCCCTTAGCGAAAATCGCAAGCGTTAAATTGCCGCGCGCGCCATAAGTTGCGGTTGGCTGCGAGCGCGTTGTCCCCAGCACTCTTCACTTTCCTGTGCCCCGCCTCTCCTCCCTCCCTTTTCCATGTCTTCCAATCCTTGCGTACCCTTTTCGCATTAACCTTGGGTCAAAATGCCATCGCGCTCTGAAAAATTTCTTCAATTTTTTTTCACTCGCAAAGGCACAAAACAAATTTCGAAGATTAATGCCAGGTCGCAATCGGGGCTGCTGCGCCTCATATACACTTTGTATACCCTGTAAATGTGGGCTGACCAGGAAGGGGAAGTCCTTGGATTAGTAAAAGAGAATTTCTTTAGAATTGAAGTTGTCTAAAAACATGTCTTTCTTCAGCTTTACTAAACCTATTCAATTGGCACATGAAATGAATAAAATAAATTCTATTTAATTGCTCTTTTAACCTTCAATCTTCGGTATGGAGCTTTCATTACCCACTTGGGTTTCTTTCAGTGTACTGACTAAAGGTTCTCAGAGTTCTCTAAAGATCGAGCTGTAAATAAAGAAGTTATAAGTGTAAATAGTTGGCATACTGACATGATCCCTTTAATATTCTTTCGTAGATTTCTAATTTCATTTTCTTTCCTTTCAATGCTTACAGGGTATCTCCTGGTGCATTGCACTTCCGGCAACTTAATTCCATTTTTACTTGACACACTTTTTTCGTAGCACCCCCCGTGGCTGTGCTGTGCAATCGACACTTGACACTCGACACTCGCTGCCTTTGGCACTGCCGGTCAATGGGCCCCCTTTGGTTATGTTAACCATTCCTCTCTCTCTCTCCCTCTCTCTCTCTTTCTTTCTTCTGCTTCATCTCTTACCTTCACTGCTGCATTTTCATGTTTCTTCTCTGCCTTATGTCACGCTGTGTGCCTCTGTACACACTGCAAATTGTCCAGTTCGGTTCAGGATGCTCTACGCTTAGCGCTCTGTTTGGAAAGTCATAGCTCACTCTCTCTCTCATACTCTCTCTCTTTCTCTGTCATCCCTAAACAAAGTCTGATGATTTTCAAAATATATATGATCCATTTCATTATTCTGGTAAAGGTCAAATTACATCTTATTGTTTCAAATTGAATCGCAGTTTTTGTTCTTCTGCTGTACAAAACATGTATTTTCAATTTTAAGCTGTACACCCCTTAGATAATAAGTTTCTTTTTTGATTAACCGTCTAATTTAACAGAAACTGTGAAAATTTAAGCTAACCTTATGTACTTCCTCTAGCAGAAACTCCCTCTTCGAACTAAAAGCCAATTAAAAACTAAAAATTCAATCAAAAATCCAAACAAAAAATAGGTCGAATAGGTCGAAAGAACCTTTTCATTGGAATGTAGTTAGCTTGAGCACTTCATAGCAATTTGTTTAGAAAATAGTCCAAACTATAACATCAATATTCTATTGATGCCAATTAGAGTTTTTGTGCTATTTTTTTTGTGAATTATTCAGGTCATGTGACCCCCACATATCGTACATATTTTGGTTCAATTCAATTAAAACTGTTCGATGGTTTTTTTTTTGGTTTTTCTTTGTATGTTTCCCCCCTCCCGCCGTGTGGCATGTCTTAACTTTTTGGCACTTAATTGAAATATGTAGGAACGAAAGTTGTTTAACCGGCAATAATTCAGTTGCCAGCAACAACAGCAACAACAACTCGTGCAACTGCAACAACTGAAACGGTTGCACTTTAACAATATTCCCCACGAGTTGTTGTTGTGGCTACATATATGGCAAACATGTTGTTTGCCACTACACACCAGCCTCGCTGCCACACTCCTTTTCCTCTTGGCTGCCACTTCACTTCAGTGTAGCTCCCCCCTCCTCCTTTTTCTGCTCCCACGCCCACACCCCGAAGTGCAGTACATCATCATCGTCATTATTGATATGCTTTTTGCAGTTGTGTGCACTTTTTGGATCGCTATATGCTGCACATCCTGCATCCTTCTCTGCCTCCTCCCTCCCTCCCCCCACGCGCCGCACTTCATTCCAACGTTCTCGGGCACATTCATATTTTGCCAGTGCTTTATTTGATTTTATTTTGCCACGCCTACTTTTTTGCGATATTTTTTTCCGTGTTTTGTTTTCGGGTTTGTTTTTATACCCTGCAGTGGATGGTTGTTTTGGGGTATATAGAATGTGAACAGTAGAAGAATTGCAAAAAAATTTAAGAAAGTAAAACATTTGTTAGTCATATTTTACAGGGTATGTGCAAGTATATCAATATGTGCAATCAGCCTAGCAGCAGCTGGATTCCCTCTGCTTTATTGCAAGCACACACACGCTTGCATGCATGAATTTGCTGGAATTACAGGGTATTTGGCAGTCTGATACTTTAATTTTTATGTTTATATTGATTGCTTAACTTTTTCCATTTGAGAATTTTGGGTATTCGCTAGTCGAGCATACCCTCATTGCCTGCTGTTGTTATTGCATCGGTAGCTTTTTCTGCATGAATTTATTGCGTGGTTATATTGTTTTATTTTTTTGGGTTTTCAATATCGAAAAAGTGAGTGTATTGGTTACACTAGTCAAACACTCACATGCCTTCCCCCCTTCCCCTCACTCCGGGCCACGCCCCTTTTATGCCGCCCATATGCTGCTGGCTTGGACCATTTTCTGCTTTGGCATTCAGAGTTGGCGCGGACACGGAAATGGTTAACAAGAGCATCGGATGTTGTGCAAATTTAATAAATATACCTCGTTTCACTTTGTTTATTCAATTTTGCTGCAGTGCCCGGATACCCTGTACTCTTCCTAGCGGGCAGTGGGGTAGCTGAGACAGGTAAAAAAGTAGTGGGAATATTTAGCAGAGGTGAAGCTTTTCATTTACATAGCTATGTTAGTTATTTGACTTAATTACAGGGTATTCATAGGTCGCATCGACTAAAGTTGCTGTGCTTATGCATCTAATTAGCTATTGGTTTGACATGATAAGCTTTTTAGCTTTGATTTTCAGCTTCAGGGGCTATAGATTTGTCGTGGAGGGAGTGACACAGTGGGAAAGGGCTGTGCAAGGGGAGGGGGGGTTTGTTTACTCCAGAGGAATCAATATTATTGATGCGACCTGCAGATTAAAATACAACATTATGTTGCAAAAATACTAATGAGAGCATGAAAAAAACAACAGGAGAAAAAAAACTCTGTTAATGCCCGGCTCAGCTGGGGATTGAAAATATACATAAATATTTGCACTGATAAACATTAAATGATTCAAAGAGATGATTATAATATTAAATACGACAATGTTAAATGCTTTAAGAACTCAACCGAACTCGCTTTGTGGTTTATATTTTAGCAAAAAATCACATTTTTATTTGTAGCACACAGTTTATAATAGTTAATCATTAGATATATTACAGTTGAAATAGTGTTATTAAATCATTAAGAGGGAATTGAGAATGGATGAACTGAAAAAAATGTGTAAATTGATGGAATTTTTATTGTTTTTTATGAAGCTTTATAAACTTTTATATGGTTAAGCAGAACATAAGTTTCGGTAATCATAGAGAGAACAAACCTTGTTTCAATATAGAGCTATACTTTATTGAAGGCACTGTACTCTATATACATCATAAATATCTCAATCAAAATTTGTAATCTGGTCCAGAATATAAGGACAGCCAGTGCACTTAACCACAGCACAGCGTAGGTAATTTACTGGTAAATTTCGAAGTGTTTATTTGACATTCAAATAACATTTATGATGCATCAATTTATATTGAATGCACATGTGGTTGACTGCTCGCCTTATGCTGATTGACACTTGACACCTAAGCTGTTATTTGCCTTTATTCGCATACCCTGTACTGAACAGTTCACAAAAGAAGGCTGTCAACTATTCAATTTATTATAAATTGTGCAAAACTCTTGTGCTATAAACAAAACATCTGGCAAGCCTCTTTAACTACATTCAAACTGCCTTTGAGAAGTATTTTATAGTCACCCTGCTGTTGTTGTTGTTTTCTCTTCTCTTCTTATTGTCGCTCAATTTGGTTGATTGCTCTGACCTAACTGTCAAATTGTTTGACTGACCTCTGACAGCTCAGTGCGGGGGTTCTCAGCTGTAATCAAAGTTCAATTCAGTTCATAAGTGGAATGACAAAAACTCAATCGAAGCAGTTCAGGTTTTTCCATGGGATGAAAAGCGAGACAGAGAGCGAAGGAACAAGGGCAATAAGTCGTAAGGGAACTTTACAAGTCACAGATCTGTGTAAAGGACAAGCAAGAGGGAGAGAGAAATGAAATGAAAAGAAGAGGAAACGGTAGAAACAGAGACAATTACTTAGGCTTATACAGGTATACGAGGGTCGTTTGATAAGTCCGTGACTTTTTGTATTTGCCGCGCACCTGCTCTAAATACAACACTGCTCCTGTCAGCAGTTATCGATTAACAGCTGACTGTAAAATTTTGAGAAAGCTGCTTTTTTTGGTTTGCGTTTTATAGGCATTGAAAGCAGACGATCTCGATCTCCATTTTCGTTAAAATTCACGAGATCGTCTGCTTTCAATGCCTATAAAACGCAAACCAAAAAGCAGCTTTCTCAAATTTACAGTCAGCTGTTAATCGATAACTGCTGACAGTGTTGTATTTAGAGCAGGTGCGCGCATCAAAAGTCCGGACTATCAAACGACCCTCGTAAATAGAACTTATATTGAAGAAGAGTTGGCGTAAAATAGAAAGAAGGGGGAGAGAGTTTAAAAAGGAACTGGCTTAAGAGAAACAAATAATTTTTTACTTAAAACAGGAAGCATTTTCGTGATAAGAAATTTATTTCAGAATTTTGTAAATATGAAGAATATTTCTACTAAATTTAGTACCACCCTGTGATGTTAACATAAAATATTATGATGTTCGGATTCTTAACTTTATAAATAATAATAATAATAAAGAAAAAAAATATATTTAGTAACTGTAGCTCCTTAGGGCAACGAGATTCAGGATTTTATTGAGTTAATTAAACGACCTCACTTGCCAGGAATACCCTGCGAATTAATCGATCACAGACGACAGTGAAAATAATTAAGTAATAAATGTTAATGAATCAATTAAACTGTCAACTTGAGAGCTGGGGAAAAACCCCTGTTACACAGCTGGCATTAATCGATAGTAAAAGTAATCGATGAACGATGAATATGACGACAATTTAGATGTCATATCAATGGTGGAGAAACGCATGACAATCTGTGCGATTGACTGACAGCTGTAAACGAGCCATACGACGAGGCAGACGGAGCATGAGCGCATAAATAGCTAACATAACGGTTAACGGTACATTCGAGAGGGTCAGCGAAAGGTAGGGAAAGGAGAGGAAAGGAGGGGAAAGAGAGGGAGGGGGATTGAATTGACTGAGTTAGTCAATCGGGTGTGGGAAATAATTGATGTGCGTTTCGCACTGCTTAGGGGCATGCAACAAAACGAGTGGACTCACTCTGTACACACACACACAGACACAGATACACATGAGTGTTTGTGGAACCAGTTCATCATCCGTGATGTGCCATGCGATGCGTGCCACAAATGGTTGCACCAACAGCGTGGCAATAAGTCAATTAGAAACTGTTGCAACGTTAGCAGCGTGTGTCGCTTCGATCCATTCGACCATTTGTTAAGTGTGCTGCCAACCGGTTTCGGTTTTGCCAAGCGAACGGCCAATTAAATGCAACAACCCTGCATTCGCCGAGGGCATGACAACCCTACACCAATTGCAATTGCAATTGAATTTTGTTAGCAATTTATTTGGGCCAACAATTGTTTTGGCATTAAGCAGCGTGCAATAAAAATGCCACCAACAATTGCCAGAAATAGTGCAAAAAGTAAAGAAGAAGAAACCAGAGGAAAAACAGCTGAAAACAGCAAAAAGGCTAAGGGTAGTGCCTCTAAATTGATGACCCTATTGATGTATGCCAGTGTGTGGGTGTGCACACATGTATTATATGTGCAAGGATGTGGGAGGTGGGAGGTGGGGCATGCCACGTTTGGAGCTGTCGCTGTTGCCATCCATCACACTCAAAGTGAAATAAATTGAAACTAATACCAAAAGGCAATCAATGAATGCTTTGTTGTCGTCGCATGTTGCTCTTGCCAGTGCTGTGCCTGCTCCTGTTTGCTGGCATATCCTATATAGCAGAAGAAAAGGTATATGTGCAGAGAATATGTATATCAAAAAGGCAGAAAAACAGATCTTCATGAGGTGCACACTTGATGGAGTGATCTCCCTTCATGCAGATGGAGGGCATAAGTAAGCGGGTATGCAATGCTATAACTTGCTCTCTAATACCTTAATTTGCTGTTATGATTCAGTATTTACTTTAATTAGTTGGAGTAGAAAACTCATTTTGCTTTAATTAATTTTTTGTCTATTTATTCTTTTAAGTTTGTGGATCTCGGGAACTAAATGCGATAAATTCATCAAATTTAGGTCAAAGAAGCTTGAGAACTGTATGAAGCTGATGTTTCATTTTAAATTTCACTACACCCCTTTTAAGTTTTTAGTTCTCTAAAACTACTACTATATATTTCGGGACTTATGATGGGGCAGCGAAAAAGGGAGGGAAAGAGAGCAAGAGCTTAGTTCAGGCAATTCTACCATACTCTAACTACAATATTGATATTTTCTTTATCCTCCTCTCATTCTTATCTACAGGGCATCTAGTCGTCGAGCAATCTCTTCTATTGCTTACCCGTCACACACTTTGTTGTCTATCTTGTTGTTGCTGCAACAGCTGTTGACGCCGACAGCGCTGGTCGGCGCGTCACTGTTACTTTCCCAAACAACTTGAAAATCCTGTTTGCTTTGGCATTCATTTGGCAAAGTCAAAGTCGGACTGCGAGTGGAAATGTTGGCGGCGCAGGTGGAAACGCAGCCAAATAGAGAAGAGAAGGACGTGCAGGGGGAGGGGAAGGAGGTAGAGGTGGTGGCTGTGGCTGCGGCTCTGACTGTGGCGAAGGCGTCGTCGTCGTCAATGGAAAGTCAAGTGTTTGTTTGGTGAAAATGTGGCGGCTGCGTTGCTTTAGTGGAGCAGCGGTCCAAGCTGTCCCGGCGGCGACAGCGTAGCTGCCCAACGTGTGGCAATGTGGAGCGAACATGGCTCACTTTCTATGCCACAAGTCGTCTGCCTGCCACATCTGGTTGCGGCACGCATCGTTGTCGTTGAGATGCATCGCGCCACCCAAACAAGGTGAGATGCGACAGAAATCGAACAGATGCGAGCTAAACGGAAGCTTAAAATGCTATAAAATGCATCTGGTGTTCAATAAGATACATAAATAACAGGACTATGTACTTAATTACTCGCAATTAAGCATGAAATTACTTCAGTATATAAAAAGAAAGGCTAAGGATGCTAAAATATTGATCTATAATCTAATTGGGCACATAAATAATTGCACTATATGCTTAATTAATTAATTACCTATAGTGAAACAAGTATATAGAAATAAAAGAGTTCTTATATATTTCTATAATTATTCACATAAACGTGGCAATTTTTTGCTTATAGCTAGAAAGTAATTAATTTAGCTTACTGTAATTACTTATGTAATTATGAGTCAAAAACAGAACTGAAAGCTTCCCAAGCTTACCATATTTCATTAGAAAATGCTTTCAGCTGAGTCTCCTCTGCACAGGGTTGTCGCAGACACTGTCTGTCGCCGTGTCAACCCTAATGCGGAACTCTAATTAACATCCACGATTCACATGTGTCCACTTTCAAGGCGGTGCCCCCTTGCCGACTTGTGGGCGGGTGTCAAAGTGTTAGTGTGTGTCTGTGTGTGTGAGAGAGGGAGAGAGCGAGGGTGTGCGTGTGTGTTGTGGGTAAGCCAGCAATAACGACCCAAAAACCCTTTGGCGACACGTCGTTTTTAATAGTCAAAGTGACACGCTAAGCTGATTAACTCTAATCTAAAGTAGAAACCTTTCCCGACATCCCCTTGCCATCTCTCCCCCCTCCCCACACCTCCTTTTCTACTCGTTGGACGGAAAAAAACCAGAGGAAAATAAATTTGGCGCTAGTAACGCGGAGAAAAATAGGAGAAGGAGAAAAATTTAGAGGAAAAGCGCAACCCGCATCGCCAGGCACACACTATCAAAATGAAGCAGAGCTCGTCGAAGAAAGGAAGAAAGGAGGAGGAGCAAGAAAAAGAAGAAGCAGCAGAGAAGAAGAGATTGCAAAAAAAGAACGTCAACTGTTTACATTTGTCAAAGATTTGCGGAGCGCGGTGGCGAGAAGAGCGAAGAACATTAAAAAAAAGTGTAGAATGAATGAAGTGCAATGAGAGTCGGTGATCGTATGACGGGAGATGAATACCCTAAATTTAGAAGAATCTTATAGGAACAAAGTTAGGATAAAGAGAAGTCAAAAATGAAATATCCTACTATGGAATAAAGGTGCTTAAGATTTAATGGAATGTTCCCTTGATACAAATTTAAGATTTATGAACGCTTTCTTGAAAGAAAAAGGCTAAGCTACGTTAAATTTTTCCCTTTTGAAGGTACTAGCAAAAGATAAAAAATTCGGATAAAAGATAAAAATGAATAAATAAATCAAAATAAATAAAATAAAATAAAAATTTCAGAGCAATAAACTGGACCTAAATAGTTAAAGATAATTAAGAATATTTTAAGGAAAACTTATTTCACAAAAAAAGAATTTATAAGAATACTCTGCAATTCTAAACTCAGAAAAAAAAAATACCGTGCCTCTTTGACTAGTATAGCTAACCAAACCCTAGCTGGCTAGGGTATACACGTCTGCCTGTGGACAAATATGTAATGTGGCACCAACAGGCAGTGACACCGCTAGCCAAAGGTCGCTTGCAGTCAGAATGGGGATGGAGTTGATAGAGGAGTCGGAGTCAGCGTCAGAGTCACAGTCCGAATTGGAGTAGAAAGTTGGATTGGAGTCGGAGTCGCGGTCTAAGTCCGGAGGGCGAAAAGAAGAAGAGCCAATAACACCACTGGCCAAAGGTCGCTGGCAGTCAGTGCCGGAACAGGAAGAGAGACAGAGAGAGAGAGAGGTGTGGGGGGGGGGGGTGAGGAATACCGCTGTCGTTTGCCTGTCTGCCGCTGACTCTTATCGTGGCCTGACTGCATTTGGTTCTACGATGTGTTTTGATAGCGTCACCCCCGACCCTCGTGTGGTTGCGCTGTCCGCGGATTCGGTTGCGGACTAGAGGACCAAGGGACAACAGACTATGGAGACAGACTGAGTAAGCAGCTTTCTGTATTTAAATCGTTTTAGTTGAGAAACCTCTGAGCCGGCAGCAGCTTTACGTAGTGCACTTTTTTCCTCTCTTTCACTCGGATTGGGCACTTTTGGTCTGTGCCAGAGTTGTCAAACTCTATTTTCAGCCCAGCATGTTGGCAGCTTTAGTCTAGAGTAGGTGGCAGTCTGAAGAGTTTAATTGACACCCGATAAAATTGGTTTTCAAAATAAAGGAAAAAAATTAGAAAAGAATGAGCAACGTGGGGGAAGTCACGTTTTCTGCTAAATAAGGATATACGATATATAGTTAAAACATCAGTAAAATTTTATATGATTAAGATAGAGATTTGATTGTTTGGTACTTAAATCATAAAACCCTGCAATCTCAAAGAAAACAAGGAATTAAAACTGAGATATCTTTAGGTGAAATGAAACTCTGGGATATGCTTAATTTTTTCATGTTTTTTCCCTTTTTTATTTATTTATTTATAAATTACACTTCAATGTGATCCCTTCTAATTCTAATTTCGACTCGCGTCGGGGTAAGACGTATTTTCATCGAGCTCTGTACAAAATCAATTTATTTAAGTGAAGTGAATAAATAAAACAAAATAAATTACAAATATCAGCGAAAAGACGCTATTAGCAATGTTAAATTGCTAATCTATAATATTTGTTGTGTGTGGAAACATTAAATTAAAACAAAAGCTAATTTAAATAGACAACAAACAAATCGACAGTTCCAAAATGAGCCAACGCGATTTGCGCGCTCAGCGGCAAAAAGAGCAAGACGAGCGCCGGCTCTCTCTCCAACGAAACAATGCATACTTCACCGTCGTGTCTGACGCCCGCGAGTGCCAAACAATCCATCGGGTCAATGACCTAGCACCTGCAGAAAGCAAACGATCGCGGTCTTGCTCACCAATGCTTATGACTGCACTGCTCTCTTCATTGCAAACGGTGTCAAGCTCTGTATCTACCAGCACAGTAACTTCGATATCTACTGCAACTGCACCTATAGCAACAACAACAACAACATCAACACTATGCTCAGTACCGAGAGCTGTGTACATTTCTGCTGAATCAACAACAACCAAAGCAAGTGCACTCTCTCCGACTCTAGAAAACAAAAGCGGACAAGAACCAAAACAAAACACAAAACTGTTTCAAACAGGGCTGGATCGCTACATTCAAATAAAGCGAAAGCTAAGCCCACAACACAAACAGGCTGGCAATCAGCCGAAAATAAATCGCACCAACGTTGACAACTCAACTTCAAATAGGTTTGCACTACTGGATGACTGCGAAGTGCATCCAATCAAAGAACAGGAGCAGAAGAAGATTAAGCCGCCACCAATATTTATACGTGAGAAAACCTCAAGTGCACTGGTTAACAAACTAGCTACGATCATCGGAGAAAACAAGTTCCACGTTATACCTCTTACCAAGGGAAACATACATGAAACGAAAGTGCAGACTCCGGATGAGTCTAGCCATCGATCAGTGACCAAGTACCTGGATGAAGCTGGAAAGAGTTACTATACCTACCAGCTTAAAAGTGCCAAAGGATTGCAGGTTGTCATTAAAGGAATTGAATCATCAGTGACCCCATCCGAAATTATCGAGGCACTAAAGGAGAAAAACTTTAAGGCAAAAACGGTGATCAACATTCTTAACAGGAAGAAAGAGCCGCAGCCACTCTTCAAAGTCGAACTGGAGCCATCGAGTCAAAAAATCAGCAAAAATGAAGTACATCCTATTTATAAACTACAGTTTCTACTGCACCGGAGAATAACCGTCGAAGAGCCACACAAGCGCAAGCAGCCTGTGCAGTGCACTAACTGCCAAGAATATGGCCACACCAAAGCGTACTGCACCCTAAAATCTATCTGCGTCGTTTGCAGCGATGCTCACAGTACCGCAAACTGTCCTAAGAACAAGGACGACAGCTCAATTAAATTATGCAGCAACTGTGGCGAAAACCACACAGCCAACTGGCGAGGATGCATTGTTTACAAGGAACTTAAGAGTCGCCTAAACAAACGAGTGACTTCAGTTCGTGATCGTACCACACCAACAATTCACAAAGCAATGGAACCGAGTACAACTAACATCCCTTTGTCTACCAGCTACCGAACAGCGCCAAATATTTCCTTTGCAAGTGCACTAAAATCAGGGATCCAAACACCAGCAGCGGACACCCCCATTCATCAAACAAACACTCACGATAACATGCAACAGCAGCCAATTGGCGTTGAAGCGATTATGCTTTCGATGCAGCAAAGCATGAAAGACTTTATGGCCTTCATGCAAACAACTATGCAAGAGCTTATGAGGAACCAAAACATCCTTATTCAAATGCTCGTTTCTTCTAAAACAGTATAATGACTCCCCTAATAATAGCAACCTGGAACGCTAATGGCGTTTCGCGGCACAAGCTAGAACTTGCTCAGTTCTTAGCCGACAGAAACATTGATGTTATGCTACTCTCAGAGACTCACCTTACTGAAAAGTACAATTTTCAAATACCAGGATACAAATTTTACTTTACGAATCACCCGGATGGCAAGGCCCATGGAGGCACTGGCATACTAATACGATCGCGAATCAAACACCACTTTGTTAGTAATTGGCAAGAAGACTGCCTACAATCTACCTCTATAAGCCTCCAATGCTATAACGGTGCTCTCACTCTGGCTGCTGTCTATTGCCCACCCCGCTTCACAATATCTGAGGACAAATTCACAACACTCTTCGACTCGCTCGGTGAAAGGTTTGTTGCAGCTGGTGATTGGAATGCCAAGCACATGTACTGGGGATCTCGGATAGCGACCCCTAAAGGAAAACAGCTATACAACGCAATTATTAAACCGCAAAACAAGCTTAATTATGTTTCTCCGGGTACGCCTACATACTGGCCAGCAGATCCTAAAAAGCTTCCAGACTTGATTGACTTTGCCATCACCAAAAGGATATCCCAATCAATGATTACAGCTGAGGCACTTTCAGAACTTTCATCTGATCACTGCCCGGTGCTCTTTAATCTTTTGTACCAACTGCAACACATCGAGCGGCCGTATAGACTCACAAGCAACAGGACCAACTGGGAGAGGTACAAAAAATATGTTTGTTCACATACCGACTTCTCTAGCTCATTGGAAACCGAGCAAGACATCGATCAGTTTGCTGGTAGCCTAGAATCAACACTAGTTGCAGCAGCAAAAGCGTCAACTCCACAAGATACCCACGGATGCAGTAAAAAGTTCAACATGACAAGTCGAGATACCGAACTCCTTGTGCTTGAAAAACGACGACTTCGAAGGGAGTGGCAGGAGCACAGATCACCTGGCGCAAAGAGTAGACTAAAAGCAGCTTCTCGCAGACTTACTAAAGCGCTTAAGAAAAAAGAAGCGGACGCACAACTGCGTTACATCGAGAATCTCACGCCCACCAGCACAAAAAACTCATTGTGGAAAGCCCACAGGAATCTGCAGGCACCAGCAGAAACTGTCGTACCCCTCCGTAACTCTACCGGAAACTGGTCTCGTAGTGACATGGACAGAGCAAGAGTCTTCGCTGATCATCTCAAAAAGGTATTCCAACCAAATCCAGCCACTAACTCATTTACTCTCCCACCCTTAACTGCATCTGACTTAGCACCACAAGATCCCATAGAATTCCGGCCAAGCGAAATAACGAAAGTCATTAGAGAGCAACTGAAGACTGGAAAATCGCCTGGCTTCGATTTAATAACACCGAAAATGATCATCGAGCTTCCAATGTGTGCAGTTCTACAAATCTGCCTACTCTTCAACGCTATTACCAAAATTGGATACTTTCCTCAAAAGTGGAAGAAATCAGTTATAGTTATGATCCCTAAGCCTGGGAAAGACAAAACACAGCCATCATCATACAGGCCAATAAGCCTACTTACTTGTCTCTCCAAGTTATTTGAAAAAGTACTGCTGCTACGAATCAGTCCCCACCTTAAAACACACGACACACTCCCATCGCACCAATTTGGTTTTCGGGCAAAACATGGAACTATTGAGCAGGTTAACCGCATCACAACGGAAATTCGCACTGCTTTTGAGCATCGTGAATATTGTACAGCTTTATTCTTAGACGTTGCACAAGCATTCGATAGAGTATGGTTGGATGGACTTATGTTTAAAATAACCAAACTGCTGCCTCAAAACTTACATAAGCTTCTAAAGTCTTACTTATACAAAAGAGTGTTCGCGGTTAGATGTAGTTCAAGCACTTCAAGCGATTGTACTATAGAAGCTGGAGTGCCCCAAGGAAGTGTATTAGGTCCAATTCTATACACCCTATACACGGCGGACATCCCAACAGACTACCAGCTAACAATATCCACATTCGCTGATGACACTGCAATACTGAGTCGATCCAGATGCCCAGTAAAAGCTACGATGCAACTAGCACGCTATTTAACATGTGTAGAGAATTGGCTTGCAGATTGGCGCATACGAGTAAACGAACAAAAATGCAAACAAGTTACGTTTACCCTTAACAAACAAAGCTGCCCGCCCTTGGTTATGAACCACACGCGCATCCCACAAGCCGATGACGTAACATACTTAGGTATTCATCTGGACAAGCGGCTCACCTGGCGGAAACACATAGAGGCCAAGACGACGCACCTGAGACTAAAAGCAAAGGATCTACACTGGCTTATAAACGTTCGGTCTCCCCTAAGCCTGGAGTACAAAGTCCTTTTGTATAACTCCGTTCTTAAACCCATATGGACCTATGGCTCCGAGCTATGGGGCAATGCATCGAGAAGCAACATCGACATCATACAGCGAGCACAGTCTAGGATTCTGAGAATCATAACTGGAGCTCCATGGTATCTTCGGAACGAGAATATACACAAAGACCTACAAATAAAACTTGTCATTGAGACAATAACAGAGAGAAAAGTAAAATACAAGGAAAAACTAGGCTCACATCCAAATCCCCTTGCAAGAAAACTTCTTCGAGTATGCAGCCAAAGTCGACTGCACCGCAACGATCAACCAGCCCAGCGTTAAATTTGTTAGGCCACATAGCACAAATCATCTCATAAAATGATAATTAGCTAGCTTAGAATAAGATTTGAAAACTTATTGTTAGTCTCTTAAGTAAAAGGGAAGATTCAAAGATATATCTTGTAGTTTGTTTAGATTCAGGAAGTATCACTTATCACTTCTCAAAAATAAAGGGAGCATCAATTGTATTATCTAGAAATTTCTGCTTGATTTAACGATATTTGTTTGAATATATTCATGCATAGATTTTTCAATGTAAGGAAACTAAAGCGTAAGATAATCACCCCAGGTTGACTTTAAAAAATCAAAAGAGGTCCCTTAAGTATCTTTGAATTTCTAAGAACATTTATCGAAGCAAAGGTATATCATATATAATATTATACATAGGCTTATATTTACAATCATTATTATACTAATTTCATAAGGCCAATTGCTGAGCTTACATCTCCAATATCAGTCCAGTTCTTAACCTTATCCCTTCAATATCGAGAAGGCTTTTTCCCAGTGTTGGTAACCCATTGCATCCACCTGACATTATAATACTAAATGATCCATCTGCATCGACCTTTTCTTCTAATTGCACTCAACAGTTGCGACATCAACATCGCCTCAAGTGGCTGTCCGAAAGGGGTTTCAAGGAGGGGAGGAATGGGTAGGGGGAAGAGATACCTCTTGGCTGTCCGACTGCCACTTGAATTGGCCAAGTGCAATTGTCCATATTTTGGCGCTAGTTTTCACCACACGCAGTTGTGGGTGGGGGTGGGAGATAGGAGAAGGGGAGGCGGGGGAAAATGCAGACACCTCTGCGAATGTGTGGAGAAAAGCGGTCGAACGAGTCTGCTGTGCCGACAACGACAACGGCAACGACAACGACAACGATGCGATGCGATGCCGAATTTCCATCGGGCTGCGCGTTGCGCTCGGCCAACACGACGTCCGCGTCGACAGCGACGTTGGCATCGGCTGCGGCGGCGACAGCGAACGGCATTATCAGGTGCCTGGCAGAGGCGGCGACTTCAGTCGCAAACGAGCGCTTGGCGTGTGAACGTTGAGTGTTGCCAGAGCAGCAGAGAGTGATAGAGTCACAGTCACGGTGCCAGTCACTGTCACAGTCACCAGTCGCAGTCACAGTGAACGCGCTAGTCACAGTCACACCGAACGTCGCGTGCTTTTTTTGCGTATGTTCTTCATTGCCGCTTCTTGTGTTTGTTTGTTGATATTTTTTTTCAAGTGATTTTCGCGCGCGCGTTTTTTATGCCGCCACGTGCTGCGTTTTGTATACATGTGTGTGTGTGTGTGTGTGTGTGTTGTTGCTGCTGTTGTTGTTCTTGTTGTTGTGCATGCATTTTCCAATTTAACTTGTCGAATTCTTGTTTGGAATTTTGAGCGAAAGTTTGTTTTTGAAAATAATAAAAGAAACAGTTCGTCTTCATTTTCCTGTGAACATTTTCCCACTGACCTCAAGCTAGTTCTTTGGCCGGAAAACAGCTAAATAAGAATTAAAACCATAACAAAAGAAACACAAAAATGTGTGTTAAAAAAATACTTTCAACTTTTATGGCGTGCACATTAGGCAAACATTTTCTTTATTTCAAATGCAGAAACTCAACTATCAACTATTGTGTGTGTGTGTGAGTGTGTGTGTGTGTGTGTGTGATAGTGATATGGATACTTTGGGCTCTTGGCTCGCTTTGTGCTTTACATATGCTTGCAAAATTTGTCGTAATTTGAGTTAAAAATTGTAACTTCTACTTTTTGCTGTTTTTACCATATGCCATGGGAGCTGAACTTGTTTTTTTTGAATGAAGTTTGGTATAAATATTGCTGTTTATATTTGGTTTCACAAAAGATTTTAACAGTTTTTAACTTGTCAGAATTGAAAGTACTGTCAAAATAAAATTAATTTGCATTGTGTGAAATTTATTTAAATTCACTGACACTAAAATTAGTTGAAGTCTTTCAACTTAAACAGTTCCATAAATAGAGCTACTTATTTTCTGCATTGGGTTAAATAGTATGTTTATTTAAATTTTGTATTAATAACTTAAAAAATATTTAAAACATGTATACTTTGTATAAAAATGTTAGAAGATCAGAGATTCAGGTTGAAAGAAATTTAAAGGAAATACGATTAAGTTTTTATTTTGCATGTGCAGAAATGCAACTCAAAATGATCTTGTTTACTTTGGACATAGTTCGCAAAATTGGAGAAAAGCTATAAATACATACAATACTTTGATTTTTGCCTATATAATAACAGACAATTTCGGGTGATATATCCTGCTGCTACTGCGCCCAATGACCAGTTGTGAATGACAACATAGTCGCCTTGTTTTCAGTTGAACCATTTGTGAGTTTTCCCAGCACCTTTCACCAGCGCCAGAGGCTTTCCTGTATGCCAGGCTTTCCTATATGACAATTACTGTATTTATAAAGCTGCGTATATCCTGTAAGTAGCGTTAACAGGGGAAGCTAAAGTAAGAGATAGAAGAGTGGATTATGTTAAGAATTAAGATGCTCATTTATAAATCTCAAAAATATCTGAGATATTCTTCAGAATATTCCATGAAGATTTTCCATTTAATTATATGAGCTTTTGTTATTTTCAATTCCCCCCTCTCCCACTCTCCTGCATTTTTTTTATTAAATTCCATTTTGAAAAAAAAAACAAAACCAACTACGTTGCCCTCTGGAAGGGAAATTGAATCGCGTTTTTCTTCAATGGAAAATCTTATTGTCATTTCATTTGATTAAAAATTTCATAATGCGAGCATCCTGTGCGCATTTGTCAGCTAAGCAGCAGCAATAAGAACAACATCAGCAGCAGCAACAACAGCAGCGACAACAGCAGCAGACAACAGCAACAACAAGTGAATTTTCTCTGTAGGCAAAATGAAAATGTGGCGACATTTTTCTTCTGCTTTCTTTGCCGCCTATTTTGGTTATTGTTGTCTGCTGCTTTGTTTTTGTTGTTGTTGTTGTTGCTTTGTCGCCTTCCTTATTCTCCTTCTTGTTATAATTTTTGCTGGCCTTTTTTGTTTACCTTTATCGTCTGCCGACGTCGCCTCGCAGCATTTTTCGACTGTTTTATGTTTTTTATTTAGAGGGCAATTTTTAATTTTAATTTGATTTCCATTCATGTCCTCCCCACAACAACAATAACAACAACAGCAACAACAACAGCAACAACAAGAGAAAATAAAACTGTCGCCAGCAGAGAAAGATGAAATGAGAGAAATGTGATGAGAAATTGCGTTCATCATCATCAAATTGCAGCAGCGCGATGACTTTTTTCTGTGTCGTCGTTGTCGCGAAACTTGAAAATCATCTTCAACAGCAACAACAACAACAAAAATTTGAAAAACAACTCAAACAACATTTCAAACACAACAGCAACAACAACATTTGCAATTGAAATCGAAATCGAAACTAAACGCAACGCAACGCCACAACATTAAAACAATTCAACAATCCAACAAAGCAAACATTTATCACGCATACGCAGCGTTTGCCAAACACCGTTCGTCATCACCGTCGCCGTCGCCATCTCGAGATTTGTGTTAATTGGTCGCATCGCTTGGGTAAGTGAAATTTTGCTTGTTTGCTTCACACTCGACTTGTATAAACAGTTTCGGTTTTCCATTGCGGTTTCGGTTTTCCGAGCATTTTCCTTTCGTTTTTACTCTGTTTGTCAAATAAAAACACAATCTCGAAATCCAAAGAAAGGAAGTTGTTAGAGAGTAGTTAAGATTGTTGACATTTATATGCAATAATTTAATTTTCAATTTGATTAAATTGAAGTAGTATTAGGGAAATGCAACTAGAATTATGTAGAGAAAGCTTCAAGATTAACCTAAACCCAACAAACCTTCAAATAATAACAATAACAATGAAAATAATAAAAATGATAATAAACATGATACAAATAATAATAATAATAATAATAAAAATATCAATAACAATAATAAAAATATAAAAATAAAAAAAAAATGATAAACAAAATAATAAAAATATATAAATAATAATAATAATAAAAATAATGAAAGAATAATAATAAAAAATATATTAAAAAAAAAGAAATAATAATAATTACAATAATAAACTAAAAAATGATTATAATAATTATAATAAAAAAAATAGTAATCATAATAATTATAATACAAAAAATAGTAATGATAATGATAATGAAATTAACAAAAAAAAAAAAAAATAAAATTATAATAGTAGGTATAATAAAAGTATTATTATATTAATTATAATAATATCAATAATAATAAAAATAGTAATAATAAAATGTATTATTATTTTATTTTTAAATTTTTCCTCACTTGTTTTTCTCAGTTCAGAATTCTAATTGCACAGTCTCGTGTGCTTTAGGAACTAAATAAAAAAAAACGCGTATATCTGGCAAACAATTTGTAATGTGAAACTAAAATGTGCGTTAATTAAGGCGAGGTAATTACATTAAGTAAACACTCGACGCATTATAATCGTTATTAATTTCATAATTAAAACTCGAGCAGATTCAAGTATGGAATTAAACGCGTAAATTGCAAATGTTGCAAAAACAATATCATTCAAAAAACAATAACAACAGCAACAACAATCACAATAACAATAACAATAAGAACAACAACAACAGCAGGGATAACCAGCATAATGATAATAATCAAATGAACGTTTAATTGTCAAACGAAACGACAACTCGGACACTTGACATAAGAGAGCTCGATGACTGTAGACTGTACACAAATGCACACTCAACACACACATGCACACACACACAGGCACAGGTGCACACACAGGGAGGCACACACACTCTGGCAACTCACACTTCAGCAGCATCACAAAGGCTCATAAAATATACCGAAAATTAGCTAGAAACCAATAGATAATCGTTTAGCTGTTGGCCAACTTAAAATGAGACGGTATATAGGATTGTATAAGGCATATAATCATATATATTCTTGTCACTGGTCGGGGATTTGCTGTACACTTTTATATACATACATTTTATAAGATATAATCTTTAGAATTATCTTGACCATCTAAAAATGCACTTTAATAATATATGATTCTGCAAAGTGTTTACATATATTAAATATATATTCTTCATCAATATGAACATAAGTGTTAAAGTAACCCTTTTTTTAACAGACTGATAGAAATAGTTTAATACTATAAAATGACATATACAGTATATTTCTCCGATCAAAATGAATAAATTTGTTGAGGAAATTCTTTTTCAAAGAACTTATAGTTTGATTTTAAAGTTCTTTATCAATTTATAATTAATTTAATTTTTATCGCCACAGATTATACCGACTTCGACATACCCTCCCTGATGCTATCAATATTCACAAAAAGCCCATTAACAGTAACTGCAACTAATTTTAGTATTAGCAGCTGGTGCTGGCTTATCCCAACAATGATATTGATATGCATATTATTATTGTCCGACATTCAAAGCCGCCTACCTGTTCCCTGTCACTCCCTGTTTGTGGCATATTCGTAATGAAAATTGAATTAAATGGGCCAAAATGTTTTTGGTTTATGGGTAAAGAGATAAAACCAGATCGAAATCAAATTGGCAAAAGCCTTCAACGTCAGCAGCAGCAGCAGTAAGAGCAGCGGCAGCTCCAATGGAAACCCTAATCGAAATGAAAATGGAAATCCTCATCGAAATGGAAATGCTGCAAATGCTAATGAAAATGCCAAGCTAAATAATTTGTTTAATTAAATAACATTTGGCCAAACATTGTTGTGTGTGTGTAGAAATCATCAACAACAACAATAACAACAACAGCAGCAGTAGCCACAACAGCAACATCAACTCGAATATAACAGCAAATTTTACTAGTGAAATTTGCAGCAAATCAAATCAAATTTTCATTTATGAAACGTTCAAAAACACAAACACATTCAATAGAGTTTAGCGGGGTACACTAGCCTAATACCCCGTAGAATGAAGTAGTATTTGTAATTAAATAGAGAGTGTTTATACAGGGTATGTGCACTATAAATAAATATGCATTTTAATGAAAGTCAATTCATTTTTTCTGCTGCGCGCTTTTGCAAACCACTCTCTAAACGTTTATGCCTCCCCTTGCCCCCGTCGCCACCCTCCCCACCTGCCAACGCCCAACAACGCTTTTTATTTTCGGTTTGTAGTTTTTTCCATCTTCTTCTTCGCCGTGTTTTTCTCGCAAAGCCCATCATCATGCCAGCAAAACCAGCGAAGCATTCGAAATGCCTTTCAATTATC
This sequence comes from Zaprionus africanus, assembly GCA_018151435.1. NCBI lineage: Eukaryota > Metazoa > Arthropoda > Insecta > Diptera > Drosophilidae > Zaprionus > Zaprionus africanus. The sequence goes on from JAECXB010000076.1 coordinate 960,673, forward strand.
ACGCGTCAGCTGTAGCTTAAAAAAACGGCTAGAAATCAAAATCAAAATAAAAATTCAAAATAAAAAATAAAATAGTGCAAAAAAATGTTATTGTTTAAGTTTGTAAATAAATAAATAAAAACATAAATCAGCTGGGCGTGAAATGTTTTTACTCAATGTCTGTGTGTGATTTTGCCTGTTGGTATTGTTAGTAGTTGGAGCAAGAAGAACGAAAGGTTTTTTGCAAATCGAAGTGTGAATTCTCTTGTCTATAATGGAGTTTTTATCATTTTGAGGTTATGTTGAATTTATTTGAAAAACAAGCAAAAAAGTTAAAAGAGGATTTTTAATAAGAAAGAACAAGTTTTTATTCAAAATATCAAATTATTATGAAGTGATGTAGACGCGATTAGATTGTAGAGGCGTTTTTTTAATGAGAAGAATTCGATTTTATTCAAGAGCTCCTATTAGTTTGAGGTTATGACAGATTACAACATAATCAATATTGCATAGATTTTAAAATTGAATATTGAATAAATATAACATTAAAATATACTCTTTTCAAAGCATCTGTTAATCTTTTCTGCTTATCCTCTCAGTATCTTCATGTCATAATCACATTATGCATAATAATATTTTGTTTTATATTCCTACTTATGCAACTATAGTCTTTACTTGATAACTCTTGTATCATACTTATTTTCATATCTAATAATTAATATGATAATATAACTCAAATCAGCTCCAACATCATAGTACTCTCTTATAGTGTATAAGAATTCCCATAGATTCCCAACTATTTCACACTTTGCGCGGGAGGTAAATTGCAAACTGCAAGCAAACGTATCGTATTGCATCTGAAAAACCAGTGGAATAATTATATTTTGTGTATTAAATTTCATTCCTGGGATAACTCAATTAAGCCGCAACATTTAACTATGCGTAACTCGGCTACACACACACACACACACACACACCCAAACACAAACACTTTTAGAGCATTTTCATTTGTTGTTGCTGGTGGTTTTTCGCGCATTTCAACTTTTTAATGCCAGGCCTGAATAGGAACCTTTTATAGACTGTCTGAATAGTTAGGAAAGTTTGAAATGTACATTTGTGGTGTAGAGCAGTGGGAGAGAGAGTTCTTATAATTGTTAATTGCAGTGTACGTTTTTCAGAATTCGTTAGACAATTTCTTGAAACTGAATGTTTTGTTAATTATTATTATCATTATTTTATTTATCTCTTAAGAGTTCCCAAAGCCATTTAAGCTAGTGGCACGATAAAGCAAGCTGAACTTCAAGTTTGTTTGTTTATGATTCGCAACTCGTTTAAGTTGTATTTATCATAAGTTTGTGCTTACAATTCGCAACTGGTTTAAGATGCCACATGGCTTAAGCAGCACTCAGGTCATAATTCATGTCATAACAAGTCAATGCCGGCATAAGCCAAGCCAAGAACGATTGACTTGAAACACTTGGCCAGCGATATACATAGTTGAGCTAGTCAGTAGCAGTGGTACGAGTTGGGGGCGTGGCAAAGGCACCTGGCCAAGGAAGCAGCAGCAGGACCACTTAAGCCTTGTCAGCAACAAAACAGATTGCCACGCCTGTCAGGCCTTTGATTTGAGTACGAGAACGAGTAAGAGTCCGAGTCTGGACTTGAACTCGGACTGCGTCTGGACTTGCTCAAGTCTCTGGACTTTGTTGTGTAGGTGCAGGACTCTCCCTCTCTCTCTCTCTCTCTGTCTCTGTCTTGCTCGCACTTCGGTTGCGACTCATGCAGTTTGCCTTTTTTTTCGCACTTCATCAAATTGACTTGGTCCCTTTCGCAATGCCAACTAAATGCGCAAACACATGTTTCCCTATAAAGTTCTGTTTATTCAAGTGTGTGTGTGTGTGTGTGTATGTCTAATGTATGTATTTGCATCTATTAGTGTGCGTGTCAAACATGCCAGACAAGTTGAGGCCGAGAGCTGAAACTATACAAAAACTTTGGCTTTGGCTTTGGCTTCGGCTTTGACTATGGCCCCAGGCCGGCAAAAGTTAAGGCTGCCCAACAGCTGCACTACACACAAACACACACACACACAGAGAGAGAAAGAGAAAGACTGAGGCACACCCGGCTTGGCAAATAAATATTTATAAATGTGCGTGTGTAATTCTTTTCTGTTCGCCCGAGCATGTGAGACCGAACTGAAGTTACACTTTTCCCTTCGAAATTTAAATATAATTTGCTCAGTTTTTTGTTTCGTTTGCCTTTTTACCCTTTTTGAAGTGTATTTGGTTTGTCAGTTTGTCATTCTGAGTGTGTGTTCGCTCGCTCTGACATGACAAACGGTAAAGACAAAATGGCTTAGTGTAACACTTCCGTTTCCTGGCAGCGACAGCAGCGGCGGCATGAGGCATGCGGCTTAGGCACGGACATGGACGCGATGGACGTACCGACGGACGGACGGAGGAACAAGGAGGTACAGACAGGCGGACATTTGATTAATGGTTTTTTGTGCAAAGCGCCTGCTTTGGGCCCCGCCACGCCCACTTTGCCCCGCTCCGCACCGTTTATGAGACAAGTTTACAACACCAACAATCCCATCGAAAATGCGTGTTATTACTTGGCTCTGGAGTCGAGGGACTCACGGCACAGCGCTGAGCTGAGCTGTCGAGTATACACTGCAAGAAATTAAAATATATTGTACATTTGAGATGCGCTTAAGCTGTAGGAGCGTGGGGATCAGTATTAGAAAAGGATTTAAAACTGGAATCAGAACCAAGAGTGGAGCATGAAAGTAAAACTAAGTGGAAGTTTATTTGGTTAAGGCAATTGAAGCAGGTTGGCATGCAAATTTGAAGCCAGAAAAGCAACTAATTGAATGACTGATGAAATTATTATTGTTATTAAAAAATATAAATAGAATTAGTGTTAGAAACAAAAAGATAAAACAGCAATCGAAACTAGAGTTTGCTGCATTTATAAAAGAATGATGGCAATCTTTATCAAAACATCACAAAGATGAAAAAAATTAAGCTTTAATTGAACCAGAAGTTTAATTATTATTGGTCTAAGGATTACAATTTTAGAAAGAATTACAGAAAAATTCATATTCCATTTGGAAACAGAGATTGATGCATAATGAGAATTAGAATTGATAGTAAAGTTGAAACTATAAGAATACACATAATTGAATAATTACAACAATCTACAAGGGAACCAACTCGTTAATTCATATTCAACTTAGCACTGACATCAGAATTGTTATTGAAAATGAAACATATGTAACTATCATTAAACTAGATCTTTTTAATAAATTTGAGTCTAGAAAAGGCAAATGAATTTATTATATTCAGAAAGAATTTAAAAAGATATTGGAGTATAAAACTGAACTAAGAACTAAAACCAAAACCTTTATGAGAATGGGTCCAACATTTTAAGACTCCATTTAGAAACACTTTTTATGCTCTATTTGGGCACTTTTTTTAGGTGGTCTGTTTAGGTACTCTGTTCATTTTTTTTTTTTAGGATACCTATAAACTCAATGCACTTTTTGCTCAGTGTACAAATAACTCCCCCCCTCTCTCTCTGTGTGTTACCATAACCGGACTGACATGCGGGCACCGTGTCGTATGTGCGAGGCATATCATTTGATATACGAATCTATATCTGCATGAGAAAGTGTCTACACTCAACTCGACTGATGGACAGTCCCTGCTCGAGTGCGTGTGTGTGTGTGTGAGTGTGTGTGCGTGCGTTTGATTCATTTAGCACATGTCGTTGGCAATGCCACGTTCGCTCCTCGCTCACTCGCTCACTCGCTCGCTTCTGCTGCTGATTAGTTTTGGGAATTTCGACGCTTGACTCCCCGCTCCGTGACGCTTTACCCCCCTCCCCCCTTCCGCCACCCCTTGTACTTGGCCTCGAAACTTGGCAACGCAAAATAGATAGCAATTTGTTCCTTTAACTTTCGTCGGCCAAAAGGTTAAAAGGTTAATTGCCGACAAAATGTTCTCCGAGAGCATTGTCGTCGCATCGATCTGACGCCCCAAGGTTGCTACCAAGAGAAGAGCAAGGGGGAGACAAAGGGAGGGAGGCTCGTACTGCCTGTTGGGTTAAAGTAAAGCCGATTCGTCCGATCGAATTTCAGTGCCGACAGGCAGGAAATGCAAATCAAATTAGATGGCAGCTTCCGTGCCCCACACAAATCCAGGTTAACTTGCGAAGACTGCACCTTTCACCCTCTCACCTGCTGCTCGTTTGTTACCCCCGCCCCCTTCACCGCTCGCTGGTTTTACTTGGCCATGGCTCAAAGTGGCCGATGCTTTTAATCAAAACCGTCGAGCACAAACAGCAGCACCGCATACCGTTAACAACAACCGAAAAAAGCTACACACATAGAGAGAGACTACCCGAAACGTGCCCCACACATACACCAACACACACACTCTGTGACTGCCTCAAAGTATTGGCATGGTGCATGATTGCATTGCCCACGGTGATGAGGCCAATTGCCACCTGCTCTTTTGAACCTACCAACTACAACTGCAGCACCGGCGCCAGTTCCTGCTCCAGCTTCAGCTTCCGTTTGCAGCTCCAGCTTCTGTTCCCCCGTCCTCTGCTGCTTTCACTCGTTTGTCAGTTTATACCCACTGTGCAGGTGAATGTAACGAGGGGTATACCTGGCATATGTTTAGAGTTCTTAGTTGATGTAGATATGAGAGAAGGTGAGAGGGAATGAAAGACAGAAGAGATTATAGGAGTCGATGGATAAGAATAAGATAGGTTGGGATATATCAGATACATAAGAGAAGATGTTAACAGATATATGAATATCTAAATGAAAGGAATTCGTTAACTGTATATGCAGATTCCGAGTATAATTTCTAAATCATTTATCGAATATTAAACTATCAACCTTTTTTTCTGATTTTATGCAGCAAACTTGAACTTCTTATTAAAGTTCTTCTGATTTTCAATTAAGTTTATAAGTTAAGAAGCTATGTGAAGAAACCCAATAATATTTTGTATGCAACTTCTCTTGAAAGCAAAAGTTGATATCATATAAGTTGTAAGAGTGCAGAAAAAGAAAAGAAAGATCAAATAAAATATTATATGTTATAATGTAAATATAGTTTGATTTTTGAGCCTCATAATGACTTTTCATTTTCCTTTCCATTGATTGCCAGGTTATTCTATCTCAGACACATTTTTAGCTTAAAACATAACCAGATACATACATTAACTGCTCTCCCAAGCAACTCTCCCTTGCTACCCCCAACTACAGGGTATTCAAACAGTCACTTGCACTTGCATCACTTCGGGCCTATCAACACTTTTGCCGTACATTGCAATTTTGGGCTCGTATCATTGCCCGTAAATCTGCATGCGGCGCATGGTAAGGTGGCATCGTAGCATCGTGGCATCGTCGCTGTGTGGCACGATGGCGCGTGGACGCCTCCAGGCGGCCGGCGTTCGCTATTAGCCTAACGAGCAACAAGATGCCACGCCCCCAGCGCCAGTGGTGCTGGCGCGGAAAGGCAAGTTGTCTGACCGTGGCGTGCACTTCCTGCTGCCTGAAGTCAGACACAGTCCGGGCCCAACCCAGACCAGACCGTGCCAGACCAGGCCAAGCCAGACCAGACCAGACCAGACCAGACCCAGCCAAGCCCAGCTGAGTGCAGCCCGGTGCAGCCCACTCCTGGGCCTGGCAGACATCCGCCTCTGGAGTTTTTGCTTGTTCTTCTTCTTCTTTTACTTTTTTGTTATGCAACTGTCCATCCCTACAAACCTCTCACCCACGCCCACTCTTCCGCCTCCACTGTCCGCACCCCCGCCCTGCATCCGCTTTTCTTATCAACGTCGCACGTTTTTATCATAAATTTTACACTCCGCTTGCAATTTTTCGCTCGTTTTTGTGGCCGCAACTTGCACAAGGCATAAATATGAGCATATATACAAGTGTATATACCCTGTACATGCATATACATTTCTTTACATATATCGGAGCGTATAACTTACTAAAAGTTGGGCATAAAACGTGAAGTTGTTTGTCTGCTCGACTGAAGGCCAATGGGCCGTTAAAATGCCCTATAAAGCGTCACTTTATGCACATATTACGTATACGCGCAGTGGCATCTACACTTCACTCTACCACGATGACGAGGATGGTGATGGCGATGGTGATGATGCTTTTGATTCAGTCTCTCGCGCTTGCAATAACTCGTTATTGTTTATCAATTTTATGACTGAGATTTTACCATAAAATTCCGCCGTCAGGCCAAAGGAATTCTGGCTAAAATCAACACTAAAGTACAAGATATATATATGAGAAATACGACTGCATGAAGCGGGGCTTTTGGATTTTTATGCACTTGCTGTGAGGGTTGCTGATAGAAGCTTTGTTTGTGCCTGCATTGAGTTTGGTTGGGTTTAGTCGGATTTGCCTAAAGAATAATTTAATAAATTAAATAAATTATTTAAGGGAATGAATTATGAGATCATTATATAGAATAAATGGATGGTGTCTCTTTTAAGTAAGAATCTTTACAAGATATCTAGGCATAATGCCGTCAATATAAGATTTAATGCAGAAGAAGAGAAGGATAATTAATAAAATATATTAAATATGCTGTTAATAAAAAATATATAATATTTCTTTAGCTTCTTTAGGCAACAAGAATATATAACTTAAATATAGCTTGACTTAAACATAAAGTCTTCATACAGTGGAGCTGTTTTTCATATATTCTATACAGCATTCATATCAAGTATCAAGTAAAACATTCACTTCATGTTCTCCACTGGAATAAAGTATAAATAATGAGAGAGTCAGGGGGAGAAGGCGTCAGCAGGCGGCACCCTCGTTATGCAATTTCGTGACAAAATTATTATTCTTTCTATAAAGCTTTGCAGCTTAAAGAAATATATTCAACATATATACGAATATTCTCTCCCAGTCTTTGGAAATGAAAAGTTTCACACAACGTGTGGGGATTATTTGCAGCTGAGCAAAAATTGAGCAGTTTTAAAGTTTTAATTAGCTTTAAACTTTATGCCCAATTGTCAAATGTGTCGCGCTGTGGCAGCATCCCCCTCCTCTCCCGTTCCAGTTAACATATTCCTTATATGAGGAGTTTCTACTTTCGAATTTACTCTGCTTTAATCATTCTTTTTTTTATTTATTGTTTGAACTAGTCGAAGCGATTTAAACTGAGAATTTATGAGTGCACAAGCCAAGCATGATGAGTCCCATAAGAGTGTGTAATAAAATACGTAGTCGATTGCCTGTGCACCGAAAAAGGGTTACCCTCTCTCTCACTCTGCTTGAACTTGTACATTTTTGTTTACTGATTTCGAATTCAGAATCTCACACGCCGCTCCCTCTCTCTTCGCGTTCCTCTACCTGCCTCTGGCTCTGACTATGCTGACCATTTGCTGTTCATAAACTTTAAGGCTACGTGTGTGTAGATGTGTGTGTGCGTGTGTGTTTGCATATGTATTACTTATGTGTACCTATGTGTATTTGCTTTTTGTGTATTTGTATTGCAATATTGTGTATACGCAGCGTATGCCGGAAACAGGCGTCCCACTTATGCAAACGAAGCCAACAGCCTGCCAGCCTGTCCCTCGTGTGCTTGTGTGTGCGCGTGTGTGTGTGTGTGTGTGAGTGTGTACACAAAGTATCATTCACGCTATCATTGACACCAAACAAGAGCGCCGGAGCCAGCCAGCTTGGGCATCCTTATCAACTACAACAGCAGCAACAACAACAACGTAGCCTGAAATGTTGTTAACACAGTTCAAAAAGTTGCGAAAAATTTGTTCGCTCTTTTACGCCGCCGCCGGCAATCAACCGTGATTCTTTTTGTTATACGCCATTTAAATACCCTGCTCGACTTGGTAATTCGATTAGGTGTCGTTGCATTTGCATTGCCATGGGGGAGTTGATTTTAAAAGTGGAAATGGATGCGAGGTGAAGTTAAGAGAGAGAGAGTGGGAGAGAGAGCCGGCTATGTAAATGAGAAAACTTAGTGAGCAGCCTAAGGCTCCTTTAGTTGCGTTGTTAACTTATGTAAGTGACATACAAGCTGAAGTATGATAGCATAAAGAAAGCGACTTGAGGTATCCACCTTCAAAGAAAAACTTGAAGTTAATTTCTTAGAAAACTCTTGAGAAAGTCCAAGCTCAAATGAAATGTGGAAGTTTAGAGATACTCAAGGATAATTGATGAATTAGAAATAAGCAGAATATTATTGAATAAAAAACTGTATAGTGTTAAAGGGAACATGGCACAGGATTTTAACAAACCAATAAGAAATTCCTAGAGGAATTCATTTATTATGAAAACAATAAAACATCACCAATAACTCATGACCTTTTCATTTATATCACATGATCAACTTCATTATACAGTCTATTAGCAGAAGTAATATCCTGAATACATAACTTACATAATGATTATAAGATAAAAATGATCAGATACTTTTATGGGCACCTGTTATTATTATTGCATTAAATTATATACTAAATTTTATTTACTTACAATGAAGATTTTCTTTCTTCTTACTTTAACTTAACTCCCCTTTTTAGTCTCTCTCTCTCTCTCTCTCTCTCTAATTTTCTAGGGTATTCTATAGGCCGTCTGTCAGCATGTTCGATATTTCATTCTTCTTGCATTGCCGCATGCGAATAAATTGTATAATTGTATAAATTGTAGATTTTTATTCACACACACTTGGAACTCTTTCTGTGTTTCTTCTTATTTAAACAGCGTATAATTTTCTTATTTTACTGCACTAATACCCTGTAAAATGTAAGCTGCGCCGTAAGGAAGTGCGATATTGGGGTAAATTGAACAGACAACTTTTTCTAGTTGTAGCTTGACTTGACTTTATAAGATACTTCCTAAAGATACCCCGTGAAGTGCGATTAGGTGAGTTATATTCCGCTTCTTTAGTCAGAAGTCTTCTTTGTAGGGTATTTGTTAGTTGAGAAACACATGCAAAGCAAAAAACTGCAAAGGCCTAAAGATATTGCGCTGGATAACTGTCTTTGACAATTTCAACTACAGTTGCGATCTCTACAGAGTAACTGCTAGTCGAATAAACTGAACTAAATATAGGGAGGAGAGAGAAAGAAAGAAAGAGGGGCAGAGAGGGGGCGCTGCAAATGATCGCTTAGCTGCATGTTGGCTGCAATTGGCGGCGTCTTCTTTCATTTTCACTTCTTTCTTCGTGTTGCTGTTGTTGTTGCAGCTATTAAAATTGCAGTTGCTGCAGTGCGGCATATTGCACGTTGCACGTTCCGCTGCATCGGTAATTGCCTCGTCTGCTGCAGCAACATCAAAGCGCGCAAGATTTTAGCAGACACTTTTATTGCATATTATTTTCGTTTCGTTCGCCATACCACGCCCCCCTCCCCAGGCCTTGCTGCCGCCCCCAACTAACAAATATCGCGTCATCATGCATCCACTCAACCTCACTCAGCATCATCATCCCCATCATCATCATCATTATCGCTCTCATCTCCATTATCATCATTATGAAATTTATCATCTTTTCAATTCGTTTTGTTTTTGGAGTTTTCGCTTTTCGCTTTGTTGTTTTCGTTTTTCGCTTTGATTTTCCACGCCGCGTCGTTTAATTGAAAAGTGAAATTGATTTTCCCAACTGCTTTTGATTGCACATGAAAATTGTTTGAAAATTGTTGAATGTTGTTTTTGTGCAACTTCATCGTCATCTTTGGTTCATATTTTTTGCTCACTTTTCTTTCGTTTTCGCTTTTCTCGTGCATTAATTATTGAAATTATATATTTTTTTCTCGATTTTTCTTTCTTTACGATTGTTGCTGAGCCGCCTCTTCTTTTTATTTTCTTTGCATTGCTTTCCATTTCTGTCCCCTCTTCTCATTCTCCTCTCTCTCTCTCTCTCTCTTCTCACTTAATTGTTGCCATTTGAGCGTCTTCTTCTGAATTGCCGCTTTAATTGCGCGATAATTGCGCAAATGAAACATTGAAAATGAAACGAATTCTTCGACGATTTTCCAAGCTCTGAGCCTAAATTACGCGCGAATCGTATATCACAAATAAAACGTGTAAAGAAGTAGGGCGAGGGTATGAAGAGGGGAGTGAAGAGAATGGATGGGGTAGGAGGGCTAAGGCATTATAGGCTGACCTGGCAGAAGATTAATTGCTGTATACCCTGCACTTCGTGGCAGTGGGTATAATAGTGTATGTTTATTTATAAAAAAGAAAGAAGAATTTATTTATTAATGATTATAAATAAAATTAATAATTAATATTCATAAATAATATTGGGTAATTAATTCAGAAAGCTAGTCATAATTTCTTTAAAAAGTCCTCTCAAGAATGTTTGCGATGGAAATTGTCAAAAAAAATCGAAAAAATATCTTAATTTAAGGTTTTCTCACCTGGAGACCATTTTTTAACTTTGAAATACCAAAGATTCATTAATAATCATCCGATTTTGGTGGGCAATGTCATTTTATTCATGGCTTTTCTGCTACATTCGTTCTGCATTCAAATTTGGTCCATTTCGAACATATAATTTTTTTCAACAAAAATCCATTTAACACCCTTACAAAATTTTCAACATTTTTAAAAATTCTTCAAAATTTTACATTTTTATTTTTTGGTTTTAATTAATAATGCTAGTCATAATTTGTATAAAAAGCCCTCCCAAAAGTGTTTGCGATGAAAATTGTGGAAAATATCGAAAAAAGATCCGATTTTAATTTTCTTCACTAACAGTTGCTCATTATGTAATCGAACATGTTAGTCAACATAAACAATAACCTTAAATGTTAACCTGTTAATGTAAAGAGATTTAAAAAGTTCTTATATTTTTTATATCCCACTTCTCCTTATTATTTATTCAATATAGTATCACCTCCTTGTATTTTTGCTCTCTTCTTTTCTCTACTTACTCTTTGCAACTTCAAAATGAATATAAGCATACCCTATAATTATTTTAACTAAAAAAAAAAGCTTCAGCTTCACTCTTGGAAAATGTTATTTACATATATTTCCTTGCTTCGATTTGTGTTGTTTTATTTGTTCCGTTTATGCTGCTGTTCTTGACAAAATGCAGTTGGCGATTGACAGAAAGTTGATATTGTTGTTGTAAGTGTTGAACTTGAAGTGACTTTTGGCTCTGTTTTCCTTTCTCAATCTCTCATCTTCTCATTTCTATTTGGTTCTTCTTCTTACAGTGTGTCTGGCAATTTGCAAAGAAAAGTTGCTCAAGCGCAACGGCCAAGAAAACACAGCAACAGCAGCAGCAGCAGCAACAACAGCCGGCGGCAAGTTGCAACAAGACAAATTGTTGTTGCTGACTTTGTTGGAGGATTAAAGGCGGCAACATGTCGGCAACGGCAGCAGTCACCAGAACAGCAACAACTCGCAGAGTTGCCAACACATTGCAACTGCTGGCAATCGCATTTTATTGTTGCTGTCAATTTGAGCTGTTGCTGGTGCAGGGACAGCAGCAGCAGCAGCAGCAACAGCAGGCGGCGCCCTCTGGCGGCCAGCAGCAGCAATTGAAATATCAGCAATTGCAATATCAAATGCAACAGCAATATGAATACCAACAGCAGCAGCACTTTCAGCAGCAATTCCAGCAGCAACAGCAACAGCAGCAGCAGCAGCAACAACAGCAACATCTCGCATTGCCCCCAGCAACATCGCAGTCGGAACCGGAGCAACATAACGATTTACTGGCCACACAGCCAACTCAGGTAAGTGAGATATACACTGTGATAAATATACGTATATAAACTGTCCATATAATTGGATCAGATTGGACAAGATTGATGCTGATTGAAGTGCTGATTGAGTGGCGTAAACTTTGCTCCGAGGCTTGATAAACTCATTTTCTAATTAATCCGTTTGCAGTACCTTCTCAACTTCGTCTACTCTGCACACTTAGCGCTCCACCTCATCCCAAACTGTCTGTCTCAGCTTGTCACCTCTTCTTTTTGGCTGCGCTTCGTCCTCTGTTTCTTCTTCTCATCCTTGGCCAAATTGAATTTGCGATTGAGATTTTGCAGCTGGGAAACACAAAACAAAAAAAAAAAGCCCGCCCCAGAAGGGCAACTTCACTTGACTCTGACTTTATTTCTCTCTTTTTAGTTCCTCTTCGTTCTTCACTGTCTCCTTTTACTGCCTGTCGACCTCAAGTTCAATAAGCTGATTAGCTAAATGAAATCAACTCGTGATAATCGAGAGACGAAACCAAAAAAAAGCAGCACAAAAAGCAACTTTGCATCGTTTTTTTACTTGGGGGAGTCTCTAATTTGCAGCACTTTAGTGATTAATTTGTTTTTGATAGACTTTAAGTTACATTTAATTACGTTCAACTTTTCGCGCTTTGCCAAAAACTTTGGCTACTCAGAGACTCTGTCTCTCTCTCTCTTTACCCCCTTAGTGAATAGAAATGTTTGGTAAATTTTCAATTTGTTTTTGTGCATTCGAAAACGGAAGATAAGGTTCATGGGAAGCGTGTAGAGCTCGGTTGGTTCAGTATTTAAATTCGTGCTGTTACTAAAAGCAGCTCACTGTTAGGAGTGAGAAAACGCTAAAAAAGGCTACCATCCTATTAGTTTTCCAGTCGCATTTAACATAGTGGATTGAAATAATTGAAATAACTGTGTTAAGAGTAAAGTAAAATTGTTAATTATAAGCATTATAGAAATCGCACAATGTTAACTGTCTGTTATCAATAGAACCCACCTTATCTAAATCAATCGCCGTACATTACGTAACACTTTAAAATAATTAGCATATATCTAATTTTGCAATGTTAACTGTCTGTTATTAAGGGAGCGTGCAAATATAATAAGTTAAAACAAATAACATAGCCAGCATTTTAGTTTTCAGTTGCTCAAATAAAATAACCTTGTTAACAGTAATTTCTCCTTTACATTTATAAACCCAATGCTAACCATGAAATGTTAACTGTCTGTTATAAACATGTCAGATCTTTTCATGTAACTTCTCTGAGCTGCTTAACAGAGACGTTCGCAGTGCTGTTACTAACATGCGGCTTTCGTGTTGGTTGCCTGTATTTTCTTTTCCAATATTAATATGCCACAATTTGCTGTTGTTGCAGCTGCAACAGCTTTGATTTACCGTTATAATTAAAGAAAAACTTATTAAAAATCTCTTGGCAAAATTGTTGGCAACAAATTTAAAGCTCTTGCAGCTGCGGCACACCACAACGCAAACACGCACACATCACACACACACACACACACACACGCGCTCAGACAGCTCACTTTATTGGAAAATGGCAGCTTCTGCTTGCGGCATGTGGTTTTCAGAGAGTCGATAGATGAGACTTTTCTCGATTGCCGATAGACGATAGAAGCAGCTTAGTTCGACGCGTTGGTAATTTTTTTTTTATATTGGAATTGATATTTGTCGAGTACTTGACAACCCTGCCGCATGCAGGACTAAAGCAGCTTTGATTGCCACATCGACCCACTGAACCAGCGTCGCAGCAGCAGCGCAGTAGCAGCGGCGGCAGCAGCTGAGCCAGTTTCAAGTGGCTTTTGTAGCTCACGTGAAAGTTAACTGCAATCGGGGGTTTTCTTCATTCCTCTGTTCGTTGTCCTCGTCATTTTCGCTTGCTGTTTTATTTCGTGCAATATTTTTTGGCATTTCTTTTAACAGCATGACTGCTGTGCTTATACCCTGTAAAGAAAGAAATACTCAAAGAGGATAGTTACAATTGAGTTGAAGGAGAATGCTTTAAGTGTAAGCTGTTTTACAGGGTATGTTTAAAGAGACATAATTATTAGGATGACCATTTCACATTTAACAGCTCTTTTCGAGAGGTTTATTTTAATATTTTCAATACATAAATAATCTTAGTATTTGAATATTTGAATTAATTAATATTTAAAAAAAATTAGGGTGACCAAATTTACTCTGCTGTATATTTTAATAGTATTCCTTTAATATTATCGTATTATCAATCTTTTTTCGCCTTGTTTAAAAAAAAAGGAAGACCATATCACAAATAAGGGTGACCACATATATATTATACTGCATATATCACAAAGTTTTCCTTGAATTGCTCGTATTTAAAACCCCATATTTCGCCATACTTGGATTTAAGGTGACCATACTTTATTTATTTATATATAATATTTTAAGAGGTTTATTGAACTCCTCTCTTATTAAAATCCTCTTAAAATGTAAGCTTTAAATATTCTCAAGCTGTTTCTTAGTGATGCCATCACTAAAGGGTATCTGTAAGTTTAACTAAAGCATGCTGCCAATTCTTTCTGGTCTTTCTTTACGTTTGCAATAAAATAAAATCCACACAGACCGAGATCCCCAGTCTGTAGCCCTCTGGCTACATGCAACGGACATGGACATGGCAACGAATCCTCCACACATACATACATACACACACACTGGCAATATAAATGAATGAAGTATGTGTGTGTGTAACAGTGTGCGTGTGTGTGTGTGTGTGTGTGTTGGCCACAGCGAAAGCTGCTGCATTTTATTTTACCATTTGGTCGAATGGCAAAATTTATGAATTTCGACTCGCACGCCGAGGCCGCCGCCGTCTCTGGCCGCACATATGCGGTTTTTATATATTGACACTTAAAATTTATGGGACTTAAAATCTACAAAACGCTACCCAACCAGGGATTGGCTTTTGCCCGACCCACCACCCCGTAGAATAGGGATTTTGTCTCTCTCTCTGTGAAAAAGCAGAGAGAGAATAGAAATTGTTTTGTTGTTACAAAACTATTCGCAGTATGAAAAGTCAACGACAGAGCGACCGCGTAAGCTGACAAAACTGTACGGCAAATCGAGCGTGAAATTATTAGGGTTGCCACACCATACGCAGCGCCATATTTGGCATGGTCACCTAAATATGTACGAGTATGTACATATTCGCGATTTGCAAGCAAGTGCTTAAAGTAGTGCTGCAAATTTGCATGTTGAAACGTGTTTCAGCTGAATTATTCTCAGAGAGTTAAGTAAGGGGTTAGGAGTGGTAGAGAAGGCAAGAAAGGCAGTAAGGGGGCGCGCGATATTTAATTTTGAAATAACATGCAAATCGCATAATTTCGTGGAGAAGAGTAGCTTTAGCAGGTTCCTTTTAAATACTTTCCCATTGTGAATGGAACGTTTCTTTGATATTTAACAGCTGTTAAATTAACATGGCTAAGTAGCATGTTAAAGAAAAGATAACAGAGGAAGGTAACATGAAGTGCAAAATCGATGCTGTTATAATCAAGATTTGCAAATTTCTTAACAAGGTATTTAGAAGAAAGGTTTTGGCCGGTTTCTGGGAAAGGTTTCTTAGACAATTTACAGCTTTTAAATTAACATAGCTAAGCAATATGTTAAAGATAAACACAGTAAGGTAACTATTGAATAAGGGCTTTTATTTCATACTGATTGGAGGAACATCATGAATTAATGGAAAATTTTTAAAGATAACATTAAGTATTGTCACTGTTGCCAAGAATTCAATAGACTGTTAACTTAACAGCAATGTTAAAGCTGTTAACAGCTGCAGCACAAGCCGGAAAAAGAGTTAAAATTGAAATTAGGTAAGGAAGATTGAACCAGCTGCTTGCAAAATAGATGCAAATTTATAGCACACACACAGCACACACACATACAGTGACTAGACAGACACCGTTGCTTAAGGAACATGTTCAGGATCAAAACTTAATTCGAACTTTATAAATATTATGAAAAGAAAGTTGATGAAATCATTTTCATGCATAATTTTGTCATATTTCAAGCTAGGAACGAAAGGAACTCAAGGAGTTGGTCGAGGGAGGGAGGAAGCAAAAAGGAAGAGGTAGTAGCCTGAGCTAGTTGAGCTGCTGTCCGTCTCTCTCTTTCTCGCTGTCCTTCTGTCTGTCTGTCAGCGTCAAAGCTGAAAATCGCTTAAGATTAATGATGCAAAAAATTGAGCATCATCAAAGAAAGTGAAAATGGAATTAGGTGCAAAGGCGCTGAGAGAGCAATAACAACAACAAGTCGAAGAAGACAGACTGAGTAAGAGGAAGGAAGAGAGACCGAGAGAGAGACAGGAAGGAAGAGTAAGAGAAACAGAGAGAGAGATAGAGATACGTGCAGCACGCAAAGCGGAAGAAAATGGCGGCATAAAACTTAACTACAATAAGCGGCGAGCCAAGCCAAAACGAGCTGACAACAACAACAACAACAACATTAGCAGAAGCAGCAGCTGCCACGGTGGTTTGTGCGTGTGTGTGTGTGTGTGTGGCAAACTCAGACAGACACACACACACACACAAACACACACTAACGGCGCCATGTAGCAAGTAGTTAGGCCAAAGTGCTCCACGTACGTGCAGGGCGGAAACGGAAACGGAAATGGCAGCAGCAACGGCTGCTGACGTCAACGCTTACGCCTACGCCAAAGTCGCAGTCGCAGTCGAAGTCGACGTCGCGACGTAACTAAAGTTGCAGCCTTGTTTGCCCTGAGAGAGAAATTAAAAAGGAACGCTTCGCTCGCTAAGCCAAAATGAAATCTATGTTCCATGCGCTAATACGGCGACACTCCGCAACCAATATGCGAGGTACTTCAGCCTCCCCCCTCTCTACACACTATCAGCCCTACAAGTCCCTCTCTGTCCCTTCTCCTCCTATTCCCTCTTTCTCGCTCTCGCTCTCGTTCTCTCCTCTGTGCGGGCAGTCCTTTGCGGCTGCCAGAAAACTTTGCATCTGGTTCACAGCTTGCACAGCGCGCAGAAAATTTTATACGCTAAGCCGCAGCTGAAGGCACAGTGGTGCAGAGTTCATTGTATTTGAGCTGAAATTTACTTTTTGAAATTAACTAATTATAAACTAGTATTTAATATTAAACTGAAAACAAGTAATGAGCAGTGCTAAGAAGAGACTTCTTCTTCCTCTTAATGTTGAGCAAATTGTTTTATATTTTATTTAATTGATATAAAGATCTATTAACTCTCGAGCATATAACTTAATATATAAGTGAGCTACAAACTTCAAACTAAGTATGTATGCAGAAATATATCTAAATTATTAATGCATCAAATTTCAGCAGAATTGAATAAGAAAAAATTGAGTTATACAAGAAACATAAATTCAAAATAAACAGATCTGTAACTAGAACTTAAATGTAGTTGACAATGAATAACTTTTTGAAGTAGTTAGAGCAAGAATACGTCATTTAACTGAAGACTAACTACTGTGCAATCGCTGTAACCGAAACTCGAACGAATACTTTTGCTGGCAGCTGAGAGAGATATACTTACGCTTGCCTCACGGATGTTGTCCTCCTACAGTTGGGCGGAGGCAGCCTGGAGTTAGCCGGAGAAAGCCGCCGTAACATGCCCTGGCGAAAAATAATTAGCGCGCTGCGTTTATAAGTTTCCGGTAAAAAGCGTTTTACGTTTGTTTAGGCCACGGCGGAGCATGATGTTGATGATGATGACGATGGCGTCTCCATCTGGCTGAGAGAAATAGGGAGATGGAGATTACGAAGATGACGGCCCCGTCGTGATATATGTATTAATGAACTATATACGTGGGGCTAAAACTCTCAAATCGTACCAATTTGCCGCTCATAATTGCCGAAAAGCTTTCACCTCCGGCCGCACACAGCGACCCCGAGACCCGTTTCCCTCTCCCCCCACCCCTTTGGGGAACGCCTTTTTCTGCCACTGACCTGAAAGTTTGCGAAACTATTTCAATTTGCATGCGTGCGGCAAAAGTTTTTTGTACTACTCTCGCTGGCAACCCCTTTTATATATTTTTTCTATTATTTGTAAGAGCTACAGTTTTTTTCGTTGTTGTTGTTGTTCTTTGGTTTTTGGCTTGAAATTGCACTCGGAATCGAGCTAAATTGCTTTGGTAACCCCAGAGAACTATGGTGGAAATTTTTTAGCAATAAATTTAAGAATTTTCACACAATATTTGACTGGACAAATTGCATTTGTGCGTTTATTATGCGCCAAACTTATGTTTATTCAGTGATGCCAATTAAACTTGAGCTGCAATCTGGCAATGCTGTGGAAGATTGGGTGGGTTAGATTGGCATTTTGCTGTTGTAATAATAGTTGAACTTAGTGTCTGTACTTGAATTCCTTTCTTGACCCGTAGTTAAACTACAAAGTGTTAAAGTCATTTAGCAAATAGTAAATTACAGTTAATTATATTTCTTTTAAGGCTAACTGGTAGGCAAACTTTATGTGCAATTAATTGAACTGCCAGTTAGATCTTTAACAAGCAGTTCTCTGTCAGTTAGTTTTTTAAGCAACAGATCAACTGTACTTATAATTATCATAAGCTACTTTTACTATGATAAGTGTTAGGAAGGAGAAGCTTAAAAATTGTGAAAGTCTTCTTTAATTAGGTGTTAAATGGACTTATCTGCCATTTGAATTTTTAACAAGCAGTTAGATGGCACAATCAAACCAAAGTTTTAACTGCAACTACAGTTAAGAATGACAAACTAAACTCATGTTAAGAACGTTTTGTTGTCAAATAAATTTCTAACAAATTTTTTTGGGTTACATCTGCCAGTTAAATAATTAACATGCAGATACTGTTTTTACTGAAAGTTATGTACTTAACAAGCAGTTGACGGCTCAGCTAGAATTAGAGGTAGGAAATATAATGTAACCTTAACTTAATCATATTGGTAGCAATCACTTTAAGAACGTCAAACAACTGTATGCATATTAACATAAGGTTATTTGAAAGTTTAGGTTTCAAAGTGCTGGTTAAAATTGAAAATCAAACAATACCTTATTCACACCGACAAAACAAATCATTACATCGTCACTTCAATTTTGCATCTTCTTAAGAACATTTCCCTTGTTATCTTCATCTTTTTCCCCCTCAACTATTTCGATCTTATACATTCCTTCAACTAAAGCTGAAAGCTTTGTTCCGAATTTCACTAGAGCAGAGCTCAAAGTTGGCATGCCAAAGAGATCATCTTGGCGCCTAATCCGGACCGTCAGCAGAGTTCCTTTCTATCCTTAGCTAACAAAACAGGACTTCAATCTACACTCGCTGCCAGCTTAGGCAAACACACGCAGATAGTCGAGGGTGTCGCGTAGCGTGTTTGCTTAGCTCTGCCAACCCCCCCTCTAAAATCTCTCTAGAATCTTCCCAAACCAATCCGCAGTTAAACCAAACCAAACTGAACCGAAGCGAAACCAAACCAAACCAATTTGCAGCATTTCGTTATAAACTTGCCACAAAATAGTTGCAAAAATGTTACGCCGCAGCCCCTGGAAATAGTAAAAATGGGCGTAAAAGTGGGCGGGAAGGGGTGCCGCCAGAAGGGGTTATTCACGCGACGCGCTGCCAATTTTTTGTTTGGTTTGCCAAAAGCAGCGAAAACTTTGCACTTTTCGCATATGTAAACAAGCGAGGAAGGTGATGCCTGACGTGCAGATACCCTGTAGGTAGCTGAGTGAGGGGGGAGCGTATATATATTTGAATAAAAATGAACTTCATCTTGGGGCATTAACAAAATTTAAATAACAAATTTAAAATTTGAGAATAATTTAGAAATTTGAAAATAATTTAGAAATGTTTTTTGCCATTTCCTGGAGTTTGAGTGAAAGTTTTTTTTATTTTCGAGTACACCCTTTCAACATAAAGTATTCAATAGTCCATACACAACATTTTCTTACTGCAGCTGCTATAATTTTTTGGAGATATTATGCTGATTATGATACTGCGAGTGTTTTTAGCTAAGTTCTAAAAATGATTTTAAAAATGAAGTGAAATTCCACACAAGCACGCCTGCAATATACCCTCTTTCCCTGCGGCCTGTTTTCAATGAGCATTGCAAGCAAAACAAGCCACGCTGCTGCTGGGTCTGAATGATAAGCGACAGCGAAGCTCTTTAAGCTTCAGCATTACAACAACAACAACGGGAGGAGCAGCAACAATGGGAAGCAGCGGATTAAGCGACACAAATAGTGAGCAAGCGAGGGCGGGGAAGGGCAGTGTTGCAAGGGAGTAAGCGTGTGCAGGTTGCTGTTTCAGGAGCTGCAACACAAATGCAGAAATATGTCATGTCCCCGTCGTGCTGTCTCATTCTGCCTCCCCCTCTCTCTCTCTCACACACTTTCTCCAGCGCTGGCGGCTTTTGCAGGCAGGCAGGCAGGATGTGCAACAGCAGCAACGTAGGCAAATAACAACAACTAAATGCATAGTATGCAAACATGTAACAAGCAAAAACAAAAACAACAACAACGTGCAACAAACGACAGCAACAACAACAAGAAGGTGCATTGTTTGTTGGCTCATTTTGAGGTCAGTCAACGATGCAGAAATTTCTACGCTTTTTTTCGCCATCTCTTCCAACTTCATTCCCCCTCTCTCCCTGCCATTCCTTTGTCTCCTTCTTCCCTTTTCCCTCTTCTACTTCCCATTTTTTTTTTGTCGTCCATTTTCATTTTATTTTATTTACCTTTTCTATTTGCCCCGCAGAAAATCACGGCCGTTGAGTAACAACAATAGCAACAACTACAATGAGCAACGACAGCGACAATGCAGGCGCGATTGTGGGGTTAAAACTTAACCCCACAGAGCCCCCAGTGCTTCCTTCGCTTGCACACAATAACCGCTACGCGTCGTTTGGTTGCTTTAAGTCGGTTTGCTCAACATCCTTATAAGGGCAATGTCGCCATCGTCGTCATCGTCGTCGTCGTCGTCTCGCTGTTGCTGCTGCTGTCGTTGTCGTTTCACAGCTTAATAAGAGTTTCACTAAGCAGCTACCCTAAAAATGGAGTCCTGTCTAGACAGGGTATAGCATTGCAGGGCTGCTTAGGTATAGAATGGGAGCTACAAGTTGATCTTTTTAAGATTACAGGGTATTTTTAGCCGTGGTTTAAGCGGTATCAAGCGTAGAACTCAACTAATCTTACTTAAAGCCCATTTTCCACATTTTCCTTACTGCTTGGTAATGGAATGAATAAATGTTTTAATCACAGGGTATCTGTGAGTCGAGTAAGTGTGAAAAGCTCTTCTAATCTCTCATACTTTCACTTTGTACCCCTCTACGAAATGTTTTTCTATGCGTAGAGATAAGACTTCTACTTTTACCAATCACAGGGTATTTGCTAGTCGAACTTTTAAATATTGTGTTTGCTGAAAACTTCGCAAACTTGTAAGCTGTGTGCTTCATACCCATTAATGAATTTAACTCATTGCACAGGGAACAAATTCAATATTTCGTTAGCTAAAGGGTATCAACTAGTCGAGCACTGAAATTTTTAAAGTTTTATATTTCACAAGCTCATTAGCTTTACACTTCATATCTCCAAATGAGCTTCATCTCACTGCACAAAGATGAAATGCTAGATTTCCCCAACTACAGGGTATCAACACGTCAATCACCAGTATTGAACTCAACTAACCATTATATGTCGACGCTCCTCCTCAACTGTTTCTCTGTGCTAAAGATGAATTCCTCTCCCTTCCGGCAGCTACAGGGTATCTGCAAGTCGTTCCTACTGTTCCGCGCTTAATGCATATTTGCTTTTTATCTGCTTTGGGTCCCTCCAGAGAGTTTGCTTTTGTAATGCGCGTCGCATAATTAGCGCATTTCCGTTGCAGGCACACTTCAAGTTGTCAACTATCGCTACCTCCCTCCGTCCCTCTCTCTCTCGCACTCGTACTCTATAGCCTGTCCGCCCCTGGGAGGTCTAGGGCGGTCTGGGAGGTCCGTTGAAGTGGCTTTGGAGTTGACGCCGTCGTTGATGTTGACGTTGACGTTGATATTGGGACAAAGCTGCAGCCGGGGCAGCAATTGAGCAGCTTTTATTGTGCTATTGGGTTGCCATAACGAGACGATTGGATGGCTTTGTTAGCCATTTTAGCCATTTTGGCCATTTTGGCTGTTTCTGGACATTTTCAGTCATGTCTTCTGCTTCTTTCAAAATGTTGTTGCATGCTTTCAGGCGCAACTGCCGCAGAGCGACACAAAAAATGACACGATACACAGCGGAGGCGCTGCAGGGCAAAGAGGGACACGGAGAGAAAGAAAGGGAGAACAACCAACGAAAGCACTTGCTGTAAATGTCTGTGTGTGTGCGTGTGTGTATGTGTGTGCAGGGCTTAAGATGAATGCAGAAAGAATACTAGACTAGCATAGCGAAGAGCGACAGCGAACAAAGAATCATAAAGGAATCAGATAAGTTGGCAATAACAAAAGCCAAAGCAGAAGGAAGAGCCAATCATTTAAGCAGCGAGAGGGAGAGAGAGAGAGAAGTGGAAAAGAAAGGGTATTACGAGTCTGCATGAGAGCTGGGTGAGGAGCGGAACAAGAACAAATTGCTGTAATCTTGTACTGTTCCGCAAGCAAATGAAAAACAATCGAGAATGAAAATAATACTACGTGAATGGAGGGAAAAGTAATACCGCAATTGAACCACAAGAGAAAGAAAGAGTTCCAACAGGAATAAGCTAGAAAGAGAGATAAGAATGAATGGGTGTATGGGGAATGCGAAGGGGTCATCATTGATACACGCCATAAGCATGGATCATTTGTATGACACTTTGCCATGTCATAACTGTCAGATAAAATGACAATAAGTTTTGAATATTATTTAGAATACATTGAAATATATTTAACTTGTAGTTGAAGTGACTGTCAGTGTGATGATTAACGTTAACATGCACAACTTTACTCTATTAAACTATATTAACAAGCGTATTTCCTCTATTAAACAAGAAAACTTTCAGTTCCACGAACCATTTGTTAAAGTGTTAATTAACTTTGATGTGAAGTGTAACCTTAGTGATAAAACTATTTATCAGCTATTTAATTAGCAGATAAGCTTATCAAATGGTGGTCAAATTCGACATTATTACCAAGTTAACCTTATGTTAAACTATCCAGCTCTTAAACTGATCTTGATGATTAAAAAAAAAATAAATGTGTTTATTATTTACCAAGCAGTTAAGCTGTTCAACTGCTAATTAACTCTGGCATTTATCTAAGATACTAGTTGTGATTGTTCTAAAGTAAAATCTTAATCCCTTACTTGCAGTTAAAGTAGTGCGCATCTTAAATATTTTCTTCACTCTTTACTAAATCTTGTGATTAAATATTTAAGCTGCACGAAGAAAACATAAAGCATTTTCAGATAAAATTCATACCTGGAAAAAGCTTCCTTCCGCTTTGCCTTTTTTTTCTCTTGCATAAATGAAAAACATTTCTTATTTAATTAAAGCAAAAATCCGTAAATGCAATTCCATTTTGTCAACTGAGAGTAAATACTGCAGTACGATATGTGAATATGACAATGAAAACTCTCGCAAGTAAGGCGTAGCTTTTTTCAAGCCAAAATCTCTAGAGATATTCCAAGAGCTCGACACATTGTTGTAAGTCATATTTAAATAAAGCATTTTTCGTATTATATTCCACATATTTTCGACAGTTTTCCGGTATGCTTTGCAATTTACAGTTATGGCACACACGCACACACACACACACGGAGAAAGGGGTAACCACCTTTTTGTGCTGGGTAAATATGCCATTGAGGAACAGCTTCATTAGTACGAAATGTGTAGCATATACCCCAGCACACACACTCACACACACACACTGACATACATGTACACAAAACCCACACAAACGTTGAAAATTTTGCAAACATTTTTTGGGGCTTCGAAGTAAAATATTTGCTTAACGGAAGCGGCAGCAAAAGAAGAGAAGCAAAAAAAAAAAAACAACAAAATAATTGCAACTAATTAAAGTGCAAACGCAAATATTTGACTAAATAAATTCGATGCCCACACACCCCTTACAGACACCTTCTGGTGCACACATGTATTGTTTGTACTGGATACTCTGCCTGGTGTTCACAATTGATTAAATTTAATGTCGAAAACGCAAAACGACGCGCGCAAAATGTGCAAAATTCAAAGAGTTTTATGGCACAATGATCGTTCAATACTCTTCAGATAGGTAGATATATAATATATTTACATAAATATATTGAATACTGGAAAAAAAGTTTGATATGATTTCATTTGTTGTTAGTTTTGAGCTTTTGAAGTTTAGTTTTTAAAACTAGATAAACTTTAATCTTTAATTTAAATTCAATTTTGTTTCAAGTTAAAGAAAAAATTGGTTTATTTATAATTTAAATTTATATCAGCCACAACAACAGGAACCTTTCGCTTTCATTTCAATTCAATCGACTTTAAATACTATATTACAAAATGAAGGTACTCTCTTTACTTGTATCTTTTTATCTTCAATTTAAAATCAATTTTGTTTCAAGTTTAGTTTAAAACTAAGAAAAATTGTTTTTTTTTTATAATTAAAATTTATATCAGCCACAACAACAGGAACCTTTCGCTTTCATTTCAATTCAATCGACTTTAAATACTATATTACAAAATGAAGGTACTCTCTTTACTTTTATCTTTATCTTTTATCTTCAATTTAAATTCAATTTTGTTTCAAGTTTAGTTTAAAACTAAGAAAAAATTGTTTTTTTTTTATAATTAAAATTTATATCAGCCACAACAACAGAAACCTTTCGCTTTCATTACAATTTAATTGACTTTAAATACTATATTACAAAATGTAGATACCCTCTTTTATACCCTACCATATCTCTAACAACCTACTGCGCGATACCCTCCACTAATTGTGCAGTTCACAAAGGGCTCAAATTGGTTGTGAATAGTTCGCAACTGGGCCAAAAAGATTGCAATGAAATGGCAATGGCAGTCGGCGGCAACCACAAAATGAGCATAGACAACAAGAGATACCCTGTAATCACAAATTATGGCATGATTCAAGAAAGAAACTCCATTTTATTCAAAGGAAAGTCAAGAAAATTATTAGAGATGTGAGTGTGTAAGGGATGTGAGCGATAACAAGCAACGGTAATTGTAATTATCGATAACAATCATTGCCACTTGTTCTACAGGGTATATGCATGTGCTGTTTAATAATTAGCGCAATAAAATTTGAAATTGCATTTGATGCTCCCCAGCGGGGTGACTAATAAACGCCCATTTACCACTTTCATGTTGCGTTTTGTGGTGCACACACGCGAAATAAGTGCGGAAAGGAGCAGAGTGGAAAAGGGAAGAGAGAAAGAGGGGAAGTGGGGGTAGCAGAGGAAGGGGAAACGCGTTTCATTGCGAGCACTTGGCCAGTTAAGAGCTCAGATAAATGTTTAAATGTTTGCAATTCATTGTTTATGTTGCATGCCCAATGGAAAGAGAGAGAAAGGGAGTGCGAGAGAGAGGGAGAGAGTGAGAGAGGGGGATAGAATGAGTGGGGGTATGGGCTGTGTGTGTTTTTGCATATTTGCATGTAGTGAGTATGTGTGAAAATGCGATTGTACGCCTGAATGCACTCAATGCACATAAAAACAAACTGAGTTGAGTTGCGTCAACCTCCATCAGACCTCATCAGACCGAAGTTGTTCTGTCAACCCAACGCCACGTGAAACTATCGAGCAATTGTATGAATATAAATTGAAAAGCGCATTAAACTTTAATAATTAGTAAAGAAAACAGTTACTGCGTATGTGTTACACTCTATCAAAGGTGAACTAACCTTAAATTTCCACCACTTTGCATTTGGAATCATTTAAAACTATTTCAGACGAGTCTAGTTGAATTTTGTATATTTAAATCACGTGCTAGTACCATTTGCAGGGTATTAATCGGCACATTACTACATTCACCTATAGAATTGTTGAACTTTCAACTCTCTTGATCAAACTCCTATATAATTTGTACACAAACATCTCCTTAATGCAAAAAATATAATACACAAGATACTTTCAAAGCGCATCTGCTAGTCGCTCATCTTCAAGCAAGAAAACTACTTAAATCTTAATGTAGCTATACTTCTAAGCTGAGCTTTATAAATTTGTAAGTGTTATCAATTTTTACTTTGCAATCTACAGAGTTTCTGCACTCCACAGAGTATCTACTAGCCATTCATCTACTTCCATTCCAACTCTTCTGCTCTTTACTGCATCTTTGTTTACATGACCAACAGCACAACCCACTCTACTTGCCCTGCTATACGCCCTAACTTATATAAATCAAATACAGGGCATCACCAAGTCGTGCAACTATTTATTCACTTTCACTGCTCTTGTGCTGTTATTTTTCCCTTGTTGGCCACTTTAAACTTGTTAATTTTGTAGCAAAATGCGATGCTCCTTCAGCTTGCAAAAATATTTACACAGAGAGATGGAAGGAGGGGGAGCAAGGGGCAGATGAGCAGGTGTCTATATATGTGTGTGTGTGTGTGTGTGTGTGTCTGTCTGGTTTCATTTGTATTTATAACGTGATATGTCGACAATTTGTCTTGTAATTAAATTTGCAGCAACAAAGCAACAGGAAGAAAAGCAAGCAAAGCACACAGACAAACACAAGCAGACACTCACACACACACACAGCATACAACAGTGATTCCCACACACACACACACTCGCACACACAGGCACTGCACATTGAATCAATCGTTGAAACGCTACGCTGAATTAAGTGCTTCGACAGGCAGCTGAAAAAGAAGTAGGAGAAACAACAACAAAAACTCAGCTGGCAAAAATAAAATTGCTAGAAAGAAAAGCAAGCCAGCACACACACACACAAGCACACATATACATATATATGTACACATGTTTGTGTGTGTGTGGGGAAAAAGCAATGCCTGTGCAAATATCGCTCATACGCCTCGTAAACTGTTTAAAACTGCATGACAGTTGATTTCACCTGCAAGGTGTTGGCTCGGAAAGTGTCCCGACGTGCCAACGTATGTGTGTGTGCGTGTGTGGGCGTGGCAGAAAGTTCAGACGAGGTTAAGCAAAGATTTATACAGCAGCAACGGCAGCAAGTTTGAGAGCCCAAGCTATTTGAGGTTGAGTCGTCTCATAGTCAAGTGCCACCTGAAGCAGCAACGACGACGTCTTGTGAGTGTATGTCTGTGTGTGTGTGTGTGGGAGAGAGAGAGCAACTGGGGGCAGGAGCTGCCTTCATGTGGGTCATCAATAAACTACGAAGCGGCAGCAGCACTAAAGTTATTTAACCCAAACTCGTAAAACGTTCAATATTCACTTCTCTCTCTGTCTCTCTTTACCTTTGTCACACAACACTACAAATGAGTGTTGGTCAGCGTTTTATTAGCTGTAAATCTGTCGGTCTGCAGCATGAAATCATTAACCCAATTAGCTGGAGTAATTTTAACTGACAGTGAACAACGCTTTTTGTTTAACTAATTCGGGGCTCATTAGGTTAAAATGTTATTGAAGGGTAGGAGGGAAAAGAGAGAGTATTTTAAATGTGTCACTTATTTTGAGAGCTGACATTTGGTGGGATATTAATGCTGAAATAATTTAACACTATAATTAATTAGAAAGGGCCGAGAAATTTGTAGAGAAATTTTAAAACAAGGTTGAGAAAATTATTATGAAATTTTTGCTGAACATTCATAACAATTTTATGTGTTTCTTTTGATATTATAATAAAAAATAATAGATAAAATATTTTATATTCAATTTGTATAGATCTTCTCTTAATATTCCCAGAAATTTGCCATCAAATGTTTCAAATATTTGCACAAAAATTGAAAAACTCTATTTGCCGCAAGCTCTTGATCTGTCAGTTGCTGCAACCCCACTACACCCGCTCCAGCTTAACTCTTCTCTACCATGGAGAATCTTCTGTCTATAAAAAAAAGGGAAGCCTTGGACTGGCCTCTTAAGGGGGCGTGGCCAATTGATATCTGCATTTGACATTGTTTTGCACTCAACTCTCAAATATGCAGCAATTCATTGCCCTAAAACGCAAATCCCAAGCGAATCGAACCCAATAAACGTGACAATTTCAAGCATAGACAGATTTGGCACACAAACACACACCAATACGCTACACACACACACACACACACACACATGTGCAATGAATATGCATTGTTTATAAGCCCAAAAAAAGCGACTAGGAAGAGAGAGAGATTTAATACCCACAGGGAGGAGGGAAAAGGGTTTGCCAGGGCAGCTGCAGTTCATAGCGCAGTTTTAAGCGCCAAACGGAAGTTGCAGCCAAGCAGCCACAGCACACACACACACTCCCATATGTATACACAGTGCACACAAACATACACACATGCGAAGCTGACTGACTGATCGATTTTCAATTGAAATTCAGTGGTTTCTTTCATGTAGAACTTTGCAGCAGGTTTCGTTCGCAGTTGACGCTGCGAAAAGCTTAAAAAAATCGCCAAAAACCGTTAACGTAATGTATGGGTATGTGAGACTAACAAATACCCTGAGAGGGATATAAAAGATAAGAGATATGTTCAACATAATTTAATTTTATTAATTTATTCTGGCTTGTTAATAGAAGTTTCATATTTTTGAAGTTTAAAAACTTCTGCAAACTATGTTTGATTTTGGTAGATACCCTGTAATACTTCAAAATATGCACTTACTACTGTGTTAGTCACGCATTTCAACTGAAACTTCTCAAGCAGTTACTTAACAAGCTTAGCGATAGCCCTGCTGAATCTTCAAGAGAAATCTTGGAAAATCTGCAATTTAAACGTTTCCAATTTGTTTTGGGAAAACGTGAAAAATGCGACATAAAACTAGTCGCAAAGTAAATCGCCATTTTGATGTGCTTTTAATGGCCAATACACTAGTAGCTGCTTGTTGCCCTCTCCCTCTTTGTTTATTGTTTATAGGGTATTAAAAATCGAAGGCAACTTAACTGAAGACTGAAGAGAGAGAGAGAGGGAATGTGCTCGGCATTTCGGTCATTAATTAAAGCAATTAAATGATTTTCGCATTTAAATTCAATTGCAGCAAATACTTTACACAGGGCACGTGCCAAGCGAGATAGCGAGAGGGAGTGGGAGAGAGGGGGAGAGAGGAGGATCAGGAGAGTGAGGGGAGAAAAAGAGTGAGAGGGGGAGGTAGCGAAGTAGCTTGCTTGATGACACATCACAAGCGTATTACGGCGCACGGTGACAAGTTTTAATGGCCAGCGTGATGTTGTATGCAAACTTTTTCATTGCCTATGCAAACGATCTGAAGAAGAAGAAGAAGGAAGTAGCAGAAGAAATAGAAGGAGAACAAGAAGAAGAAGCATAACATTAACAACAGCCATAACAACTGCAATTGAGAGGAGGAAGGCAGAGGGAATTGGCAAAACATTCGCATAGTTATTTGAATGTCACATTAAACGCAATGCTCGCTGAAACTTTTTGAGTAGCCTCCTTGCTACTATGACGATGACTTTAGAGTTTAACTACAACTGCTGCGAGGGTTGACTCAGTGAGTTATAAGAAGTTGTAAGTTGTAAGAAAGCTTTATAGAAGAGAATCATTTGACTTACTCGCTCTAAAGAGAACTCAACCCCAAACAAACTTATTAAAACAAAATACATACAAATAAATGTCAGATATATACCACACATTAGTATACAGATATATTACAAGACTATGCTATATATAAAATATAATCTACACAATCTAACCCATTACCTAGCTAACTTATCTCTCACTCTGACAATCTATGCGACTTTCACAAAGTATTTCTTATGTTTATCATTTGACAATCATTTTTTGCGTGTCATACAAATATTTGCCAGCTCATGTGCAATGATTTCATATGTCATATTTGTGACATACATATGACACAGCACAAGAAGTCAATTTCAAATGTGACTGGACAGTTTTTGTGGCTAAAAAGAGAAATCCAAGGAGAAATTTCTTTACCATTGCAAGCTAGATTTGGGTTAAGAAACTAGTTGGGTAAATGTGTTTGAATGAAGGGAAAATAAAAGAAACATATTGAAAATATTGTGTTGTATATAAAAATTTTTATTATGTATAGATATATGGATAAATATTTGTATGCAAATATAACAGTGTAGATCTTAATATTTAAAAATAAAAGTTTTGAAAGGTCACTCCAAAAAAATGTTGTGAGAAGTTTTATTCAATTTTATAATGGCATCCATAAATCTCTAGTTCATGGCATTGAATATATACCAGATATGACAAATCTGCAATAAGATCACCCAAGCAGAACCAGAACCTCATCAACTGCTCGTGCAACCCTCGTGTCAGTCTGGTACTCCTCACATAGCTGGGCATTCTCCCGATGCGTCATCCTTTGGTCCGACATTGATTGCCATAAAATTACGTAAACTTTAAATGCATTAAGGCGAAAGCTCTCAGTGGAGACAAGGAGTGGCTAAGGGGCAGGGGAGGGGGGGCAGTTGCATTAAGTACAGTTGCAACAGTTGCAGACAGACGGAGGAGTGTGGAAAGTTAAAATTTTCGTATTACTGCGGCGTGTTCGAATGTAAAACACGCATTAATGTGGCCAATGTGTGTGTGCTGGTATTTTAAATGCACACCCGCACACACACACACACACAGACACACACGCACACTCGTTAAACAATTTTCAATTAATTTGGCTTGGAAAATGCAAAAAATATAAAAAGGAAATTATCTCGAAATGACACAAGCAGACGACGACGATGCGCCTCTGCTGGCCTGGACGAAAGATGCATCGTTGTCGCTTGATATCCGGGCGTGAATACACACAAATACACTCACACATACACTCACACACACACACGCAGACACACATTACACTCGCATAGTGACACCCATTTTGGATGACAGAATCTGCACTTCCGCTTTTGTCACTGCACCGCGCGCATTGTGGCGGAAATGCTGTGGTAAATGCATTTACATGAATGCCACGCCCCCCGCCCCCCAACGCCACCACCATCCTCTTATCGCTTGTGTGTGATGTCAATGTGTGTGCGTGTGTGTGTGCGCGTGTGTGCTTGGCCAACTATAATGAATATTCATATGATTAAGGGATTTACATTGTAATTGAATTATTTAAATTGCGGGCCTACACCCTCTCTCTCTCTTACTTTCTCCTCTCTATCTCTCTTGCCTTTTAAATATGCCAAATTCAATTACGTGTGCATAGGTGTGCAGTATTTTTACTATGCGTAAAGCCTGTTTTTTATATTATTTGTTTGTTGGCGCATATAATTTGTTTATATATTCCTGAAGTGAAGGTTCAAACTTTTCTGAGGTAGATCCCAAGAAGTTATAGAAATAAAGCAAAGTGAGCTTTATATTCTATATATCTATAATAATTATATGTTATACAATAATTATTAATAATACCTATATTTATTTAATACTCCTATCTACCATATCTACTCACTATATCTAGTCCATTTCTAACTTGAAACACGTTCACCTCAAGGCATACTGACCTCCATTGCTCTCTCTCTCTCTCTCTCTCTCTCTCTCTCTTATTCCCTTTATTTATTTGTATGGAAAGCAGGTCGTCACATACGCACGTCTCTCTGCCACGCCCATAGTTGGTCTCGCCCCCTACCATCGAATGATATATTCATTTCATAATGCATTCCTAGAAACAACATACAGTCAAATGCCTTTTCACTTTGTTGTTCTCTTTTGCTTCATTTCAATTTCAATTCTATTTCTGTTTTACTTTTACGAAAAGGCAGAGGGAAAAAGGAAACTGGGGAGGAAGGAGGAGGCTCTTCACTCCGTTCGATTGTCCATTTCTGACCCACTTTTTGGAGGAGGTGACAAATGTAAATTTCCGTCAGGCGGTGGGCGTGGGATAAGAAGAACGTGAGCCTATCGGCAGATGTGCTCCTTCACCCTCATCGCACACTCTGCCTTGCCCCTCTCGGCATGCCACACCCCCAATTTTTGTGTTCATTGCTTCGATTTGGTTGTAATTGAAAAGCGTTGGCTAATTGACTGCCCGACTGACAGGGCCTGACAAGCACGTGAAAATACTTTCGCCCTTGGTCCAGCATTGGCCCAGTCAACGGAGTCGTCTTGCCATGACACATTTAAAGCGAGAAAGAGAACCCACACACACACACATACCAGGCAAGAGAAAGGCAGTGAGAGAAAGGGGAGAAGACGAAACTGAAAAGTGGATATGGAACTGACTCTGAAAATCGAATGCGCGCAGCACGATGAAAAGCCGAAATAAAACTTCAAACTGAATTCAAAGAGTTAAGGCGCCTGCGTATACTCTGTAAATTTATTGACTTTATAGAGTATTTAATATTTATGTTATATTTAATACAGATAAATCTTAAGTTGTTTGCAAAACCTGAGTGATATCAGTAAGTAAAAGTTGTTGAAGCAGGAAACTTGGGAGTTAAATATGATAAATATAAATAAATAAAGGAATATGCAACCTTACGATTTTATGAGTCTTGCTTTTAAACTCACAGTTAATGCAGCTTATATTATATATCTGTGAAATTAGGTAGACAAGCATTCAAGGAACTTCTCTACTGGTAGTCAAAGTTTCATAAATATTCAATAAGAATTACCAATGTCACACAGGAAACAAAAAAAAACAAAAAAACACATTTTAAGGTTATAAAGCTTTTTAGCGCATCTCGCCGTCCACTCTATCACTGTCTTGCTTGGCTTTTTTGTGGCTATTTTTGTTTGGCTTTTTGTCTGACTGTAAATTTTGTTCTTTCCTTTTTTCCTTTGCTCAAAGCCGTGCTTGGGGGAGCAGGAGGTGAAGGGGTTGCGGTAGTTGGCTTCGGGTGAGACTGGCGAGAATTGAGTGGATTTTTGGGGGGCCTTTTGCCACTTGCCAAAAGC
This sequence comes from Zaprionus africanus, assembly GCA_018151435.1. Classification (NCBI taxonomy): domain Eukaryota; kingdom Metazoa; phylum Arthropoda; class Insecta; order Diptera; family Drosophilidae; genus Zaprionus; species Zaprionus africanus. Next base: position 993,342 of record JAECXB010000076.1, read on the forward strand.
TGCCAAAGCATTTCAGCGCACACATCACAGCTGATAGACGATATGTTCACCTCCCACCTCTCTCTTTCTCTTTTGCTGTCTCTCTCTCTTACTCTATTTCTACTACTGTCTCCTTCTGGTTGTGTTTTTTAACCTCCTGCTGCGCTTTATTGAATCGACTTGCTGCAGTGCTGCAGGCGTTAAATGTGCGAAAATTCAGTTAGCTAGAGATTTGCACAGCTGCTACTACTCGCTCCCTCTCTCTCTCTCTCGCTTTCCTTCTCTTTCGCACTCTGCCATATTCATCTGCGATTTATCGTTAATGGCTTTTGCTCTTAACGAGACAGTTATTGACAGGTGGACAGAGCTGAAACAACAGCTGCCAAAAAGGCTAAATAGCTAACGATTTTCAGCTGTTCAACTTGCTTCCCCCAATCGACGATTTCAATTGAATCGCTTGACATGACGGTCTGACTGAGTTCATAAAGAAATTAATAAATAAATTCACTTTGAACTCCGTCAGTCTTTATTTGAGTTTATTTAAAATTTGATACTCGTAGACGAAATATAAATTTGCCTTTTTGTATATGCATTGAAAGCAGAAACAATCGCGGCTGCTTTCACATCTCTAGATAATATCTTCGTGCAATAGGAACTCAGGAATTTCTCATTGATTTCGTTTTTAATTTTCATTACAAGTTTATCAATCAGAGGAATAATACAATGGTGTTATTAGGAATAAGAATAGTCTCGATTATATGGTATAAAGAAAGGTTTCTTTAGACTGAAAAAGCTAGTTAACATAGTTGAATCTCAATATTTTAATCTGAAGAGCCAAACTTTTGTCTTTATCAAATTAGAAACTCGTACATCAAAATATAGTTTCTTAACACCACATAGAACCCCATAACAAAATATAAACACAAAGTTTTTTTTTTTTTTTTTTTTATTTTTTATTTTTATTACTATTTATTAAGGAAAGAATCCGTACAGCATAATATTGTATCTTAACAATAAACACAAAGTTAATAGTTATTCAAATTCGAATCAATGGGGTTACTGATTTGCAAGGCAGACCCACCAAAGTATGCGACGCAGAATACGGGAAATATATTATGAAATTTCGCATGTTTTACTATAGTTTTGTTCTTGATACCATGATTTGCGTAGATGTTAGAAGATGTAATTAAATTTGGTAACATGAGCTCTGCCAACAACTAAAAGATGTTTGACTTCATTAACAAGAAGAAGAATTTGTATGGTCAAGATTAAATTTGGCTTCATTACGGCTCAATAGATTTGAGGAATTCAAATGAAGTTTCTCTTTGGCAGAGAAATGGCTCTATGGCTATCGTGCAATAAATTTGTGGGCCACCTGGCGTATGCGTAATTATTATGAATGTGCTCAAATAATTGAGGAGAAGCAGAAGCCAGTTGCAGTTGCAGTTGAAGCTGCTTAATAACTGAATTCATAGCCTACTTCCAGGCGCTGAGCAACTAATCAACATGCAGGGCACACAAAAAGACAGAAGGCATAAAGAGAGAGAGAGAGAGAGAAAGGGAGGGAGGGAGGTAGGGATAAACATCTGCAGTTGTGAGACAAATGTTGAAGTGTTCAAATTAAGCAACGCCATGGCCAGCTGAGTGTGTGTGTGTGTGAGTCTGTGTGTGGGCAAGCGAAGAGATGAACTAAAGGATAATTTGAACACTGACAACTGCCACTACTGAGAGAGAGACAGAGAGAGAGAAAGAGAGGGGGCAACAGAGATGGAGAGTGCTGGCAGCATCTGCTGTTGCTGCTGCTGTCGTTTGCTTTGGCTCAGTTACTAATGTAATTGAAATAATTTCATTTTGACATCAAGCGTCTAAACGAGATACGGTTATTTATGAGACGAGACAACAGTCGACAGCAACAACAACAACAACATGAGCAACAGCAACAGTAACATTTACAAGAATGTTACAATAACAACAGAAAATGCACTCGACTCGCTCAAACTCTCTGAGCAACAACAATGAGCGAACAATAAATGAGCAAGCACAACATCAGCAGCATGTTTAACAAGGCTGAAATGCCCTGTAATGGTAGCTAGCAGGTTGTTTGGTTGTTAAGTGACGATAGTTTAGCCTAGTGATGTAACTATCGCAGAGTGATGAGCTTGGTAGAGAAAGAAAGAAAGATAGCTAAGTCTATGTAATGAGTGAAGTAACTCAATGTTAAACAAGACTCGCTGTAGCTGCTAACAATCGGAAGTTATCGATATTTTAAGAAATTATCGATAGTGTAACGTTTCCTATTATCGATGGTATATTAAATTACTTTGTAGCTTGAATGCAGGCTACAATATCATAAGTGTTTCTTCAGAGTCAACTTGATTCACAGTTATGGATCAAATATCGATACTACTATCGATATTGCCTAACTGTGAGTAATCGATTAAATTTAATTGGAAACTATCGGCAGTAGTTATAGGCTAGTTTGAATTGTATTGAAAGAAAGTTAGTATAATAATTGCCAAACGATAGTTTTCCGATACTTTTAAATATATTTCTTATTTACTTGTAAATTTCTGGCTTGTAAACCCTTTTCGAACGTGAAAGCAACTGTCAAACTGAAAGCAGTAGTAATGACTTAATAAACCTCCCTGCCAAACACTTGGCATGCCTACAGGGTATATAAATTTTGAGCCAAACTAACTACAGCTGACATTTTGCCAGACATTGGCGGCGCACAACTTGTGAAAATGTTGCCTACAACTGTGTGCGAGTCTGTCTCTCTCTCGCTCTCTCTTTGTATAGGCGAGTGTGATGCTGTGTGTGTGTATGCGTGTGTTCGTTTGTGTGTGAAAAACCGTAAACAACAGCAGGAGCAGCAGCAGCAACAACAACAACCACCACAATGACCAAGGACTGATGCCTAACCATGAAGCCGGCGACCGAGCGGGTAAACCGCATGCCAAAAACGGAAGTGGCATTGTTAAGCGGTTTATGTGTGTGTGTGTACGCATGTGCATGTGTATATGTACACAGCTTCTGCCTACGTACACGACCTGTCTCTGACTACCGCCGCCCCCTCCCTGCGTTCCACCCCCTCTTGCCATGTGCCACGGACTTGTCCCGCTGTGCTGCCAGCCTTCTCTAGCTTCTTGTTGTTGTTTTGTGCGTTTGCATGCTAAGCACGTATTTCCGGCATAGTTTTTGCATTCCCCTCGTCATACTCTCCCCTCGCCCCGCTCCCCGCTTTGTGATTGTTGCCTATGTTCTTGGTTTCAGTTGCAGCTTCGTTTTCTAAACATTTAGATTTTAGTTTAGTGGTTTCAAGTTGTGCTATAAATCGCAACTTGCAACGCATATTTATGATAGATGTGCTCAACAATCTACCCCCCCTCTCTCTCCATACCCCGCCCTGTCTCACTGCTCTCTGTGGCTTGGCAGTTTGTCTGACAGCTTCATGTGCCAACTGGGAAATTGGTTTATTGCCCTAAATTTTGCAGCATTTCGGTCTACGATTTTGACTCCGTCTCCATCTCCATCTCAGACTCCAACTTGAGTTCAAGCTACGATCGACCCTCGTTATGGGCTAATATCTTTATTATGGCCTGGTCTGCATGAACCCAAATTTATGTCCCTTATATCAAGCTGTGTTTGTGTGGCTCTCTTGTTTGGTTCATTGAGGGGCACAGTTGGCGCTTACCAGAGCAGACAGTCGAACATTGTCGAGGTTTTGCTTAGGTGCCTCAAATTTGGTTGGTTTTTAAGTGACAAAAAATTGAAGATATTATGGATATATAAAATATCATATTATTTAAGTATCATGGAATCGAAATAAATATTCTATATAATGATGAAATTGTCTTTTGCTTGATAATCCTAAATAATCCAAGAAAAAATTTCTGAGGCATCCAAATCGTGAAAAAATTTAAAGAAATTACATACTTAATCTCTAAGCTAAATACGAGGGTCGTTTGATAAGTCCGTGACTTTTTGTATTTGCCGCGCACCTGCTCTAAATACAACAGTGTTTTGTTAAATTTTTTGTGCTCGATCTCCATTTTCGTTAAAATTCACGAGATCGTCTGCTTTCAATGCCTATAAAACGCAAACCAAAAAACGCAGCTTTCTCAAAATTTTACAGTCAGCTGTTAATCGATAACTGCTGACAGGAGCAGTGTTGTATTTAGAGCAGGTGCGCGGCAAATACAAAAAGTCACGGACTTATCAAACGACCCTCGTATAATCTGCTACTATATTAAAGACTATAATAAGTTCTTTCTATACTCAGCACATACCTTATTTTGAGGAATTTCATCAAAAATTCTCTTCAAACAATTTACACAAAAAGTGACTTCGCAGCCCCAAAAACTGTGCTTTAAAAAAAGCCACAGATATTTTTACCTAAAACGACCCTAACTCGTGTCGGAAACAGCCCAAAATAACTGCATAAATATATCAAAGCTCGCTGAAATTGTAAATGTGATTTGTCAATTGTGAATTGTGTGTGAGAATCGTGTCATGTCACGGACAGAAAATTCTAATTGACATTTTCGGGGTCCATTTTAAGCAGTTTAAAAGTGAAAACTGTACGCCAAAACACTGCACGACCATTCTAACTCCTTCTACCCCCGCACCGACACTCCCTCCACCAGCAACGCCCACGCAGTGTGACGTCATTGTGTCACAGCCTTGACAGGCTGTTTATTTATTCAGTCAACCACAAAAATGTAGCAGAGAGGGGCAGCAAATTTTGTTGCTCGTTTTTTGAAACTCGGGCGAAATGGAGAAAAAGAGTAAGGGAGTGAGAAAGAGGTGGGGGGGGCGAGAGGGTCGATGCGAAAGTTTCGCGCATCGCAAAAACTTTTGTTGTCTTCTTTTACCTGAGTGATTGAAAGTTTGTTTGATTTGTGTTTTGGTTTTTCCAAAGAGAACGACAAAAAGGCAAAGAGGGAAAGAAGGAGAGAGGGAGAGAGGAAGGGAAGGAGGTGTGCGGGCAACTTTTGAGGTTATAAATCTTAAATGCAATTTTCTTATTTCGCAAGCTGACAAAAAACTTTGAGCGCGACATTTGCCAGGAACAAAATTATTATTATGTACAATGATGCTATAATTTAAGTGCGAGAAAGAGAAGCAGGAGGAAGAGAAGAGAAAGAGAGTGACAGAAAGAGGGTAAATGAGGGTAAATGAGCTGGGGCAAAGAGTGAGAAAGGAAATGCCTGTAATCAAAGGCAAAACAACTGTTGTCAACCGCAAATGCCACAGACTAACCCAACTAACGCCCCGTTGGTCTGTGCCACAGAAGCACCTAACTATCTATTTCTATCTCTTTCTCTCTCTCTCTCTCTTTACTTCTTTCTCATTCACTTGTTTTTGTGTTTAGAGGGTTTTTCTTTTGTGTGTGTGTGTCTTTGACCGCGTCACCGCAAACTCGACACAACAGACACACATTTTTAGCAATTACGTAAATGCAAGGTGCTTACCGTGCTCCCGCTCTCTCCATCTCTCTCTCCCTCCCTCACTCTTTCTCTTTTATTTACTCCTTCTCTCACTGTCTCTCTTACTCCTGCGCCAGTGTAAAATATTTAAAATACAGCACATTCCTCAAAACTTGAAGTCGCCCATAAAGGCTGCAGCTCTACCTCCCTCCCTGCAGCTCCATCTCTCTCTTCCTCTCTCTCTAGCTATCTCTCTCTTGTGTCCACTTGAGTGCAACGCGATTGCATTCAACTTGCGCCATAATTGAGTGCATATTGTGGCTACTCGCCTGTGCCTGCCTAATTGCAGTTGTGGGCGGCGCAAGGTGGAGCAGACACACTGGGGCCGATGATGCCGATGCTGCCCCAGTCGCATCTTCTTTGCCATCGTATTACCGCCCAAATTTGTGGCATGCCACGGCCAGTCAAGTGCGCCTCCTTCTGCCTGCTCCCATGTGGCCCCGCTCGCTTATTCCCCCCCCCCGCTCTCTCCTCGACCATACCCCAATGACAACCATAAGTCAACGTCAGCAACGCATTGCGGCTGTCGATAATGAGAGACGATTCCTCCAACTCGGGCTAAATTCCGATTCTCAATCAGTTTTGTATGCATTTTGAGGTTAGTTTAAGGTTAGGTTAGTTATGGTTTCGGGTTTTTGGATTTACCTTCTCTGCGGTGAAATGCAAACGGCAGCTTTGAGTTCAGTTATTTTGGTCACTCGGCATGTTGCCAACCAATTACTTCTGCTTCGGGTTTCGATAAATGTTGTTATAATTGTTTGAGGTTATGTTAGATCAGATGTTTAAGTTAATGAGGCATAGTTGGTATTGGTTAGTTAGATAGGTAAGGTACGGTTAAGTTAGGTTGGGTGAGGTTAGAGTAAGTTAGGTTAGGTTAGGTTAGGTTTGACTGGTTTAGGTTAGGTTAGGTAAAGTTAGGTTAGGTAAGGTTGGGTAAGGTTAGGTTTGGTTTAGTTAAGTAAGGTTAGGTAAGGTAAGGTAAGGTTAGGTTAGATAGGTTAGGTTATGTTAGATAAGGATAGGTTAGGTTAGTTTAGGTTAGGCTAGGTTGGGTACAGTTAGGTTAGGTTAAGTTAGGTTAGGTTAGGTTAGGTTGGGTACAGTTAGGTTAGGTTAGGTAGGGTTAGGTAAAGTTAGGTGAGGTAAGGTTGGGTAAGGTTAGGTTTGGTTCAGTTAAGTAAGGTTAGGTTAGGTAAGGTAAGGTAAGGTATGGTAAGGTTAGGTAAGATAGGTTAGGTTAGGTTAGATGAGGTTTGGTTAGGTTAGGTTAGGTTAGGTTAGGTTGGGTACAGTTAGGTTAGGTTAAGTTAGGTTAGGTTGGGTACAGTTAGGTTAGGTTAGGTAGGGTTAGGTAAAGTTAGGTGAGGTTAAGTTAGATTAGGTGTGGTAAGGTTGGGTTAGGTTAGGTTAGGTCGGTTTAGTTTAGGTAATGTTAAGTAAGGTTAGGTTAGGTTAAGCTAGGTCAGGTTAGGTTTGGCTAGGTTTGGCTAGGTTAGGTAAGGTTAGGTTAGTTTAGTTTAAGTTAGGTTAGGTTAGCTAAGGTTAGGTTCGGTAAGGTTATTTAAGGTGGATGTTGTTTTAATTGGGGTAAGGTAAGAATGGCCAAGAAAAGGTTATACATGATTTACTAAATGGGTTAGGTTAAGTCAAGTTAGGGTAAGTAACGCTAAATTTGAGTTTAAAGTTAGTTTATATCATTCATGTTGTTGTTTGGTTAAGTAAGCATGAACAAAGTTATTCTAGATTGGTTATAAAATAGACCTAATTGGGTTTAGAGTAAGCTCTAGTTCCCAAACTAAGGAAAGGTTTTTTTATCCCAATGTGGATCATGTTGATATTGACTTAAGGTCTGGCTAAATAAGGCAAAGTTCGCTGCCGAGTGTAATAAGCTTGTGTGCAGTCGAGTGAGACGAGGTTAGCGTAACTTGTACTAGGTTAGGATCGGTCAGCTGAAAGACACAAAACTTAGCTCGGCTTATTTCAACCAACTTGGCTTACGTAAGGTCAGCCGCCGATTAGCTTAGTTGTCCAGTCGCATTGGCTTCGCTGCATTCACTTCAAAGCAAAGAAAAAAGAAGATGAAGGATAAGAAGGGGAAGAAGGGGAAGAAGAAGAAAGAAAAAGGCAATCTAAGTTATTTTCCCATTGACTGCGTTTATAATTCGCAAGCAGCTTAAGTGCCGCAATGTCGCCGTCGCCGTTGCTGTTGCCTTCGCTGTTGACGGCGCTTATTACAGCTTATTACTAAGCACACAATCTACTTCGAGATCCACCCTGCAGGCAGGCTTAGCTTGGCTTGACCTTGGCTCAGTTGCTGTCGCTGGGGTTTGTCTTGGCCAACGACCCTCACAGCGTGTGTGTCAATAGTAATCACAATAAGACGCCGCGACTCGATTTGTCTGGCGCTTGTCAATGAAACGCTTAGCGCCTTTCGCCACGCCCCCATTCTAATAATAACTTACAACACAGCGTGACACGACACGACACGACAGAGAACAAGTTGTGGCACAGTTTGAACACAATTCTCGATTCGTGCTGCACGTGAAGAGCCTCCAAAACGGAAGGTGTGCATAACTAAATGAATTCTATCAACAACGACTGCAACGCGGGGACTCGTTCTCAGTTTGAGTGTGTCCATGTATGCCTGTGTGTGTGTGTGTGTGTGTGTGGTGTCCTACATGTGAAGCAGACGAAGCATTGTGCCAGACGACGACATGAATGCCGCCTATTCTCACGACGACCACCGACACCACCAGCTCTACCACCCGTTGCGGACTCATTCTGTAGCCAAGCTAAAGAACTGAGCTTGTGTTGTGGGCGTGTGTGTGTGTTTGAGTGTCTGTGTGTGCCGCAATACACTTGAATCTACAAAAACAACAAAAATGAACTATGTACACATGTGTGGTAGTGCAACTCGCATGATACCCTGTTAAGACAGTAAATAAAAGGTTCTGGATCAGGAAAGACAATGTTGTCTAAGGTCGCACACCAAAGCCTTTTTGGCTGAATCTTAATAAACTTAACTACAGCTTAACTTTAACTCTTGAAATTATATGCGAAGTTATAAAACAGTTATAGAAGAGTTAAGAAGTTATGAAAAATGCTTTAGGTAAATCAAAAATAAGTTATTCACATCTAAAATTCACTCAATGAGACGATTTTTTTGACCTGAGTGCCTAATACGATGCTGATGAAATTTATCATGAAAAGTAAAACAAATTTAAGCCTTTAATCTTCAATAATGGTTTCTTTGGCTTTGTTAGTTTACTACCTTAAGCAATGCTGATGAAATTTAAAACATATAAAGACAAAGGCAGTAACTATACCATAAGTAAATAACTTATCAACAATTAATCAATCAAGTAAATTTTAACTTCAATTCATCTTTAAAACTTTCAAAAGAAAAGGTTTTATTTTCAGTTTTTGAGTTTAAAAAATAGTCAACTCTGCAAATCTCTTCTTTGACCTCTAAAAGTCACCCTAGCTTACACATAATTTAAGCCAGTATTTAGCACTACCTTTTCCACTCAATTAACTTTACAGGGTATGCGAAATTGTGTTAAGCGTTGATTCCTTTGTTCTTGGCATTTGCTTGCAGTTGAGTCGAGTTGAGCTGAGACAAGGCAAGTCGAGGCGAGGCAAGTAGAGTCTGGTACTCATTTCTTCTTCTGCTTTCTCCTTTCTCTTCTCTTTTCTGTTTTCTCAGTGCTCAGTTCTCTTCTTGGTCCTCTTATTCTTCTCAGTCATTGTCGACTCTGTCGCTTTCCTGTGGCTGCAACAGGGCATAAAAGGCTTTCATTTTGGCGCCTTTTGCTTTACGGCCTGCTGGCATGCACGTCTCTAAGATACGACACAAACAGACTATGCCACGCCCCCACACTCCCCCCCTTCTCCCTGCACTGCTGTGGTGCAAAATTTGTGCTACTTTGTCTTTTGTATGTTCACTTTTGGGCTGCTGCTCGGCAACAAAAGCCAAAAAAAAGCCAGCACACACACACACAGCCTAAAATATTTAAAAAAATAAAAATAATATTAAAAAGAAGAGAAGCAGGAGAAGTGGGGGTAGGGGGAGGGGGGCTTGTAGAGGGAAGTACTTAATAAAACAAAGACACGTCGTGGGCGGCCGCTTTAGACAGCACTTTTTGCATATGCAAAGAAGACTTTGTTGTCTGCTTCACTTGCTGCCCCCCCTCCTTCTCCTTCTGTGACTGCGGCTTCTGATTCAGCTTTGTCTGCCTCGTCTCTCGCCCCGCCTCGCCTCATCCTGCCAGTGTTGGCAAACGATGCGACGCGCTGCGACGTTAAAAGTGTCGTTTGGTGCACAGAGAGTCGCGTCGCGTCGCGTTGCAAATATGCAAATTGCATGAATCTGTTTTTGCTGTTGCCACGTTTTCATTTTCGTTTTTAGTGCTACCACACCCCCACCCCTTTGTTCCCTTTCTGTCCTTCTCCTCCCCCTCTTTGCCCTACAACTACTTTGTGCTCGTTTGGCGGCTTTTCAGTTGCCTGCAAACGAGTTTGAGAGTTCGCGATTTTTCAATGGAAACCTCTGACGAAAACTTTGATGCATTACGTAGCTGCGTACTGAGACAACGTTACGTAAGCAGCTTGCGGCATAGCGAATTCGTATAAGTTAATTATGCAATATTAGACAATGTCAAAGGAAGCTCCCCACCCTCTTTTGAGGGACTGTGTTGATGAAGCTCAAAGTGACGTTAACTGCTACGTTATGTGTGCAATTAACAGCGTTATTAAGTTACGTATTTTACTTTTTTATCAGGGAAATACTGACTTAAGTATCTTAAACTAAAAGCGCAAAGTTTGACTTTGCCCTAAAAGTTTTTTCTTACGTGACGTAAGCGATTTTGTTGCGTAAGGAAGCACCTTACGTTTAGTTAAATTTTGTGAACCTCATGAATACCTTCCTTACATTCCTAATCTAATTTCCGTAAGCTGCTGCTACGTGACATACGTCAAATTGTAAGGTAACGTAACCTAACGTAAGAAAATAAATAACATTTCCTTAGAAACAATTTAGTTTAGTCAGTTAACTTTCCTTACATAACCTATAAAGTTAGCTAACCAAATAACATAAGCTGCTGTTACGTAACGGACGTAAGTTCAATACGTAATGCTATATTTATGCTACGTAACGCTATATCTATGCCAAGCTATATTTGCTTTAAAACTTAACAGCTAGATCAACTAAAACTCAAATTCCTAAGCCAACTAGTTAACAGGCCACAGCACGTTACGTTAGACGCTTACGTAATGAGGTTATGTTGCTAGTGCAGTTTGACTTGTGACTATGCAAACTACCGAAATTTGCATTCTTGTGCCATCTAAAACTCATCTCGTGTCGAGCACAAACACAGAAAGAGAGAGGGAGAGAGAAGGAGGTATAGGGAAAGAGAGAGAGCGAGACAGAGTGGGTGTTAGAAAAGGTGCTTCATCAAGCGTTGAGAGCCGAGAGAATTGCATAGATTAGGCAAAGATTTGTGCAGTCTTCAGTTTAACTTGAGGTTAACTAATTGCGACTTTGTCCAGGGGGAGGTTGGCTAAGCTAACTCGCTGCACAGATCCAATTACTATACGTTCTATATGCAAGTGAAAGAGAGACAGACAGAGAGGGAGTGGGAGAGAGTATGGAATAAAATAAAATATGAAAGCAGAGAAAATGGACCCAGTGCAGGGCGAGCCAAAGCTATTAGCATAGTTCTTTTACACTTTTGGCCTTTGTTTTGCCAGCGAGCTGTTTGCCACGACTCTCTCCCCTCCCCTCTCTCTCTCTTTCTCACTCTCTCTCCCTTTCTCTCTCACTCTCTTCTCCCTGTCTCTTGCACTCTTTCTATTCTGCTGTCTGCCAAAGTCGACAGCAAATGCAATGAAAGGCAAAAGCCGAACCATTGCCAGATTTTTACTCTCTCTCCCTCCCCTTCTCCCCCTCTAGCTCTCCCCAACTTGTTATGGAAAATCTGCATAATACATTATGCAATTATGAACGTGACAATGCTACCTCTACCCCTCTCTCTCTCGCTTGCTCTTTATCTCCTTCTCAGCTGCTGATGTTGCTAGCGTCGCAAGCAGACTTTACTTTTGACTGTATCGCAATAATTTCAATGCGAGCTTCTTATGCACTGTGCAAACCACAGTTATTTAATTAGTTATCGATTGCTTGAAAATACACTCGTTACATACACTCACTTGACTGCATATTCACAAGCTGAACAAATTATTTCACACCATTTGGCGTGTTTTGTTTAAGTTGAGCCACGTTGAGAACCAACTTGTACACTCGATTAATTATAATTTATGTATATATGTCAGGCACACACACTTCACACACGCACACACACACAGCATATTCACCAAACAATGTGTTTGCAACTCTCTCTCTTTCTCTTTCTGTCTTTCTCATTTAAAGTCGTCTCTCTAATTGCCAAGAGTTTCTTAACTTTTGTGCTTTATTGACATTTTGTTTTGTTGTTGCTTCTGCTATGCAAACACCGTGTGGTCAGAATTCGAAATATGCAATTTAATAATTTAATTCATCCCACCTTTTTGTGGTCAGTTACAATTTGATTGCAACATTTTCAATTAGCCTAAATTCGGTTTTGGCTTTAAATTTGTGATTTATTTAGCTTTTGACTAAGAAAATCACTGTTTACTTTCAATTTTTAAATTGATAAAGCTGTTTACATATGTTTAACATTCTTACATTGCGTTTTAATGTTTATAAATAAAATTTATGGTAGAGCAGTTTGTAAATTACTTTTGATTACTTTTTGTGAATTAATTTTGTGATGCAAAGGAGTAAATAAAATGATACAGAAATGTTACGTGGGTGAAGAATGAAGAAGGAAGAAGAATACGCACCTTTTCTATGATGAAGAAAGCTATAACAACTCTATAAGTCGATAAGAGTTAACAATTTACTCTGTAGAAAAAAAGACAGTGGTATAACAACTCGATTTATCGACTTTTATGTGACTCCACTTGAATATTTTTTTTTATTTTAATAAACTATAAGTCAAGTTGGTCGTGGTAACTCTAAATTAATTAAAACAACTCAATAAGCCAGCTTAGTAAGACAGAAGAACGATTAGTTCAGGCAGCAACTGGATGAATCGATTAATCAAAGACTCTATTGGGATATTCTGCGTGAGTAGCCCCTTAATACACTCAAAGACAATAGGAGCTCTTTTCATTCTTATTCTTTTTAAAAAAACTAGAGGACCAATCTCTAAATATTTATAAAGCAAAACAGTTTGAACGATAGAATTTCCTTAATTAAATCATGAATTAACACTTTTCAATTAATCCACACTTACTTTATTCAACTGAAATAATCCTGCACTATTCCATCAGTAAAACAGTGCTGTAAAATCTGTTTAGCCCGCAGGGTGACCATACATGTTGCCGTCAGCTTAATAGCTCAATGCAATCGATTTCAAATCGATTAACGAAATTTTGTGTGTTGCCTGCGGTGAGCGATCAATGCGTTTAAATACATTTTCAACTGATTAGCCAAAGTGTTCGTGGTCGAAAATGTGCCCAATATTGTATTTACCCTGTGCAGCAAATTGAGATGAGTGTAAACATGGAGAGTGTGTGTGTGTGTGTGAGAGTGTTTACCCTGCTGTGGTACAAAGGCGACAAAAGGCAAAGGCAACTCTAAAATTTATTAGCGTTGCATTTTAAATTGATTGCTTTACTAATTTATGCATTTTAATTGCTAATTAATGCAACATTTACACAAGAAACAACACGCACACACACACCCGACACACACACACACAAACAACCACACACACGCGCATGTTAACACAAAAGGTCGCGCTGGATTTATAATTAGCGGTGAATTTACGCATTTTTTGTACGTTTGTCAACACTGGCCACAAACAGGGCTGGCTTTAAAGTTCAGCTTGGCTCGCAGGAAGAAGGGAAGGGAGTAGCTGGGAGAGGGGAGGTGGGGTAGGTGGAGTGCTAACCCTGCTACGCCCATGCAATTTGCATAAGCAAATACAATAAGAGGTGGGGCGATTGCCATTGCCCGCGGCTGGGCGTGGCACATGGCAGCACGGTCACAAAGGGCAGTTAATTTTAATGTGACCAGTACAAGCAATAGCCCCTACGTCCCTCCCCCCGCACCACTTACCCCCTGGACCAGCGCCTCTGGCCTGCAAACAGTTTTAGCAACAAAGCGAGATGCGAGTGGAGCTGCGAGTGTGTGTGTGAGTGTGTGTGTGTATGAGTGTGTGTGTCTGCCAGCTTAATGAGCCGTTATTTATTAGCTTGCCGTTTTAATTTATGTGTGCAACAAATTAGACGAGCCCAGCCTGAAAGCGCTTAAACTATTTGTTATTTTAAATTGAAAGCGTTGCCAGACAATCCATGGACCACCCACAGCAGGTCCCTCCCCCACCCCAACATCCCTTTGCTAACTAAAAGTGCCCCTCACTCTCCTTCTCTAACTCGCTTCGCTGCCACAGGCGAACAATAACAAATTTTACTGTTGCTAATCATTAAACATTTGCCACAGTCTCCATTCTCTCTGTATGTGTGTGTGTGTGTCAATTGGCAAATGTGTGATTTAGCTCATTGTGTGTGTTTGTGTGTGTGTGCGGCTCATTTTGGTTCACTGACTAAGTGAAATTTATGATCGAAATAAATTAATTCCCCTATTTATACACAAGTTGCAAATATTTGCAAAAAAACTAATAGAAAATATTGCCAATTAGTAATTCAATAATGTTAATAATATATTATAATTGGCAATGATTGTGAAGTAAACATAGCAAAAAATATTTAAAGTAAAGAAAGAAATTATGTTTTTAACTGTATATCCTTTAAAGAAGAAGCGATCTTTCTATATTATTTCTATAACAAACAAGCTATGGCGCTTAGTGCCGTCTTTTATCATTATAAAATCTATTTGGCGCTTATCCAAACGCAATTTACAAAGTCCCTGCAAAAATATACAAAACTAGCGGAACAACAACAACAACAAAAACACAGCCAAAAAGTGGCAGAAAATGCGCCAGGAAAAAAAGCAAACGCGTAAGCAGACTCAGCAGAAGCTGCAAAGCTGCTGTCAGTGAAGTGAAAATTGTTTAAAAACAATGCAACAAGGAGGAACAGGAAGGGGATCACACTAGCACATACCCTGTAAAATGTTTGTATAAGGATAAAAGGAGTAGAAGGTAAAAAAGTAGCCGAAAAATAGGAGAAAAAGGCAGCTGCTTTTAGTTTATGTACAATATAAGCTACACTATGATTTGTAGGGTATTACATTGGATTATATTAAATGAATGAAGCAAAAAGAGACTTACACTACAAGATACTAAGTAAAATATATATTCAAAGCCGAAAGTAAAAAGAAAAAAATACGAAAAATATCAAAAATTAAAAAAAATTGTATTCCTTATGCTATAAGTTTGTAGGGTATTTTTTGGTGAAATAGTGTGTAGCAAGATATGTCACTAACAATCAGATACTCTGTAGCAGACTCATAAAGGCAAAAGGAAATAGAAAAATATATATAAAATCAACTAGTTTTGATGGACTTATAAAATTAAGAGTATTAAATTGTAGCCTAATTTAAGTGCAGCAAACTAAGCTCAAACCCAACAACGCGCCTACGTACAGGGTATGCGCAAGTCAACCCTGCCATTGAGATCTTCTACGCTGCACGGAGAGAGAGTGCAGTGAACGAACGAGTGAGTGACGGACACGGCGACTGCCTGACAAGCTGTCTGTGAGCCACAATATCTCCCGCACACACACACACAGACACACACACGCCACATGTGTGTGGAAAGAGAGTGGTAGAAGGGGGTGCGGCTTATGCCTTGGCGTTTATCTGCGCGTAATGAAGACGTTGCAACTTTTGCAGTGAAAACTAATTTTGAAAACTGAAACTGAACTCGCGCGTTGTCGTTTATTGCTTGTGAGAGGGGGCAGAGTATGTGTGTGTGTGTGTGTGTGTGTACGAGTAGAGGGGAGTGGCTGTTGCTAGCACGCTGTACAACATAAATTAAAATGTTAGCTAAAAGTTTTTGCCGCTAAAATGGCGCAAGCAAAAGCAAAAGCGACGGCGACGGCGGTGTAGGAGTGTTTATGTGTGCGTGTGTGTGTGCGTGTGTGTGTGTGTGTGTGTGCGTGTGTGTGTGTGTGCGTGTGTACTGCATGCAGTGTAAATGACACTTAACACAATTAAATAAGCATTTAAAGTTGTACACACACACAGACACACACAAGCACACGCACTTGCATGCGAAATGACTTAAGTGCTGTGCGCGCAATTACACACACAGACACACACACACGCAGGCACACACTCTCTACTTGCAACTCCTTACTCGGCTACCCCCCTGCCCCCTTGCCATGCCTCTGCCTCGTCTGCATATTAAATTAATGGCAGCCCCAAAAAGTATGCTACAAAATAAGCGCAGAGCCCCCAAAAACTGCTGACTGCCTCAAAGCACACTGAGCAGGACAGGGTGAGAAAGAGAGAGGGGGAAGCGAGTAAGCGGAAGTGCGAGAGTGCACAACAACAACAGACTCACACAAACACACACACACTCGCAGTCAGGCAATTGCAATGTGTGCACAATCAAAATTAAAGCCGCCCTCAGGCAGCATAGCAATCCCCCCAGTCCACATCCCCCCTACCACCTTCAATCCCTACCTAGCCCCAATCCCTCCGCTTTAGTCCCCACCTTCCTTCCTCCCACTTGCCTGCTACCTCTCTCGGGCTGGCCAGTTAAAGATTTATGCGCTCGTTAAGGGCAGTTTCATGTCAGTTTTTATGTGTCATGTGGTCGTCTCTCATCTTGCTTCTTCTTTCTCCTTCAACCTGCACAACAACAGCAACAACAACAGCAGCAAGTTGCTGTCTCATTGTTGCTGCTGCTGTTGCTGTCATGCAAAATTCAAAATGCTTATCATAAAATGCCTAAAACACATGCCCAAAAATGAACAATTTTCAGCCAAGCAAAAGAAGAATTTCCACTTGCTCAGAATTTCTTAACAGCATGGAATCAAGAAACGAAAATCATTTCTAATACTTAATCAATGTTACTTTGATATTTACTGCTAAGGATGTTCTAAATTGACGCCTTATTTCCCCTAACAATTAAAGCTTGTCCCTTGCATTGCAATGTGCAACAAAGTAAACTTACTGCAAATTAAACTGAAAGTAAGCTAGCAACTAGATCAAAACAAGCTTTTAACAAGATAAGAATAGGCTTGAAATTTTGTATAAGGAATTACACATTAAGGTAAGCTAAGTTCTAGCTGCAAACAAGCTAAGTTAAAAGCTTTACATTTTTTTTTGTAACGTCATAAGAACTCTGTCGTTTCTTTACAGTTAACCCCAAGTGTCTTTTAGTTTTTTCAATTGCTTACGAACTTCTCTAAATGAAGCTATATTTATGTTTTAAACTTTTAAATATTTTCGGAGATTACTTTTATATTGTACATGAAAGAATATATGTATGACATAGTTTCTTCACTGAATGATACTTGAGTTCCATAAGGAAATATGTTAAAGAGTCTTAAACTCTAAGCTTACTCAAAATATCAAAGCAATAAACTGAGATTAAACTTCTTCTGTTTTATATTCCCATAGAAACACAACATATTTTTTATTAATCTCCAAATAATAATACATAAAAATTCTCCAGATTACTCACATAATTATTTTTATGATCATATAATATATTTGACTTTATATCTAGCAATCTTCCTGATTCCCAACTATGTTATATGCATTCCAAAACCAAAGACAAACCTGCTCCAACAAATATAAACTCAAGAAAACCAACAATTTCCCAGTTACCATAGCTTATACAACCTTAATATGCTCACAATTCCGTTAAAGGTGCTGCCCTTTAAATGCAAATACCCGCTTTAGCTAGGGTATAATGAAGAATAACTGCTGCTGCAGCTTCTGAAGCTCAACGTAAATAAAAAAGCAAAGCAGAAACTACAACAAGCTGAAGAAAAGAAAAACAAGCTGGGAAAAGAAAAACCCCCGGAAAGGCACCAAAGGGAGATGGGGCTGCGAGAGAGGCAAAAAAGAGAGGGAGGAGCAAAAGGCAAGGGAGAGGGAGGGCGGAGTCGAAAATAAATGGCGTGTATAAAAACGGGCAAAACGAACGTAAATAAGCAACAAAACATGCAGCAAAGGTGCGATGCGAATTTCTGGCAATGGATGAATGAACGAGGGGGCAGCTGGAACAGCAGGGGGAAGCTGCAGAGAGACAGCGGGGAAGGGGAGGGGGGGGGTGTGGCACTGGTAGCAAAAGCCAAAGCGCCAAAAACTCAGTGCAAACATTTTATGGCACTTTTGGTTTATTTTGTTCAGCTGCTGTTGCTGCTGCCGCTTCGGTTGCTGCTTCAAGTTGCAAGTTGCTGCGCGGTTCAATGCACACACACATACATACACAAGCAGACACATACACACACACATGCACGTGCATACGCGCACACACACGGCACAAGCAATAACTGTTGACAATCTTTGGCAACTTGTGTTGGCCCAAAAGATTTTTATGTCATCGTTGTATGCATATACCCTGTAATTAATGAGTAGATGGGGAAGAGGGGTTATGCCAAGTGGACTTAAGGGACTGATTATAAAGCATAGATATAATTGTGCAGTGGCAGCAAATGATCACAATTGCATATTCTTATGTTATGCCAGCATTTTCGTCTGTTAATATTTTTCTAAATTGTTAAATCTTGAACTAGAGACAGCTCTGAAATTTCTTAGGGTATCTGACAGCTGAGCACATTCCTCGCTTCAGTCTCGCATACTTGTGCCCATTGCAGTGCTTTTGCTTTCAACGTGCCACAGTTTTGAGCTGCTTCGTCTTCGTCTTCAGCTTCATCTTCATCGTGTTCTTCAGCACGCACCATCACCGGAAATCGATCTCATCACTTATGCAAAATGTGACGCAGTTAGTTGTGCAAAATTTATGCACGTAAAAGCAGTGAGCACACGCACACACCAATACATTGTTGGGCAACATTGTCAGACGACCAACAACAACAACAAGAAGAAATGATGCCGAGCAACTTTATAACAACGTCTGATTTACACTGAAAGAACTGAACTGCAATTGAGACTGCGACTGAGACTGAAACTGAAACTGAGAGCGGAACTGAGACTGATACTGGAAGTGAGACAGAGACAGGGACTGCATGCTGCCATTTTGCCCGAGAGACTTTTGCTTTTATGACGCACCACGGCGCTACAAAGTAGGCAACACTTTTTTCGCCACTACGAAAACTTGATGCGCAAAGTCCTCTCGTCACAGGGAATACAAAAAGAGTATATCGTATTATTGCAGGCCACCCCCCCTTCCTTCCACCCACTTTGCCTCTAAAAAGAAGCTCAGTTAACGCTGACAGCGCGACTATATCACCAGACTTCAGAACACTGTATAAAGATTTCTTTTCTCGCTTGCTCGAGAAATGTGAAAAAATCTTGAAGAGTTTTTAGAAGACTTAGATCTACTTTAAAGAGCTTATGCAATATGAAAATCTACAAACTTGAAACTTGGATATTTTTCCATTCCAAACTATTCCACACTCAATCAAGAATAGAGCAGCCTGAAGTATAAACTATCAAACTGAAATGAAATATGAAATACCATAAGATACTTATGCAAAGCTCGAGGAGAGAAGCAAAACGGTGAAAATGAATAAATAAGCCAAGAATCCCAGGATGGCAGCAAATGTTATACAAAATATACTAAAAGCGGGAAATATATACAAATATATATATATGTATATATATATAGTCTATGCATGATAAATATATCATAAAGTTGGCAGGGGGAGTGTGAGGGAGGAGCATGATGCAAAAGATACCGTTGAATGGCGCAAAAGGTGAATGCTTTCGCGAAATGCAGGCAATGATGATGTTGCCTTTGACTTGGCACCCTCTACCTGGCAGTACCTTCTACCTTTCCCGCCCCCCTTTTCTGCTCTTCCAACATGTAGCGCGATGCGCGTGTCAGCTACAGCTGCCAGTTGCCAAAAATGCTGAAGTGAAAGCAGCTTAAGCCACAGACAGCTTGCAGTTCGCAGCAGCAGTCGCTACAGTGCCCAAGCAACCTGCACCCTGCACCCTGCAGTCTGCACCCTACACACTGACATGCCCTATCACCTACCTCCTCTCCCACTTTCTTGCTGCTGTGGCACAATCTATGCCACATCATTGTCACTCGGTCACGCCCCGCGAAACGAAACTTCTTCGTGAGCTGCTGCTGTCGCACTTTGTTACCCTCCCTCTCGCGCCCTCTCTCTCTCCCTCTCTCTCTCTCTCTCCCCTCTCTCTTTCAGTTTCTCTCTGTTCTTGTTGCCTTTACTTTTTGGAAATTGTATGCAAGATTTATTAAGATTTAAAAGCTTTTATGTGTGTCGCTGTCAATTGTTGCCACACAGCATGCGAGGGCAAGTCAGAGGGAGGAGCCAAGACAGCGAGATAGGAGAAGATTGAGAGAGGGGGAGAGAGTGAATACAACTATGTATGCATCTCCTAGCAGTGCCAACTATTTGGAAAACTTTTTAATTAAAAAGAAAAAGCGAAAAAAGAACTTATCGCTGACATTGCTACTCGATATCGGTAATATATAATTTATACTTACAGTCCAGGTTAGGTCTGCTTAAAAACACGAAAACAAGAATGTTTTTAAAGTAGATCGGCTTATATTTTCAATCTGAAAAAGAACATATATCAAATATATTAATATAAATAATATATAATATAAATTCAAATCAAAAGAGTCTTACTTTGATGCATAAGCTGTGTAAATTGCCAAGTTGTTCACTTCTGCCTTGTCACACTTGTCGTATGCACAATGCAAATGTTGCTCATACGCACTGTGTGCACTGGTCTGGGCAAATAATGAGTCTGAGTGCATATATGCCTGTCTGTGTGCATGTTTGTGTCTGCAATTTGTGTTGTTTGTGTGCGACAATTGGCATTTTTGGGTTTTTAGTGCTTTTCCTGCTCAAGCTAAAATAAAATTTGCCAAAGATTTGTAACAATAACAACAACACACAAAAGCCTTGAGGGTTATCACTGCTCTGGGAAGATGATAAGGCAGAATGGGGTATGCTTTTCAACTTGTTAATTAAAACATTAAATAGGGAAAATTTAAATACAACACACATTCCAAACTGAAGATAATTCATTCATACTTTGTATATATTTTTTAAGTTTTTATTTCACCACACTCATTTACTTACAGGGTATCTGGCATTCGCCATAACGCACGCTTTAAATTTATTGCGGCAATTTCAATAAAAGTCCAAATGAAATTAGTTTTTATTGCGCAAATTGTGCACTCTGAGTCCTTGGGGAATACTCGATAGTCTTCTTGATTGCTATTTGAATTCCATTTTGAAAAAGTCATGAATCATTTTTATTTTGGAATAGATAGAGAGAGCAAGGAATGAACAATGCAACGATTTGCTTTTTTTTGCAAATATGCTATTGGAATTTTAGTGGAGAATGCGAAAAATAAACAAGAGCCTGGAAAAAGGGGAATACAGAAGGCATAACTGGATTCATAATTAAATTTGCAGAAACTTAGGATAAAGAAAACCTAATCTAAACTTCTTTAAAGCTCTTAATAACACTTTATAATAGGTCTACTTGTGTTAAGTATATGTTAAATAAACTAACTAGTATTATTCCTTTCGATTATAGACAGAGGCATATAATAAACTAACTAAAGTCAATATAACCTAGTAAACTTTAGTGAAACTTTATAGATCTGCAATTGAAAACTTGAAATGCATCAAAAGCAAAGCCAACCAAACCAATTGCTGATTGATTTAGCTTCAGGGCAACTCTATAATAAACTATATAGGGAACTTCCGAAAAGCTCTTCACTCACTGCCGTGTCAAAGTTGAGTCGTAAAGTAGCAGTTATGCGCGAAACGAATCACTCTGGCTGTGAAGCAGCTCCTCATTATGAAGATTTGCAAGTTATTCAAATGATGTGCGCACGTTTTCACAGCACGACACACACGGCGAGTGCTGAGTGCAACTGTTGCGGCTACTTAGCTGCGGCTTACATGTACGACACTCACACACTCACACACACACACAGAGGTACTTACTCTCAGTGTGTGAGTGCTTAAATTGAAATTTAAATGAATATGCGACACGTGAACTTGCGGGATCATAAAAATTTTGTCGTTGCAGTTTGCGACAAACTTGCAGCAACAAACTCACACACACTCGCACACACACAAACACACACATATACAGGCACACATACTGACTCGCTGACACACTCCCCATTCACACACCGGGGGAGCAATGTCATCAGTTTTAAGCTGCAATTTTTTACTCTATTTTGCTTACATAATTTCGTTGCCTACTTTGCAGGGCGTGCGCGTCGCCCACGAGAGGCCTCTAAGACAAATTTAGCTCGCCTTGTAAGCCTTTGCGTGTGTGTGTGTGTGTGTGTTGTAGGGCGTATGTGCTGCCGACATTCCTTGTATGTGTTACCTACCCTTCTCTCCCTTCCTCTTCACGTCCTCTTCAGTCAATCAGGTCAGCTTCTTCGCCTTTGAGCTGCACTGCACACACACACACAACCGGAGGCGTTGCACTCTGCATTTCAGTTACTTGTACTACCTCAAGCGACAATGTTGCACACACACACACAAAGAGAGGCCAACATATGCAAGTCTCTGTTATAAGTTGAGTACGTTCTGCAGGCAAATTACTGCGTAATTAGTTCAGATTTCAGGCTTAATTACTTAAGTAATTATAACTACGCAACTTAATTACAGCTATAATTCAAAATTGATCCCCAATTCAGTCAAAAACTCTAAAACTAAGCTTTCTAAATGCATTTAACATATTTGATGTCTTAATTTGGTGACTTAATTACTCAGGTAATTGAAGTCGATGCTTAAGTAATTAATGATAGGCAAACAAGTTATATAGACTCCATTACTTAAGTAATTATAGCTACGCAACTTCATTACAACTACAATTAAAAATTTTACTTCAATTAAGTGTTTAAAACTCTAAAACTAAACTTTGCAAATGCATTAAACATACTTCGAGCCTTAATTTGTTGACTTAATTACTCAAGTAATTGAAATTGATGCTTAAGTAATTAATGATAGGCAAACAAGTCATATGGACTCTATTGAAACTTATTTGCTGCGCAACACACTCAAATATTTACACATTAATGCATTACAATTTCCATATAATTATACACAATTACTTTATGTAATTATAAAGTAATTATGCAGTAATTTAAGCACCCTTTCATGCTCTCCTCACTTTTCAAACTTCTCTCGAAAAGTTCATAGCTGCATTGCCGCAATGTGGCAACGTTGCAGCATCAACAAAATGGCGTCGCCACAACATTTAGCGGCAATTTTTCTTATATTTTTGCTTATTTTTTTATGGCACAAACAACAATTTTGTTGATGTTGGTGTTTTTTATGACTCTTCGCTCGAACCAACTGTGAAATTGTGCTCGCAATTAAATATTTAAATTGTTTTCCAGGTTTTTCACCGTGTGTGTGCAAGCCTGTGTGTGTGTGAGAGCGTGTGTGTGTGTGTGAGCCCGCTTTAAGTGCGGTCAATTTTCAGTAATTTGCGTGCGGTTTTTATGTTTCTCATTTTGAAAATGTTTTTAAATTATTCACAGCGCCTGCTTGAGACAATTTTCCAAGTTTTCCCCAACAGAAAGTGGGCCAACCTCACTTGTGTGTGTGTGTGTGTGTGACGGGGTGTGCGTGTGTGTGTAGCCCACATTTAACGCAATGACCCGCACATTCGAGGCCTTTGTGTATGTGTGTGTGAGTGCTTTGTGTGTTTGAATTTGTCATTTGCGGTTGCATAATTGAAATATTAAATATTTAAACTATAACAAAAGGTAGAAACAACAGTTGCAGAGCTTGAAAAATATCCTGTATTTAGCTGCAATGTATACTGGAATAGCGTAGAAATACTCTGTAATCGTTTAGTCAATTTCTGCTTATCTCATTTGATGCTTATAGGTTTGATGTTTGATGTTTTAGGTTTAAATTTTTATAGGACAAAGAACTAAATAAACTAAGAGTAAATCAAATTTCATGACTCCTAAATAAAAACTTAGGTTTTAATTTGCAAAAAAAGGTACAATAAATAAACTAAATCAGATTTTAAAACAACATACATAAGCTGTATAAGGTTTATAGTAAACTGCATACTAAATTTCCTGTAGTCAGTTCCATTAATTACAGAGATTCATTGATTTCTGCAGATAAATCTAGATACGAGTAACATACATTCATTGCTAGTCGAACATACCCTTAGGGAAATATATTTCTTTGATACATGAGGTATTGTGTTCTGAAAACAACGGTATTAATATGCAGATGAGCCGAGCTGATTACCAATGCCAACTAACTGTAATAACGATTAACTCGTAACTCATTACGGGCACGAGTCGCAACACGAGTGCGGGGCAACTCGATACCCGACTGTTTACATATTTATTTAGTATGCTTAACTAAATATTTGCATGCGTTTGCAGTTGGGAGGGAGAGTAGTTGCTAAGGGGAGGAGCTGCTAAAAAGAAGGCAAGTAGAGCAGAGAGGGAACTACAGCTGCAAGAAGGGGCACCGCTGTAAGTGAGCTACTGCTGGGAGGAAGGTACAGCTGAGAGGGAAATACTGCTGAAAGGGAGTAGGGGTGGCTACTGCTGTTGAGTCGTCGCCCTGCTCCAAGGAATGACCTGATTTATGTCTATGGTAATTGAAGCCAATTGACTTGATTGCTACATATCAATTTCAATTGTCGGATTCTCTTCTTCTTATTGTTCTTTCGTTGAAGGGGGAAACTGAGTTCTCAAATTGTTATCGAGTTACCAAATTATCTTGCCAGTTAACAAGTTCACTGCGGGACGAATTATAGAGTATTATGTGGGGGTATTATGCATGTTAAGTAGCAACCACAAATCAAGTCAGGCAGAGTGGGAGATTGTTGAGCTTCGAGCTATCAAGTGCCCTCTCAGTGCTAAATTTACAGGGTATGAGAGCAATTACTTATTGGCAAGTACACACATTCGTATTTATATAGTTTATCGCTCGAATGCTCGCATGATGCTCATTTATTGTAAGTGCTGCTCTGTCTGTGCTTGCCACTGCCTGTCTGTGCACGTCTGTGCGTGTCTGTGCGCGTCTGGGCTTGTGTTTGTTACAAATTGATGATATGAAAATATTAAGAAATATTTAATGCATTAAAAATGCATTCGCATTCGCATTGATGGCACATTTCATGCCCTGTCAGAGTTATGCACATAAATTAATTGATTTAATGGCAGCGAGAACAAATTAAAAAGAGACAGAAAAAGAGAGAGGGAGAGAGAGGGAGAGAGAGAGAGAGAAAGAGAGAGCAGGTGCCCTGCGGCTTTCAGCCATGATGCAATGCGCATTCAATCAAAACGCTGCGAGCGACACCATATGGTTAATTAATACCTCCATACCCTGTACGCATAGGGTATGATAGGCACAGGAAAATTAAGAGTAAAGTAAGTAAAGATTTAAGTAAACTAAAGTTCGAATTTTAGAAGCAAAATTGTGCCCGAAAAACAGAAATAAAATTCAAAAACATTTTGAAAAAAGAAAAAAATATAAAACAATCAAATGAAAGCGAAAAATGCAACACTGCAAGCTGCAGACAGTTGTGCAACATTTTTTATGCGTGCTGTTGTTGTTTGCGCCAAACGGAAACGGAAATGTCAGCCGCCATTTTGAATAGTTCTGGCATTGAGCGCGCGCGCTTGCTGCTGGCTTGGGCGCACTTTGATTAATTGTTTGATATTTATGAAACTGTTGAGCGGCCGCTAATTGCCAGCGTTAAATTCGAGACAGAGAGCGAGTGGAAGAGAGATGGAGAGAGAGAAAAGAGAGAGAAATCAGTGTGAGAGAGAGAGGCAGAATATTTGGTTATTCCCGCGGGCTGCTGCAACTCTTAACGGCATTCAATTAATTAAAATTTAATATTTATGAAGCTGTCACATTGTGAAAAATTGTGGCAATTATGTTAATTTATCAGTGTGCAAGAGAGACAGACAGATATAAAGGCCTAACACACACAGGCACACACAGACACACATGCAGATAGGGCAAACTTCAGTTGATAGATGAAGCTAAAGTCTCGACGCCTTCTGGGAACTAATAATTCTCTTACCAACCCACGCCGCAAAAACACACATTGTTGCCCCTTTTAACGTAGGGCTTACACTGCGAGAAATTTGTTGGTACTTGTAAACGAAGGTAGTAAGGTAACGTTAGGTATGGGTTATAAAATTTTGTGTATAGTTAGTTATAATCATGATTTACACTCCAACAAAATTTTACCATACTCGCATTAAAAGTTTTCGATTAATGTGCTTTTGAAAAATATTTATTTTTTTAATGAGTTCGTTAAAGTGCACAGTGCGATGTTTTAAAAATACAACACTAAGTACTAACTGAGTTCCTACGCCAAATTTAGTAATCCTATAAAGTATACCCCCAGAGATCTGACTGTTTAAGTAGTTAAAAGATATAATCCCTTGAAATTTTAATTTAATTTAAAATCCTTATGGTAGCTTAGATTTAACTGAATCACTATGCCAAATTTAGTAATTCTATCTTTTATAACCCCAGAGATCTGACTGTTTTAGCAGTTTAATGATATAATCCTTAAAATTTGAACTACAATTCAAAGCTTTAATGCTAGTTTATCACTTACTGAGTCACTATGCCAAATTTAGTAATTCTATCTATTATAACCCCAGAGATCTGACTGTTTTAGCAGTTTAAAGATATAATCCCTAAAAATTTAACTAAAATTCAAAGCTCTTATGGTAGTTTAGATCTGACTGAGTCACTGTACCAAATTTAGTAACTCCATCTATTATAACCCCAGAGATCTGGCTGTTAAAAAGTTTAACGATATAAATCTTAGAAATTAAACTGTTATTTAAAACCCTTATGGTAGTTAAAATCTAACTGACTCTATATACCAACTTTAATAGCTCTATCTCTTGTAACCCCAGAGATCTGCCTGTTTAAACAGTTTAAAGACATAATCTGTGTAAATTGCGGGCTTATTGAGCTTAAATTGGCTTCTTCAAGGAATTCGTATAGTTTATTATGCATATATTGTGCTCTGTCTTCCCTTTTCCTCTGCTCTCTCTTTCACTCCCTCACTGTCTCTCTCTCTCTCTCTGCAGCTGAAATTGTTGTGAGTGCACGTAAAGGTTTATTGCACGCTTTTGGGTCTGTTGTCTG
This sequence comes from Zaprionus africanus, assembly GCA_018151435.1. Classification (NCBI taxonomy): domain Eukaryota; kingdom Metazoa; phylum Arthropoda; class Insecta; order Diptera; family Drosophilidae; genus Zaprionus; species Zaprionus africanus. Next base: position 1,020,128 of record JAECXB010000076.1, read on the forward strand.
TCAATTTGTTGCCGCTGCCAATCCCCGTGGACACTTTGTGCTGTTGCCTGATTGCGTAATGCACACACTCACACACACATGGCAAGAGTGTGTGTGTGTGTGTGTGTCCTCTTGGGAAAGTCGGGCTGTGAGTGTGTGTGCATAAATGAACAATTTATGAAACATTTAAGAGCCTCTCTCAGTTGCCCGCTGACTCTCTCTTTCTCTGTCTCTTTCTGCCTGTCGTTGTCTACCTTTCTCACTCATTCCCTCTCTCTTTCTCTGCTTTCCTCTCGCGTCTGCTGCGTTAAAATCGCATTAGTTTAAAGCATCAAGCAGATTATGAAGTCATCATGAAGTCCTTCAGGTGCTGCCTGCCAGCGCCGTTCTGCCTTCCTTCCTTCCTTCCGTCCTGTCGCATTATTATTTTTGGACAAGGACAAGCGTTTATTACATAAGTATTATTCATATTAAATAACCAGTAATGTACCCTCACCCCTTACCCTTCCCCTTCACTCCCCCACATTCAATTTGCCTTTTGCCATCGATGCATACGCAAATAACATCAGAGATGGCAATGGCAAAACATGAATATATCATGTGCTCTGTGTGTGTGCGAGTGTGTGCATGCACAGACATGTCCAGTGCAAGCAATGAAATATGCATCACATGTACAAGTATTTTGTATGGATTATGGATACCCTCAGCCATGCCTCGTCGTCATCGTCGTCGTCGTCGTACACCATGTCGTATGCGTGCTGCTGCTTGCCTTAACTGCCTGCTGTGTGACTCTTTCTTCAGTCTCTTTCTCTCCCTCTCTTTGTCTCTCGCTTGCCCACACTGTCTCGCTCTGTCTTGTTATTAGCTTGTTCGACATTGCTTGGGCAATTCTCATAAGCAAAAGTAGCAACAGTTGCCGCTTGTCTCTCTCTCCTTCTTCGCTTCTCTTTTCGCCAAATTGACAGCCAAAAGGAACTCGGGATTATCTTACCAGCTCCAACTCCCTCGACTGAATCAATAGATATGAGCAGCTCTCAAATTCCAATTGCACATGTTTATTGTGTTGACATAGCTGAGTCAGGGCAGGGGGGGAGGTGAGGTGAGCTGATGTCGCCTTGCCGTCTGGCCAAATTGTCTTAAAATGTTATCAGCTTTTCTGGGGGGAGGAGCTTAGCTGAGGCTAACAGCAAACAAGGTTGCTATTGAAAGGCTTTTATTGGATTTACCAAAGTGTTGAGGTTATGTTTCATTGATGGCAGTTGTATAAATGTGTTAGCAGAGCTTACTGTTAACAGTTGGTTAACAGAGTGTTTGGAAATGTTAAGTACTTGAAAGAAATTGAGGCTGGAAGGCGTTTTTGGCACTTTGAGAAGGGATTAGCTTCGATTAGATTAGAAGCAGAGGGTATGAGTACTGGGACGATGGAATTATAGGGTGTTATCTAGAGATTTTTTGAAGTTTTAGGAGTATTGGTACTTGAAGTAGGGAGTACGAAGTAAAAACTCTCGGAACTCAATTTCTTATCTGCATAAAATATTGATTTCTTCAACAAACTAGAGACAGAATTGCTAAGAAGAGAAAATATATTATAAAAAGCCCATGAAAAGTTATTGTAATTACATAAAAATTAATTGATAATTCCAGAAATAGATATAGATATATAGAAATGTATCTAAGTCTCTTGAAACGAAGCGATTTTCGATGCCGACTCCAAATAGAGAGAAAACTGCGAACAAAAAAAAAACTTCCTGATTTTTATCAGAATTATTAGAGTTAAAAGTTAAAAATATAATAAATATAATTATGTATAATATTATATTTATAATGTAGCAAGAATTAAGTAATTTTTCCATATCACTCACAATACTTGTATAATTCAGGACTGCCTCCCCCATTAACAATTCACCAATTTCCATCTTCGATTCAAGTCAAAAAGTCTTTGCAAATTAATTTGAGATTGTCAGGCAGGGCATGCAAAAGCTTTTAGTGCAAAAGAAGAAGAAGAAGAACTTTCAACGCTTCGATTAATTTATCGATAAGCCTGACAACCTACAGCAGCCCCCCTCTCTCTCCCCCTCTCTCTCCCTCTCTCTCTGTCTCTCTTTTTCTTTCGAATTTCTTGCACAACTTTGTCGTGCAAGTGGAGGCGCTTCTTCTGGGTTAATGTCGAGCCGCAGGCGCTGTGGAATGTGCAGTCAAGTGCGTGTTTTGTTTACTTCGCTGCAGTTGCTACCCTGCTTTCTGCCCCCCCCTTTCCACTGCCTGTTCGCAAGTTGCCTGTAAGCGAGCGAATTGTGAAAAACTTACAAAACTGAGCAAAAGTGTAAAAACATGCGAAAAAATATGAAGTAGCAGAGAGAGAGAGAAAGGGAAAGAGAGAGCCAGCTAGAGTGAAAAGGAAAATAGAATAATTTTGTAAGCGGGCAGAGAAAGCAGCAACGCAGGCAGAAGCAGAAGCACAAGAAGATGCGTCACTTTTAATTTGTTTGCCAGGCAGACGCAAATGGAGACGGAGGCCGAGACGAAGGTGGCTGCCTGCGAGAAAGGCTTCTCTGCCCGCTGGCAGTAACAACAACAACAACAGTTGCTGCTGCTGCTGCTGGAAAACTTGTCGAGCACTTGTCGAGAGGCTGCTCTGCCTCTCTTTCACTCTCTCTCTCTTTCTTGTGCTGCTGCTGCTGCCGTTGAGTGTTGCAATTAGCAAATAAAATAAGCAGCTGCCGCTTGCCCTGCCAAGTGCAAGAATTCATGCAACAGCAGCAACAGCAACAATGTCTCTGCTGCTGCTGTCGTTGACAACAACAATGGCCTAGTTAATTGCTAACAAACACTGCGAGTACAGTCACGTCCCATGCAAATTAGTTGGCCAGGTAACCTTGTTAGCAGCAGAGCAAGATGAAGAAGCAGCAACGGCAGCAGCAGCAACAGCAACGACAGCAGTTGCTACTAGGCTCAGCAACTTGAGTGCTATCAATGTCTAAAAGGCCTTGAGAGAAGGAAGAAGCAAATGCAAAGGAAAGAAGAGAGAGGTAGGAAAAGAATAAAGGAGAAAGAGAGAAAGAAAAAGAGAGAAAGAATGCCATAGCTGCATAGAGTGAGATAGACTGAAAAGGTTATAGGCCTAAATAGAATCAACTTGAGCTAAAGCAAAGCAAAACTTGCCAAAGACAACAAAGCAAATTCGATTTGAATAACAATCAAGCGAACAGAAGTGCTCGAATAGGTGCAAAAGGAGGCGGAAGACTAAGGCCAAAAAAACCAAAAAAAAGAAACGAAAACAATTGCAAAATAAATGCGCAAAAAAGAAGGCAAGAAAACCTGCAGCAAATCGAAACTAAGAATGATTCTTTTATAAGAAAGAAATTTCGATTTGTTCGTCTTAAATAATTTTCGATTTCGATAAATTGTTAAAATTTTATAAGATATAGTCTCTCACTATTATTGAAATTGAGAGGGTATATTAAGGATTATTGTTTTTTTAATATTTTTTTTTTACATAAATTATTTCTTTTGTCAATTCAGTCGACTGCATTTAGTTGACTCTAAATTAATTAATTAAGTAAATAAATAAATAAATAGTTTGCATATCATAAATATGCGTACAACAAAAAAAAAATAAAAATAAAAATAGCACAGCACAAATTCCCTCTAGAGAGAGAGAAACCCAGGCTAAGCTGGCATTGAGAGTTGGCTAAAATTTGCTGTCAGCCGGAGATTTTTGGTCAGGAATTTAGTTTTTAGCTTTGTTTCTATTACTCAAGAGCTTCTCGAAATTCACACAATAATTCAGAGATTTTATTTTCCAGAGCGCCAGAGAGAGAGAGGGAGAGGGGAGAGAGTAAGCACGGAACAAAATGAACTTGCATAACGAGAATTTGTGAAATTTCATCAAGTTGCAGCTGCAACTGACCGAGAGGGAAATATTGAAAATGACCTCCGACCCTCTCTGCATGCATTTTTGAGGCTATTCAAGCAGCTTAAAAGAGGAGCGGGGGGGAGATGTGGAAGAGGAAGTGAGGCTACACATGAAAATGGCCAAAACATGAAAACATTTGCCTCTCGATATGCCCCAAAAAACAGCAGCCACCTTAGCCTGGGCTATTATTTTACTTGCCATATACCCTGGAAATCGAGTGTGCTTAATGAAGGGTAGGGTAATCAGTGAAAGTAGCTTGTTGTTTATTGCATTAGAGTGCATATTAGTGGAAATTTTATAGAGCAGTCTATTAAAAGAGCAAAGAAATTTAAGGAATTAGTTAGTCATATTATAAGTCTACTAAGAATTTCAAGAATGGGAATAACGTTTCAAAATAAAGTAATAAACAAGTAGAAGAAATTTGACATGATATATAGAAGGAGCTAAGAAAAGGAACCTTTATCTTATAAGGATTTTGAGTCGTAGAACTGACTGTGACTGGAAATCGTAAAGATATCATGTCTAGAAAGAAATAAAGAAAGAGGATAGCAAAGATTTAGTATTTCAAGTGTTATTAACACACTGTAGTAGGCTGGTAGAGGGTCACACTAATACTTATATAACACGATGACTATGTTAAGCCTATGTTAAACCTATGTTAAACCTATGTAAAATAACATTTAGGGGCATTCTTACTGAGTGTGTTGAATAAAGAGGAAGTGCTAAAACGTCTTGTGTACTATAATCGAGCTTACTTACTCTATCTCTTTCACTCTCTCTCTCTCTCCCTCTTCATCTCTTTATCTCTTTCTCTCTCTCTCTCTCTTTATCTCTTTCTCTCTCTCTCTCTCTTACACTCTCTTTCCCTCTTTGTACCCAACTCAGCTTTCCTTGGAGTTACATAAACTTATTAGATTCCTTTCTCATTCTAAATATGAGCTCTACTGTACTTCTATTGTTGTTCCCACAGTTTTAGAGGATATCTACTAGTCGTACATTTAACTGTGTGTACATTTAGCTTGGCTTGTTTCATGCTTCACTCTCTCTCTCTCTCTCGCTCTGCCCCTCTCTCACTCCCTTCCCACTGGCTGATACTGCTGGCTGTTTGGTCTTGCAACCAAATGTGGCCACTTCCACTTACGCAGATTACAATCTGTTTTTATGGCATACCTGCCACACACACCAACCTACCTCACCCCCCTCCTCCCACCACCCCTGCCTCTCTTCTTGCACGCTGTGACTTGCAACTGGCCTCAAGTGCAGGCAGCACTTGCGGACTGAAAAATATGTTTAATCATATTGTAGACACTCGCACACACTCACACACACACGCACACACACACCCCCAAGTGCATTGCATGTGTGCATGTGTGTGTGTGCCGCATTATTTATGCCTTTTAATGACCCTTGCGAGGCGACGCTGCGTATACGTTATTTGTGTGTGCACGCGTTGCCGCCAGTTACGTATACGCAGCGTGGCCAAATGTTGTCCACGCATCGACGAAAGTATTAAGCGTGCTCGAGGGTGTCTGTATGCGTGTGTGTGGAAGAGTGTGTGCGCAAACATCTGAAAAGCTTTCTCAGCGCAACAGTTGAAATTGCTCGCATTGAATTCTTCACGGGATTTTTCACTGCAGATGCAACTTTAAATGTGTAGAACAAGTCATATTGAATCATTTTGTTATAAAGTTGTATATACTAATGTTGGGAATATATATATTAATCCCAGAGCTGCTTGGATTAAGGGTAGTGGGTGCAAAATAAGCCACTATATTGCAGAAGTTAGTAGCAAGAAGCGAAGCATGAAGACTAATCTGTAAGGGAACTGCTTGACTGAGAGTTGACTTCAGATTAGGTCGATTAGGTTAATGATAAATTATAGATTGCCTAGAGAAACTGCACTATAAAAGTTGCTAGGAAATATTGTATAATAGATCTATGTGATCATTTAATATTACCCCTAATCTATGAATAATAATTATACTACTACTGAAAGTTGAAAATCTTTGTTCTAGACTCACCTTTGTTAAATAGAACACGATTAATGCCCGCCTGACCTTCGTCTCCCTCTATCTCTCTCTCTCTCACACACTCTTACTCGCTCTCTCTCTCTTTCAGTCTCTCTAACTCTCTCTGCATTGGTCAATATTGTCATCGAATTAAGAATCCTCTTCATGCCCCTCTTTTTTTCTTCTTTATTCATTTGTGGTTACACTGAGCGCAAGATTCTGTTTTCCTTTCCTTCTCCATCCCTTCTTCTGCTCTTCTCCTTCCCTTCCTCTGCACTTCTGCAGCCCTTCTCCTTTACTTCTTTTTCCTTTATTCTTTTTTTCTGATTTTCCTCTGTTTTTCTTCACCTTCCCATATTCTTCAATTTTCTGTCTCTCTTCTCAGCATCCTCCTCTCTTAATTATCATTCAACTAAGAGCTAAGGTCCCCTCAGTCTCCTGCTCTCTCTCCTTCTCTATTCAGTCCGTCTGTTCGCTATTAACATATTTGGCCAACGCTGTACAATATTGAATACTAGTGGGGGAGGCGGGGGCGTGGTTAAGCTCTACTGCATGCTATGACAACAATGCGTTGTAAATTGCAATTTGAAGTGCGCTTAATTATGAAGCCAGGTTACCATCGCTGTTGCTGTTGCTGTTACTGTTGTTGTTGTTGTTGTGATTACCGGTGCTAAAAGCGGAATGCATATTTGATTTGAGGTAAAGCCAACACTTTGGCATGCCCCGCATACTCCTCTCTCCCCCCTTCGCTTTACCACAACCACTAGGGGAAAATTGCGAATGCAAACACTTTCGAAATGTCATTAAAATGGCGCGCGCGACAAAGTCAGTTGCCCCACTTCACCTCCCTCCCTTGCTCTCACACGTTTCGTGCGACATTTGATTTTAGCTAGCGATTGCCACGCCCCGCCATACACTCCCCCTTGCAACAGCAGCAGCAGCAGTTGACAGTCAATTTACGCGCTTGCGAATTCAATTGAAAATTGAAAAACTGTTTAGGCGACTGATTGAAATACTTGCCATGTATGTGTGTGAAGGAGTGTGTGTGTGTGTGTGAGGGGGAGGGGAGGGAGGGAGGAGTGTGTGTAGTGTGCGTGTGAGTTTGCTGGCTGTGCATATTTTTAACCTCGCTGTCAATTTTGCCTATCGATTGCTGCGGTCAACTCGTTTTTTTAGCATGACTCAAAGTTGCCTCTACACACACACACACACACACGCACATCTCACTGATTTGCACGCTAATTGCACTGTCAAGCAATTAGTGTTATGTCACGCCCCCGCCCACGCTGTAACAGCAGCTAAGCAGCTTAACATTTATGCAACACAGGCCGCAAACAAAATTCGGCATAAAGCAGCAAAGGGCACGAAACGACAAGCGCATTTGCCTTTGACTATAGTGTGTACAGGGTGTGTGTGTGAGTGCAGGGTATATATATATACATACATGTAAAGGATATGTGTGTGTGAATGCTGGGTATGTGTGTGTGACTGCAGGGTATTTGTATGCACCCAAAGTGAGTCTTTCTTCTACATTTCTAGCGGAAAAATATTTACAAATTTTTCCTTTTTTCTTTTATTTGTAGTATTTTCGGTATTTTCTTTCAAGTTTTTTTAAAGGGTATTCCCCAGTTCTTACTCAAAAAATCGGCTACTCGCTAGCCACAAACTGGACGACAGAAAGATACCTCTTATTACAATTCCTTTCACTAAAAAGCTCTTTTAAGCGGAAAAATAATTACAAATTTTTTTCTTTTATTTTTAGTTTTTTTCTGAATTTCTTTCCAAGTTTTTAAGGGGTATACCTAAGTTTTTTCTCAATTTTTCTTTAGGCTTTTCTTTAACAAGAAATCGACTACTAAACTGCACGATAGAAAGGTACCTCCTATTACAATTCCTTTAACTAAAGAGCTTTAAACAGAAATTTTTTTTTTTATAATTTTTTTTTTTTTTTTACTAATCTTCTTCTGCACTTTCCCGAGTTTTCATGAGATATACCTCTGCAAGTATTTCCCCAATAAGCTATAGCTAGGCTCTACGACTCTCAGATACGCCTTGAAACAATTTCTATAAGCAAATAAAAAGCCTTCAAGAAGCCTTATTCAGTTCAGTTGCTTAGCAAGTCTCTAATTGGAGCGTAATTCATGCTCACTTGCGTGAGTGTGTGTGTGAGGTGTAAGCCTATCTGTATGTGAGTGTGTGTGTGTGTTTGAGTGTTTGTTTGTCGACCCTTCCCACTGTCCTTTTGTATTTTGTGTGTGTGCGTTTTTGTGGGTTGGCTCTCATCAATGTCGTTGATCCGCTGAGCAGTTTCATTGCCATAAATCTACGCACACCACAACACGCACCACACGAACAAGCCACACACGCACACACACACACATACACACAACAACAGGCACGTTGACAATAGCAGCCACATGGACACGTGGTTAAAACCGATGCTTGTTTTAATCCATGCTTTGTACGAGACTCTGTTCGACTAAGTTGTGTGTGTGTGACTGTCGTGTGTGTGACTGTGTGTGTGCCTGTGTGTTTCTACGTGTGTGTGCCTGCCTGTGCTGTGCGTGTGTGCCTGTGTGTGTGCGTGTGTGCCACTTAAGCACTTAAGCGCATTTTCATACAATTTTAAGGCGATTGGGCCCCATCTAACGCTCATTTGCATTTGTCGCTCCATTCGTTGCCCAATTTGTTGTGCCTCCTACTGTTGTTGTTGTTGTTGGTATTTTTTGCAGTATTTAACTGTACTGTTGTTGTTGTTGTATTTCGCTAACTTGCAGTATTAAACTCTACTTTTGGTGTTTTTCCCTAACTCCAACTGCAAAGCACAAAGAAAAAAAACATCTCCAATTTCATTTGATTTTTCTGAAATATTCATTTGACGTTTATCAACACTGAAGAATCATTGGATATTTATGGGATATATACGAGTATATCTGATTACAGTATACACTACTACATACAACATTCATTTTGCATTATTTCTGTTTGTGTTTTCTTGTTATTGCATACTTTATTCCATAATCGAAAACAATCAAGAAATCATAATAATAATAATAAAAATAGCAATAATGATAATCATAATTAAAATTAATAATTACTAATCAAATAAAAATTAATTACAATAATAAAAGCAACAAAAAAATGCTTGAAAATAATGCGAAAGTTTATCGTTAAGTTATCGTGGGATTTCTCTCTCTTTGAACCTTATCAAAAGTTGTACAAAATATATATATATTTTATAAATTAGTCACAGAAATTTAAATGATGTGAGTGTTTTCTTAGGTTTCGTTTAGGATTATTGAGGATGCACCCCAATGCAAAAAAAATGTAAAATGACGAAATGATAATGGAGAAGTGAAAGTGTAGTGAGGCTTCTTCATCTTCTTTGCTTCTTCTTCTTGAGCTGATGGCCGCAATATACGTATATATAGATATTCTTTGTTGCTGTTCCTCCTTAGACCTTGAGCCGCTCCTGTGCGTAGTGCAGGGCATCGGTCAAGATGCGACGTTCCAGACGACGATACTGCAGCAACATGACATCGATTTCATGCTGTTCCTGCTCCTTCTTCTCCTGCTCCTTTAGTTGCAACGCCTCCAGCTGCTGCACCTCATCCACCTCGTGCAACGTTGCCTCAAGCACGCCCAGCAGCAGCTTGAGTCGCTGATACAAGTACTGCCAGGTGCGTGTCTCGAGATCCGTCTCCAGTGCACAATCGATATGCAGCAGATCCACAGCACGCTCCAGATCACTGCACCAATGGTCCAACTGTTCGGCACTCATATTGAAGACCCGCACAAAGGCCAACAACTCGCCGGAGATGTGCTCCGGTGCTGGCAGCACACGCAGCTCCGCCTTGCGTTCGATATTCAATTTGCCGAGCAACAGAGCACGTTGCTCACCCAACGGATCGGTGGGACTGAGACCCAAACGTATCTGCACATAATCTTTCTGATTTTCTGTATCCAGAAAGCTGCCAAGAGAGAGAGAGAGAGAGAGATTAGTTGAGATTTGACAGTGTTGTTCCTTTGAGAGCTCACCCATTGTGCACCAGCAGATCGGCGTTGGATCGATCGCCGTAGTAGATAAAGAACTGTTCGCCCTTGGCACACGCCTCCTGCGCCGTGCAGTCCATTTGCCTTGCCCCGCTGTGGTAGAACGAGGTGATCTTGCCACTGCGATGATTGGCCATATCCCAGTAGGGTATCAGTGCGGACATCAGCAGATTGCGCAACTTTGCAGCGGCCTCTTCGTCCTCTGGCAGCAGCTCACGTGGCACAAGGTTCTGACGCGTCATCACCGTCGAAACGGCCCATCTGAAAGGGGAGCAAGAAGAAGAAGATTATATTTAAAAATCTTAAGTGTTTAATCTGCGACTAGACACAGTTTCTTCCATATTATTTAATCCATAATACTTGTCACTTGACTTCAAAGTTTGTACGATTGCAGCTCAAAGCAAAATCTTTTTAAATTTATCGATAACGATAACTTTTGTAACTTAGTTTGCTAAAAAATATTTTAGCTTTATATTAAATGCCCTCAGATTATGTTTTATGGCTAAAACTTAGTACTGTTACTGCCCATAGTTAAAGGCTTTCTATATTTATCGATAACGATAACTGTCATATGCAATTTTACAGAAAAACATATTTTTTTATGGGCTTGACTTAATGCAAATCATATACATATATTAATTACCTTGATGACATGCACTCATTTCATTGAAAACATATCGATAACAATAACTTTCTTTGATAAATTTGCAAACAAAATTGAGGTTATATTTCAAAAAGCCCTTAAAAGCTTGAATTTGATTAAAGCTTTATAGTTGAAAGTGGCTAGCATTTTTTTCTAAAATTAATTTATCAAATTTTATCGATAACAATAACTGTTATATGCCATTTTAGAGAGAAATATATATATTTTATAGGCTATACAAATCACATATGTGCATATATTAATTACCTTGATGACATGCACTGAACTCATTGATATTATATCGATAACAATAAGTGTCTTGGATAAATTTGCAAGCAAAATTTAGGATATATTTTTAAAGCCCTTAAAATTTGGAATTACATTAAACTTTATAGTAGCTAGAGTTCTTGTCCCTAGTTAAACCTATCAATATTTTTCGATAACGATAACTTTTTCAGCTAAATTACAGTAAAAAATAGAAATTATGGTATACAAATTAGACATTCTTTACCCCTACATCCATCTATGCAGTTGCTAATCGAACCCCCTCCCCCTCCAATGTGCATTTTTGTTCCCCTATTTTCTACAAAGTTGAAACTTGCTTTCTATGTCTTCTTCTTCATTCATTGGTATTTTTTTTTTGCTTTGGCTTTGGACCACAAAGCAAAGTTTTCCATTTAATTGCGCATAAATTTTTCAATTTAATTATGAAAAGCAGAAACTTGTTTGAAGTGGTTAAAAAAGGTTTCCTCTGATGGTCACAGAAAGGGAGAGGGAGAGACAGAGCGAGAGGGAGAGAAAGGAACAGAAAAAGGGGGGCAGACAGAGTAGGGTGCTGTTAGAAATCAACAGCAGCAGCAACAACAACAACAGCAACAACGAAAACAATCACGACAAGCAGCTAAGCAACTTTCTGCGGTTGCTGGACCTCACCAACCCCCCCTCTCTCGCTCTCACTCTCTCTCTCTTTCTCCCTCTCATCTCTATTCCCCTAGAACATTGCCTTGAGCATGCCCCTCTCTTTCGCTGTCTTTATCCCTTTCTCTCTTCCTCTTCTGCTCTGCCCTTGGCCATTGTGTCTTTGCCGCCATTGCAGAGTTGCCACCCCATGGCGAAAACTGAGAAGCCGCAGTCAAAGTGGTTTTCTTCTTCTTCTTTTTTTTTTGGCAAGGGAGAAGGGGGCGAAATTATGCGAATTTTTAATATGAGCATTTTTTATGGCGCTTTATAGCTCGTTTATTTCTATCTAAAGTGGCATAAAACTTATCAAAGCGTCTGTGCGGGAATAACTTGGCAAAAAAAACGGTACCGCAAGTAGCCAAGTACCAGTTAACCGTTATGCCCCAAAGTGAACCGTTAAAACAGCTGTACAAACTTTTGGGGGCAACTGTACTTGAGCACAAAGGAACCCGATGAAAGGATGAGGAGAGAAAGAAACAATTCAAATTCAACTCATGAGGCACTCGATAAAAACAGGGATGCATCAGCTCACAAAAAACTTATCGAAATTTAAGTACTGCAACAACTCTGGCAATTGTTATCGAAGTAACTAACTAAATTGACAATTTGTAGTTCACTTTAAGAGACAAACTGCATGAAATAAATTGAGTTCTCCTCAGCGTTTCAGTTGATACTGTTTTTCCATTGTCAGTTATCGATAAATTGATATATCGTTGACAGTTTTTACTGCTAAATCGACAAAGAAAATAAAAACTTAAATAGAAAAAGAGGAAGTGAAATAAAAGTTCAGCCGCGAGTAACAAATTGAAGTGCAAAGTGAGGTTATGTGACAGCCAAGCGAGGCGAGCAAGCTAGGGTCGCTGCTTGCGTGTGTGTGCGAGTGTGTGTGTGTTAGTGTTGCTGGTGACAGCGCAAGTTGTGGAGTGCTGTCAGAGCTGTCAACACACACAGAGTAACACAGACTCAATGTCAACTCTCTCTCTCTTTCTCTACTTCTCCCCCTCTCCTTCATTTAATAGATTGCAAAACGCGCATTTTAAAGTTACTCCTGGATTCGATTCCTCAATCTCCTCTCCCTTCTGCCAGCTGTTTTTACTGCCCTAAATACAAGATTTGCATTGGATTCTTGGCTCAAAGTCTTCTATTTTGGCCTGAACGAAACAATTCGATTGCCATCGATGCCCATCTTCATTATGCATGCAATTTTACCAGGCAAAACTTGGACAAATTGAAAAACCCAAATAGGCTTGAGGAAAGGGAGATAGAAGAAAGTAGGGGGCAAGCTGGACATGCAATTGAAAGCTGAACAGACAACACACAAACACAGTAAAATGAAGAGAAAGAGAGAGAGAGAGAGAGAGAGAGAGAGAGAAAGAGGGAGATGCTAAGAGCACATGTCGCCAAGCAGGCAAATGATTTGGCAAAGAAATGCGTTTAATGCGTTGCCACAGCAATTTTCTTATGCTGCATATCCTGTAAGTGTGCTGCAGAGCAGGCTCTGACAGACTATAAGATATTTTGTGCATCATTTTGGCATTTATCGATAAACGATAACTATCAAAATCACATTGAACAATCCAATTGCAGCTGCAATTTCTTTTGGTTACCTGTCAAGCTTTAATTTTACGAGGTATCACTGCACTTCAACAACTTTGTCGCTCTCTGTCTCTCTCTTCTGCTTTCTTCCTCCCTCTTCTCCCTTTCTCTCTGTATTCGTGTTTTAAATTTAACATTATTTTTTGCATTGTTTGTATTTGTTGCGCAAAAAGTTTATTTTGCAGTGGTTGCAACTCTGGTTACAGTTCCCTACTCCCCACCTACTCTACTCTCTATCTCTCTTCCACCTCTCTCCTGTTATGAGCGTAGTGTTTAATGGCTTCTCTCGCCTGAAAGGGGCGCAGCAAGGGAATAAGAGAGAGGAAGAGAGAGACAGAGAGAGGAAGAGGAAGCTGAAATTTAGCGCATTGTTTGCTCAACTTTTCGTCAACAATTCAGTTTTGTCATTAGCTTTCGGCTTAATTATTTTCACAGTTCGCGCAAATTGCAAATTTACTAAGGTCATTTCACCTATCTCCTCTATACCCGCCTGTCTCTTTCTCTTTCTCTCTCTCTCTCTTTTCCTCATCATCTAATACAAACCAAGAGAAGTAGAGCATACGGTGCTAGGGCAATACTCTTTAATTTACACTTCATATAAAAAAATTAAGTTCAATTCCTATGTTATCAAGCTCCTCTTAAGCTCATACTTATAACTAAGGCGTAAGAGGCATGGCAAATTTTTTAAATAAATCTAAGCTTTATAAACTATAGTGATTACTGCATGCCCAATTTAAAAACTCTAGCTACTGTGGTCTCTGAGATCTAGCTATTAATATCTAATAATCTATTTGGTTAACCTTAAAAATCGAATTTTTATGTATATACCTAAGGCGTAAGGGGGCGTGGCTGAATTTTCAAATTAGTTTTAGCTTTGTATACTATAGCAGATTCAGCAAACCCAATTTAATAACTTTAGCTGTTAAGAGCTCTAAGATCTTGATATTTTATATATTTGATATAATTTCTAACTATAACTGAGGCGTTAAGGAAAGTGACAACGTTCTTTAAAATCTTTAAACTTTAATCTACACTTTAGTAACCTGTTCAACGCCAAATTTAATAACTGTAACTGCTGTGTTACCCAATATCTTACAATATATACATATACATATGTAAGATGCCTGCTTTTCAATTAGCACAGTGCTTTGTGGGAGAGTAGCTATGGCAACGAGGGGTATCGAAAAAGAGAAGCGACCTATCAATTTCACTAATGTGAGTTCGAAAACCAAACCGCAGACAGGCGCAAGCTACACACACACCCGCACACACACACCCGCACACACACACACCCAAAACATACACAGAGAGCAGCTGCATAAATGCATAAATCGGCATTTGCATTAGACTGATTAGAGTCGATGCGGGACAAGGCGAGAGATTAGAGGAGAGAGAAAGAGTTGGAAGAGAGAAATATCAGTTATTAGAGAGGAAAGAGAAGGTGCTAGTTGGGGGTATAGGGTGAACAAAGAGGGTAGCGATACCCGGGGAAGAGTTCAAAGAGTTTGCTTTGGGTGCGGGCCAATTACTCGAGGGATTTCTTCAGCTGGATGCGAGAGAGGAACAATCGCTTGGTTGGACGCTGCCTTTTAGGCTTCTTATGCAAGCTCATAATGGGGCGCAGTGCACGAAAGGGGCGTGGCTGGCAGGAGGAGGGTACTGCTGGGTAAGGCAGCTGGTCCGGCGCTAAATTGAAAATTAATTACGTGAACACAAAAGCGCCAGCAGGCACAGTTTGACAGTCGATTGCCCACGCTCTCCCTCTCTCTCTCTCTCTCTGTCCCTCTGTCTGTCCCTGTAGACTAGTGCTATCTCTTTTGCTTTATGAAGTTTAGACAGCTTTTTGCTTCTGTCTGCCAATATCGTGTGTGTGTGTGTCCATCTGTGTGTGTGTATTCCCCTGGTCAACAGTTATTACCCGCATAGAAGATGTACAAGTTAATTATGCCATGGGGTGCTCCAAAGGGGAGGTGGAGCTGGTAGGGGGCGTGGCATTTGATTGACTTGGCCAGAGAGTATGTGAAATAATACTTAAAGTGTTTGAACAGAGACCAAAGGGAATACATTGAACACAAGTGAGAGTTGAAAAAGAAACAGGAAATATTAAAACGATAATTATCGATAAAACAAATAAAATGTGAATTGATTGAAAGTTTGCGCTATAATACGCATGGTAAGCATTACTAAACTATAGATATTTATAAAATAGTTATCGATAAAACATGTTATCGATAATTTATTGATTTTGAGAATGCAAAAAGCAATTACACATAGTAAGCATTAGTAAACTATAGATTCATATTAAATGGTTATCGATAAAACATGTTATCGATAATTTATCGACTTTGAGAATGCAATAAGCGAATAATTACTTTATTAAGAGAAGAGTCAATGAACTCAGTAGTAAATAAATCAAAATTTTAATAAACAATTGAGCCAATTATCGATAATAATCGACTTAGCCACCTTACCGATAATAATCGATATGGACATTTTATCGATAACCTATCACATTTAGTTATTATAAGAATAATTCGTTTTTTAAAGAGTTCACAACTCACAAAATGCACGACAATCGATAAATTATCGAACAGCCGCGGGCTTAGAGAGAGTTCAAAGTTCAGCGACCGCAACAAATCGCACAGAAATCCATTTTATTTTGCCCAGCAAACATTTATGCCACACCTCGCTCAAAATAAAAAACATATCGCTTCCGGCTATGCGAAACGGGTCGGGCCAACGGGGGAGGGGAGAGGCGTGTGTGGCACAAAAGTAATATAAAATTGATGGGCAACACGCAGAAGTGATTGGCTCGGGGCCAACTGCCTGCAGAGCATTCAATCAGAACCAGAACGCGCCCATCAATCAGCGTAGTCCATCAATCAGTTGACCACGCCCCCCACCTCTTTCTCTTGCTGATTTTCATGCACTGATTTGTTCTCTTCTCTCTCTCTCTCTTTCTCTTTAGCAGCTGCTGCAAACAGGCGTCTCCCTCATTGTGGACGATGGCAAATCGACGCCGGAAACATCGCGACGTCGTCCCGCTGGCAAACGCAAGCGACGCCCACAACTGCCGCTGGCCACGTTGGGCGCCAACGAGGAGCAGCACGATAGCAGCAGCGGCAGCAGCAACTATTGGCGTGGTCATGTGGAGGATGAACCAAGTGCAACGCGGCGCAAGCAGTTGCCCATCAGGGAACCGATGGCAGCATTGGAACGCGAACGAGAGCGACAGCGTCAGCGCCTGGAGGCAGCCACAGGGGGAGGAGCCACGTCCGCTCAAGGCAGCAAGGCCTATCGACGTCCCTATGGGCAGGCAAAGAAACAGGATCAAGAGCAACAGCAGCAGCAACAGTTGCAGCAGCAGCAGCAGCAACAGCAGCAGCAACCTGCGGTGGATCTGAAGAACATCTTGAAGAATTCCGGCGGTCTCAGTCTCAGTGAGATACTGCAGCAGAAGAATCTCTCCTTGGATGATCTCATCAAGGGCAAACAGAATGCATTGCTGGCGTTGCAGACAACTGCAGTGGCGCCAGCAGCAACTGTTGCTGGTAACGAGCTGAGATCGACAGCTGCGCAGCAGCAACAGCACAACACCAACAACAACAACAAGCAGAGTGTGCGTCGCATACCTGCTGCCTTCTTGGAGGAGCAACAGCAACAGTTGCCATCGTCACAGCAGCAACAACAACAATTGGAGGAACCACTCAGGCCAAAGCTAAACAAGTTGCCGGCATTGCAGCGTTTCAAGCTCTTTGGCAGCTCATCGCGCGAGGCGGCCTCAACCAGACGCAGCTCGACAGCAACAACAACAACTGTTGCTAGTAGCACAGCAGCAGCAGTGACAACAACAACACGTTTGCCGCTCTACAAGAAGCGACAGCAAATGCGATCGACACTAAAGCCGCCATTGCTGTTCAAGGCAACAGCAGCAACAACAACAACAACGACGACAACAACAACTACAGCAGCAGCGACAACAACAGCAGCAGCAACAGTAACAACAGCAGCAGCAGCAGCATCCTTTGAGGATCTAGAGACAACAACAACAGCAAATCTGGCAGCAGCTACAGTTGCTGACAGTGCAGAAAGGGAGCAGGTTGAGGAGCAGGAGGAACAAGAGCCGCCAGAGCTGGAAGAGGAGGATGAGGAGAACAGCGAGTCGCCGCCGCCATCGCCATCACCAGCAACACGTTATCGCACGCGCAACAACAACAGCAACAACAACAACAACAACGGAGGCAACAGTCGCGAGACAACAAAAAGATTGCGCGACAATTTCATAGGGCAACCCTACGATAGAAACAGTGTGGAGAGCATTGAGGATGTGGAACTGGAGCTGGCTGACAATGTGCTAAGCACGGCAGCAACACACAGCAGCGGCAGCAGCAACAGTCAGAGTAACAGCAGCAACCATGAGGAATCTGAGCTGGAGAACTTCTTCGATGAGGTGGAACCGCAAACGCAAGAGACACGCCTAGCTCCACCTTCACCTCCAGCTCCAGCTCCGATTGCACCCTCGGTGGCCCCCTCAGCGTCCCCCGTGAAACCTATTCTCCTGGACGACGTGGATGATCGCACTGATCTGCTGGAGCTCATCGAGGATCGTCGCTCTGGCAATCGTTTGTTTAAGGTGCTCGAGCAACGCAACATGACATTGGAGGAGCTGATCGAGCATCGCAAGCGTGGCTCCAGTCAGTTGCATCTTTCGACGATACTCTCCACGGGTGATGCACACTCGAGGTTCTATCCTGGACAGAAGGTTGTGCTGCAGGATAACATGGATATAGTGACGGCCTTCGAGAACTTTCCCCATTTCAATCTGATCGATTTGAAGAGTGTCAAACCGGATGAGATCAAAACGGATTCGCAGGGTTCGAGTTACTTTACTTCGATCATTGATATCGAACCCAATGAGGAGACGGCAGCGATGATGGATGCTGAATTGGATGCTGGCGATTTCGATAACAATCGTAATCGTAATCGAAATCGAGGTATTACTGCATTGCGTCTGCGACGACAGCGTCAAAGGCAGCGCGAACAACGCCGTCGACAGTTGCAGTAGGAAGAGGGGAAGAGGGAGAGAGAAAAAATATGTAGACAGAGCAAGAAAGAGAGAGAGTGAAAAAGAGAGAGAGAGAGTGAAAGAAAGAAGAGGAGAGAGTAAAAGATTGAGAGAGAGAGGGAGATGGTCGAAGAGCGGAAGAGAGGCGCATTTGTTGCGTGCTGAGCTGTTGCGACTCCTGTTTTGTTTTGTTATCGATATTGTTGTTCCGTTTCAATTCATTTTCGTTGCGTTGCAATTCCGTTACGTTGTTGTTGTCGCTGTTCCTTCTCGGCGCGCGCACGTTGCACGATCACACAGCAGCAGCAGCAGCAGCAGCAGCTCAGCACGCCAAATGCACAAGTAAGTAAATTTGATAGGGAATGAGTTCGATAAGAAATCGATAATTATCGATAGGTGTTGTAATCAATCAGCTATAGTTGCTATAATTTTTTTTAATTAATTTGACTTTTAATTATCTTGTTAAAACTTGTAATTATCGATAAATACATGTTATCGATAACCTAAAACAAGAGCTAAATGCTTAATTAAAAAACTATAAAATCTCAATCAAAATCAAAATTATAACCTATCGATCAACCATCGATAAGAGGAAAGGCGATAAATATCGATACGAGTTTTAATCGATTAGTTATAGTTTTTATGTATATTAAGCTTAGAAAATTATATTTCTATTAGTATCGATAAATTCATTATTGATAACCGATAAAAGAAACTTACTAAATTTAATTTTAAAAATTAAATTAATTAAAATTAAACTAAAAAACGAAAATACCATGGCAATAACCTATCGATTACTCATCGATATTTATCGAATACCTATTGATATTTATCGATTAGTCGTTAGTAACGTTCCAAGTTAACAGCATCGGTAGAACACACAATTAGCCACAGCTAAATACATAACACATTCGTATCGATAACTTTCGATTACAATTAATCGAAACCCAATTTGTTTCTGTCTCCTCCTTTCGCAGGCCCCTCCTACGCGCAAACTTCTCTATCTGTCGCCGCAGGCGCTTCACCCCCGCAACAACAACGTGGTGAAAAATCGCTCGGCTTCTTTCCGTCATGGAAAACGCTGGCTCTGGCCTCCCTGGCAACAGCGACGGCTGCACGCGCTGCTGCTGCTGTTGCTGCCGAGGATAACAAACGCAATGCTTATTACTTGCCCCCACCACGCCTCCTACTCGACTCACAGGAGCAGGAGGAGAAGCAGCAGCAGCAGCAACGCCAGGAGGAGGACGATAACGATAACAGCAGCATGGATATCGAACTGAGTAGCAATGGGAATGCAACCAAGTTAGCGATGGCTATGGACAATAGCGATGTTATCGATACCATTGAGAACGAGGTGGCACGTGCCCATGATCTGCTGGATCTGGAACTCTCCGGTCATGGCTTTCGACGCAGTCCCTCGGCAGCGGCAGCCACCTCGATGTCGCAGCAGCAGCAACAGGGAAGTCTCTATGCCAATATGCCCGCCGGAGTGCGCTCGGCAATTGTGGCCAGTGCAGCGATTGTGCTCACCTCACTGGCCACGCTAATGGTCATCTTTGTGGCATGCCGCTGGCGGCAACATCGGCGACGCAAGTCCAGCTACTTGAAGACCTACAATGCCATGAAGAGCAAATTGCCGCAGGCATCGCCATCGACTGTTGTTGCCTGCAATGGCGGCAACAGTTGCAACTGCAATGGCAACGGCAGCAACAGCTGCCACAATTCACACAAACTTGCCACAGTGTCGTGCAACACGCCGGTGCATCATCATCAGCAGTTGCTGTTCAAGCGCGAGGGCTCCACAACTCTCAGCACCTGCAGCTCATCGCTGACAACAACAGCAACATCGAAGGCAGCAACAGCAGCAGCAGCATCAGCGGCAGCAACTAAAACAACAACAACAACTGCTGCTGCTGCTGCCACGGGGGGTCGTGGCATGGGCGGCGTCAACTCGCTGGCACTCACGTTGCGGAGCACGCACCAAAAACTGAACACGATGGATCCAAATTCGCCCGAGGTGCAGGAATATCTCTTCGATACACTGCGCAAAACATTCGAGAACTAGGCGCGATAGTATCGCTAAAACCAGAATATCGATAGAGAGAGCGAGGGGAGTGCAGAGAGCGGAAGACAGCAACAAGTGGAGTGGAATCGATAGCAACGTTAGGCCAACTTTTATAGAGAACTACGAGAGTTACGAATATAAAGCTATAAATTATACGATATATTATACGATATACATACATAGATATATACTATAAAGCGCGCAAGCGATAGTTCATTAATTAGCATAAGTGAAGCAATTTTTTTTTGTCGAAGTGAATGATTCTTTTCGAGGAAATGAAGAGGAAATTAAAAGGGGAAATTGGTTGAGGGAGAAACGTAGGAAAATGGTCTGTAAAATGCACTTGAAGGGCGAAGAAAAAGGAAAAAGAAAGGGAGAAAGAGCGAGTGGGGTGGAGAGGAGGTAAGAAAGAGAGGGTTGAAGTGATGAAAGGATGAGGAAAGTATAAAGTGATCTGAGATCACTAAAATAAATTGATATAAGAGAAGGAACACACAAAAAATAAAGAAGAATGAGCTGAGATTAAGAAGAAGCTAAGAATGAATTGAGAATAAGAGAAGAAATATATATATAAAATATATATATATAATGACGAGTTCATAGGAAGAATTAAAATATAAAATCACTAGAAAAAACAGTTGCAAAATGAGATGAGAACCTTAATAAATGCAAAGGGAATAAGAAAAACTATAAAAATTGAGCTGAATTGAATAAACCTTGAAGAAGAAAAGAGCAAAAGAGTAGTCTTCAGAAAGAGAGAGAGAGAGAGAGGGACACAATTACCAACTTCTCCCCTTACTTATAGATTCTGCAATTTGTAGACCATTTTTCCCGGCAAACCCCAAACCCGAAAATCTTGAGATAAATATGAACTTAGATATTAAGCTCTAAACGCAGCTGATTCCGTACTATCGATAACTATCGGCACACTTCGTACTTAAATCTAGAACTGTAGCAACTAAAGTTGAACTAAAAATAAACAGAAAGCAAAGTGAAAGAGAGAGAAATACTTAGGAAACTGCGTTTCAGGGGCACAAAACAGAATTGGAAATGGGTTTCGTAGAAATGCACTAAACAACACTTAAAAACACACTCACACACACACTCAAGAGCTAACATTTTGAAGGTTAAGTTGAAATTTCGAAAAACATTTTTGAGGACAATAAATACAAAAAAAAACCAAAAACTGAAAATTACAAACGAAAATTTCAAACCACACACACACACAGTGAATAAACGGCAAATGCTCAACCCTAGAAACACTAGAGATATACTAGAAATATACTAGAACGATATGTTGTCAAGATTGTTTCGCCCTTTGCAAAAGTTTTCGACTTTTTTTGTGCCCACAAAATACGAGAAATATCTATAGGAATACGAATATATATAATATACATACATATATATTTGTGTAGCTATGTAATACATGCATAAATATACTTAGTCTATAAGAATGTAAATAAGTTATAAATGTTTTTTTGTCTCCTTATTTGTTGTCTTCTTTATTGAGAATAAAGTGTAGCAAAACAAAAAAAAATACCACAGCAAATTGAATTATTCTAATGAATTTAATTGTGCACACAGTTTCTGACAGCATTTTAAAAATAAATGCAGAGGAAAATTCACTGAGGCGAGAGAATAAAATGCGGGACGACTGAAAAGATACCCTGCAATATGTGCAGGAAAACCAACATGTAATAAATGAACAAATATGAATTTGAATGGATTGTATAATGGGGATCTGCTTCCACTTAGTTTCAATTTAGATTTAATTTTAATTTTTATGGGTCGTAGGCCTGGCCTTTAAGACTTGCCAGGCTAGACAACAGAGCATATTTGATATACCCCTTGCATACTTTTTTCATGGCTACAGGGTATCCCAAGGTGATACTCAACTAATGCAATAAAGAAAGGTTAATACATTTTCCTGAGTAAAATCAAACTTAAGCTCACAAAAAGATTTTCAAAAGATTTTTAAATCAAAAAACATTTGAGAATATTTTAAAAATTACTAAGAGATAAATAAATGAAATAAATAGATCAAATTAATTAAATAAAGAAATTAAGAAAGAAATTAAATAAAATAAAATAAATAAAATGAATACATTTTCCCATTGTAAAGGTTTGTGCAGCAGTGCTATTATTTTGGCCGCCACTGTAGGCATTTGTGGCTCTGCCGTACGGTATTTCCAATTAGAAAGAGAACGCGAGATATTTTCTAATTGAACTTGTGCGATTCCAATGAGAAATCAAATTTGATTATATTTTTTTCGTGGTCATCATGCGAGGGCAAACAACAGAAAGAGATAGAGATAGAGAAATAGAGAGAGAGACAGACTGCACTCACCTATAGAGCTCGTAGCAAAGACCGTATTCGGTGAAGAGTACACCCATGGAGGACATCACTCCATCATCGTGCTGCACCTGGGCGCACTTGTACATCGACGCGTACTGGCGGGCAATGACGCGACATTGACGCAGTGCAGCAGTGCAGGCGGAGGTGCCGCGCAGACGCTGCATATGCTCCACGGTGAAGTACAGCACCGTGTTGTACCGCGAGGGCAGCGTGTCAATGTAGGGTTGCCAGGTGCTGGCGGCACCACGCACCTTCTCGATGACCAGAGCATGGGCGAGATTAAGGTTCGTGAGCAGCGGGAAATTGATGAAGAGCGAACGCAGCGCCTCGGGCAGATGCTCCTCCGAAAAGATCAGCTCTCGCGGCACACTCAGCACCTGCTCATCCGCGGCAATGTCTCGCGTGGCACGCAATCCCAACTGGTAGCCAGGAAATGTGGCAATCTCCACGGCGTCGCTTTTTACGCCCCCTTTGCGTGCCCACGCATCGAAGGCAGCCACCTTGGCCAGACGCGCCTGTTCACTGACATTTGTGTCGTCTGGCGGGCAGACGACACGCTGCAACGGCTTCTCGAGCTGCATCATGTGGTCGAGCAAACGTTGCAGCTCCACATACTGCTTCCACTCATCGTTGGCATTTCCTGGCTGCTGCTGCACCAAATCGAAGATGCTTTGCGCCAATAGATTCAGCGTTTTGCGATCCTTTTCCGGGATGTTGGGTAGCTTGAGGCCATTTACTTTGGTGTTGCTGTTATTGGTTTTGTTGTTGCTGCTGTTGCTGGTGCTGCTGCTGCTGCTGGCGCCGCTTTTTGGTGCCTCCTCCTTGTTTGTCGTCGACGTCGCTGTTTGCTGTGCGTTGGCGTTTTTGTGTTTGTTGTTGCGTTTATTTTTTCCCATTGTGAATTGTTGGACGCTTTCGATACGAGTGCTACGATTTAATTACCGGTTAAAAGAGACGCCGCCGCGCAACAACACCAAAACAACAACCAAATATGGGTAAATATGTGTTTGTAATGCAGCTCTGCCAACACGTGCCAGAGAAGCAACAGCTGAGTGAGCCAAGTACGCTGCTCACTGAAAATGGTGTGCGTAATGGGAGTGAGGTTGCTCTTGTTGCTGCTTGCGGTGGGTATTTGTGACGCCATAGCAGCCGAATATACTGCGCAGCATACTGTCGATAAATATGTGTTTAAAGTGCTATGAAGAATAAAGGAAATAAATAAATGTATGATGAAAATAAATATTTATATAAACCACCATTTTTAAAAAAAAAAACGATTATGGTTGACCAATTCCCATTTTTAACACATTTAACTGTGCATACAACTTGCAATACATAACAAATTTTAATATTTCAAAAGAATATACCTTTCATTTGTTAAAATTTATTATTTAATGCATGGTTCATACATATGTATTTTTTTATCGACATAAAAGTATAAATATAAATATAAATAATGAATAAATGGAGATAATATTTTTAATATACTTAAATAAATTTAATTTTGTCATAAGGTTAAGTAGACTGATTTTAGATGACACTAACCAAATAAATTAAATATTATTTATATATATATTTATCAGATACTAAAATAGATGCATCTGCATACGTCGATTAAAATGCTTACAATCTGTAAGGAATGATTTTATCCACATATCGAAAGTTATCGTTCCGACAACTCTGGCGATGTCACGTTGCGATACAATCAAACAGCAGTAGTTCACTTTTTAAAACGTGCTCCTGCAAGTCACAACCAATTTTCATTTTGAAGATTTAAAAAAAAAAGTGAAATAAAATTTTCACAAAAATGGCCAAGAAAAAGGCCGAATCTGCGGTCGAAGAAGACGGCAATATGCCTTTGAATGAAAAAAATCAGAACCCGACTAAAAAAGCGAATACCACAGAAAAGAATGTTGAGTTGCCTGCAAAGAAAGCTAAAGTCGCCAAACCCACAAATGAAGGCGAAGAGAATAATCCCGAAATACCACAAAAGAAGGTAAAAAAGACCAAGAAAGAGGACAATACTGAGGTGCCGGCAAAGAAAGCCAAACTGACAGCACCGAAGAAGGAAGAGGAAGAAGAGAAAGAAGAGGAGGAGAAGCCTGTCAAGAAGCCGAAAAAAGTTGGCATTAATAAAGGTATTTTCGAAATCTTTAACAAACTGAATGACAAAAAAGAAAAACAAACCGAAAAACGTGTCAACGAAATGATTGCGCTCCTCAATGGCGAAGAGGATCCAGAAAAGGTCAGTATAAAAGGAGTTGCCACCAGGTTCCAACATGTTCCTTTTGAATTTGAACTCACCACAACTCATCTCACCTCTCTTTCTCTTTAGCGCACTGCAACTTGCGCTTATGCATTGAAGCGTCTAGTACGCTGCACCGGCGCTGATGACAAGGATGCAGTGGCATCCAGTGCCAGCTATATGCACGCCATACTAAACGAAGTAGAAGAGTTGCAGCCCATTGAGCTGCTGCGTCTGGTTAAGTTTGAACTGCCAGTGGGACCGCAGTCCAAGTCCAGGGATGACACACTGGCCGCTGTGGGCCAAATGGTGACTGCGCTGGCCATCATACGCAGCAAGTACATGAATGAGCCCAGCGTGGAGCTCATTGAGACTCTTTACCCCATGTTGGTGGTATATCTCCATGGACGCGAGTATCTCGTGTCCCTGTGTGCTGACATTATTGTCGATACCTTTCGATTGGTGAGTAGCCATTGCTGCTCTCTTGAAGAGAATCCTCCTCCCATTTGAACTAACCCTTCATACAATCGAGCTAATTCCCTTCCCAATTCAGTCATAACCCACCTTCCACTTGAGCTCATTCTCTTTGCACTTGAGCTACCCCTTCTGCCACTTGAGCTAATCCTTCTAGCACATGAGCTAACCCGTGTTCTCCTTTAATCATCTGCAGGTCAATGAGGAGCTCTTCAAGGCTCACGTTTGGCCCAATTTGCAGTATGTGGTCAGCATGCCCCTGGCCGATTTAAAGCTGCAGGGCTGCAATCTCCTTCTGGCGGTGCATATCTATTATCCCACGGTGCTTACGGTGAAGAACCTGGAGAGGATCCTCAAGCCAAGGCGTTCTACCTTCGAAGAGCTCTTTGAGTTCTACTTAAAGAATTCCACAATACAAGCCCAGAAGATCTACGAGTATTTGGGCCACTTCATAGCTCATGGTAGTGCCCAATTGCTTCATGCCTGGCACCAGCATTTGGTAAAGCAGTTGCCACTGAAGCGCAACACATCCAAGGCTTATTTCATACAGACACTCTCATTCGTCTTGATGAACTACAAGGGTAAGGTGGAACCTATGCAGAAACTGTTCGAAGAGTCATCGCTGGTGTCGCTGCTCGTGCAAGAGTTGGCGGCAGCTAAGCAATTGAACTCCAACCAGAACAAGCCGCAGTCCGCGGAGCAGAAAAAAGTTAAGGCTTCGCAATTGGAACTGGTGAAAATCTGTCATCACTTTGAGTCGTCACTGTTGGTCAGTTTCCAGCATCATTTGGATGAGGAACTAAAGCTGGCCATACTCAAGGCGCTGCTAAAGCAACAGCCACAGCTGGATGTAATGATGCAGACACCGCATCTGGCGCGTCTACTGACTGCCACCATACAAGAGAGCAGTCGCCGTGATATCTACAAAGTGTATGCATCCCACTTCACCCACACCAATGTGGAGGGAGACGAGGACGAGTTGAAGGTGACCAAAGCTGATCGTGAGCAGTGCCTCACACAGATGCACTCCATGCTGCAGCTCTATCCGCATTTAATGAAGCGCAACAAGATTGATTTTCTGTTGAAGGCTTCCCTTTTCCATCTCAATCCGGAGAAGCAGCCCTGCCCAGCTGCAGATGCAGCTGAGTTCAGTCGTCAGGCTGCCTCGCGTTGCGAGGAGATCTTGCTTAGCTGTCTGGTACAGAAGATCGGATCCGGTCGTGATCAGTTGGCCTCTTTGGTTGAGCTACTGCGTCGCACTATGACGCCACTTGTGGAACAGATGAAGGAGGACGACATCGAGTCCAAGTTGCGCATCAAGCAGACCCCTGAGCTGCGCGATGCCTGGAAGCAGGTTAAGAAGGTGCTCCAAGCAGAGCCAGCTGATGAAGATGCACCAGCTCTACCGCTGCTCTTTGATGCATTGATTCTTTTCGTGGGTCTGGCTAGCCTCGCTCCTAGTTGCAGCATTGCTGTGGATCTGATTAAGGATTTGGTCATCTGCAAACAGAATGCGCTACAGCTGGAAAAGAAGACCAAGAAGAAGAAGGTGAGTAGGACTTAGGCAGGAAGGGAGTTTTCCAAGTACAGTCCTTTTTTGGAATGAGATTGAGGGTATTCCAAGTGAACAATCCTAGTAAAATCCTGTTTATCTTCACAGAAAGCTGCCGTGAAGGAGGAACCCGAACTGGCCTGGGAGGATGTGCTCACAGATGTGCTTATCCAGCTGCTGCTGCAAACTGGTGGCTACTGGCGCGACTTTGTCAAGGCTGTGGGCGGTGCAGTGATGCCACAACTGAAAGAGAACAATCTCGACCAGATACTTGATGTACTTGACATGAACAAGAACCCGCTGAGCAAGAAACAGGCTGGCGAAGAGGATGATGAAGACGACGAAGAGGAACAGGAAGAAGACGAAGAGGAATCCAGCAGTGATGAGGATGATGATGAAGACGAGAGTGATGAGGAGGATGAGGATGAAGCCACTCAATTGGAGCAGATACGCGAGAAGGTTCGCGTTGCTCTCAGCAAAGATGAAGACGATGATGATGACAACAACGATGCCAGCAGCGTCGATTGGAATGATGTGGATGAGGCCGAGGGGCAACGCATCAATATGGCACTGGAGTCCGCTTTCCAGGCCTTCAAACCCAAGGGTGGCAAGTCCAAGCAACCGAAGCAACAAACCAAATCGGAGCGCATCGATAGCACCGCCTTGCTGCACTTCCGCATACGTGTGCTCGATCTCGTGGAGCTCTTCACGCGCGCACATCCAAAGATGGAGGTTATGGTGAATGCCATATTGACCGTCTACCAGGTATGCAGGGTGTCCAGCGCAGATCCTAAGATGAAAGCTCTAACGGATGCCAGCAAGAAACTTCTGCTTTTGTTGGTGAGCACGCGCATCAATTATGGCACAGAAGAGAATCCCGACAAGACCGTGATCCTTGAAGCCGTCAAGCAGTTAATATCACAGGAGTCCAATGAAACCGATGATAATGATGATTGGGAGCAACCGGCCAAGAAGAAGAAGGGGCAGAAGCAGCAGCCCCAGCAGCAGCGCAAGGTACCCGCTGAAGTGGGGAATATAAGGAACAAGTGCGTCGCATACTTCATCGGGCAGTTCAATACGCCCAACATGACCAAATCCGAGGTGTGGCCGGTGGTGGAGAAATATCTAAAGGAGTGGGTCAGTCGCCGCAAGACTCCCTACACTCTAGGTAGCTTTGATGCCCTCTTCAATGACAATTGGGTTGGAGTAAGTTACTTGGTCCAAAGCTTTATAAATCTCCTGCTGGCCAAGACGACACGCAACTACCGACGTTCACAGATCCTGGAGATACTTGACAAGAATTGTCAACGCATTGCCAAAGTGCTGGATGATGACTTGGCCGTTGAGCTTCACGCCTCCCTCCAACAATACGAACCAACGAAGGCCAAGGATCGCAAGATTCACGCCAAATTGCTGGTTAAATTGTTTGAGCCAGAAGACGATTAGAGCGAGTGAACTCCTCGGGAGGCTTTTTTAGATTTAGAACACAATGGGGGAACATTTTGATACATAACGAAGGGCGGGACAAATCCGGGACTGCTTTCATAGGGAAAGTCAGTTCTGGCAAGGCACAATAAAACAAATGAATGTGCTAACAAGTAAAGTTGTTTCTTTTTCTATTATGGTTGGTTTAAGACTATTTAACAGTTTCTAGTGGCTTCCCTGAAGGGAGAGAAAGAAGCCAGAGAATCATAAAAAAAAGAAGCGACCTTAAAAATAAAAGATCTGTTAACTAAAGAGAGTAAAGTCTGTGATCCAAGATAAATAGATGCTTTAAACTAAAATTATTAAGAACAGAACTAAGGTTAATTTAGTTGCAACTGCACTTAAAGAAATAACATTTCTAGTTTACAGAGAGTGGATATTTATAATAATATAATATAATAATAATACTGTATGCTGCAATATAATAATAAAACTTTGATTTATTTATTTCTCGAAGGAATATTATACCTCCGAGAAATAAATAAATATTTCTCAATGCAAATAAATAAGATGCCATAAAAGATAAGAGAAGAAATATACAATATTTTTTATATGATCCTAGTCAGTTATTACTTTTCATTCAAGTTCCTAAGTCGTTGCACAATATAAATTAAAGAAATAATAATTTTATTATAGATAATCTAATAATAATATATAATATATATAATAATATATCATAATAGTAAAAATATTATAAACAGTATAAACTTAGAGAAACAGCATAAAATAAAACTACAATATTTTGTAATAAAATTACTCCAACTTCTAAACATTTTTTCATTTCTGCGAAAACGAAAGAGCAGGCAAAACAACTGCCCTCTCGCTCAGGCTTGTGCACACAAGCGGCAGCCTCAAACTCTGCTGCCTTATAGGACTGTGTATCATATAAAATACACTCTAAAACTAAATTGGGTAGCCGGAAAAAAATACAATTTTTATTAATGTTTTACCCAAAAATAGTTAAAGCTGAAATATGATATATACATGATATAAAAGACAATCTTGAAGAGTGAAGTAGAAGCCTTCCCTAGTGTTGCACAGTGTCTCGTCGGGTTCCACCTCAGGTTCCTGCTCAGGTGTTGGGAAAGTAAACCTTCTGCTGCAAGGTGCTGTTCAACGTCGGCATCATCTGCTCATTCTTATCCCCGCGCTTGGCGCTTACCTTCTTGTTCACGGCGGTGAGTATGTCCAGCAAATGCTCACTGCAATACAGGAGAAGAAGAGGGAGAAATTAGTGAAGGATTCCTGGCAATGGTCCCACTGTAGCTTACCTGGCCGCGAGTTCCGTAATGGTGTCGCACAGGGCCTGTATGAACCAGCTGCCCTGAATGTTATGGCGCAGTGCCACATGACCAGGCACAGTGGACATGGCCGTCACCATGTTGGCATGTTGGATAGGCGAGTTGGTGCTAGCGTTGACATCGCGCTGCAGAAGGAGACAGATTAGAACAGTATAAAGGGAAAGGAAGAGCAAGGCCCAGCACCCACCGTCTGCTTCTTCTTGTCGTTCTGCTGACACGCCTGAATAAAGAGCAACTTGGGTTTGTCGTGCAGATTCTCATTGGCGCACAGAACGTTCTGTATATCAATGATGCTAATGGGAATGCTGTCACAGCCATAGACGGCGCCCTCGAAGCCATGCGACAATATGCAGACTATCAGTGAGTCACGCAACACCGAACGCGAGCAGACGTCGCGGATGAGCTCCAACATCTTCAAATGATCCACATTGACGTGCGCCTCTACGGTGTAGCCCAGACCAGAGAAGACATCACGCAGTCGCTGCTCATCCACTTTGGTGCCCTCACGCTTGGCTAGCTTCGCCGGCAACAGTGGCTGTAAATGCACAAATTAATTAGTTATTCCTTAAATTAATATAAAAAATGTAAACTAAACCTTACTCAATTCAAACAGTGCCACTTATTGCAAAATACTGCAAGTGGTATGCGACGATCACCGCTTATCGATAGATTAAGATTTTTGAATTCAAATACTTGAAGTGCTGCCACCTTTTGCAACTGTCGTGCCTACTAAACTTTGCACCAAAACGACAAGCGCTTGGTCAACGATCAATGCAAAACGATTTAATTTTCATATTTATAATTTTTTTTTAATACTGCTGCTATATGATAAAACGATCAGTGCCTCTTTCGAAAGATTTCCAAATGCAATCGATTGAATTCAATAAAATACTAGCAGGGCTGCCACATAACACGATAAGCTCAAAAAGAGCAGCGATCAATGACAATATCGATAAACGACTTGAGCAATTGATGAACTTTTAAATCAAAAATTATTAATAAAAACAAATAATTAGTTTAATCAACTCACTTTTAAATCATCGCTAACATCCTGATGGAAAGTGTACTGGTTAATTATCAGTAGAAAGCCGGCATGTTGACGCCGCACATGCAGCTCATCCAAGCATCCATTGGCACGTCCCACGCTGCGATTGGACTGCGCTGACGGAGATGCTGCTGCGCCGGCATCGTCCGACTCGAACTTCGATGGTGGCGGTGGTGGCAACTCTGTTGTTTGCCCCGCTGTTGTTGTTGTTGTTGTTGTTGCTGTGGCATTGCTGTTATACGTCTGAATGAGGAGCCGCGCCAGCGCATGGAAGTCATTGAACTTGAGGTACTCGATCAGCAACTGCAGATCGCTGCCCACAGCATTAATGTCACCCAGTCGGAGATGGCGCCGTGTCAGCCAGTCAAGCATAAAGATCTCCAAATAAGCGTAGTCAAAGAAGCGCAACGGTTCATCATGCACAGCTCCGGCGGCAGCTTGACGTGCCGCCAGCTTATCATTGATGTCCAGCACAAGGCGTCCGCTCTGCACCACCGAGAGCTGCTCACAGACCAAATACAGAGCCTTTAGCAGCGGATGCACATGCAGCGTGATCTCCTGCACCTGTGGTAGATAGTGGAGGCGCAGCTCTGTCCAGACCAGGCCCAATTTACGCAGCGCCTGCCGCGCATTGATTATGCACAGCGCCTCGACTAGATAGCCCCGCCAGAACTGGGGATTCGTCTGTGCATATTGACGCAACAGATCGCTGTGCTGCTGCTCCGTGGCAGGTGCCCGCGCCAGTGCCAGGAGCCTTTGCAAGATGTACGCGGCGTGGGAGTGTTGATCGCCAAAGAGCAGAAACGCCAACGAGACCTGATGAGAGGAAATGAGAAGGGAGGAGACTTGAGATCGGAAGATCGTGAAAAATTGTAGTTTACTCACTTTCTGGGCAAAATTAAGATCACGCTCCAGATAGGGCAAATCCTCTAGCTTAATATTCTCCAGACGTTCGTTCATTGCGCCGTCCGAGCTGCTTCTGAGCGGGGAAGTCCAAAAACATAAACAGATCCGACGGCGAGACGGTACGATCGATTTGTCACTGTACAAAAGACACCACCACAACAACAACAACAACAGTAGCAGCAGCAGTTGCGCAGCAACAACAACTAGTGTGCTAAGCTAAGCAACAAACCAATGTGAATAAACAAAATGAAATGACTAATTTAAACAAAATGTATCAAAATACAACACGCGATCGGTATGTGCAGCCAGCGTAGCTGGTCACACTGTGCACAGAGTGCGTGTGCCTATCGATATACAATGCAAGGGGCATATTTGAAAAACACTTTGCCTTGATTTTTCATTCACAAACTGTTTAAACTGTGAGAACTTTAGCACCTTGTTGTATTGCTTTATATGTTCATTACTGTGTTACATGCATCGCAGCAGAACGATTTTCAAAAAAACCCAAAAAATTAATTTTATTTTTATTTTTGCATTGAACAACAACAACCACTTTATTGAACAGTCAACGCCATTAAAGTGTGGTCTAAACCTGTGTCCAAGGTAAGATTATCTGACCACCACCACCACCACTTCTTTGACCTCTTCACAAATATGTACATATATCTGCTGAGAATCATTAGGAAAGGATTTGTTTATGGTTTATTTTAAATAATTGCGAAAATATATGCATATTTCGCCGGCCCTGCTGTCTATCGAAACAATTGTTCGCAATGTTGCCAGATGTCGCGGAGGTGGCCTTCGCGTTCAGCATCTCGCAGCTGTTACGCAGCATAACCTTCCCTGGTAGGCAAAATTTTTGATTATCAGAAAAATGTGAAATATTTTAGATAAATTTATGTTATACCATTAATGGGTAAAAATGCAGTTACAGTTGCTCAATTATTCGTATAACAAAGTATACAGGGTATACGCTAAATTCGGGTCGAGACGGTTTGGCGCGCTTAATTTGTGAACTCGATGAAATCCGGTGAACTCACCACGCGACCGCCAGCTGGCAGATACTTGCATGCCCATCCCTGGTTTATGTTCGGGGTGTACGGTTGCAATTTTACACAAATCATTCAAGTAGATATTGTTGAATTGTTAACAACGCTCATGTTGACGAGTTTTTAATTATTTAATGTATTTGTTATTCTGTCTATGAGCGAAACAGAGAGAAAGGGACAGACATATACAGAGAGGCCAGGGCCACAGTCAGAGAGAAAGAGAGCGACAGCTTGCATATATTGTAAAAAAACCAAACCAAAAAAAAGAGAATACCAAGAAATTATATTTCTCATATACACATATGTAGCAAACATCTATATATATATATATGGAAATATAATTATATATATGTATACTGCATACATGTTATATCCATATGTGTGTGCACATACTGCGCCCTAGTAGAGCCATATGTGCATATATGTGTATGCCTGTACATGTGTATATACCTTCACATATGCATATACATACACTCTATATATATATACGTACACATATGTATATGCATATCTATTCACCTACTGTACCACACTCTTCATTATGTAAGCAGCGGGATCTCTACGACGCCAAAAAAAGCAAAAAAAAAAACCTAAATGCAAAAGCAAAAACAAACGATAACAAATTATAACCGAAATACAACGAAATCGAAGCAGAAATGTTATAAATCATTAATAACTGTAATTGTAATGTTCCGTATATAACCACAAACCACGCCCACTGAAAATAACGCTGAAACGTAAGAGAAATTTGAGAAATTACGATTACGAATTTTTCCGAATCTATTTCTTCGAACTCAACTTCGAATTGTTGTTGTTCTGCTGCTCTGTACGTACCACACATGCACACGTTGTATGCTGTGGGCCACGCCCACTATTACGTCCTCCCATTCATCAGAGCAGAGAGGCAGACAAAGCCAAAGAAATGTTTCTTTTTTTTGCGCTGCAACAACAACAAAGGCCCTGCCCTATGTACATGTGTGCACATTGTACACACACGCACACATACACACACGTGCCACTGTAAGCGTAAGCGTGTACGTATGTATGCATGTGCGTGTGTGTGAACACTGCATGTGCATAGTAAACGCTGCGCGCAGCTGTCATCGTTTCGTGTGTCATGCACACACATACACACACATGGAAAGAACAAACCTACCACGCACGCACACAATTATCGCTCGCTCGCTCGCTTACTCACACATGCACAAATACATAACAGAAAGAAAAAAAAACTTTCGCCCAGCGTGGCCCTGAGAATTGTGGCAAGTTTAACAGTTATAAACCTACAACAACAATAACAACAGACTGAGAGAGACTGCAAATACAAAGTGTAATATCGTAACATAACATAATTCACATAATGTATGTATGTATGTACGTATCCAATATGCATTTTACATGAAAACAATTTTAGCAATCAAACGCGCACACGCATTCGCATACACTCACACATACACATACAATCGAACACACCACACGCACGCATACACAGACGCAGGCCAGTATGTATGTATGTATGTCACGCAACTGCGTTCTATGCTTTGTCCATGCGCGCAAGCGAGACAACATGACAGGTCAGCAGCCACAATGAGAGCACACGCGAGAGCGTTGCATTCTGTTGCCTTGTATGACTGTGTGTGTGTCTGTGTCGTTGCCTGTGAGTGTGTGTGTGTGTGTTGAATGCGTGCTGAATATTTGCAATTTATATATAGTATGTACATGTGTAAATTTAATTTTTCCAAATTATTCGTGCTAAAACGTGCAGTGTAATGGCCTATACAACACATGTATGCGTTAAACGTATGTATGTGTAAGATCGAATTATGTACATATGCCATAACAGCGACTTGGGGTGTCATTTAACAGCGCTCTGTTAAACATACACACAAACACCGAGTCGCCCATGTATTACGTATATGTATGTATAGCAGTTATGCTCGGGTTAAGTTGTTATTAATTTGTTGATGTATGAACACACAAACAAAAACCTTGCATATGTATTGATTAACTGAGAATTGTTATGAGGTCATGTTGTAGTCACAGTTAACAGCGCTCTGTTAAATGGTGGAAATGAATGAACAAATTGATTTCCGGCTATTTTACTACGCATGTGTGAGAGTATGCATGTGTGTGTGTGCGTACGAGTTTGTTTTGCTTTTGGTTTGGCACATTTTGGTGTATCTGCTTAGCAACATGTTGCTGGCGGCATGTTGACAGCCGTACCGTGGTACACAGACAGGCGAATCTATATGCATATTTACTATGTTTGCGTGTGTGTATGTGTGACTTAGCAACTCGTATTACTTGCAGTGTAACCTAACCTCAACAACAACAACAACAACATGTCATCTATTGTGGCGGGCGAAGCGCCAATCATAAATTTAGACGAGGATCTTGAAGACGGTGAAATCGACGACGATGACGAAGAAGAGGAGGAACAGAAACAGCAACAACAACAACAGAAACCACAACAACAAAAGTCAACCGCCAATAACAACAACACAGGGGCAGATGATGTGCAGTTTTTGGGCATCGAGAGGAAGCCTGACAAATTGTCGCTGCCCCCCGATGACGATGTCGTTTTTCTTGGCATAGCAGGGGGAGCAGGGGAACCAGCAACAGGGGGTAGCAGCAACAAGTCCAAAAAGCCACGCCCACTTGAAGGTAAAACAACAACTTAAGCGCCGTTAATTGCCCGTGGCACACTTTCTAAGCACAGTTTCTTTCTCTCCTCTCTCTTTTATAACTGCCCCCCCCTCTCACCACCCGCAGACGATCACGCCGTTAGCATTGAGAATGCAATTGCCAAAGCGCTCAAGCGAAGCGGCATCGAGCCGCCCATGCCTAAAATTCACCATAACAGTGCACTTAACAGCGGCAGCGCTGCCACTGCCAACAGCAACAGTAACAACAACAACACTCACAGTGAAGCTGATAACAGCAGTCATGCTGGCAACTCTGCTGCAGTCGACAGCGCTGCCACACAGAATGCAGGCCAGCAACAACAACAACAGCCGAGTCGCAGCAGCAGGCGACGCAAGCGCAAAAAGGAACGCGAGCGTGAGCAAAAGAAAGACGTTGAACAGGTATGTAGTGGCGAGACACACACACACACACATGACCTTCCCCACCTCTTGCCCATATCTCAGTTATGCTTTGCATAGGTGTGGTGAATATTATAGTAAACCCAGTGCTGTGTTCACCACTGCCTTAAAACGCACCAATTCACCATGCTCCATGTCTCTGTTATGATTTGCCTAGGTGTGTTGAATTTCATAAGAAATTCGCTGCTATACTCACCTCTGCCATTAAAGTCCCCCATTTTCAGGATGATTGTTATACTTACTGTTAATTAACATGTTATATGCTGCACTCTAATTTGAAAATGACTGCGATGACAATTATTATTGATCATTTCGATAATATAATTGATCGCATGATTTACCTTTTTGCTCTATTCGCAAAAAATCAATTTTTTGTTTTCTGTTCCATTTCAAAGCATTTCAATATTATTTAAATGCAATCTAAGATAAGCAAATAATTCGCAATAATCAAATTTCACTTCGAATTTACGCTAGTAAACAAGTTTTATTGTGTTAAAAAGGTTATTGATCTTCATGCTACCGATATCAATATTATCGATTGCTACTAAACGACATGACTAGGTCTGATCAATTTCTGTTACTTTCTATATGTATGTTAATATGTTTCTATATATGTGTTTAATCTT
Organism: Zaprionus africanus; assembly: GCA_018151435.1. Taxonomy (NCBI): domain Eukaryota; kingdom Metazoa; phylum Arthropoda; class Insecta; order Diptera; family Drosophilidae; genus Zaprionus; species Zaprionus africanus. The sequence goes on from JAECXB010000076.1 coordinate 1,056,557, forward strand.
TAGCATGAGATTGACTCGCAGAATTGTTATCGATAAGTATCGATAGTACACTTTGCATGGCTCCTTGAGTAGAGATGCTCCTTAATTTAATCCTCTTCTTTTTACCTTGTTTGGTGATCTTTTATTGATAATTATCGATTTACATTTTTATCGATAAACCCCTCTACTGTTAGCCTTGCTCCTTGAGTAGAACTGCTCCTTAATTTAATGGCGCTCTCATTACCTTGTTAACCTTTTATTGATAATTATCGATTTACATTGTTATCGATAAACCCTCTAATGGTGTATCCTTCTTCCCCTCCCTTAGAAACGTGCGCGTCGCAACTCGATGGAGGACGTAGGCGGCGCCATCAACAGCGACGAAATGGAAATGGATGAGTACGAAATGATGAACGTGCGTGGCGGCAGTCCGCCGCCAGGTGGCGCCACCAATGCCAGTGGAGCCGGAGCAGGCGGAGGAAGGAACTATCCCAATGATTGGTCAGACATGGCGGATGCAGTGGGCGCTGGTGTTGGCTATGATTCCCCCATGGACAATTATAGCAGCTACGATTCCTACTCCGAGGACGAGCAGATCGGAGGCATTGGTGGCCCGTTGGGGGCGACACCAGGTGGAGGCGGAGGTGGGCCGCAGCGTCGTCGCCAGCGTCGTGACCGTGAGGAGCAACGTGGTGGACGCAAACGACGTGACCGTGACCGGGAAAGGGATAGAGAACGTGATCGGGACATGGATCGACGTCATGACGGAGGAGTCGGCGGAGGCGGTGGCAATAAGCGAAATCGACGTGATTCTGGGGATGACAAGCCTCGTGATCCACGCAAGCTGGAGCTGTGCAAGTTCTACCTGAAGGATTGCTGCGCCAAGCGGGACAAGTGCAGCTACATGCACAAGGAGTTCCCCTGCAAGTACTACTACCTGGGCATGGATTGCTACGCCGGGGAGGATTGCCTCTTCCATCACGGCGAACCACTGACGGAACAGTTGCGCAACATTCTGCTTAAGCACATGGAGACGGCGCCCAAGGAGATCTTGGGCGATTTCAAGCGTATCTCCAGGGATGTTGCCCTCTGTCAGATGACGCGGCGGCATGAGCAGCTCTGCGAGCAGTACAACATGGAGAACAACTGGACAACGCTGGCCAGTGCCGGCATAAGTCGCCTGCAGGATCAGCAGCAGCAGCAACAGCAGCAACAACAACAACAACAACAGCAGCAGCAACAGCATCAGGTGATGAAGGCGGCGCAGGCTCAGGCACAGGCGCAGGTCAATCAAGCGGCGGCGGCGGCAGCAATGGTGCAACAACTGCAGGTGGCAGCAGCTGCCACGGCAGCAGCAGCGGCAGCGGGCGCATCACCCAGTGCGATACCTTCCTTGCTGGACATGGTCATCAATCCGCCAAAGAATTTGCTGCACAGCAGCAGCGGCGGCGTCGACACGAAGCCGGAGAAGAAGCGCAAGTCTCGCTGGGCAGAGAAATCTGCAGGCAAATTGGCAGCCGCAGGAGCTGCCGGAGCAGCTGCATCCTCTGGTTCTGCTGGCTCCGCTTCGCCTGCAACGTCAAAGTCACTGCCAGCTCATCTGGATCTGGTGAATCTGACGCAGGTGCTCAGTGCGGAGCACATGGCCAAGCTGAATAAGCTGGGCATTAGCAATCTGGAGCAGATGATGGAGGTGCCTTTTGGCCAATTGACCGAGGCGGGATTGACACTGCCGGAGATCGGGGAGATTCAGCGCATGGCGGAGCAGGCCAAGTCCCAGCAGGCAGGAGCAGCTACAGCAGCTGAGTCGAACAAGTAAGTTCACCCCTCTCCCCTTAATCCTCTGCAGCTCTCGCTTTACTTACTCGTCTTATTTGTTCCTTTCAGAACTTCCACAAAGTCTTCACAGGAGCAGGATGTGAGCGCCCTGACGAGCTCCAATAGCAATAGCAACAGCAACAATGGCTTCATCATGGTGGACTACACGCAGTATCTAAAGGATGCCCATGTCAGCTTTGCTGGCAACGATCCCAGTAAGTTTTCTGGGGGGATTCAAGTTCACCACTTAGCAGTGCGCTGTTAAGCCTAACAAATGAGCCGTGTTTTCACCACAATGTTAAGTAACATATTGGGGATCTGTTGAGTACTACTTATGCTGTTAAATCGATTTTAGTTAACATAACAGCAGTCTGTAAAACACTAAGGCTCTTCTGTTAGGCAACAATGTTAATTTACATTATACAAATGTTTATTAACATAAGGCTGCCAGATACGCAGCTGTTACTGCTCTGTAAAGCTTCAAAGTTGACTTTCTTTACTGATCTGAAATTCCTTTTCTTTTTCCCGCAGTGGATGACGATCATGAGGAGGATGACGAGCAGTTGGTCATCGATGATGGCAACGATGAGGAAGAGGAGGAATCCGAGTCGGCCAAGAAGGCAAAACGCGCAGGTGCTGATGCTGAGGAGAAGACACCAAGCAAGGAAGACGATAAAGCGCAGCAGGAGGCGGAGGATGAGGCGCCGCCATTGCCATCTGTATTCGATTTGCCCACCTTTATGAGCAACATGCTCGGCCAGCAACCAGTGACGGCGGCAGCAGCAACTGAATCCAAGAATGCCACAAAGGAGAAGGAGAAGGAGCAGAAGAAGGAACAGGTGGAGAAGGAGAGCGGAAGTCCGGGACTGTTTAGGCTGTTCGGAGGAAGTGAACTCTCAAAGACTGAGGAGCGTAGCGGCTCCTTCTACCGCGACATCATAAGGAATCCCTTCAAGACGCAAACTGGCGACGCTTCGGAGGCAGATCCCGCAGACGACAGCAGTGACTTCCTGGCCACGCATCACTCTCTCCTGAATTCCAATTCCAACTCGCGTTCCTTGACACCAACGCCAGCAATGGAAATAGGCTCACAATCTCCACTGGGATTGGGTCAGGAGCCGGAGGAACCTTCTACATCGTCCCCCAGCACCAGCACCGTGTCGATCTACACGCGCAGCTCCATGTATGACTACGATGTGGCACGCGCTGCACAGGAGGATGCGCGAGCCAGTGAAGCGAAGCGGGATCGAGATCGGGACATCGATATGCGGTTACCCTTTGAGCCCATGAAGCATTACCTGCCCGCCACTGAGATTGATGCTGCGATCTTCTCGCACATACCCATACGCTGGCAGCTGCAGGAGGTGCTGGTGGATCCGCCTGGTTATGGAGAGCTCCGTGCCAGTGCCAGCCACAAGGAGCAGCGGGAGCTGCGTGATCCTCGTCTGCGTCGCATACTTGGATTGCCCGAGCTGCTGGAGGAGACCACAACGGGAGGTTACAATCCTAGTGTAAGTCTGGGCGGCAGCCACGCCTCCTCCGCTTCCACGGGTGCTACGGAGCGAGGTCGCGAACGCAAGACGAGCAACTGCATCTCCTCACCGGACACACATCAGCATCCGCATGACTCCACGCCCAGTTCCCCGCCACCCGCCTCATCGTCATCTCTGCCAGCGTTGCAGCTTCCTGCCATGAATGTGCCACCTCCAGGCGTGGCTGATGCATCCTCCTCCTCCTCGGGGGATCCACGACGCACTGATCCACGCAGAGATCCACGACGTGCACACCTGAATGTGCCGAGCTCCACAGGGAGCTCCGCGGGAAGCTCCACGGCAGGAGGTAGTACCTCCGCCTTGGCCAACGACAGCAGCCGGCAAATATCGGAGATTCGAAATCTGCTGCAGTCCTCCAACTGGTACAGGAATCTCGGCAGCAACAACAAGATCATGGTGAATCAGCAGTTGGCCTTGGTCTTCACGGAGCTCAAGAAGTTCCACCAGCAGGAGTCGCCCAACAAGATATTCGACGTGAACTTCATAGTGAACAATCAGACGCTGCAGCAGATCTTTGCCAAGCTGTGCATCTACATCGATGACAATGGGCTGGTGGTGCAGCTGCCCGAGGATCCTCCCCAGCAACAGCAGCAGCAACAACCCGCAGTGTCTCCTATTCTGCCCAACATGTCGCAGCCGCCACCGAATCTGGTTGCTCAGTTGCTCAGGCAGCCGCCGCCGCAAGTGTCCCGCATGATGAACATGGGTGGAGGTGGTGGAGGAGGTGGTGGCATGGGCGGAGGTCTACCCCCATTCAATCAGCCACCTCCGCAGCGGAACAACAGCATCCTGGGTATGCCTCCGAATGTGAATGTGCTGGGCGTGATGAATGCAGCGAATCCCTTCAATCCCTTTGCGGGTGGAGGAGGAGGCGGCGGAGGAGGAGGCAACCAGAACAACATGGGCAACATGGGAGGCAACATGGGAGGCAACATGGCTGGCAACATGGGAGGCAACATGGCTGGCAACATGGGAGGCAACATGAACCAAATGGGCAACATGGGAAACCTTGGAAACATGGGAAACATGAACAACATGGGCAACATAGGAGGAGGAAACATGAATAACATGGGCAACATGGGAGGCAACATGGGAGGCAACATGGGAGGCAACATGGGCGGCAACATGGGCGGCAACATGGTCGGTAACATGCTCGGCAACATGGGCAACATGGGATTGCCCTTCAATGGAGGAGGAGCTGGTGGCGGTGGACCCAATGTACCATTCAAGAACTTTGGCAACAATGGCGGCGGCGGAGGACAAGGACGCCATTTCGTTGGAGGCGGCGGTGGTGGAGGTGGCAACAATCGCAATCGTGGTGGAGGCGGTGGCAATCGAAATCGCAACTGAGAGAGAAAAAGAGTGCAATCGAAATGTCGATCGAAAATGAAATCGAAACAAAAGAGAGCGGAATAGATATGGCAACTCTCTAACTAATGAAAGCAGGAGAGAGAAGTGAGAGAACGAGAGAGAGAGAGCAGAAGAGAGAGAAAAAGGATAACAAAATGATGAGAATGCTCAGCCCCGCGCGCCCCCTTTTACTCAAAAGACTTGTAGCATTATGTTTTATATATTTATATATAACTATGACACCGCCCCATCCCCCTTTCCTTACACACCCGCCCCGTCTCCAGGAAGAGAAAAATGTTAACAATTTTTTTGAATAGCTTTATCGGTTTTTTGCTACTTAAAGCTACTTTAAAATCAGATTCGGACTGCTAAATAATTGTATATTGTATTCTAGAGATTGCTTAATTGTTTACTTTATATATATATAGGGAGATAAGCATATATATCCGATACACGATAAGCATATAAATCCGATACACGATAAGCATATATATCCGATACACATATACTATAAAATATGAGGACGTGTTTTTTTTTTTGTTTTTTGTACTGATACGTACTGATGGAATGTAGTTGTAGTTGTAAGCAAAACTCAACATTTATTTCGATACACTGTAAGCTTAGTCGTAATTTTTGAGTACACTCAACATTTTTGTAGATTTACATAATAAAACAAAAGGCATATGTTAAGTATTATAAAATGCTCCAATTTATACAAGAAAAAAAAAACTTTTTTAAATTAACGGTTTTTATGCAGTTTGTGGCAACGGGCAAGGCTATTTTGTTGATCTGGCAACTATTTTGGGGTCGCCAATTGCGTTAGCAGCAGCTCAACATTGCGTTAGCAGTGAGTGGGGCTATCGATCGATCATCGGCTTAAAATGTTAAGTTATTGCAAAATTTAAAACGATACAGTTTGCGTAATACGTTCCAGTACTTTTACTGTTTTTTCTCCTATATTTTAAATATACTTTTACAAAAATAAATCTTTATTAGTTAAGGAAAAGTTTGTGTGCAGTGTGGGGTGTCAGCTTAAATATATATCGTTGCTCTGGCAACGTTTTTGTCGCGGCAACATTGCGTTAGCAGCAATGCAAAAGTGCGTTAACGAACATGGGGCTATCGATTGATCGTCATGTGAGAATGTTTAGTCAATGCTTAATTGAAGCGGTTTCGTTGCTTTAAATGACTGTTTACATATATATATTTTTATATTTTCCACACCTACTAACAAGCTTTCTTGAAACGATCCCCATGGTCAGCAAAGTTTCTAAAAGTTTACAGCTTTGCAGACTATCGATGTTATCGATACTGGACAGACACAATCATGCGCAGTGTGACCGCATGGCATAATATTCAGTTGGGCATATGCTGTTGTTTGCAGGAAGCCGCTGTCTGTATTTCTGGCACACACTCGAGTCGGTCACGCTTTCAGTATCATTTTGTCGGCTGTGAACTGTGAAGGAAATTTGTAGCGCCGCGCGCAGTGCATTTTTTTCTGGTAACCTTTTTTATCTCCACATTGTACTGTTTTTTTTATTTTTTTTTACAACAAAATACACATTGCAATCGAGCGAGCAACCGACGAATAGCCTGATTAAAAGACTATATAGTAGATTCGACGACGTGTGTAATATCGATGAAGAAAGCAGAGCCTGCCTAAAAACAATATAATATACATACACACACGTATGCAGGCAGGCAGGCACATGCGTGTAGACACATACACACAAACACATGTATATAGTGTGGTGGTGAGTGTGTGTGTGTGTGCCAGAGGGCCCACAATGGGTTTTAGCGTGACGTGAAGTGTATATAAAAGATGAACGAAAAGAAAAAAATGAATCGACGAAAGAGACATTGTGAAATATACGCAAGCAAACAAATATTGCACATAAAATACAAGAATACATGCGTAGTTTGCATTTGCATTTCATAAAAAGAAAATAGAAGAAGAAAAATGCTTGAATTTTTTATTTTATTTATTTGTTGTTATTTTTTTCCTGTACTACAACTACAATTACATACACACATCATCCATCTACTGCGTATGGGATGTATATGTATGAATGCACTTTGTGTATGTGTGTTTGTTAGGTTGGTGAGTGCGACGAGAAGGCAACGAGTAGCAAAAGCAGAGGGCAGTAGCAGCATTTTTGAGTAACTGTAGCAGAGTGTGTGTTACTCGCTGTATTTGTTTTTCTTTACCTTTTTTTTCTTGTATTCGTTGTTGAATTAAACAAAATAAAACAAGTGCAACAACAATAATAACAGCAGCAGCAGCAACAACAATGGTGTTTACAACGGATCAACATATGCACACACGCACACAAACACACACATTTGTGTGTGCGTGTATGAGTGTGTGTGCTCCGTATGTTTTGGGTTTGTATTTCTTTCTCACCCCCCTCTCTCAACCAATGTATGTTTCTCGGCGTGTAAATGTGTATGTACACATACATACATAAAACAAACCGACTCTGGCACAGTGCGTACCAGAAGCATACTCCGCATAGCACATCTGCTGTGCCAGCTTAGCCGTTTATATACTGCGCATATACTTTTCTACTGTACTGTAACGGCACAGCAACAACAACGTAGCAGCAGCAGAAGAGCAGCAAAGCAGAAAAGGCAACGCGTCGCTGAAAACGTACGCGCGCACTCACACGTACACACACACACGTATATAAATGTATAGAGAGTCTCACACAGACACATTCACAACGTCCTCGTTCACTGAGGCCGCTGTCGACGCCAGCAGCGCTGCCGCCACCGTCACTCGCTGTTAGCGGCGATGACGAATGCGTGTGAGTGAACGAGGCGTGCTTGTGCTTGTATGTGTGTGTGTGAGTGTGTGTTGTGTTTTTGCTGTTTTTGGGTCTGTTTGCAGCGCTGTGACCCCCCTCCCTGTCTTTCTGTCCCGGTCCCACACGTTGTCAAGCCTAGTCTTGGCGTTTAGTTTATTTCGTTTTTCGTGTGTTTTTCCATCGGAGACTTTTGTATTCATTTCCCGTTAGCAGTTACAACCTTCGCAACAGACCAGCAACAACAATAATAACATTAATAACAAGCAGCAGTAAGAACTACAGAGAGTTCCCCAAATATTAAACATACATACACACAGACACATCGTACCTGCGTCTTACGCACACACACTTAAATACTCGTATAGTTCTTTGTCTGTGTACGGGCAGAACTACAGTGAGTTCCTTAAATATTGAATATACAAAGGTCTTAACCACGTCTAACGCACACACACACAGGCAATTGCTCGTGTAAATCTCTGTGTGTGTATGCGTCTGTTTTGCGTTGTGTTTTCGGCTTGCTTTGCTACCCATTTCGTGAAGCGAATGGCGCGATGGAAAAAGGGAAAAGGGCACAGCAACAACAGCAAAGAACACTTACAAGGTCTACAGTGGAGGCCAGCAAAAGGTTGCTCGATCGCCATTTTACCTGGTCTTGTTTTCCATTTATTTCCGCTGCACACATTGCAAAAAAAATGAAAGAGGGAAAAAGGAAACTTATCTATGTATATGTGTGCGTGTGTGCGCATTATACGTTTTCGTCTACCTAAGTGAACCTTTTTTACATGTCCTGCTCACTCATTTCCGGTTTTAAATTTCTCTTTCCCATGGTAATTTTGCATGCTGCACATAGAAATTGTGCATGCAACGTGCACAAATTAACATACTCAGTGGGGTATGTAAATTTTTTGAAGGCATTATCAATATTTAAAGCCACCACTATATCGTAGCCACACTGTACACAGCTGTTGTTATCTTCATGGCGTGTGTGAGTGTTTTGAGTTTTGTTATTGTCGATTAGATATACATAAATAATACTACCCAATTTTGTTGTTGTTCGACTGTATATAATATAAAGAAACAGATACAATTACTATAATTACAGCAGCGCTTATCTGTGTGTGCACTCTGTCTGTGTGTGTGTGTGTTGACTCCCGTTCAATGCAACTCACCACACCCGACTGACGCTGCGCTGTTGCAGCGCTGCCTGCTTAGCTACCTCGCGAGTCATAAAATTTACTGCAATATAAACAATATTAACCTGCACACGCGCCCGCCTGCGTTAATAGCGCGGATTTAAAACAATTTTTCGAATTTCCATTGAAGAAAAGGTGCAAGCAGAGCAGAGAGAGAGAATCTTACTTAACCCACTGTTTACTGTCTCTATCTCTCTCTTTTCTCTGTCTTTGTTGTAGCCTGCATTCTGTCGCCAAGCAGCTGCCGATCGTTTGTGTGTGTGAGCAGCGGGAGGAAAGAGAGCCGCAGCTGAAGCATTCACTGCAGCGGGGGGGATGGGTAGAGCGCAGCAGCCGTCGCAGTCGCAGTCGCAAAATCGTTCGACAGCTGCTGCATAGTTGTTGTTTTTGTTGTTGCTTCATCCCGTTTGACCATTTTTCTCGTCTCTCTTTTGGACTCCACTTCCTTTGACGGCCATTCCCCTTCGATCAATGTACGTTAATTATACCTGTGTCGTGGGGTTGAGTGAGAGGGGGAGAGCAAGCAGACACATTCATGCACACTTGACCAGTTAAAAGTGCAATAACATTAAACAGTTAACATGCATTAATTACAGTGACGGCGTTTGTGCGTGCGTGTGTGTGTCTGGCTGTGTTTAACAGCAGCAATCAGCTGTTGTGGCGATGGCCTTGCCAATCTTTCTCTCTCTCTCTCTCTGTTCCACTGTTGTTTTGCTGTTGATCGGTGGTTGCTATGCTCTCTCGCTGCTGGCAACGCTGCAATTGGGGGTCTCATTCACAGCTGAGCTCCCTTTGGAATTTTGTGTAAATGTGTGTGTGTGTGCGTGTGGCGCTCTGTAATTAGCAGCAGTTGCTGCTTACACACTCACGCACACGTACACATACACACGCAGACGCACGTGCACATACGTTGCATTGCATTCAAAGCTCAAAGTAAATTTGTTGTTTTTGTTTCTTTGACTTTGCTCGTGTTTCCCCTGTTCGTGATCTTTGGCTGTGACGCTCTCTCTGTCTCGCTCTCCCTCTTGTACGTGCGCTGTTAGTATGTTACTTTCTTTTTTTTTGTTTTTGCTTTTGTTTTTTTTTGTTTTTCTTTGCTCTGCTCAGTTTGCTGCTTTCACTATACACAAAATATGTATACATGATGTTTTACATATCTGCCTCTTCTCTTTGTCCTCATCTCTCTGCTCGAGAGTTGGAGAGAACTCTTGCGCGTGTTCTCTGACCCTCCCCGCCCCTCTTTGCTTTGTTAGAATACACAACGAATTTTTCTTGTACCGTTTTTCTTTTTTCTCGTTCTTTGCCTTTACGATTGTTTGGGTGCATTTACTCGCTGCCTTTTCTGCTCCTCTCTCTCTCTCCCACTCTATCTCTTTTATGTATTTTCGGCCAAATTATACCGTTATATACAGATGATTTTGTTAGTCGGTGTGTGGGTTGTAAGAGCATTATGTAGCAGGGAGCTTCTGCACCCACACAGAGACACTCACCCACACACACACCCTCAGTACACAGCGCGCCACTTGATGATAATCGTCCATGTGACTGGGGTCGTTTTTCACCCCACATCAGCCGTTGCCTTCCCTCCCTGCTTAGGCTCAACCCCCTCGCGCATGCCGAACCCTCCCCTCATGCCGGTCACGCAACTACGCATTTATTTTCCGGCCTACAACTGCCGGATGGACAAAGTGCGTAGAACCAGTAATGCCAACAAAAATAGCCGTTTTTCATTGTTAAACAAAACAAAAAAGCTAAATCATTATGTTGGAAAAATAGCGAGAAAACTAAAATATTTTGAAGTGAAGCAAAAAAGGCTAAATACTAAATAAAATAAAAACAAATACATAGTGAAAATTAAGACATTTATCAAAACAGAGTAAAAACGGCTAGAATTAATATAATTAGTAAATAAGAATACAGCAATAATAACAAATAAATAAAATGATCTGTTGGAGACAAACTGAAAGTTAAAAAAAAGAAAAAGAATATTTATATTAAATATCGACCAAACTTTTGAGCTCGAAATGCCTAAAACTAATGACATGAAGTAAATGAAATAACGTAAATTTCATACAAAATTATTTCCAATACCAAAGAAGGTGGAAAAAGACTTACTTATATATAAAAACAAATTTATTCAACACCGAAAATTCAAGAAGCGAACAATATAAAAACAAAACAAACAATTCATTAAAAAAATTTGGAATACTAGACAAAAAAAGTTGAAAAAAGGCTAACTTTATTTATAAAACCATACAGAATACATAGACTTCAGTAATACTGAAAATTGCTGAAATCTAAAAAATTTCAAAATTAAAAGAAAAATATTTACAATACCGAAAGAAGTAGAAAGAAAGAGCAGCTAACTTTTATTTGTAAAAAAATTCAGAATACATAGAAAAATGTTTTCTTTCTCAAAAAAGCTGGAACACAGAAAATGTTTCCTTTCCCAAAAAAGCTGGAAAAAGGCTAGATTTGGCGGGAAAATGCAAAATTGACAGCACTGCTTGGCATGAAGTGGAGTGGGTTGCTGGCTGCTGATGATATTTTCGGTGGTGGTGCTGGTTAGGGGTAGCTCGGCTCTTTTTGGGGTTGGGCTTGTCCTCAATTTCAGATTTTTTCCTCATTCTGTTCTTGTTCTTGGAGAGGAACATGCGCCAAAGAAGTGGAGAGAGCTCGATTCGTTACTGTTGAAAATTGCTTTTTGTTCGTTTGGAAGAAGCCTACCTAAAACATTTGAAAATGCTCCTCTGAGAAAGGAAGGACGCATCAAGGTTAAGTGAGTTCAACAAGTGAATAAAATGTGTGTAAAGTTCAATTAAATTTTTAAGAACTAAAAACATTAACAGTGTAGTGATCTCGATTCTTTCCATGTGAAAGAACTTAACCTTTGTGAGTTTTTCGGAATCAATTTTTCTTGTAAAGACTGCTCTATAAATTGCCTAGAGCGCATTTTTTTCAGTCGTCGAAAATACCTTGGAACGATTTTCTCAGTACTGTGCATCACTTCCCAGTTTTCCAGGCAGCTAGGTCAATCTTTGACTATCACCTGCCTTTCGCGCAGGCAGCTGCAAATTTATGAAAATCTTTCGACCTTTTCTTTATTGACTCTAATGAGACATTTATGGTACTATTGCAATGGAAAAGGTCAAGGAGGGGATTTAAATCAATCAAAGAATAATTTTTGATTGGAATATTCAATAACATTATTTTATGAGTTTATTATGATACTGAACCCCTTTTAAGTGTCTGAAAACGATAGGAAACCAACGTAACCTATCCTGGAAACCAAAAATTTTACCTAGGATGGTCTCAATATTGTATACTGCAATAGATTTTTATAGTTTTATTCTTGATTAAATTCCCAAATCCGATTTTAGCGGTGCAAATACTTAAGGTTTTCCTTCACTTCGCGCTTGACTAACCTATTTTTTATTGTCCCTTGGACTCTATTTCAGTGAAAATTGTTGTTGATATTTTCCGAATTTTGTTTTTGGCAATTTGCAGCTTGCTTCCTGGTAAAGTCTCAGCTATGCTAGTTTGCAGCTTGCCACGTTCCACTTTGCCAATTTTTTTTACCTTGTGAATCTCCTGAGAAGAGAATGCATCTGCCTACCTAGGATATAGGTAGTCCGCCCTACGGCACGCTTCTCGGTACATCCTCGCGAAGATCAAGAGTGACGCGTGCCAGGTCCCTAATGAGACATTTATGACACTATAACGATGAGAGTTTTAAAGGGTCTACTAGGTTATTTACAACAATCAAAGGATGACTTTTGATGGAAATATTTGATATAGTAACATATTAAATTATAATCCATTGAGTTGGGAGAGTATTGTAAAGCTAAGATCCTTTGAAGAGTCTAAAATGGTTGGGACCTGACCTAAAAACATCAAATATTGTCTAGAACTCTTGAAAATCTATGATATATTTGAATATTTTATAGTTATATCGAATTTTGATTGGTATATTTGATTTTATAATCTATGATATAGAGATATTATAGACCTCTGTTGTGCCCCTAATCGGTTGGACTCTATTTCACTTAAAATCGTCGGGGATATTTTCCAGAATGTGTCTTTAACAAAATGCAGCTTGCTTCCTTGTAAAATCTCGCCTCTGCTAGTTTTGCAGTTTGCCACTTTCCACCTTGCCAATTTTCCACCTTGTGAAGCTTCTAAGAAGAGAATGCATCTGCCTACCTGGTTGTATATCCTCTCGAAGATCGAGAGTGTCGCGTGCCAGGACCCTAATGAGGCATTTATGACACTATAACGATGAGAGTTGAAAAGGTCTACGAGGGGATTTAGAACAATCAAATGATGACTTTTGATGGAAGTACAATATTTGATGCAGTCACATATTTAATTATAATCCACTGAGTTGGGAGAGTATTGTAATGTTAAGACTATTTGAAGAGTCTAAAAACGGTTGGAAGCTAACCTGAAAACCTAAAAGAGTATTGTGAATATGATTCTTGAAAATCTTTCTATTTTCTTCGCAATGCTCATAATCTTTATGACTTGGCCTGTAAATTGATTTTAATATTTTATAGCTTATAAAAATATTTTTAATTGGTATAAATTGATATTCTAATTTATAAAAATTCCATAGACCCAAGTCAGTTCTACTCTATTCAACTGAAAATTATCAAGGATATTTTCCGAAATTAGTATTTGGCAAATTGCAGCTTGCTTCCTTGTAAAATCTCTGATATGCTAGTTTGCAGCTTGCCACTTTCCACCTTGCCAATTTTTCCACCTTGTGAAGCTTCTGAGAAGGTAAAACATCTGCCTACCTAAAGATATTGCAGCCGGCCCCGCGAGGAGGAGGAGGTAGACAGGGAGAAAAGTCCGCCCGACGGCACGCTTCCTGGTAGATCCTCGTGAGGAGGATCAAGAGTGGGTGGCGCGTGCCAGGTAGGTATACGCACGCTTCTGGCACGCGTACAGGTAGCCCGGGTCAGGTAGAAGATTTCCTCCTCCTCCACCCACTGCCCGGTGGGTGGATGGGTGTGCGCGGATCGCGTGGCAGGACCTTTAAATAGCTTGCAGATCGGGAAGAGTCTTCAGTTGAGTTATACTCGCGGCAAGTCAAACTACTGTGATTTTATTCTTCCTGTGTTCACTTTCTTCATCCTCGACGAAATCAAAATCGTGTGTGATATTTTTTTTTTATCTAAAATCGTATTATATTCTACTATGCAAATGGATTTTGACTTCGATAATGTGTGTCCTTCGACGGCTTTGACGTCCCTAATGAATTGGCATATGCGAATGGCAAGGTATGTGGGCTTCCGTTCTACGTTTCTTATCAAAAATAGTTTGAAGCGCAATTTGTAAATTGGTTTTTTCGAAGTTTGTTAGTGGGGTGACAACCCTAAATGGCTTAAATATGTTAAAAAATTGTATTATCTTTTAAGTTAGTATAAGAAAGGAGATGGAGTTGGCAGGTAACTCTAAACACTCTCAAATGACAACCTTATCAATTTGATAGCGAGGTGACAACTCTGGTTGCCTTACAAATCGTATTTCCTTGAAACTTATACAAAATTGTTTGCATAAGTAAAGCACATTGAGTGGATGGACAACTCTAGTCGCACTCCCTCAATTTCTGGTTCGGTTTTTCCTAGGTGACAACTCTGGTTGCCTTGGATATCATATTATCTTTTAAGTTCCACAGAATATTAGCATAATTAAAGTATATTGAGTGGGTAGGCAACTCTAGTCGCACTCTCCACACACACACATACAAATACAAAATACGCTAAACATCGAATTACAAATGGTATTTTTAATTGGTATTTTCTTTAGTAAATATCAAGCTACTCTCGGTCTCAACGCACTCACACATTCACATACACACACACAGATACACACGCACACATACAACTGCACACATTAATGAAGAAAGTTCGCACGTTGCACGTCGTCTCTTTTTTATCATATGTTTAATTTCCTTACCAATTTCTCACCTTTCACCCCCAAAAAACAACAACAACTACTACTACTACTACTACAACAACAACAACTACTACGACAGTAACAACAACAACAACACAGCTGAGCGCGCCAAAAGCCAACAACAACTACTGCAGCCAGAAGAAGAAGAAAAAAAACTCAAACATTGCTACAAGAAAGAAACAGAAAGAGAGCTACTCCTACCTAAACCCAACAAAAAGCTTTGATACTAAATTAAATTCAAGAGAGAAAAAGAGACCGATATATAGCTTAACTGTGGCTGCTAACGAGGGAAGCAGACGACAACGACAACAACGAAGCCGACGAAGCCGCAGAAGAAGAAGCAACAACAGAAAACAGTTTCAAGTTGCCTGAGAATTGTCCCTGAGAGCTTTAAAGCTCTCACGTAGGCAACAACAACAACAACAAAAGCAACAGCAGTAGGTCGCAGCCGGAAGCAGAGAGCAGAGAAAGACAGAGAGAGACAACAACACATATACACAAGTTAACAGCAGCTGAGCAGCTGTGAGCGCTGTGCGCCAACAACAACAACAACAAGAAGAAGAGAAAAGGAAAACTGAAGAGCAGAAGAAGTTGTGGGGAATTTGTGCAAACCCACCACGACGTTCTCATCACAAACGCCCAGGCCCCCACGCCCCCTCTCTCTCTTTTTCTCTTGTTACTCTCTGTGTGCCTTTGTTGATCGATCGATAGACAGACACAAGTTATCGAGAAATCAAGTTGCTAGGTACTAAAGAGTATTTTTATCGTCGATCCGAGAAAAATACTCGTGCACGCACACATTAACATATACGTACTCTGAGGAAATGTACGGCAACGGCGGCACCAACAACAACCTCTTTAAACCTCCGGGTAGTGACCCTAATAACGGTGGTTACCCTCCATACGGGTTCAACAACACCACCACCACCACCAAGTCGAGGTAAATTTTAACTTCAGTTTAGTTTCTTCATCTCAAACATTCTCCAAAAAAACAATTACAACAACAGCAACACAAGAAAAAATAAATCTAACTAAAAATATCCCAAAAAAAAATTCCCTATGTCCTTCCTACACACATACACATACACCCAAACTTAACGAAACTTTTTTTTACTCCCAGACTTTTCCCCAAGAAAAATACTAACAACAGCTTCAAGACAGTATATTTTTTTTTGCTAGGCTCTCAAAATTGATCTGGCAACGTCGTCTGCCTACACCAAGCATTGGCATATTTAGTGGGATGTTAGCATGTGGGGCGGGGAGGGCATGTGACAGCGAGGTGAGGTAGGGAGGTTGAAATTGATGGCGGAAGCAGAAATTTCTTGCCATCATCGATTCTCCCTTTCCTGCTTTGCTGTCACAAGCACTCGAGAAAAGGAAGGAAGAGAACGACCAATGAAACAAAACAAAATCGACCCAAGAACGTCCATCAATTTTAACCTCTATACCCCCCAACAGATACAATGACATACCCTACACTCACCCCACACTCACACACAAACACATTGTTGTTTAGTTTTCTTTCTTTCGCTACGACTACAACAACAACAGCAACAATAGAAGCATCGATAACGACGCAACAACAACAACAACAGCAACATCAACAACGGCTGCAAGTAAAACAACAACAAAGGCAACTGCAACAATAACATGAATGTAATACTAAGCTAATCTATATATACGATATATGTACTAGATTGTACAATAACTAATTAACCTAACTGTAACTTAAGAGGAAACACAGCAGAGAAACAGAAAGAACAGCAGAGGCAGAAGCAGCGCAGCAGCTGAGCGAGTGTGCAAGCGAGACAGACACACGCACACACATACACACACACAGTCACAGCAAAAGGCAGTCAGATTTCAGAGCTAAACTAGTTATCGATATACTACATGAATATACGATAAAAATACCAAAATACATACAGACACGTAAAGTCCTTTTTAATTAAGCGCATTTAGTTAACTCATACATACATATGAACACATACAAACATACCCTCATACACACACACACATAGTTCAGTCGTTAACGTAGCGCAGTCTCTCATTCTCGCTGTTCCAGAGTTGCCACATGTAGTCCAAAATAAAAAGCATCCCGTAGTAATCAATCAATCAGTCTCTCTCACTCACACACATGAATTTCTAATCTACAGCGCCGCAACGCGTGTGTCTTATGTCATGTAACATATAACAGAGCAATAGCAGAGAGCGTAACGTAACGCAACGTAACGTAACGCGTCGCGTTCCACAGTGTCTTGCAAAGTTTTTGAAAATGTGATATTAAATAAAATTACATGAATGTTAACATTAAACGCAAAACCAAAAACAAAACAAAAAACAAAAAGAACTCAACATAACGTAACGTAACGTAACGTAACACCAGCTCTTCCACTCTCACTGTAACACTGCATTTAAAAATCAAAATCAAAACCAAAAAAAAGAGCAAAGCAAACAAAAGCAATATGAGAAAACGCGCCATATAAGCGGAAGAGAGGGCCCCGCCCCGACCTTCCGCAGCCTTAATAACCTGAGATCGATCGATCAGCCCCAGATTGGGATCTTGAGAGATCCCGAGACATAACTTCTTTCTTCCGAGGACTCCGAGAGAGTGAAACGGCCTAACAACGTTTTCGTGCGGCCTGTGCAACCTAAACTGTCTCACAATGTACCGGTAATTGTTGAACAAAAAAAAAAAAAAAACTGAAAAATTCAACAAACATATTTTTTTTATTTCTTGTTTTTTGTTTGAGTTTTTTTGTTGATTACTTTTTTTGTTGCTTTGCGTTTATTGCTCAAACTTGACACATTTTCTCCTGCTCACACCTCACAGTAAGCGCGCTCTCTCGCTCACACATACACTCATCTATGTCTCTCTCTCTCTGTCTTACACACACACTCTCAATTTCTCAAGTAAGCTTAGGCTCTGATAAGTTTTAAGTCGACTGTTTTTTGCTGTGTATTCCCTGACCTCATCTGACCTGACCTGACCCGACCCATATTACCCCCAGTCCCCCTACTCCCTTCCTACTGTGTGCCAACTGGGTCAAGTGGCGCCTCGTGCTGGCGCCTACTCGCATTGTTTATGATGCTGCAACTTCGTGAAGTGTGAGTCGGCGCCGTTGCCGCACTTCATTGAACTATTTTCCTTCTTTTTTCCCTACTCCCACCCCCCTTCTGCTCTCTCTGATTTATTGCACATGCAGAATGTAAACAACGTGAGAGCGAGATGCACTGAGCGATAGCGCAGCACGTGGTCGCCCTCGTCTCGTGAATTGTGTCGGGACCTTGACACATGAGATGACGACGAGAACCCCCATGTTATCCCCCCGCCTCCTCTTAACAGTAGCGTGCTCTGTTAGTTCTAAGTTATGTCTATGTATATGTATGGTATAATAGCAGATAATATGCCATGTTAATGTTAATGTTAAGTTGTTAAGCAGCAACCGCAGTTGGAACAGCTGTTGTTGTTGTAGTCGTAAAACTTACACGAACGGACAAACGAAAGGGGTATCTCACATATATGTCAATGCAGTAGTGGACGATTTTGCCTCTAAAAATATGTGTGCATGCACATGCATGCGCACACACGTCTTCTTTTGTTCAAAAAACAAACAAACAAATATGCTTTAAAAAGCAACATGTAAATGAGTCTCTTAAGGCCGCAACAATCCGCAACACCAGAAGAATTACCATACAACAACAACAACAACAAATTCTACTACTACAGCAGTAGCAACGACAACAACTATAACTACAATGTCTTCAATCAACCAACTTCAATCAACAGCAGCAGCAGCAGCAACAACAGAAGCATCAGTAAGCACTAGCGCTGTTAACTTAACAGCAAATGCTAGAGTGACCAAACTTAGTAAATACACTGCCTTTAAGGAGGCACCATTTTTTTAATATTTTTTTTATTGTGCCTAAAAAGGAAGCTTAAACTAATCATACAAAAAAAGGAAACTGACATTGACTACACACACACACACAATTACACCAACCGAAACCCAACATTCCCACATACTGAACGCGGATATCCCATTCTCCCTCTCTCTCTCATTTGACTGTTGAATTTAATTGTGTATAGACATGATCTCTTTCCACAGCAAAGAAGAAGCATCAACAGAAGAAGCAACATTATCTCAGACGATCTCAGAAACGTAACCGAGAGACATGAAATGTGTATAGATAGCTCGTAGTATAAGGTTTAGGCTATTTTTTTTTGAAACTGGTGTGATAACAACTCTGTGACGCAACAAACAACATAATGTTCCTTAAACGAAGACGCCGGCAACGCCTGTAAGTAAAAGACTTTCCTTACTGACATTTTACAATTAAAAAAAAAAAAATAAAAATAATATCATGCATCCCCCTAAGTTAAACTAGACTCTTAAAATACACTACAATCAACATCATCAGCAACAATCAACAACGTCAACAGTTTATGTATAGTGTCCGAGCTCTCTACTGCCAAAAAATATGGTCATCTTTTTTTTTTTTTAAATTTTTTCAAGTGCAGTAAAATGTTTTTTTTATCAAGTGAATAAGTAACACTTTGGTGTTCCTTGTAAAGGGTTTTTATTTATTTTTCCACTCCATTCCCCAAAAAATTTTTCAGGTGCAATGAAATACAAAATTTTTTTAAACTTTTTTTCAAGTGCTCAAATCAGAAAAAAAAAAACAAAAATTTTGGTCCGAATTTTCTACAGGGTTCTTTTCAGCTTGCACTCAATTTTTTTCCATCGTGAAATCAATTGAAAAACATTTTTTTTTTTTTATTTTTTCAAGTGAATAGAAAAATGAACATTTCCGAAAGGTGTTAAAAGAAATGTGATGTTTATTTCAGTGTAAAAATATATTTAAAAATAAAATAATTATAATAATAATTTTTTTTAAGTGCAAAATTAAAATAAGACAAGAGAAAAATCGTTTTTTTTTATCGCGTCTCTAAACCTTGCAGAAATCAACTTGAAATCGTTTTCTAACCATGCGATTATTTTCGTGTATTAGAAAAACGATTCTACAAGTGTGTTCTGCCATATATTATTGTCTACACTCCCTTTTGGGGCTTTTGTCTCCGACTTGGGAGGAGTTTCTTGTTCTCTTTGATAGTTTGTAAGCTTCTAGAATAATATTTTCTAGATTAAGTTCAAGTTGAGGCAATGATTGATGTAGTTAAAATGCTGAATAGGGTTGTAACAGCATGATATCCAAAAGTTAACAGTGAGTTAACAGCGAGCTGTGGTAACTCTGTAGAGATGCATACAACATCGATCATTGCTTCGGCTTTCTAGCTCTGTTCTTAAGTCTTAAGTTAGTGCCATAAGATATTTCCATTTCATATGCATTTCAACCACATTTAACATTTCGAAAAACAAAAATACCAAATTTATATTGCGCTTTTAAAACACAATTTTGATTATTTCTTATTTGTATTATTGCTATTTATTTCGATATTTATACTATGTATATATGTTCTTGAACTATATAAAACTCCATCATTACGTATGTATGTTAATCGATTTTTTTGTTTTTTAACCAACTGTTCGAACAACAGCGGAGGGCGTTTTGTTGGCATGTCGCATTCACTGCCATCAGGAATGGTACGTATTATTCTCTGATATTATATATTCAACATACAAATCGAAATCAATTTCAAATTCCATTGCATGTCTAATAAAAAAAAAAAAAAAAAATGCTAAAAAAACATATTTAAAATAATGTAAAAGTAAATTTAAAACAAAAAATGAAATATTGCAATTTGTGCATTGATAATTGAAACTTTTTTGGTTATCTGTTATCTGTTTTCGGTTCTCTTGTATGTTTTATATATTATTCCTTACTCTAGTTGAATGTTATTGAGTTTGTCTCATTGAACGCTCTGGGGCACACGCTTTTGATCTAAAAATCGTTTTTAATGGATGCTCAACATGTTTGATTTAATCTTAAAATATGAAGTAAACTACCAAAACAACAAATACAATTTAATTAAACAGAGATAATCCAATTAAAGTTTGCATTTTGAACAACAATAAACAAGAGAAGACTAAAGAAAACTTAAACCACAAGTCATCGAATATTTTTGATTCCTACAACAACAACAACAACAGTAAACCAGGCAACAACAACACGTATACAACAGCAAAAACAACAAAAAGAAACACACTCACATGCGCACGCACAAATACATTCATAATAAAATGTCAGAAATGGAAATTTAAATCAAAATCAAATTTCATTGCATACTTTGCGGCAGCAGCAGCAGCAGCAGCCGTGGTCCTGACTGTACCAACTCCCATCTCTCGCTCTATTCACCACACCCCGCCATATCTGTGATTTGACACAAACACACACAAACAAGTATTTAACTCACACACACACATAACTTTGCCCTAAGCGGCTTACAGCAACTTTTACGTTGTTACGTTTTCGTTACGAATTCTTTGACAGCTTTTCACTCTTTGCTTCTCTCTTTATGCTCACAATTTGCCACGCGGAATGCCGTTAACTTTCACACACCTACACACGCACGCAGATGCACTAAAGCTATGTGCTTTTAGCAGCGTGTTAACATGCGACTGTTACTGTTGAGTAGCGCCACTGTTAAGTTCGCAATGCCTTCTCAAACACACACTTAACATGCCACTGTTAACTTAACTTACTCACAAGACAATTTCTTCGCAAGTTTAATATGATTTTTCAACTTCAATTTAACCAAGCTTTGTAGACTTTTAACAGCGTGAGTGAGAGTGAATGAGTGACTGTGTGTAATTTGTTGTTGATGCTGCTGCAAACGTGTGTGTTTAACATTTGATCGATAACAGCAAAGGTCGAACGAGCTCATCCCTAACAACCAACCCAGCGTTTTCTGTGAGGCCTGCTCTCAACATTAGAATATCTTTGTATGGTTAATTTTACAGTCACAATATGCGTTCTCACCACAGGATACAGAATTTACATTTCCAAGTTCCTCGTCCCGTCGCGGTTACCATGACTTTCCCGGGGCCAATGGCGGCAGCGCCAGTTCTCTTGGCGGCAATCTCTGCCATATGCCACCAATTGGCAGTGACCATTCGCTTAACAATCTTTGCGGCCTATCGATGGGCAGCGGCGGTAGCGATGATTTTATGCCCGAACGCGCCAGCAATACCAATCTGATTGTTAACTATCTGCCCCAGGATATGACTGATCGTGAGCTGTATGCGCTCTTTAGAGCCATTGGACCCATCAATACGTGCAGAATCATGAGAGACTATAAGGTGAGTTCACTCTCATTGAAAAGTATGATGAAACAATTGCAAATTATTAATATATCTTTATTTTTGGCATTACTTATAGACTGGCTACAGTTTTGGTTACGCTTTCGTGGACTTCACATCAGAAATGGACTCGCAGCGTGCTATCAAAGTGTTGAATGGTATTACAGTGCGTAACAAGCGGCTAAAGGTGCGTTATACTCTCTATTCCTGTCTTTATCTTTCTCTGTACAATATTGATTGCACTCCAACGTACCTAACTTAACCTAAATACAACTAACTTGATCTAATCCTTCTCTTTCTCTTCTTAGGTTTCATATGCTCGTCCTGGCGGTGAGTCGATCAAGGATACCAATCTGTATGTGACCAATCTGCCACGCACGATAACCGATGATCAGTTGGATACAATCTTCGGCAAATACGGTTCCATTGTGCAAAAGAATATCTTGCGCGACAAGCTAACAGGTCGTCCAAGGGGCGTGGCATTTGTACGGTAAGTAGCATGCACGGCCAGTTGATGAGAGACTTCACTCGATATATATTTTTGTACGATCATAAAAAAGGTCTTTATATAAATACAAGATTGTAATCGATCCAACGAAACCTCATCTCGCCACATTGCAACATATATTCAATTCACTTTCAATCAATTCATACTTATTCGTTCATTCTTTCTGCTCTACCACACCACTCTCCACATACACACACACACACTCCAACATTCATTGTACGCCCCGTTCGTCGATGCAGGTACAACAAACGCGAGGAAGCACAGGAGGCAATATCGGCGCTGAACAACGTTATACCCGAGGGAGCATCCCAACCGATGTCGGTGCGTCTGGCTGAGGAGCATGGCAAGGCAAAGGCGGTGCATTTCATAGCCCAAATGGGAATGAATGGTCCCCCACAGCATGTGGCACCACCTCCACCACCACCACCACCACAACATATGCAGGCTGGCTACAATAACATCGTTCACAGAGGTAGACCATCATATAAACCACAACACAACAACCACCACAACCAGCGCTTCAATAAGCCGCATCCCTACCTCTGCAATGAAGCGCAAAAGTACTAAAAAAAAAAACCAAAAAAATACAAAACCCAAAAATCAAATTTAAAAAAAAAAAAAAAAAAAAAAAAATCAACCAACCCACAAAAATCAATCAACCGTAACAAAACAACAACAACAAACCAGTTATATATGAAAGATATATATATTAGATATTGATATATGAAAGACATATATTTTTTGACAAGCGAGCAACAGAAAGAAGAAGCAGAAGACAAGAAAAACCAGCCTCAAGCATAAATATTATAAAACAATATATAATATGAAGTACAAGATTTTAGTTATAGTTATATTTCCGTTATCTGAAATCGTAGCTAAACAATTTATTGTTGCAATCTTAATTTCTAAATTTGTTTTCGTTTCCCAAGTTAAATTTAGTCCCCTATCCCTACACACATCCCCCTCCCTGCCTACTCCAACCAACCCCAACACACCTGAACATACACCCAGAAAGTGTTCGTATATATATTATATATATGGGCGGAAAATGACAAATTGAATTGTATATTTCCCCATTTTTTAAGTGTAATAATTTTTTAAATACCTGAAAAAAAAAAAAAAAAAAAAAAAATTAAGTTGTATTTTTAACATAATTTAAAATTTAGAACATACTAAAAATCAGAGAAGAATGAGAGAGAATATGCTGGAGAAACAACACAGAACGAAACGCAGGCAAAAGATAGGGCTTTTTTTTTGATAGCGTAGTGAGAAAAGAAATCCTAATACACTTGAAAACACACACACACACCCAATACACACACACATACACTCACACTTAATTCTGAACAAAAATTCGATAACGATAAAATAATGAAATCCTACCCAAGTGCCGTAGAAATTGTTCTTCGTAACCTAAAACAACGATCGATCGTGTCGCTGCAATCGCCACAAAATAACCAGTATATATATGCATATATACAGCACCATATAGCCGACATATCGGTAGACATATCGATATACATCGACAAAGGAGAGGAGTGCAAAGCTTTAGCCGAGAAGAGATCATATACAACTTGTTTTATAACATTTATATACAAAAGTGCTTAACAACAACAAAAACAACAATAACAGCAATAAAGTAAAATAATCGATAAGTGTGAGTGCGATAACTGAGGAGGACTAAACAAAATACAATAAAAAGGATCGTGTAACATTTTTTTTTTTTTTTTTTTTGTGCTCAAAAACCAGAGAACTGATTCGAATACGAATATAACTTCAAAGAAGCGTTGCCTTGTTTTTTTTTTCAACACACACTGCTAACCATATTTATCCATATTCATATTTGATATCAAAAAGATCATGAAGAGATGAGGGAACTCTAGATATATCTCTCTTAAAACACACACTCATAAAAACTCTAAATAGCTCCGCCCATCAATATCTGTTCTGTGTAGCGATAATACCTAAAATTATTTAGTTAGTAGTGCGTTCTTAAAGCAACAACACCGACAACGTCTGGGTTAACAGCGACGACAACAACAACTATAGCAACAGCAACAAAGAAGATGAATAAGAAATGTTTAATATACATTTATACAGTATATAGTATACCTATATATAAATCTTTATATAAAGAAAAGATATACATCTATATATACAATTAAATATATACATATATATATATGCATGAACTCGTGTATATATATAGAAAATAAAAAAGCCGAAAGCAAAACAAAACTCAAAACAAATTTTTTTTTTTTTTTTTTGTTACCAACAAAAAAAACCCCAAAAAATGAAAAGAAACTAAATAATGTGGAAAGACGACGATAACGATAACAACAACGATAACGATGAAGCGAAAAACTGTTTGTTTGCGTGTCTGTCTGTCTGCGTGTGAGTGTGTATGTCATCGCGTGCTTGTGTGTGTATGCGTGCTGCATTCTCTTTTTTTCCATATTTTTTTTGTCGCTGCGATCAGTCGAAATGTGGCGCCTGCGTAAGTCTCTGTAAAGAGAGAGACAATAAAAAGAGACAGTCTGAGAGACAGGGACAATTGACATGTGTAAGTATGCCCGCACTCCGAAGCGATAACGGGGTGCAATATATCGATCAACGATCACCGATAACTAATCATTTTTGTTTATTTTTTTATATGTGCCCAAAAAAAATACATGCTGTTATTTTTTTACATTTTTTTCTTGCATCAAGAGTAATTTTGATATGTGATATATGTATAACTTATACAAAGAAAACCAATATCAATTTAAGATGCATCACTATAGGGCAGCTACCACACCCCCTTATCGGTTCCAGTGCCAATAAAAAACAAAAAAAAAAAAACGAGATACGTTGTTCTTTTTTTTCATATTTTTTGCAAGTGTGTTTCTCAATCATGCAATCAACAAGTTCATTGAAAACAAACATTTTCCTATAATATACGTTGTAATTTTTTTTTCCGTGAAAAGTGTTGAGCTCTTCTTACAGCTCATTTTCTCTCAATGTATCGATCGCATAAATATATATATATTCTGTTCTATTTTTTTCCTGGTGCTTAAAGCCTAAAAGGGCCAATCTTTATATTATACGATGTTCCCTCTATATACATATGTAGCATATATATAATTTATATTCAATTTTTTTTTATTGTGCCTGCTGTTTCAGTGTTGTTAATCGTCAAAACACAAAAACAAATAATTATACCAGGAAACATTCTCAAAATTCTCATACCTCATTCGAACTATACAGTTTCTCCTCCCAAACTTTAGTCATTAGCTACAGGGAAAGAACAGAGGCAAAAGATATTATTTTTTTGGTTTTTCTTGTTTTTTTTTCTTAAAAAAAAAACCCAACACTTGTTTGTTGTTGTTTGTTTTTACTACGTCTCTTTTTTTTTAAATTATAATAGTTTACTCATAATTTCTTTGAGCTTAGTTTATTATATATCTTTTAGTATCATTGTGAGATAGTTTATCTAGTTTATTGAATTTAGTATTTCTAGTAGTAGTTTGTGTTTTATCTATTATACCAATATATACATTTATAAATTTTATATATATACATACATATGTCTGTATTTGTATTCCTTTGTTGCCGTAGTCAGAATTGTACTAACCCCCGTTGGCATGGCGTTGCCGGCCAATTAACTCCCTCCCCCCTTCCAGCAGAAAGTTTACTCATTTCTGTCCCATCAATCAGTAAACAAATCTTTCAGCCTTTGATTTTTCTTGACGACATGAAAACTGAAAAAATATGAAAAGAAAAACCAAATTATCTATTATAAAAACAAAAAGAAAAACTAAATCAAAACAAAAAAAAATCAGTTGGCGCTTTACAACAAAATCAACTAATGAGTTGTACAATTTGTTTATTTTTTTTCGTTTTTTTTCATTTTTTTTTTATAGACGGAGCTATGGAAAAATTACGCTCATTATTCGAAGCTATTTGCGATGCTATCTTTGGTCTCGAGAGTAATTATTCCTTTTATATTTCTCTACTCTATGCCTAATGATAATCATAATCATAATTCTATACTTTCTATTTTTTTTTTTTTTTTTGAGAGCACGATAAAAAAGATACAAAAACAAATAATTGGAATTTAAATAAATATATAATTTATAAGTAGTTTAGTGACAAGCAAAACACATACACACACATACAATCGATGGGGCGTGCGGCGTAATGGGTGGGCCAGTGGGGTAGTAAAAGCAAAAAGAATTGTTTTTCATATCTCTTTCTTCATTTCCCCTTTTGGTTCCTAAGATTTCTAGATCTGAAAGCACACAGCGTGCACTTTTATCTTTCTCATTTTGCTTATTTTGGAAGCGAATAGTGTTTTTTAACTTTACAGCTTGTCCGACTTGCTTTTTGCTTAACTTCTTTGCTTTTGCTTATCAACAAAAGAAGGATACGACTAACTATTCTTTTTCTACAGTTTTAACTTCTGTTCAATTAAAGAGTAATAGCTTAAATAATTCAACAATAGCTTTTCTTGCAGCTCTTCTTTCCGTCCGCCTCCCCGCCCATCTAGCTGTTAGCCCTATATACACATACACACACAGACACTCTCATAAGGAACACACACACAACTGACAAACACAAACACACACTTATTCGACATAATCAATCAATATACAATAGTTTAGTTCTTTTGTCAATCTTAATGCGAGTTTCAAAATTGTTCTCATGTCGCAAAAAAGAAAAAAAAATTCTCGAACTGAAAAAATGAAAAACGAAAACTCTTCAGAACGTGCCATGTTTTCTTTTCCAGACATTTTTAAGTTCCTCATTCCATTCTACTTATTTGACTATTTTTCTCTCTCTCAAAAAAAAAAAAAAAAAAAAAAAAAAAAAAAAAAAAAAAATTAAAAGTAGTAAAGCGTTATTTGAAAAAGTTCCAACAAAAAAAAAAAACTATAATCATTAATGATACTATAAATATTAAAGACAATTGTACTAGACTTGCGCAAAAACCCTTAACGAACTGCGTTTCTTGATATCATCTTCAACTAGTTTTGCCTGCGCTTAAAAAAAAAACCTTCGTTTTACTTAAAAAAAAATATATATATGTGAAAATTGTGTGTGTTTTTGACGTTTTTGTATAGCTGCCTAGCGAAGTCTATTTAAAATTCACAAGCCCGTCCCAGATCCTTCAAAATTCTGTCCGCTACGTTCGGTTCAACTTTCATCACAGCATATATGATATGAAAACCTAATTGGAAAAAAAGAAAATTCAAAATTCTCATATTTTAGAATTCCATTTCTTCATATTTGTGTTCAACTATATAAATGAAATTGTGTTTTGCCTGCCACGTTCTTCGCTGTGCGTACTTTTAACTCTTCACACACTCTCATTTAATCATATATGTCCTGCTCATAGGAGTGATTTCTTTTCCTATTTAGTTCAATCCAGTTACGCTTACATAACCTCACTCTCAGTCCCGTCTCTCGTGTCGAAGCAAAAGAAAATTTCCACGAAGACGAAGAGAGGAAAACCAAACATGGCACGTTTTCTTTAGAAGAATTACGAGCAAGAATCGAACCAAAACTCGATCGTGTAACCGAAATATTTACAAACCACGACACAACCGATAAACCGTAATCGATAAACTAAAAGTCGCTTAAAGTAAAAAATCCGAATTTAAAATCCACATCAACTCGAAAACTCCGTTAAACTATAAGGAAACCAACCAAAAAAATCAAGCAACAAGAACAACAAACAACACTAACACGCTAATACAAAAACAAAAAAAAGAAACTGTTGAAATAAACTTGAATTTTGTTTTTTTAATTTTCATTTTGATCAATAAGTTAAGTTAAGTAAGTTAGAATAGGGTTTTTGAACAAGAAAGAAACTAGCTTAAACTCTTAAGTCTGAAATCTTAGGCAACTTTTTCAAATAGACGCTATGATATAAGAATGATGAATCGAACTATTTATTAATATATTTTCTTTTTTTTCTAATTTAATCTTATTCAATTTGTAGCCGACAACTTCGTGGAGTTGCTTGATGGACTGCACCATAGGAAGTACCATTATCCTTACTTATAATCGTTGCCGCCGCAGCAGCAGCAACTGCTAGCCTACCAGCAGTCGTGCGGCTTCAGCAATAGCAACAACAACTATAGCAACTACAGCAACGGCAACAGCAACAACAACAACTACACCAACAATTACACTAACAACTATAGCAACAGCAACAGCAATATAAACAGCAACTTCAACAGCAACAGTCATTTTAACAGTAGCAATCATTTCAACAGCCACAGCAACTCATTTCATCCATATCAACAACACAATCAAGCTAACAACAGCAACTATCTGCTGCAGTCACTTCAAAGCAGCAACCCTGCCTACGCTAGCAGCAGCAGCCACAGCAATGACGCCTTTGCTAGTGGTGGTAGCTGCAGCAGCAGCAGCAGTGGCAATGCTAACGCTTTGCGACAGCAGCAGCAACAGCAACAACAACAACAGTTCAATAGCTACAACAATCAACAACAGTCGCCGCCACTGCTCGGTAG
The DNA here is from genome assembly GCA_018151435.1 of Zaprionus africanus. Lineage (NCBI taxonomy): Eukaryota > Metazoa > Arthropoda > Insecta > Diptera > Drosophilidae > Zaprionus > Zaprionus africanus. The sequence continues at coordinate 1,085,509 of JAECXB010000076.1, forward strand.
TTCTGCACGACAACAGCAACGACAACAACATCAACGGCAACAGCTGCAGCAGCAACACAATAGCATCAGCAACATCAGCGACCTCATTGATACATTGCACAATCTTAGCATCTCTTTAAACAACAACAGCATTAGCAACAATCACAACCAACAACAGCAACATAATAATATGAGCAACAGCAACCATAGCCTTAGCTTATCACAGCTGCAACAATTTTACGACTTCAACGTTGAGCAACAGCAACATCAGCAGCAACAGCAGCAGCAACAACAGCAGCAACATCAGCAGCAACAGCAGCAGCAACAAGAACGGCAGAAACAGCAACGGCAACATGCACAGAAGCTGCAATCGCTGCTGAGCAGCAGCAGCAGTATCAGCGACATCAGCAACGCATTTTTCACAGCAACAGAAGAACCGACAACTACAACAGCAACAGCGACGGTGGCAACTGCAACAGCCTCAAGTACCGCAGCAACATCAAAAGTAACTGGCGCCTATTTTTGGCAGACATAACCTCAAAAATTACTTAACACGATGGTATAAAAAAAAACGAAAGAAAAGAAAAAAAAAAGAAAACAAGGGAAGAAAATTTCGAAAAAAGTAAAAAAAAAATTGCATATTATCAATATATATATCCCAGACATATATATATATCTATATATATTAATATAAATTTATATCGGTCGTATATGCAAATCATTTTAGCGACATTATCTACTATATGTTCTCAACGAATACCAATATCAATAATTAATCTTAATCAACTTTTTTTGGATCATCTTTTTTTGTTTATTCTTAAATGTTCCTCACTGACTTTTATGTTGTAATTTTTTTTTTTTTTTGTGCTTTTTTTTGGGAGGAAAATCGTAGCAATTAGGCATACCCACACACAATTACCTATATAGATTTAAATATTCTATATTTATAAAGAACGCAACATAGCGAGGTGGAGTTTTTTTTGCTTAATCTTAGGCAAACACTTTTTTTCAACATATTTATATAGAAACTATACGTACATACATATATACAACTAAAATCATATATACCTATATATAGCAGCATAAGCTCTGTTTTTTTTCTGTTTCTGTGTCTAAACTGGAGATATATATTCGTACATATTATATATATAAATTATATAGCTGAAGATCTGTTTTTTTTTTCATAATTTATAAATCAATCTTTTTTTTTGATAATATAAAATGTTGGCATGCTCAAGTTCAGGCTGTTCTTACCAACTATATAGATCGATATGAAGCAGAAAGGAAGAAGAGAAGAGGATAGTAGAAGAATCAAGAAAGAAAGGAAAGAAGTAGAAGATGGAAGAGGAATGTGAAAGAAGAAAAAGAAGATATAGAAAGAAGGTAAATGAAGAAAAGGAATTACATGAAGTAGAGTTAGCGAGATAGAGAAGTAGAAGTAGGGGGCCTGGGGGGCAGCACTGCCCGCACTGTGGTGTAAATGTGCAGCTTATTCGAGTGGGAGGCGTTGCCCCGCGCCCCCACTCGCAACCTGTTCACCAGACAACAAAATTACCAGAAAAAATACAAACCTAAATCAATTTTTTTTTTGCATAGTTTGTAAAAAGAATTTTTTTCATATTTTTTTCATATTTATAAAACATATTTTTTTAAAACAACTTGAGCATGCTACACTTACACACACATCAACACACACACAACAAAACAAAACGAAACTTACGCGAAGAGAAGGACGTGATAAAAGCCTGACAAAAAAGAAACAGATAAAAAGCGAACAGATATTTTTTTTAAATTATTCTTTCACCCGGTAAAAAAAAGCACGAAAATGTAAGGGACGTGGAGGCGTGGCAAATGTTTTTGTTTTATATAATTTTGATCTTTCTGTCACACATTCTAAAATGAATTTTAAGTTTGTCTTGTCGAACATGCCACGCCCCAGCGGCTTCCACTGGATGGGCGCATGAGCCAAGTAAGAAAAGAAAACTTTAAGTGAAATTTGAGAACATATTAATGATCCTATGATTTATTTTGACTTTTGATCTTGATTTTATAAAAATATGTGAACCAACACATACATTCACATACACAATTACATGTACACGTACACACATTATATCAAATTTTATCTTTATTATTAAATATCACAATTTGAATCGGATACAAAATTTAAATAAACATTTTCAACAAACTCTCATTTGATTTTGTGTTTCTTTTGAGTTTTTATTTAATAATTATCTAATAATGGGTGACTCGCGTCGCTCAGAACGAGGAGGAGTCCCCGAAAAGAAGTTGTGTGGAGAGACACAGGAGAAGTTTTAGATTTTAAGCGAAATGAATGCAAATTTAGTGTTAAATAGCATACAAATATTTTTTTGTGCAAGCAGCTTGGTTGTGCCGAGTACATAAATACATTATACTTACATATATCTTTAAGAGAAAATAACAAAAAAAAAAAAAAAAACAAAAAAATCAAAAACTAATTAAAAAAAAAAAACCCAAAAAAAAAAATCGAAGCGGGCGAGCAGTAACATACATAACATAGTTGATCCATAATTAAATAAGGGAAAAATCAATTTTTTTGCTAAATTTAACGAAAAGTAAGACAGTTGAGTTGGTGAGCGGGTCACGAAAGGTCACACTAAAGGAGCGCGGGAGAGGAAAAGCGAGAGAGAGAGTAGAATTTTTTTTTGAAGAAGAGAGCAGGAAGAACAAGAGTAATGGAAGAATGAGTAGCTTAAAGCAGCTTGAAAATGAGAGTTAAGAAACTCGTGATGAAGATGATATGATGACGAATAATAAGAGGAGTTAGGTCAGAGTCAGACGGTGTTCTGCTCTGAGAACCTACCGATTCGCCTCTCCTGTTACTTTGTGACCAATCAACTTGCTCACCTAACACACTCAACACCCTCACAAACACACACATCCATATAATAATAATAATAAACCGACACACACACATGCATGTATACGTAACTGTGTGTGCGCGGAGCAACTTACCGATAATTGACAAAATCTCAGAAAGAAATACTCAACCAATCGTAGCCTTAGCTTATACAAAAAAAATAATTAGTATTGGAACTATCCATAAATTGCACATGGCGCCTCTCGACGCGCCTCGTCTCGAATTCGCAACTAGTTTTACTCATTAGTCATGTAAGGCAAATGCAAATTTTTTTCTTGTCCAATAATCGAAAACACAAAACTAGCTTAGAAAGGAGAAAATCTCGGCAATTGTTCAAGTTAAGCCAAGTTAAAAAAAAAGCGTATAGAATCAAGAACAAAAAATAAAAAGAAAAAAAAAAAAAAAAAAAAAAAAAAACAAGAAAAGGCAAAAAAAACAAGTTCAAATTAACCAAGTAATGAAAAAAACACTATTGAATCAAATTTTTGTATTATGAATCGTAAGGGAGTTTTTTTCTAAATAACCGTCTTTTTTTGAGCATGTGTAATACTCCTACATGAAGCGTACATAACATATAACGTACTTAAATGTGTTCTATTTTTTTTTTGTAGAGCGGACGATATATTTTTTTTCATTTTAAACTAGATATGAAGAAGATGTTTTTGTTTATAGGCATAAGCAGCCAAGCTAATTTTGTTATATAATTTTTTTCTTTTTTTCGAAAGCAACAAAAGCGCAATTAGAACAAAGGAAAGAAAATAAAGTAACGAACAAAAAATGACAAGGGGAAATTAGATCAGATTTATATAACATATAGCAAGCAAACCTCACTTCATAAACTAAACTTACATTCAAAATGTTGTTCAAGGATATACCTAAAAATATACACATACATTTTTTTGAGTAAATATATATCGATAAATGTTTAGAGGTAAAAATCTTTTTATATTGCATAACAAATCGAAGACGCATCAATTTTTTTGTGAACGAAAAAAAAAAACCAAAAAATAACAAAAAAACAAAGCAAACATTTTTTTACATACGAAAGGAAGAAAGGAAGAAAATAAAACACAATAAGAAAGCGAAAACCAAATTATATTAACGAATCGAACCTCAAAACTGATTAGTGAAAATAGTTTCTTACGTATATAATCGAACCAGGTAAAAAGAAGTAATTTTTTTTTCAAAATGCATAGCAAATTGAATGATAACAATATATACAATATAGAGAGAGAAAACCCAGATAAAGGAGAAACGAAAATGAAAACAAAAGCAAAATAATAAAAACAATAATTAAATAGTTGAGACAAGTTTAAAGTAAATAGAAAATCGATAAAGACAACAAATTTCCAATGAAAAAATTGCTAAATCTATTCGATTCGGACTATATAAACTTATTGTATTGCAAAATTATCGATTTCAATGTCGATCACTTTTCCGACTTTCAAGTTTTAATGTTTTGCTCATTTCTTCTTCTTCTCCAACTTATAGGCATACACTATATGAATTTCTTCATACCGGTTACGGTCTCTATATATACTACATATTTATATATAATCATATAAAGTACATTAGTACATAAATATTTACATAACGCGCATATATACCATATTTAGAGAGCATACGTATTAATCGAACTATATACACGCATATATACAACATATATATACTATTATATTATAAACGAAACGATGAACAATTTTTTTTGCTTAGAACTTGTAACGGTACATTAAGCGCATGCGAAGTGGAAAGTAACAGAAACACCCTGTTTACCGGAACATGAACTGCCCTTTGAAAGATTTTTAAATAAAAAACAAAAACAAACCAAAAAGTAAACGACAAAAATTACAAATAAATAAATGAAACACCAAATAAACGAAAACGATGAAGTAACAGTAACAGTAAAGGAATGATTAGGGATAACAAGTAAAAATCAAGTAAATTTGAAGTGAATATAATCATAAATAACGCTAACATGACTACAAACAAACAACTACATAAGCAATATACTATACATTCATAAAATAGAGGAACAAATAACAAAAAAAAGAGAATTATATATGTAACTATATACATACATAATATACGTATACACAGCAACAACAACAAATGTTAAGTGAAACAAGGACGGAGGGCAGAAGTTTTTTTTTTGAAGAAATAAAAATAAAATAACATATTGAAATACGTTAAATTACACTACAAATACCATAAGCTACACTTCGAAAACGATAAACTACACTATACACACACACACAAAACAAAAATCCACATAAACAAATACAAATAAAGCGAGATAAAACTTGTAATGTTGGTAGTTTACATTGCGTATTATATACATACATACAAATATAAATATATATACCAAAAGTGAAATCAACAACTTGGATTTTAATTCGTTTATACAAGCATATATATACACACATATATATACATATATATATATATGAATAACAACTAATAACTGTTGTACTAAAAAGTCACATAAAACCAAACAAATAAACGGAAATATTTAAATTTCAAACTTAACAGAAACCTGGTGGCAACGCCGTCTTAACACTCTGTACCCATTCTATTCTGCTTTACAGCTGTTAACACATGCGACAATTGCTCGCTGCTATGTCACGCTGGCAAATTAGGCGCCATTTTCGAAGTTTGCCTCTAAAGGAGTTTATGCGGAAATTATTCGCGCACTTTGAATACAACTAGTGCACTCGAATACAGCGTCAATTAGTCATTATGTCATTCGTGCTATTTCAAGTAGTATTTTAGTGTAACAAGTGCAGAAACTAAGCAAACATGGCGACACACACACGGACGTACACCCTGTAATCCCTTCAAACTGTACTTTGTGGTAAACAAAGCGCTCAAGTGACGCTGCTGCCGCTGGCATCTACCCGTCTCACTCTCACAGGTGACATTCCCCATTCTAGCTGATACTCAATTGATTAACTGATAAGTGTCGCACGTTTTTCAATCAAGTTCAATTACCACCGATTGCACCGCTTGTAGCTGTTGTTGTTATAGTTGTTTGGCGTTTATAGCATGTAGCGACTTCTGTGCGTCGCGTTATCAGGCAAAAAACAAAAAAAAAATTGCAAAAATAAAAACGGTTTTTCCTCCAACAAAAAAAAGCAAACGCAACCTTGAAAAGTTTCACAGTCCCCAAACAGTTTGAAACAGCAGACCAGGCAGACAGAACTCTAGCTCAATTACAGTCTACCAATTGGCATATATACTGTGTGTATATATACATATAAAAGTTGACTATTTATAGCAGGTAAAGCCCCCTTCTCCCACTGACCGCTGAGTTGGCTATGAAACAAATGAGTAATTTTGGCCAATTCGAGCGGGCTTAGCTAATGACCAAATCCGGTTTTGGGCCCTCGCACGCACAGGGTATTCACCGTTCGTTGGTGCTCTATCAAGGTAGAATTGTTGTTGTTGGAGTATTGTGCGCGTCAGCACGCTGGCTAATCTCGTCGAGGCGCCCAATTGAATGGCATGTCTGATATGGAAGCAGCATGTGAAAGCAACCAAACGCGACAAGCTCCAAGCGCGAAGCGCCCTAATTTGCGATCTCTCGCCACTGATGTGTGTGCTCCGGTTTACGCCGGACCACAGTGCTATTATAAATATATATATATATGTATATATGATGTGTGTATTTTCCGATCGAGCTATCAGTGGGAAACCAACTAGAATCGGTATTTCATTGTGTCGAGTCACGCAGTCTCATCTGCGTTTTTAAAGGCTGTCATTCATCTCGGGCTGGTCTCTCTCTTTCTGTCTCTCTTTCGCTCTAACACACTGTCTATCAACTTGTATACCTCTCTACCTCTAAAGCTCTATACCTCTATACATCTTTACTAATCCAATTCCCTACTTCTCTACTTTGCTACTTTTTTACTTCGCTACTTCTTTACCTCTCTACTACTCTACCTCTTTAAGTCCCTACCTCTTTACGTCTCTGCCTTTTTACTTCTCCACCTCCCTCTCTGTGTGTTCCTCTCCCTCTCTGGCAGGTTTCCCTGAACGTTATCAGCTGCCTTAGTCCGCTGCGTAGTTGCACTTGCACTACAATTGGGCCAAAGCTGAATCAGCAGTGATCAGCTGATCGAGTCTGGGAGACGCGCGCGCCTTGAATGCACTTCAAATGACATTAGCCACGCCCTGTGGCCGTAATCGAATTGAGATCTATCAAAGAGTGGACAAGGCAGGGTCTATTGACGTTTCTGAGAGTTCTTACGCTACTCTGCCGATGTTTGCCTTGAGGATTGAATTATCTTTGAGTGCACTTGGTATGCCGGTTAAGTCATTTCTGGGTTCTCTCGTTATCGTTAATTTTTCTGCTTGATAAAGTTAAGATCTTCAGTTCCTTAACGATTCTTTACCATTTTCATTTGATTTTTAAGCCTTTACCCAGCTGCCTTCTGTTGGAACATTCCTTTTCAGTTGGGTATCTTACTTTCTCCTCTCCTTTCCCGCTGTTAAACTAGATTCCCTTGTGTTTAACTCACATCCCCCTTGAAGCATTCCCAAGATGGTTTGGTCTAACTCTACACAGAAGAAGGGTTTGTCCAACCCCTAGAGAGGAAAGGGTTTAGGCTTCCTACCCAATACCTATTCATCTCTTCCATGGTACGCTTTCCTTCCCTCTCCCACTTAAATGCGCCTCATTTAGGTTTCTATTTAGGTATTTATTTATTTATTCAAGTATTTGTTTAATTGTTTACTTTGTTTTTGCCATGCAAAATGCCGCATTCCATTTGGCTAAGGCTTAAGTACTTAACACATCACAGATTGCCTCGTTCCTCGTCGTCTTCCCCAGCGCTTCCCTCGTCTCGTCCCTCGTCTCGTCCCTCCTCGGGTCACTTCTTGAGAAAGACCTCATGCAGTTCGACATTGCTCAGTGCCGCCGCTGCCATGGAGGCGCGTTGCTCACGCCTGGCACGGCGACCCATGCGCCAATGCTCCTCGATCTCCACGAGCGTGCGACCACGCGTCTCCGGCACAAAGCTCCAGATGAAGACGGCTGCGAGAAAGGAGACGCCTGCATAGAATGCAAAGAGATTGGCCACACCCAGCAGCGCCTCCATGTTGGGATAAATCTTCAGCATGATGAAGGCCAGGATCATGCCGAAGAAGACGGAAATACCGGAGGCACTGCCGCGCACGCTCTGCGGAAACACCTCGGAGATCATGATGAAGGGCAGCGTCAGCATGCCCATTGTGGAGAAGACAATGTGTGCGACAATGCACACGACGGGCAGCCACGACCAGGTGCCCACGGTGTCGGGCCACCAGCCACCGGCGGCGAGTATTAGCATGCAGCCACCCATGCCGGAGGCAGAGAAGATGCCCGCCGGCTTGCGGCCCCACTTCTCGAAGATGTGCGACATAAAGAAGGTGGTAATGATGCGAGCCACGCCCAGCATGACAGCAACCAGCACAGGGTCAATGCTTACTCCCGCTCGCTGGGCAATCTGCACGGCATAGACGATGATCACGACGACGCCGCAAGCTTGCTGAAAGCCAAAGAAGCCGATCATCATCAGCAGTGGCTTGTAGACCTCTGGCCGACGTATCGCCTGGCCAAGAGATTCGCTGGCCGCCGTGTCGCGACTGTTGTCCGCCGTCATCTTCATGCGCGACAGTTCCTCCTCGAACTCGGGATGAATGGATTCACCTGCAGGAGAAGTTCATGAAGTGAATGAGCACATCCTGGGGATAATCGGTTTATCCATTGATCACTCACCTCTGCGCCGCAGTCCGCGGAAGTAGCGCAGCGAACGTGTTGCCCGCTCGACGCGTCCCTTCTGCAGCAGCCAACTGGGTGACTCTGGCATGGGCAGCACCAGCAGTGTCGCCGCCAATTGATATGCACAGCTAATGCTCGCAATGAGCAGCACATTGTGACGTATGAAGTACCCCAGTAGGTACATCAGCAGAATTCCGGATGCGAGTCCAATCGAGGTGCCCAAGATAAGGCGACCCCGGATGCGCGGCAGACTGATCTCCGCCGAGTACACGCCCACGGGCGAGACAAACATGCCAATCATGACGCCACCAAACGCTCGTCCCACCAGCATCTGTGCGTAGCGATAATCGCGATCCTCGTGCATGAAACTCGTCGCCAGCAGCAGCCAACCGACTAGTCCGAGTAGATTCGTAAGCAGAATCGTATACTTGCGCCCAATGCGATCTAGGAGGAAGCTCACCAGCAAACCGCCTAACGGGCATGCCATGTTGTTTATGGATGCTGCCGGAGAGATAAGGAAGGTCTCACGATTAGCTTGAGTTGCCCAAGAAAGGTCTCAGGATTAGTTTGAGTTGCCCAAGGAAGGTCTCAGGATTAGCTTGAGTTGACGTAGGGTTGAAACGGGGTTGAGGTCTAGAGAGTTGGTACCAGGAGCAATGTATGCAGGTAAAGTAACTTGCAGCTTTAGGTAAGCGCCTAAGACGAGGGTACTAAGGGACATCTTTAAATTTGAAGGTAGCTTGTGCTTAGTCTATAACGAACTAAGTCGAAGGAAGTATGAAGGGAGTTTAAGGGAGTAGATGAGTCTTTGTTGAAGCCCTAACCCCTGCATGAAAACAGAGATGACTATAAAATCAAGGAGACTGTCCTAAGCCTTCCTTAATTGATTCATGTTGAAGGTAGCTACTCCTTTATAGAGTGAATGAACGGACTATCTCGAAGGATGTATGGAGGAAGTAGGAGGAAGTAGATGAGTCCTTGTTGTTCAACAAGGACTTATCTACTTCCTCCTACTTGACTCCTGCATGAAAACATAGATGACTATAAAATCAAGGAGACTGTCCTAAGCCTTCCCTAATTGATTCATGTGGAAGGTAGCTTCTCCTTTATAGAGTGAATGAACTGACGTAGTGAGCCACAAGTCCTGAAGACTGTCCTATGCTTTGTCCACTTGTTTCAAAAAGTATCTTACTAGCACTTCCTTCAGTAGGCTCTTAAAGAAGGTTCTTACTTTCTCTGTGAAGGTTTCCTTACAGCAATAAAGAATAGGGGTAACTGAGATACTAACTTAGAGTTGCTAACTAACTTGTCGTTTGAACACCATCAATACTTTCTTCAGTGCGTCGTTAAACTCGCTTAGTCGTGTTTTGAACAAAGTAAAGTACATAGAAGGTTATGCTAAGCCTTTTCTACTCTCTTTAAAAAAAGATCTTCCTAGAACTAAGTTCTTTTGGTTCTTCATGAAGTCAAGTTTTTCAAAGAATTTACTGTATTAAACAAGCCCGGAGTTTTAAAAAGCTGTAATAAGCTAGTGCCATGACTAAATCCTGTTGTGTCTCGTCAAAAAAAAACAAGTGTCAGGGGAGATTACCCTAAAAACCTTGAAGCACTCACGAACAGTCATGTGTTTAGCAAAAACTGAAGTATCGCCAACACTACAAACAGTTACTCGATTCAAGTACCTCGTCAAAAGCTTCAGTTCTATAGGGCACCATGGGAACACACACGATTATTACGCGCTCTACCCCACTTGGGCTGTTATCAAACGTGTTTATTGGAAAGACACAACATCACATCATAGTTCACTTTCAAGTACCGAAAACCACTTCAAAAAAATAAAATCACACCTCAAAAAAAATAGGAACTTTTCACTCGTTGAGCACTCTCAAGGTAAATGCACTTTAGGGACTTTATCGATGGTTGGATCGAGTCTGTCATCGGTGAACTCTACTCACCGAACCAACTGGCCTCGCTCTTGTCCAGCCAGAAGTCCTGGGTTTGATCCGTCAACTGGTTGAGGGTCACGGAGGGCATGCTGACGACCATGCCGGAGCCCAGGACTCCGCTGTTGCCCAGAAAGACCATCAGCTGTTGGCGCAGCACGGCCGCATGACGCTCGCCCAGAGGCAACATGCTCTCCCGGCGTTTGCTCTTCTTTTTGCTGCTCTTTGTGTTGCTGCTGCTGTTGTTGGTCTTATCGTTGCTGGTGATGGTCTTAATGTTGCTGCTGCTGTTGTTGGTGATAATGATGTTGGTGCTGCTGGTGGTCGTTTGGGAGGTGAAGAGCAGCTGTGACTTCTCCATCACCTTGACGGACTCGTAAGTTGGAGGCGGTGTCATTAGCTCATTGGCCTCCAACGGAGGTGCCGGCGAAAGCTGTTCCTGTGGTTCAGACATGACGAAGAAGGAGCACGGAGAACGGAGTAGGTTGCGTAGGCTGAGTCCTTAGTGCTATCGATTCAATGCGACGCGATAGGAGCCGATTCAATGCGAGTCGTTTAATTGCAGGACAATTGGGACAAGCCGCTCTGCCCGTTTAGAGGTCCCTGGAGGTCCGTGTCTGTTGTCTGTTGGCGGTTGTCTGTGTCGCGACTGTGGCTATGTTGCGTGCTGCTCGATGGCTTTGTAGCCTCTCTCAGTGTCTCGCTGTGCGCGGTGTCAGCCCAGCTGAGCCAGCTGTGCGCGGCCAACACTCTTGTCTAATTGAAACGACAAGTGGAAACTTCCGCGCATTTCAATCATATCAATTTCATAACTGCCTTTGGCCTGGCCTCCTCATGACGAAGGCACTTCGAAAACTTCGAAAATTCAACGCGAATAAATACGCAACACAATCTCTCTCACTCACTCCCTCTCTCTCACTCTCTCTCTGTCTCTACGTAACTGAGCTGCTGCTACTTCTGCTGCTGCCACTCGATGACGTTGATGACGACGATATGCGACACGACACGACACAATACGACACGACGCGGGTCTTTGGGGTCTCTTCTTGCTGGCGTTATCAACAGTTTCTGCGTCTGCTGCTGCTTCCTCTTCTTGTTTTTGCGTCTTGTTCATTTGTCCACAGCGTGCTCTGTTTGCTATTGATTTGGCTATCGACGAGCCTCTTCACGCACACCGTCAACCGCAGGCCGCAACGAAACGGAATCGTATGTTAATATTCTCTACCTCGTCGAGGCACCACCGAACTGACGCGTCCGTTTGGCGCAACGTTTGCTTGCCAACTGAAACCGCAGCAGCCACAGCGGCAAACGCCGGCAGCAACAGTAGCAACAGAGTAGCAACAGCAACAGTTGCTCTGGTTAAGAATCTGGCGCTGGGCGTAGCAGTCATTAAATCAACTAGGCATATAAAATGTATATTTCAAAATTGATTTCACGTACAACGCGCCGTATGCGCAATTTGTCTAGGTTAAGTTGCGTATTACGTATACGTCGCCATCGCCGCCGTTTGTTTATTGTCGGAAGTTGCACCTAGTTTGCGTTGCCACGCGACAGTGTCTACTGCGCGATGCTCACTCCTCCCTCTCCCCCTTTCTCACTCTCTGTTCCTGTTCTCTGTTCTCTGTCTCTGACAGTTTCTTCTCTCTCTCAATCTGTCTGTCTTTGCTTCCAACCTTGTCATTGAACGAACGACGTTGGCAACAAACTTGTGCAGAGTGGCAAAGTGTGGGAAGGGGAGAGGGGGGAGGGGGTACGGCTGCATGGCGTAAGTAGGTGACGTAAAACGGCATTACGCTGCATAAAATATGTGCAGGGTATACAGTCCATGCGTAGTACGAGAAACGTAATTGTTAATTGATCTAAAATTGATTGCGAATTAATTTCATCAAAGTGCGAAATTCGCTGCCGCACAGCAGGCAACTTAGCCAGCAAAATGTGTCTGGCAGTAATTTGTATAAGTGACGGGGAGTTTTCTGGATGCGTTATATACTACATAACAAATGTAAATACCCTATAATATTCATTATTATTCTTTTCAGCTGCTCTCAATGCAAACGAAATGAATGAAATGAAATGAAAAGTTCTATTAAATGTTTTGTTTCTGTTTATATATTTAATGCCTTCTACTATATAATACAATTTGTATGCTAATAATAAATACGTCTGGCATAGTATAGCTCAGTTTATGACTTAGTTTATCAATCAAAAACGAGCAAGTTTCTTACTACGCTGATAAAGTTATTCACTTTTCAGTTACCTAAATCAACTTTGTTTATATTTACTCTGTGTTTCTTTTATTGTTTTATGAATTTTAAATATTTTTATGGACCCCAATTTGCCTTGCAGTCGCACTTGTTGTTGCAGCTGGCCGCCAGCCAAAGGCCAAGAAGAATTCTCATTGTTGCTTATCAGTTGACTCTCTCACACACCCACTCTACCACTTTCTCTCTTTCCCACTCTCTCTCGCTTGGCGGAAGAGCGGCATAAATTATGCTGAATAAAGGCAGCGATATCAAAGTCGAAACTCTGATTGGATTTGCCTCGTACACGGCGCCAGCTTGTTCGTTGTTTAGTTAGTTAAATGTTTTAACATTTTCCTTATCAGTTATCAGGCTATCATTATACCAGTGGCATTTGGCCAGCGAGAACTATCAGGCAGAACCCACGCGTCGATATCAATAATAAACACGTTGCCGACATGTTTACCCCAACTGGAGTCCAACTGGAGTTGCGACTGACACGCAGCGTGCTCCACCAACTTCCAATTAGAATAATTAACGCAGACAAGTCGAGGTCGAGGCAGGGAAAGGGAAAAGGAGGGAAACTAACCGCGAATCGGCGTGGCATTTATAGTAAATTATGAAATTACTACTAGCGCGTCAAATAACAAATTAATTGAACAACAAAGTTGAACAACAACAAAAACAAAGGCAGTTAGAAGAGGAAGAAGAGAATCAGCAACAGGTTGCGGCACGATAAGCGCTCATGGCGAGCTGGGCCAAAGTTCTAGATAATATGAAATAGCGTCACCGGCGAGGGGGAATTTGAATTTGATTTATTTGTGACAAGCGCGCAACACTTCTGCGGCGACTGATTTATGGCTAACTTTATACAGCACACGCCGAGGCTTAAGCTCGCTTTGACATTTAAATTTTAATTTTATTCGGGGCACATGTGATGCGATCTGCTTCTGGGCAAGTCAAAAGCCGCCAAATTAAATCGAGAACACAACAAAAAAAACTGCTGATTCACATGATTAATTCGTTCACCTTTCTCTCACTCTTCGACTCTCCTTGCCTTTCTCTTTCCCTTTCTTCTTCCTTTCTTTCTTTTTATGCTTTCATCAATCAAATCGATAAATCAATGCAAATTGCAGCAAAATGAACAATTTAAACTCAATTACTTTGCAATTGTCAAGTCACTGAAAGTATCGCAATTCTTTTTGCAGACAGACTCACACACACACATTTACTCACAACTATTGCAAGTATTTATTTATTTACATAAGAATCGCCGGCTGTGTCGGCCGCCCTCAGCTGCGCAAACAATTAAGCATATGTAAAACAGCAGTCTGGCTGCTGTTGAAAATAAACAGGTTTTTGCGTGTCGAAAACCCCAAAATATTTTGCGGCTTAGCAACAGAATTAAGTACTGTAATAAATTAACTCATAACTCGCATTTAAAAAACCGTTGTGAGAGTTGCTTGAGCAACAGGAAGCTGCTCGCTATGTTACTTCATGAAACATTTACTTGAAGTTGGCTGCGAGTTTGCGTACTTTACAGTATGTAAGCAAACTTAACGAACAGATGTGAGTGCGCAATTTGGAGTAACGCGAAGTTGGCTGCAACAGAGCTGAACAGCGCTCTGTTAATATATCATATGTTGCTCAGTTTAGTCAAATTGCCGCATAGTTAGAAAAATAATTATCAAACTGTCTTTGTTAGAAAGCATAAAACGAAAGGTTGTTTTGAATTTATCATTGTTAATTGTGCCAAACAATGGTTTTCTACTTCAAAAGCACTGTAGTGCAGCCGCCGGCTATGCTGTACATGGGCCGCGACAAACATGAGAATGAGGAGCTGATCCGGTGGGGCTGGCCCGAAGATGTTTGGTTCCATGTGCACGATCTTTCCTCGGCGCACGTCTATCTGCGCCTGCGAAAGGGACAGACCATCGACGATATACCCAGCGATGTCCTGGTGGATGCGGCGCAACTGTGCAAGGCAAACAGCATTCAGGGCAACAAGGTTAACAATTTGGAAATTGTCTACACCATGTGGGAGAACCTCAAGAAGACGCCGGGCATGGAACCGGGCCAGGTGGCCTACCACGATGAGAAGGCTGTGCGCAAGATACGCCTGGAGAAGCGCGTCAATGAGATTGTGAATCGCCTAAACAAGACAAAGACGGAGGAGGAGCATCCCGATTTCCGTGGACAGCGCGAGGCACGCGACGCTGCCGAGCGTCAAGACCAGAAACGGCTGCAGCGCGAGAAGCGCGAAAAGGAAAAGGAGGCGGCCAAGCAACGCGAACTGGAGGCTGAGCTGCGCAGCTATGCCTCGTTGCAGAAATCTGAGAACATGCGCACCAACTACGATGCCGGCAACGAATCCGACGACTTTATGTAGTAGCGACATCGCTGGGCCCGTCCTGCGCATTGTTGGATGGACCACGGATGGCGCTGCATTTAACCTTAGATACCTAATATAAATATATATTTATACACATTTTTTTTATTAAATTGTGAGAGCAACAATTTTAACAAAGTCGTTTGTCGTGGCGCAACATAAGTGTGGCCAATATCTAATGGAAATGCTTAAAACCCAACAGTCGCGTGGAGTGTTTTTAAGTGTGGAGCAAAAATGTTAAAATCTGTGAACGCAAAATGTCTGGCAGCGCTGTGGGATTCTATAACACAGGGCGCGTACACTTGAAATGGGGAATGGAAATACAATAATATAGTATGTGCTTCTTTATTATAATATAACTATTTATTTTGCTTGTTCTCGTAAATAAGTTCCTTATTTTATTATGTTTTCAAAGAAAATTTTAAAAAAATGCAAGGGCTTCTCAACATATTACTCTGCATAGAAAATGGCTGACTGTTAAGTTAATGTTTACAATATAAGATTGGGTTATTTTGTAAATGATTGGCAAAAATTGATACTGAGTATATTACAGTTGTGTGTATTCGACCGCTGCCTTTATTTCCTGATTTGTTGTTATTTTTCATATTTAGCCTTTTACTTCAGATTGGAAACCTTCAAAATTTGCTGTGTTGACCTTAACCTTCTTCACAAAAAGGAAAAAAATATTAAATTTCATAAACGTACATATCTGGTGAATTAGGCATGTCCCCCAGCACTACCACTGGCCCACGCCTAAACCCCTCCGACTTAATTTTCGTATTGTTTATTTCTGTTCTTTCTATTGTCCACGGTGTGCGCGACGAATAAAATGAAAAGAAAAGAAACATTTTCGCATTTATAAAACTCAATTTGAAGTGGGTGAGCTTATGGTGCAAGCCAAAATGCAACTTGAATCCCCGGGACTTTGGGCCAGCTTTATGTCTGTGTGGTTTTCATGGTCGTCGCGACGACTCTCTGGACTCCTCCAACGCAGCCTTATTGTGCTGTCCTTGACAGCTCTATTTGGTTGGTGGGAAAGCGTGAAGATGACGACGAAGGCAAAGGCAAAGGCGACGGCTTGTTGCCTTTTTGAGTTCCTCCTTTCGGGACTCGCACATGGCCATTGTTGTTGTTATTGTTTTTGATATGGATGGGCCAGCTGGCGGGTCAGCAGCGTTCAACACGCACTCATTATCGCCCGTTTTATTTTCACGCATTGTTCATGACTCGCAGATGAAGAAACCAAAGCAACCACTCCCCCTGCCCCCCTTCTATTGCCTTTTGTGTGTGTGTGTGTGGGGGGGCCAGATTGAACAAAAAACTTGATGAGGCTGCGTGTCTTTTGATTATGCCATAGCTCACTTGCAGCGTCGAGTCGCTCATCGCCCTGCAATGTTGTCATTATGAGTCCTCGTAAACATTGATGACAGTTCAGGGCGAAACGGACACGCCCCCGCTCGCCTCGCCTTGCTCGCCTCCCAGGGCGGGGCGGTTGTGATGCCTTCTTATCTCCCATTCCGCACATTGATTGATTTCAACTTCTTTTTGGCAGGGCGTCTGTTTCGTTTCATTTCATTTAGGTTCCTTTTTATGGCAATACCCTGTAATGCGAGGCGGATAATAGCTGAATGCTGTGAAGCAGTGATCGTAGAGTGTAAAGAGCTCATGTCCAGCGCTGCCACACTGTCTTAGTACTGTTATGTAAGTTAACAGAGCTGCACATCAGCAAATTGCTGTGAAACAATGATCGTAGAATGCAAGCAACTCATGTCCAGCGCTGCCATGCTGTCCGAGTACGTAAGCAGCTCTCTAAACTGAGCTTTGTGCAGGGTATCTGCTTTGAGGGTATTTGCCCAGTCGTGCATATCCTGCCACATGGCTTGATTTAAAATGGCTTCATTCGGTACGACCGTAAAAGCGGAAACTTAGTTTGTCCGCCCTGCACTATAATAAAGTGGCATCCATGAGCATGAAAGTGGCCCCGAGCAGACAAAGACGTAGTCCAGAGTCGGAGGCAGAGACTGTCCGGGCCGGGCCGGGTCGGGCCAAGCCGTGTAGCACTGTCAAAGCCGAAGCCGCTCATCACTCAGTGCCGCAATGGTCGTCATTAATCAAACAGCACCGAAAAACACCCGCCCACTGTCCAGTGTCAGACTCCCCTGCACACCTCCCCTCCGTGTGTGCCCATGGTAACTGACAATGGGAATGATACGCGTCGCTTTTGGGTTTTTATTGCATTTGTCACCAGCAACAACAACAACAACAACATAGAGCAGGAGTAACAGCATCCGTAACCAATCTGGGGCTGCTTGGGAAAAGCGACAGTTGCAGAGCAGGTTCCCCTTCCCCCTGCTTCCCCTTTTGATTCCCCCCTCGGGCTGTCGTCTGCCTGTTCCTCGTATCTGTTGGCATATTTTCATCTCATTCTCACTTCCATCCCTGCCCAACTCTCTTTATCGCGCTCACTCACCGCATAATTATTACTCAGTTCACATTGTTGCCATGCCTTCTCTTTCTCCCGCTGCCCCTCTGCACCTCTGTCTGTCCCCCTCGGCTTATCGTTGTCTATGAACAGGTGAAAGCGCTGAACAACTGATTTATGCACTGCAAGCGGGACAATTGACTTGTCTCTAGGGGGAGTTTTACCAAGCTTGGTTGACTGGAAATTTTGGTAAATTGTTGCAGCATTTGCGGCACTTTGTATTGCTGGAGTTGTTATCGATAAGTGCATTATCGTTGTGCACATAATTAAGGTAGTTTGAATGTAGCTGGACGACACTTTGTTATGTTTGCGATGTTTGAGGTTAGGTTTGGTGCAAGTATAAGGAACTGCTAGGGAATTTAGGGGAACGATTGGGCAATTTATGTTATGTTAGCTGCTTTTAGGTTAGGTAAGGAGAAACTTAGGTTAGAGCAATAAGTCAGGTTGGATTACTCATGAAGACTTCTACTTGTATGCTTAAATGAATAAGGAAAAGGGAGGAGAGAGAAGGGAAGAAGGAGCAGCAATGGGTTCCAGTTCAGGTTGCCTAGCTGACTCGGGTGATTAATCAGTGGGTAAACATTTAGAAAGCTGCTGCTGCTTGTTAATCAAATTCGCTTTCTGTTTTGTTTGCACTTGAAATCCAAACGTGTCGCTTGAGTACATGACACAAGGCACACAAGGACACACACACACACACACACACACACACACTCACGCATACATATATGCATTCATAGCCAGGAGGAAGTGCATCCCTAGTGGGAGGCAATCAATCAGCTGGACAAACTATTAGAGAAAAGCTCATGCTCATCTCTTCCCACAGCGCTGCTGCCTTAACTTGATATATGTGTGTGCATGTATGTGTGTGAGTGTGTAATTTATATATATCTATATAATAAATCGACTGTCGTTTAACATTTCGAATTTACGTTGATTGTCAAACAAAGCGCAGCAATTAAAGTGATCGCTCTGTGTGGCTGACGCCGCAGAGCGTTGCAGCATTGAAACTTTTATGTGGCACCCAAGATACTACGCACGCACGCACACACATGTACACACATACACTTCCCCCCTCCCCTATAAGCACACCTACAAATGCGCAGTTATGAGTGTGTCCTTGCAGAGTGCGATGACAAACGAAGGTTTCACAACGATGGCCCCAAGCACAATAAGCTATGTATCTATTGTGATGAGGAAGACTAGTCAATACCCTGTAAGTTTTAGGGTGGCAATTTGAGAGCTTGTAAAGTCTGAAGTAAAGTCCTAGAAAGAACTTATGCAACATTAACTAAAAGTAAAGTAAGTAAAGTTACTCATTTTTGCCTTTCCTCAACTTTTTGCCATGAAAAAGAACAAAATTTTAGAACGAATTATTTTGACTTTTGTAAAGGGAATATTATATACATATGTATATAGCTGTTTATATATTGAACCATCGGGCACTTTAATCTTCTATAATACAAACAAATAATGCAATTCCTCAGCACAAACTAAGCTAATCTACCCATTAACCCACTGAACTTTACGGTATTCCGACCGCCTTTCTTATGCTTGCGACCATAATGTGTGACTGTGTGTGTTTGTTGTGCGTGTGTTTGCTGGGTGTGTGTTTGTTGTGTGTGCCTGCGTGTTTGCTGTGTTTGCCTGCTTGCTGTGAAGCTGTGAAATTTCATTTGAATGTCTCTCAGTGGACAAATCAAAGTTAACGAAGCTGAGGCTCCTCACAGGAAAAGCAACGAAGCGTAGAAAACGCGCGCGCTCGCCAAGGAAAATTGAAAAATCAGCAACAACACAAGGACAGTAACGTACAGGGAAAGGAAGGACACGTAACAACAATAAGAAGAACAATGGCGGCTGGGCCAAAAATATGATGGAAGCCCAAAAGCCGAAAGCAATTAAGTTTTCCGACTGCAGCACATAAATTTTCCAAATGCCCCAAAAAGTAGGCTAAGCATTTTTAAGCGCGCCCACTGGACGACAACGAGAGATGATAGAGAGTGAGTGAGCAGAAGGTAGACCTGCTAAGAGAGTAGGGGATGGGGGGAGGGGAGTGGCATGTCCGAGAGACTGACTGCTGTTACAATTGCTATGCATTTTTATGCAAATATTGCCTCTGTCTCTCTCTTTCGCTCTCTTCGCTCTCGTCAATCACAACTGCGCGCTGATTTCTGACATCGCACTGTGATTTGCATAGAAATATTACTGGGTATCTGAATGGTCATCATTTGCATAGCTATGCGGATTAGCACACTCATATTTTGCAATCCCACGCGCTCTGCCAGTTCAGACTCCCCCGAGTGACTCAGTCACCGCAGGTCCTAAGGGGTGGCGGCTCGGGGGAGGCGGCGGGACGTACAGTGGAAAAGTCAAATATTCTATTAAGAATTCCCTTTTAACTCATTTTAGGCAACGCAATTGATTTGCTCGATTGTTTCCCACTAATTAAAAGCAACTAATCGATGTTACATATTTAAAAATACTTTCAATGAGGAGAAACATCGTAGCAAATATACAAAGAAATATTTAGAAAACAATATGAAGAAAATATAATACTAAATAAAATCAAGATTAAAACATGAGATTCTGCATTAAATTCGATAATATTTAGAGAAAGTTATCGAATTCGAAAGTGACGCATAATTCTCAGTATATTTAGGTCTGCATGCTATGTAATCGATTAGTTTCTGCTCATGTTGGCCTTCACAATCGATTAAGAGTTATATAGCTTGAATTTGTTTTACCTTAAAACAGTGTTGAAAAGTGTTTAAGTAAGCGATATTGTACGCAGAATTCGATTAGAGATAAATACACAAAAAAGATAAGAATACTTGCATAGAATGTAATCGACTGCTTTCTGCTGATTTATCGATTAAAGATAGTCAATTACAGATAAAAGATTATTGTTTTTGATTAAAAACAGTGTTGAAAAGAGTTGAAGTCGTCGATACAATACATTTTGTTTACAGAATAAAACACTGCGGAAAAATTCACCAACTTATCGGGGTTTCAATCATATTTGGATATATTCCTGAAGAATGTTTTGAAGATTATTGGAATATTATTGTAAAAATCTTTACTAACTTCTGCTTAAGCAACATTGCCAAACGTCCTTGAAGGGGAACAACAAATGGGGCGACGGGATGTGTCGCTGTCCTGGCTAAGGACTTGGCCACGAGTTGGGGCTGTGCTCGACTGCGCAAGTGGAGCTGGGAGTAGTTAAAACCTTTGGCCTGCTGCAGTTGTTGCCACGCCCATGCGGCAATGTTGCAGTGTCAGCAGCAGTTGCACGATGCACGATGCACGATGCACGTTGCACGTTGCAAGTGCAGCTTGGCATGCGAGGAGCCGCATTTGATTTGTGTGCAGACATCTTCAAGGGCAGGCGACGCACAGGCGGAGCTGCCTAGGTGCCAAAGAAGGGGCCAAGGAGGGGGCTCCTTGTCTAGGGCTGCTTGCCATGCCCATAAATCGCACTTGCACTTGAACCCCGATGGCATCGGTCGGCTGCTTTATGGGCCCCGGGCGCGAGTCGTCGACGCTTTATGCATCGCTGTCAGCAGTTTACGCGCCGCTTGGCCATTTTCTCAAATTGTTTATGGCCTCAGCAGGCAGAGTGAGAAAGTACAAAGAGGGGGCAGAGGGCACAAGTCAGAGGCCAACACAGGGCAAAAGTCCAACAACAGTCGGGAGCCAAAGACCCTATAACCATATAAGCATATAAGCATATCTCGCGTGGCTCGAGACTCGAGACATGACTCTGTTGCAAATCATTTCGCCAGCTTTATTCACTCAACACTACGTGGTGGCTTTTTTTATAGGGTATTATTTTTAATGCACACTTTTCAATCTACTGATGTGGGGAATACCATGAGAGGATTCTTGTGGATTGTGGCAAGTCTGGAAATGCAAAGGAATTGGAATTTCTTGTGGATTTCTTTTTGTATTTTATGTAAGCTTGGTATTTCTTTAGCTCTTAAACAGATCATCTATTTGGAATAATATATATGTATGCAGAAAGCAGAAGCTGCTTGCTAAGATACTCCATGTATATAATCCCTAATTAAGTAACCCCCATCAAAACAATCGACTCTTCATTCGCTTCAATATAATTGTTTCAATTTAATTTTCGAAATGTATTGTATATAATTGTTGTTTATAATTATAGTTTTGATATCTGTAGTATACGAGTATATAAGTTCTATATCATAATATATATATATATGTATATATGCATGTGTATATGTATATAGTATATACTATATCATTTGTATATAACGCTCTCTTTTGTGGCTTTTCGCTTTTAATTTTTAATTCGCTGTAAATATTTTAGAAATACATATTTAATTAAAATTTCTCGCTCGATTTGCCCAATATGAAATCGATATATCTTAATACGGTTATAGTAAATATATATACTGTGTTTATATGTGTGTGTTCGTGTGTGCTTGCACTCTGTTCTCTGTTCGCAGAGAGTTGAGAGACAAACCCCGTTGAGTATAAGGGTATTTCCTCTTTTCTAATGAATCGAAATTTTACATGGTTGCTTATTCAATTAAAATTTACCGTTACATATGCATTAGTGTGCATTTTAACTTATCGATAACATGTTGGTGTTGCCAGAATTCATTTCAAGCGATAATTGAGATAAAATCGAACTGTATTTTTACTTTTTTTCGCACATTATTAAACCATTTGTTTTTTACTATGGAATACCCTCATCGATAACCGATACCTATCGGCGTGTATATACAGCTGCAATGTGTGTGTGTGTGTGGTAACACTTACAAATACATACATATATCTGCTTTACATATAGAATATAATTCAAAGATGAGTTTAACAATCGGTTCAGGGTTTTCTTCTCGTCTGAGTTTTACATTTATAGTTTCAGTTTTAGTTTTAGTTTAATTGTTCCGCATAGTTTGCTCTAGACTTCATAGTTGACTTTTTACAGTTAATCGTCTTAAAGTACACATAAATAAATAGTCATATATAGTATGTATATATATATCTAGTATATAAGTTAGTTTATTCAGTTGGATGGGTTCCCTTCTTGTTGTTTGTTGTTTTTTCGAAAAATTTTAAAGCTTTTAGTTAGTTTAACTTTGGTTGTAGTTGTTGTTCAAGTTGTTGTTGTTGTTGTTGTTGCTTGTTGTTCTTGGTCGAAAGTAAGTCGAGAGTCACATATGTAGTTACAGTTACAGATACAGATACAGTTACAGATACAGTTACAGATACAGATACATTTACAGATACATTAAGTTGAAGTTGTTGATAGAGCAAGAGTTCTAGTTATAAAGTTAGATATAGTTATTGAAAATGAACAACAAGAAGTCGTTAGCTAAGAGAGACAGACCTACACAAGATGAAGAATAGTATAATGTATATTAGGAATCTACTCAAGCTAGGCAAAGAAGAAGAAGAGGTAGGGAGTGTTGGGGGGAGGACGGGATAACGAATTGACTAAGTTGACTGAACATTTGCATAGAAAACTCATATGCACCAACTCACATCTACATAACAGTTATAGTTTTACGGCTATAGCAATAGTTACTTTTGCAGTTAAGGAATATATAATTATATATATTTACTTTGAGCTCTTGCGCCTTGCAAACAAAAGTGTTCTACATAAAACTGACATTTAAAATTTGATATTCATTAAAGACTGTTATATGTTTATTATATATGCATGTGTGTTTATAGATCAAAAGGGGTTTACTAGTTAATAATACTCGAAAGTGTGTGAGGGCGCAGCGTGATAGAATTACGCGTGTTGCAGCTCTCAGCTTTGTCAGCTGCAGAGAATAGGTTTCAATGATGTTCCATAGCTATCAGTTTGGGGAACTGAGAATACCTAATCGATACGTTTATCGTTCATAGGTTATTGATAGATTATCATTTCTATGTTATCGATAAGTTATCGATATGCTTATCGATAGATTTAAACTTGAAATACAAAGAACTTTCAGAGATCTCCTTAGATTCCTGACTAGACCACGCTGCGCCCTTCGATAATATGCATAGATAGAAAGCCACTTAAGCAAGATAGAATTGGAAAGATAGATAAATCGATAAATAGACAGAGACATATGACAGAGTGACAGAGACAGATATAGAAAGTGTTTTTGTAGCGTGTATAGCTGTCTCGCTTCCTAGACATTGCGTGGCTTTTGAGTTTCTTTTTGATTTTTCTTGAGAGTTAAAAACACTTGTAAATAGTTTGCAAATTTTGTTGGACAGTGTTGCTTTATTTGCTGCTTTTCCTGTTTCTGCTCCATTTGCTGTTGTTCTGTTGTTGTTGTTGTTTTGTTACTCTTCCATCTGCTCTCTCTCTGTTTCTTGGTCTTCTTCTATATTCGTTTTCTTCAGGTTCTACTTCTCTCTCAACTTTTTCGCTTACTCTGACTTACTCACTGACTTACCTATGCATTTTCATTCTGCTCTCTCTCTCTATCTCTTTCACTCGCTCACAGCACACTCATTCTCTCTCTCACTCACACAGCTTAAGCTATCTAGACCTGCTCGGCACTCTCGTCCAGCACCATCGAGTGTAGATCCATCGCAGAGCGCGTCTTCCGCGGTGGCCTCGGCATCAGATAATGGCTTGTTGTGGCTCCCACGAAGACGGAGTTCTGACGCGGTCGCGACACGTGCGACACATGTGAGGCGTAGCCTGAAAGGGTAAAAGAAAAAGAGGGGAAGAGAGAGAAAGTGTGTGTAAGTAAGAAGTAATCATTGGCCCTGCAAGGATTCGGGCTGTCAAGCAGTCAACATAGCGCAAACAGGGGGGTTAAGGTTTATGCGTCACATGCTGGAGGTTATGATGCGAATTGCTTGAGTTGTTCTTTAAACTAGGAAGCTGCAAGAAAAGCTTGGGGAATGTATTATTAAACAGAGAAATAGAGAAAACTCAGTGGAAATTTAACTGACTATACAATTTTGAAAGGGTTTTTAGCACTTAGTGTAATTTTAACGTTTTCTGAAGTTCTTTAACTATCAAAATGTTGAATGGCTTTAGAATATCGTTAGAAAGTGCTTTAATATATATAGAAGACTGCAAATATTATATTTAGCTATAAGATTAAGAGTATATTAAGAGTATAGGTTTTTAATATATCTAACATAAACAAATTTAATGTTTTAATTTTGCAAATTAATTCTTTTCTTTAATCTTTTAGGCAGATTCAATAGGCGCTTTATACTATTGAAAAGAAAGAAACCTTTTTAATATGGTAAAAATGTTCTCAAGATAAATCTTATGCTGTCTAACATGTTTATAATTCCTTTGATAAAACCAATAAAAATATCAATTCATTTAATCAAACATCTGATACTATTTACAAAAATTTAAAAAGATCCTGAAATGTTTCAAGGGCCATCTCTTACAATCGAAGTGTGCAACATTGTTTCCTCTCTAGCAATTAATTCCCTACTCAACACTGGTTAAACATTCCCAGGCACATCAAACTGAGTGTTGCCACACAAATATCGGTAATATAACCATGAATTTTGAGAGATATGCATACATATTATGATTAGATGATGCTAGGCTGTGTGTTTACCAAACAATTAGTGTGCGCACCATTAACATTTGACTCTCTGACTCTATATAAATATATATATGCATTATCTGATCCGTCAGTTGATTGTTTAATTTGCAAACATCATTTGGTTTATCGTTATGGTAATGCACGCATAAACATGTCCTCAGAGTGAGGGAGAGAGAGAGAGAGATAGAGAAAGATGACATCGGCGCATGCAAACAGCATAAATGTTGAACAAGTGTTGACACTCGCACACTCACACACACACACACACACACATGCATACACGCACGCACGCGTGAGTAAAAGTTCTCTTAATTCTTTTTGTAGGCGAAATGTGCTTCCATTTTCATTACCATTTCCCGCCTCCCCTCCTTCTTTCTCCTCCTCCTTCCTGTGCTCTTCTTCTTCTCTTGCTTTTGCAATATTTTCAGCTAGATCTGTGCGTGTGTGTGTGCGTGCGTTTCCACAAGATTTAATTGCACAGCCAGTCAAAGTCAAAGTCAGCATCCGCAACGTGCCCCCCAGTCACCTCTCCTTATTCCCCCCGCACCCCCCTCCTTCGTCTCTCAGAAAAGAAGCCAACAGCAAATGGCATTAAAATTGTATTGTTATTTGCCTCGCTGCCTTTGCCCTGAATCTCCCCAGGGGGTCGCACTCACATGTGACGACGACGTCTCTATTGCCCCCAGTCTGCTTCGCTTTTCCCCCTCTCTCTATCTCTCACTCTTCTCTTTGCTTCCTTTCGCCGTCATGCGGTTTAATTGTCTGGCAACTCATTAAAAGTCCGACTAAATCTTGCACTTAAACCGAGACACGCCTCAACTAGTTCCCATTCAACATATTTTTAACGCACTTCTGCATTTCTTGCTCGCACTCTATCTTCCTTCTCTTTCTCTCTCGCTCTCCCTATCTCTCTCCCTTTACTCAACTGCAGCCTGATAATCTGCAGTACACGAAAACGGTTGTGTTAATGCGAAAAGTCTGTCCAGGCATTAAGCCAGAGTCCATTAAAACGAACGTGTAGGCATGTGCCAACTATGGGGGAGAGAGAGGAGTAATCGAATGGTAGATACCCTGTAGAGATTTCTTTAAGCTTTTAAGAGTCTAGACCTTAGCCAAACTCTAAAATATAATAAAAATATATGTTTATTAATGAAGAATATTAGACTTTAAGGCAAAAACAGATACAGGGTTGATTAGCAGATACCCTGTAGAGAGCTGCAGTTACAAAGTAAACATTTTTTGAACTTTTTAACTTCATTTTTCAGCTCAAGATGCAATAAGATTAAAGATAAATCCATAAGGAATATCAAATCTATGCTAGTTAACAGTTAACATCTCGAATAGCACATACCCTGTAGAGAGACAAAATCTCAAAGTTGCAATATATTCAACTCGAGACTCACTGAGAAAAAAATGAATCAACTTTCAGTATCAAAACTTTAAGTAACAGCAGATGATTGCTCGAAGAGTGCATACCCTGTAGAAGTATTAAGTAGGAAATTTGACTTACTAAGTCAAATTCTTTTATAGCTAAATATTTGACAGCATAGGAAAGAATCTAAATCAATATAACTTACATCTTTAGGTTCTTAACCCAAACATAACCTACAAAAACAGAATATATCGTAAACTATTCCCTTTACAGTTCATATCTCAACTCAGGAGAAAAGTCAATGCAGAAAACTCAATTTTCACAACCCAATTTCAAGTTGCTAAAGGCCACATAACTTTAATGCGAATTTTTGAGTTACTAACTTAACCTCAAAATGGGAAAACTGAAAACTTTTCCTTTCCATCATGCGGAAATTCGATTAACTTGCGCACAGATCTCCCCATTGATTCCAAGGATTGTGATAACTTTCTTCCACAAGAAGAGAGTGAAGGAAGGGAAAGGGAGAGCGGGTGCACTCATCTAGTTTGTTGTGGGGAAGGGGGGTGGGGTTTGTTGCTTGTTGTTAAGTCAATGTGATGCAATTTACGCGAATTTCTTGCCAACTTTATGCGCATCGCCAAGTTAGTTGAGTTTCTCTTTTCTCTGCTTCTGTTGCATAAAATGAAATGCATGAGTTTCGCATTAGCACTGTGCACGCACAGACACACACACACACGCACAGACATGCACGAACATGCAGACGCATGCAGGATACAAGCGCGTGAAGACGTTGTTCGATATTCCTTTTAGCATTTTTCCATTTTAATTGCATTTGCATTTCGCACAAACAAAGCACAAAAGCGTAAAGGACACTGCAAGAGTAGACATGAGGTGGGAGAGAGAGAGAGGGGAGAAGTCGAAAAGAGGGGGAGGAGGAGTGTTATCAAGGACACACACACACAGAGACGACTTACCCTTCGCATATAGACTGGGATTATAGGCCGCAAATTGACACGTTGGCATATTCAAATTGTGCTGGTGGACCATGCCCATCGACATGCGAGAGACAGAGGCGCGCTGAAAAGATACAGAAAGAAAGAGAAGGAGAAAAAGAGAGAAAACATATAAGAGAAAGTGATTCTTATTCATGAGTGTTTATAGAGTGTGCATATAGTGTGGGCTTTTCAATTTCACATGGCATTTTCAACTGACTTCAGTTGTGGATGATTGAGGTTGATTTTGAGGTTATGTATTGCAAATGAATTGATATACTGATGAAGTTTGGCATAAGAAACTAGTTTATAGAGCTGAACAAGTGTTTGGAATATGAACAGAATGAAAAGAGACTCTTTTATGCAATTAAAAAACGATAATAAAAGGTTTTTAATTTCATATATTATTATTATATTAAGAAAATGTATTAACCCCTCGTTAAAAATCATTTCTGAGCTCTAATATGGATCCGAAGCCTCTGAAAATACGTATATAGGGGTTTATTAAAAAAAGAAGTACGAGTAGAACAAAAAAAAAAAAAAATAAACACAAAAAAAACATATGAAAAAACACAAAAAAATTAATAACGTGAAAAATAAAAGAAAAAAATACAAAAAATGTATGACTGAAAGTGTTAAACATTTATGTATCTATACAAATTTGTGCTTAAATGTTGAAAGGAAAATTTGCTATTTTCAAGCTAAAGTTCCTCAGAAATGCTATGATAAATTTCAGCTAAGAAAGCTGAGAAGATATCAAAAAATTCTAAGTCCTTTTTTGTTTTAAGAACAGAGATTCATGGTATATGAAAATATTTGTTAGAGTGCTCTTTTTGAACTTCATAACAGAAGTTCAACAAAAATCTAAAGATAAAAAAAATAAAATAACAACTAGTTCTCTTAATCTGAGGTTATATACCCAAAGTTAAAGTTCTTTTCTGCTTACCTGATGCACCTGCACGGCATCCAAATCGACCAGCGGGCACGAGCTGCGATGCTGTTGCTGAAACTTGGGCTGATACGGCTCCAGCATGCGTATCTTGCCCCAACGATTGAAGAAGAGCATAATGGCGCCCACCCAAAGGATGAGCACGAGTCCCACGATGAGCACCTCCTCGGTGCGCACTATGATCTTGGGGCCTGCAAGCAGACAGAGAACAGAGGTGTAGAAAGAGAGAAAGAGAGGCAGAACAAGGGAGAGACAAAGAGAGAAGGGCAGCTTAGGTTCTCAATTCAATTCGAAATGTTAGACAATTTGTCAATTTCTCCATTTGTCAAAATTTTCATTCAATTTTCACGCTGAAAAGTCGCGCACGTACGCGAGCGCATTAATAAATCAGTGCAAAAAGATTCGAATTCAATTATCCCGCCACGTTTTACACGTTTAGCACAGAAACCACCCCTCCCCCCCTCATCTTAGAGGGAGAAAATTGGATTACAGTGTAGAGACCATAAACATTCAATTATGTGCCTTGAGTTCCCTTAAGTTACATGTGTAGCTATAAATCCAAGTCAGCTTATGCCAAGATATTTACGGTATTTCTTGGGAAAATACATTAATTTCTAGCTGGAAACTTTATAAAGTCTAAATTTATTTAACAGACGATTTTAGTTAATTTTTAGATATTTAACTAAATCTTCATATAGATGATTTAAATATTCATTCGTCTTTTTATCTATTTAGAATCTTTCTTGATTTTTTTTCATTTCTTTTTATATTTTCACTGAAGAACTTTCAGTTTCATTATAGTCTAGCCAAATAATCGCATTCTTGTTAGCTTGTCTCCAGTTCGTGGTTTTTTAGAAGTTTTAGGGATTCTTAATTGCTATGAAATATCATCATACTCCTCTCAGATACATAAAGTATAGATCTATATACATATATATAGGTGCAGTTACTATAACTTCATTACTTTATCGATAATACTACAATCGAAATTTAGCTTTCTCAGTAATTTTTTCATGCTGCCTTCTACAACTCACTTGGCCCTCTCTTACAGGGTATTTGTCGTTTGGTTAATCTCAGTCAGCTTCTTTTAATTGCCCCACAATTGTTTCTTGCGCTTAATTGGGCCATATTTCACTATCGATAATCCCACAGTCCCTTTCCCACTCTCTCTCTCTCTCTCTCTCTGGAACTATAAGCTGCAGTCGTAAATCGCCAAGTAATAAATAAGATGAAATGATGTCATGCCTGGAAAGAGCAAGAGGGGAGAAGGGAGCCTTACCCGTGTCGATAGTTGTGCCATTGGTTGTGCCAGCGATTGTTGAGCCTGTCGCATCGGGCAGCACTTGCTCCTGGCTGCCCAGCTCAATGTTGTAGTCCTCCGATGTGCCGTTGCTGTTGCTGCTGCTGTTGTTGCTGCCACGTCTGGTGGCACTTGGTGGTGGCGACATGGCAGCTGTCTCCTCAACCTCTACCAGAAAGTTGGTGCCTCCGCGCCAGCCCGAGCCCCATTCTGTAAGTCATTAATGATTGAGTGGCATCAATCGCGTGGCATGAGCATGCGGCACGTCTCTACTCACCTTCCGATCCAAAGCCGGTTGACGTGCTGACCTCCTCGGCATATGCTGCCAGCTTAGCAACTGCAAAGAGCAGAGAAAGCAAAGGAAGGAAATGAGTAAGAGAGAGACAGACAGCAAAGAGGAGACAAAGTTCGCACAGAGTGGCATGTGGCATGTTGACTTGCCGCCGATTTCAAGCTAGCACAGTTGCGAGTCTCTCTGGTGTGTGTGCAACTGCAACTGCCACAACAGCTCATCCTGCTCATCAGCAGCTTCTCACAACTCGTTCATCTTTTATCTGCCACAACAGACTCGCTCTCTGTCTACTGTGTGCAGTGAAGTTCATGTGGATGCCACTGAGATTGTGCAATAGAATTGAGCTCAATTTTTGATTGTTGCTTCTCTCAATGATTTTAAATATTTTGCAAGTTACTCTTTAATCTTGCGGAGAAAGCAAGGGGAACATTTCAAGAGTAACTTGAGGAACTCAGGCAGTAAGAGAGTTAAGTTCGTGAAGTTTGGTAAATGGAATGTTGTTTAACTTTGTTAAAAGTTTATATTATATTTATGATTATTAACCACTATTATACTATAGATATTTTACGATTTGTACAATCATAAAAAATCATTTCATATGTATACTATAAAGTTCTCTTTTATATCATCTTAAAAGCGAATAAAACATTCAAAGCCAAATCTCTTCTCCGACTTTTATCTTACCCAACACTGACAAGATCTTCGCAGCGCAGCCAACTTAACACTAGAGCTGCACTTAAGTAGCAGCAGGTGCTGCCAACTGCTTGCAATAACAAGTGGCATGTGGCATGTGGCAAGCTCCTTGCAAAGTAATTCAATTGCAACTTCAGTTTCAATTAGCTTCAAAAGCAACTTTTGATTGCAATTACGAAAATTACGTGCGAGTGAGACTAAGTAAAAGGTGGGTGGGGTAGTCAGGTGCAGCTAGGTTACTGCCACGCACTCGTACCCCCTGTCAGGTTGTGCCACATATGTATGCCACATGGCGGGCTTGGGCTGCAACTGGCGTTTCTCATGTGCCACTTTAAGTTGCATTGCGCCGTGACTCGCGCTGCTAAAACTTGCAAAGTGTGCAAAGTGCGCCAGACAACAGCGAACACAAACACTCTCAGATACACACACATACTCATACATACACACACTCAACACACACACTTAGACACACCTCGTGTTATTGTGTTGTTGTTGTCAAAGTTTGAGGCGCAACTTTTGGCACTTGGTTAGTGCATTAAACCTTACGACGCAGTTAGGTAAAAGAAAACAAAGCACGGCAGCCAGACAGAGAGAGAGGGGGTGTAGATGGGGGTAGGGAAGGAGGTAGGAGTGTAGTGAAGGGTTTTTAGGGGGTAGGTAAAGAGAGAGAGAGCTAGAGAGAGAGAGGCAACGGCACGACACAACTTAGTGTTTTTGTTGTGATGATGATTTATGGATCCATCAGCGCGGAAAGCTGCAAATGGAATTGCCATCAATTTAGTTGAGCAGCCAAGCAACTAGTACGACTAATAGTTACCCTGTATAACTACGAATTTATAGTTATATATAGACTACATATTATTTAGAGGCTAGAGAGAGAGAGAAAGAGTGTTACTAGAACTACTTTTTCTACTTCTTATAATACAACTACTACTACTTCTACTCATACTTCTACTTCTTCTTATGCTTCTACTACTACTTATACTACTTTTACTCTTCTACTTTTTTTAATACTTCTTCTACTCATACTTCTACTTTTTCTAATATTTCTACTACTAATTATGCTACTTCTAATCATACTTCTACTTGCTATACTACTAGTACTACTTATACTTCTACTACAGGTTGTACTATTACTAGCACTTATACTACTATTACTACTTATACCACTACTTCTATCACTTATACTACTATTACTACTTATACTACTACTACTGCTTCTACTACTATTACTACTACTACTACTACTACTATCACTACTACTAATACTAATACTATAACTACTACTTCTACTACTAATTCTACTACTACTATTACTACTACTAAACTACTACTACTACTACTAATTCTACTACTACTATTACTACTACTATAACTACTACTACTACTACTATCTACTACTACTACTTACTACTACTAATTACTACTACTATTACTACTCTACTATTTACTACTACTACTGTTACTACTACTAATTCTACTACTACTATTACTACTACTATTACTACTACTATTACTACTACTATTACTACTACTATTACTACTACTATTACTACTATTAATTACTACTACTATTACTACTACTATTACTACTACTATTACTACTACTTCTACTACTATTTGTACTATACTTCTCTTGCTACTACTAGAGCAATAATCAGTTCGATTCCCTTAATTCGTGATTGATTTCTGATGACATTCTATGAAACGAAAGACTGATAAGCATATACCAAGGCTGCCATAAGCAAAGCATGTCACACTTCTGCTATCAAAGGGTATCGCGGGGTATCCACATGCGGTGTGGGTAAGATAATTGAAGGCCTGGCTCTCTACCCCTTTCCCTTTATCACATGTAGTCAGTCCTTTGTGCCACTGACCTTGACAGACAACTGGCCCAATAACGACATGTCCTTCGCCGACTCCCCCCCTCTTCGTCCTTGCCCCCTTTTACTGAGTGTTTAATTTATTTATTTAGTTGCTGGCCATTTTGTTAATTTGGTTAATTTGCTTAATCTACGCACAAAATGAGCTAATTAACATGCACAAATTATGCGCAATTCCCGCAAGGAGACTGGAGACTGGCCAGGGAGAGATCACGTAGAGACGTAATCAGACACATACGCACACACACGCACACACTCGCACACACACGAACACACTCGCAAATAGACATGGCAAGGCATTTGGATAGTTTCGTGGAAAAACCTCTTGAGGCACAATGAAAATTCCATGTAATTTATGAATGAAGTGCGCATAAAAATGCAAAGTGTAGGCGGAAAAAACACACATAGATAAAAGAAACAAGACAACACAGCAAGATACAGAGTGGACAAGAGGAAGGAGAGTGAGAGTCAGAGACAGACAGAGAGAGAGAGAGAGAATGAGAGGGAAAGAACAAGCAACTAAAAGTGCAGTAAAAGTGAAATTTGTTCCCTTGCGATAAGTTTGGGTCAAAAAGGGTGAACCGGAACGGAAGTGCAGGTAATCAGTGTGTGTGTGTGTGTGTGTGCGAGTGTTGTTAGTTGTGTGTGTCATCGAGGGTAAACCTGGCAATTAAATGCTCGTTAAGTCAAAACCAGAAGCTGAAACAGCAGCAACAGCAGTGGCAGCAAAAGGAATGCGAGCTCCTTTCTAATTACTTAACGCAATTGCAGAGCAGCTAAATACGGCAAGAAGAAGAAGGAGGAAAACAAGCCATAAAATAAATGGCTAAGGGAGTAAACAGCTCAACGGAAAGTTACCCTGGCTTAGAAAGTGCAAAGTAACCAAACAAAAGACTCCAATTCGATTGAGCTAGAACTAACGTAAGTAACTCACAAGCCAGACAAGCTCAGGTTGGGAAACTTGCAGTGTAGAAGGCTCAAGATCTCTTCTATGCACTGCTCGAAAATCGGAACTGATTTCCATAAATTACAAAAATGATCAAGGAACCAGTTTGATATCCCTTTGATTTACTTTCTTCCTTTAATTTCGAGTTATGTAAGTAATTCTTATAATCTTATTATACCTCACTTCTTGCCAGTACAGGGTATTCAATGTGAAGAAAAACAATTAAATTTAATTCGCACAATTGCAATGGCAAATTGAATTGTAATCGAGCCGCATAATTTGCGCCACAGCGTGTACGAATACTTGGCAACTCTGCGTGCACCTTGCCCCTTCTACCCTGCCGTATTTCCTTTCTGCTACGTGTATCGATACAAAGGTATCGAGTACAGATTGTCGTTTTAATTATGATTAAAAGTACTCGAGGGGTTCCGCAGACACAGCGCAAGGGAATCCAATGTCGTTTATTAATTCATAAAGAACATTACAATAGCAACAACAGACAGTAAGAAGTAATATTGATTTTCTATGTATTGCAAGGCACACACTTGCACGCACACTCGCACACACTCGCACACACACACGCATACTCACACGCACACTCACTCTTTCCTTCTGACAGTCTGTTACTTTCAACATCAAGCAGAACAAATAATAACAGGCGCACACACGCACTGTCACATACAGTCACACACTCACTCACACTTACACACACTCACTCACATTTACACACACTTGCACAGCGCCACGCACAACTTGTGTGTTGTTAATACAACATGACACATGCAAAAGCTACAAACGAAGGCAAAACAACGAAATCCAACGCGAAACATTCGAACAAAGTCGAGCAAAGTGGAGTCAAATCGAAGTGAAGATGCTCTATAGAAGGGGTATAGATTCATCATGTATCGATAATGAAATGTATATATATAATTCGATTATTCATGTAGCATAAATCAACTTTGTAGCCTTTACAAACTAGTCAAAATTTAAAGCAGAATTAGTTTTTTGCTCTTTTTTTCAGATATTTTATATATATTTGTAATCAGTAAGTAGGTCATTGAGGAACACATATGTAAGATGTGTTAGTTGTGCATTATTATTATTATTTGGTAGCAAATTTACTGTTGTTCAGTGTTAACAGCTGTGAACATCAAATGAATCAAACTATTTGCTTATAATTTAGACTATATAGTATTGAATATGTACATAGATATATGCTGTGTATAGCAGGTCTGTCAATTTACAGTAAGTAAGGTCAATGGCAAGCTGAGTTTGCTTGGTTAGTGCAGTTAATTATATTTTTTAACGTACCTGTGCTTGAACAACTTGTAATAAACTTAATAAACAAATAAAGCTGAAGATATATAGCTTAAAGCTTCTGATGGGACTAGTTTATAATATCATGTTATTAAATTAGATACTTAGATTATATATAGTAGTGTATAGCAACTCAAATAACATATTTACATTTGCAGTGCCTATTATCATAGCATACTAAGATTCTATATTTTATCACCTCTTAAATTGTAGTCACATATGCCTAGCCTAGTCTGGCATACCCATTCCCTGAAGCATACTTTTTAATTCACTTCGCATATGCCGAATAGTGCGAGTGAGTGCGAGCACATGTCCGAAGTCCCAGGGTATTGAGTGGCGGCGCATAAAAGTGCCGGCTTAGTCGGACTTGACTGTGCCCAACTCCCTCTCTCTTCTCTCCTCTCTCTCTCCATGTCTCTCCCCCTTTCCCATGCTTCCTCATCTACCTTTTTTGGACTGTTAAAAAAGCCTTGCATACCCAACAGGCGCGCGGATTTGCTTTGAATGGTGCAGTCACAAGAAGAAAGCGCGGCAGGAGCTGCTGCAAGAAGAGTCAGCAGAAGAAGACTGCTATGGATGCCACAAAAGAATGGAAAAGAAAAAGAAGGCAGTGGGTGTGGTCGCCTGACTTGACGTCTTAATTGAGACGCGTATTGCATTTGCATTGCCTTGTTGACTGTACTCTGCTGTTGCACTTTCTGTGGCAACGCATTGCTTTGCACCTGGTCAGCAATGCCGGGCAAATCCCGAAGGTTGCCACATGCCACGCTGATTTCTGTGGCACTTGTCGAGATCTGTGGCAAATTAACTGTTAAATAGTTGCGCCTCGATGCTGCTAACGAGGCAGCTTATGCGGCCACATGTGTTCGCTTTCGCAGTTCCTCCTCCTACTCGGCTCTACTAACGGCAGTTTTTCCCTGCAGGCATTTCCCAAAGCAGGAAATACCGTCGGGCATTTCCCTTGGCCCCACGCGGAAACGCGCGGAAACGGGAATGCCCGACGGATCAACAAGTGAAGCGCGGATAAGGAACGATGAACGAGGAAGAGCGCAGACAGAGAGAGGAAGAGAGAATTAGAGCTAGAAAGAGATAGGAGTGTATAGAAAGAGATAACAAGAGAGGAGGAGAGGGAGGGAGAGAGGGAAAGTGAGCGCTACCTGCGTGGCGAAGAACCTCGCAAGATTTTATGGCCGCACAAGGAGTTGCCCGCGCCCGGGCTGAGCATGAGGACATTCCGCAAATGCATTTCGTAAACAAAGCGCGACCAGAAAATCACAACAAACTTTTATGAGTTGGCCGAAAAAAAGCCGTAGAAAAAACTCCGAGGAAAATCAAAAAAGAAAATAACACAAGCAGGGAAAAAGAAAAAAAAAACAAATAAAGAAAGTGAAAAAATCAATCGAAGCCAAAAACAGATGTGCATCGCGTCGGGTCCAAGAATGAATGACAGGTTTGTCCTTGCGGCGACATGTCTGGGCAGGATCACAGCGAGCAGCTAGCAGCGTGTAGCAAGAACAATTTCGCTTGGCTTGCACTTGTGCCACAAAATGTGGCAGAGAGTAAATCCCTGAGAAATCTCCAAATTTGTTCCCAATCGACTGCTTAGCGTAGCCAGGCACGTTCCAAACCTGAACTAGTTCTGCTCTCGTTGCTGCTCTTCTTGTTGCCTCAAGTGGCCCTTCAAGTGTCTACATTATGTACGTGTGTGTGTGTGTACCCTATACCATAATTACGCAGAAAAGGGTGTGACACACTGTGCATGCGACTGTTTGAGGCTTGTTATGATTGTCGCGAGAATATTCTTAGAATTTCTCGAAATAAATTTGAAAGAAAATCTTTATAATATTGCAAAGCTATGTCAACTCATTACCTAACTTTTACAGGGTATATAGAGTGTTGTCTGTGTGGGGTAAGGGCAAAGGTGACTTCTGATTTCAACTTCAGTTGCCTTATTTTTTGCAAGGCTCTTTAAGAGGGAAAAATATTGATAGTTTCTTACAGAATTTACAGGGTATTGCTGAGATAAAGTTGCCTTAAATAAACATTAAATTCGATTTGTCTTTAGATTATTCTAGCAAAATGTAATTTAACTAGAAAATAATTATAAAATACTTAATTTTCATCTTTTACAGGGTATATTTCAAACCAACTTTATTGCTTTCACGATTTAGCATATGTTATTTAGGTATGTTATCTTTTAATTAACAAGGTTCTAACCGATCTACAGTCATTATTAAGTTTTTCTAGGGTATCTTTTAGTCGTATTATTATTTGTATTCTTAACTATCATCATTTCCTGTCAATAAATTTAATGTAAAGTTGATTTCAATGCGAATAATAAAATCTTCCACTGCTACAGGGTATTAGCTAGCACAATCTCCACTTTCATTGCCACTTCTGCCCCATTTCAAGCTGTTAACCCGCTTCAAGGCTGTCAAGTGGAAACAGCATGGAAACAGAAGCAGCGCACTGGTTCTCAATTGGTATTTGGGGGGCAACTCGGTCAGTTTGTCTACAATTCGAGCTAGCTGGCGTAACTAATTGACAGGGTATGTTGAAGAAGGGTACTCCATGGGTAGAGGCAGAAAGGCGGGGAGTGGGGTACGTGCTAGAATTGCTATGTTGCAATTGTAGTGCGATTGAATTGCAAACGCTGATTGAATTTAAATTCCAGTAGAGCTTGGATACCATTGAAGCTTCAGCTTTAGGACTGTAAAATTGTTCAGGATATG
The DNA here is from genome assembly GCA_018151435.1 of Zaprionus africanus. Taxonomy (NCBI): domain Eukaryota; kingdom Metazoa; phylum Arthropoda; class Insecta; order Diptera; family Drosophilidae; genus Zaprionus; species Zaprionus africanus. The sequence goes on from JAECXB010000076.1 coordinate 1,123,231, forward strand.
GGAATATGTTCGGTATATTGAGTTTATATTGCAGAAACCTTCTTCAACTAACTAATAAGCTCTTACTCACTAAGGTACTGTAGAACTAATTTAGAGAACTGCCTATTGAAGTCTTCTAGGCATCATTTTAACGATGTTTTCAATATTTTTTGAAATAAAATATTGTTATAATTTAATTGATAGGGCAACTACATTGTAAAGGTCCTGGCTATACACTTCTTAAGTATTTATATATTCAGCTAACAAGTTTGCTAATTGTAGCTAGTCTATTTATAGAGATCAATAGAATAGTTAAGATATTTTAGTGCTAGCCATACTCTTCTCCCTTCTGAATACATTATAAAGGTCCTGGTAATACCTTTCTAGGATATTTTTACACACAGCTACCATATAACTTCAGTCTAACTAGTCTACTTACAGAGATCATCTTTTTTCAAAGATCAATATATATTTATTTATATATATATTTATATATATTTTTTCCAATACTGTAAAGGTCCTGGCAATACACTGCTAGGGTATTTCTGCACGTGGCTACCAAATTTTATAAGTCTAGCAAGCCTACTAACAGAGATCAATGGAGTAGTAAAGATAATTTAGTGATGGCCATACTCTTTCCAGTTCTGAATACATTATAAAGGTCCTGGCACTACACTGCTAGGGTGTTCTTCTACTTGGCTACCAAATTTCATAAGCTTAGTTAATCTACCTACAGAGATCAATGGAATAATGAAACATATGTGATTTCTCTCTAATTCAGAATGCAATATAAAGGTCCTGTGTACCACGTTGTAAGGTATTTCTGCATTCATCTACCACCTAAGCTTACCCTAGCTAGCCTACTTACAGGTATCCATAAAATAGTTAGAGGTATTTCAGAGGTTTCAGTTCTTTCTTTACTATACACTCCACCCTAACCCACTTCCTGAGTGGCCTTAGTTTTATGAACTACGCAGTTTCCCCAACTTGCAAGTGCCTGCACTGACCCCAATTGGGTTTATATAGATACCATATATGCCCAGTTTGTGTGTGGCATAAGTTTTTCTATAGCAAACTTTGACTGGGTTATGAGTTTTGAGTTGCATTTGTTTGGCTTTAAATCAACTAAAACTTTTAAATATTTTTGCCGGAGCAGCTGCTTTCGTACTGCATTCCCCCACAGTTTTCTCCCTTCCGCTCTGCCTCCCACTCTGCTTCTCTGAAGTCAAATCACGTGCAGGCGACACACAAAGCAAACAATTGTGAAACATCAGGAAAATCGAAATCGGAATCGGAAAATGCGCAACTGCTGCAGTTGCCAGAGAGATGTGTGTTTGGGCAACGTGCGGCGGCGAGTCGAGTCAGCTTTGGTTTCCTCGGCAACATTCCGAATTCAAATCCGGGTCCGGTATCCGGTTTTTTTTTCTCGCTCGTCTCGTTTGGTTTTTAGATAACGCCAGAGAGCAGAAAATCCCGTGCTGAATTCCATTTTGGGATTTAGAAAATTGCCGAAACCACCAACGATGCCTCAACTTTCCATGGCCAGTTGGCAGGAAATTGTGAAATGCTCAGGAGCGGGAAACAAAACTGAATACTGAAGGAAAAACCCCACATGGAAAATGGGAAAAAGAAGGCCCGACTATGCGCGTTGCGTGTGAAAATGCAACACAACTAACGGCAACACGTTGCACGTTCCACACGCTCCCGACACTCCGCACACTTTTCCGGCCGATAGTCAAATGAGACGACGGCAGTTGGCGGCGAAAAGGCCAACAGAGTCGACAGACCTTTCGACACCGGCGGAAAAACAAACGGGGCTGGCCCGAGGCATCAGCGAGAGTGTGGGAAAGGCAACGCCTCAACCCTTTGCCTCGGTAAGAGGTGGAGGAGGAGGAGGAGGTGGTGGAAACCAGCGCAATGTTATAGTGACGGGCCTTGAGTAATGCTACTTGTAGAACTATTTACTAGGAAGGATTTTTCTAGAGAGAGAGAGAGGAGAGGGAGAGAGAGAGGGGAAAGTAGCAGGCCTAGCTGATAAGGCAACTTGCATTGTTGAGTTGTTTCAAAGGAACTCAACTCTTTTGCTACTTTAGAATAACTAGGAAATGGTAGGCGACTAGAATAAGTAAGTGTTATGCTTGCTAAGATATAAAAATAATCTCCATATACTTGAAGTATATGTTGAACAGAAACTTCTGGAATACCAAGAAGGCATGAAAGTTCTATAGAGTTTGGGTGTAAGAAGTGCAAAAATATAAAGGAAAGAACTTAAAGGTAATATGATCGGTTCAATTAAGCATATACAGAGAGCTTACAAGATAGTTTCATATGATCATAATAACATTAAAAGTAAATAAAATATAAATTAGAAATATAGGTAGATATAATATGGTTTTATATAACAAAGTCAAGGCTTCAAATCAAGCAAGTTTTTCTAGTCTACTTTTCGTTTTGAATTCAATAAAATCGAGCAAATGATCATAAGAAGTAAATGCTCTATATTTTTGAAAGTATAACAGAGTAATGTGTTTTGATATGATATATATGTATTAAATATTAATAATAATAAAAGTATATATTAGATTAGTATATAGAAGAGTATTCATTCTAGACAATTTCTTTTTGGAATTAAAACAAATATTCATAATAAATTACAATTTTAATTAAATTTAATTACAAAGAAGTGTCTTATGGCATAATATGATATATTAAAGGCTTCAAATCAAGTTCTCTTCATCTTCTTTCCATTTTGAATTAAATCTCTTAAGATAAAGAGCTTCACAACAATCGAATCGAACAGTTCTTAGTCATTCTCTCAGCACTTCTCCCATTCTCTGTTCCTTTCTCCATCACACTCTGTGAATGCAAATTTCTTGGCTGCATTTCGAGCAAATTCTGTTGCAGGCTCAACCTTGAGCTGGTGCAGCGCCATAAGTAGATGTATTTACGCGTAGTTAGGATCGAAATAGAAATACAATGCAGCAGCGGAACTAAAAAGGAACCAGCAACGAGAGAAGCAACTGTGTCCATTGAGAGATTCAAGTGAAATCGATGTGAAAGGAAAAACTCAACGCGATGCAAAGCGATGCGATGCGATGCTCAATAAACTTGCCCGATCTAAGGCGAAGAGGAAGCGCAGCTGTTGTCTCATTGTGCACTTGTGTGTGTTCGTGTGTGTGTTTGGTGTGCGAGTGTGTGGGTGCGTGTGTGTGCGAGTCGGCGTCAACGGCGTTTGCACAACAATGGACCACAAAATGGCAATGGGCCAAGGTTAGCGCAGTGCGCCTTCAACTGAACTAAAGAGAGAGAAAGCGAAAAAAAGGAAAGAGAAAACTTAGAAAAAATCGAAAGGGAGCCGAGTCCAAGTAATTGACAGAGTTGCCACTGCTCTGACTAACCAACAAAGGGTTGTCACTCTGCCTAAGTAGAGATCGCGAAAAATCCGCAAAGAGAGAGAGAAATTTGCCTTAGCTCGCGTATGGCATAATCCAGGTCTGCAATCAAGGTCAACCTTCAGAGAGAAAGAAAGAGAGAGAGATGGTGCTGGTCACGCAGGTAGCGGTGAGGATCGGCGATGCACACGTGCACCAGGAAAACGGGATAAGGCTTTTTGGCCAAAAATCTGCAGCCATAAAACGGTTTTAACGCGCGGCATGCGGATTAGGCCAGGTATATCAGCGCGAGTTTTACGATTCCTGGAAATTCGCGAATCCTTCGAAAAGGACAGCGAAAGGAAAGGGAAGGAAAATCTACCTGCGTGGAGTATATAAGATGAAGTGGACATCGTGACAGGCTAAACAGTTGACAACGAGACAGCAACGTGAGCAGACGACGTAGAGAAATCAGCGCGAAATTGAGAAACGTGTAGAGAAAAGTTGAAGAAAGCTAAGATTTTAGATTGAAGAAATAGTGAAGAAATCCTAGAGAAATTCTGCAGAAACCTCAACAAGTTCTGCAGCAAGAAAGAGCAAGAATAATTAAGTGATCTAGACCTTATAGACATATATATTCCTGTACAACATGGGCTGCTGTTCGAGCAATCTAAAGCTGGATATGAATCGCACACTGGACACCAGCATCTATGGCAGCTCCAAGCGCAGTCGCAGCGGCAGTCGCAGCAGCAGCAGCAGCAGCTGCCACTCGGCTGCCACACAATGTGGCACACTCAGCAACAGTAGCAGCAACAACAGCAGCGGCGTCGGCAGCAGTGCATGCAGCACACCTCAACGCAGCAGCAGCACTCGCAGCAGCAGCAATCGCAGCATTTGGAGTCGTCGCAGTCAAACAGTGCGTCCCATCTGCGATGACTTCGCCGAGCAGCCGCCCACGGAACTGGAGCGTTCTTGTGGCTATCACACATGCAGCAGTGCAGCCTCGACACCCAGCAAGAATGTGCAACTGCGACGCACGCAGGACATGGACTTGAATGAGACAAAGAGTGAGGCGGATGAACTCGAGCCAGCTGTGGGTAATCTGGAGTGGGAGATGTACATGATGCAACATGCACAGCGCATTATGCCAAAGACCTCGTCGCCCATCAGCCAACGACGTGATGCGACCTTCGATTCCAACTCTCGTTCCTACCACAAGTGGCGCAATTATCTGCAGAGCACTCCGGCCCACATGTTGCACAATGTCAGCCACATTCCTGAGGCCATTGCCGGACACTTTTGCCCAACGGATTTTCCTGCTTTCAGTGATCTGGAGGAAATGGAAAGTGCTGCCAAGCGCTTCAAGGTGGACAGGGGCGAAGAGGGGCAACATCAACAACAGCAGTCACAGTCACAGTTGGCTTATCCCTTCCAGCTGCAGCAATTGACGCACACCATCAGCACTGATCTCTAAGCGGAGCGAGGCAACTGGGTGACTTCGCTTGGCACGAAGTCTTCCATGTTGCTGCCCAATCTGGCAACAGGTGTGTCAGTCCAACAATTGCTAAGCAACAACAACACCTGCAACTACAACAAAACACCAAGAACAACAACAACATCTACTTCCTTAAGCTAAACACATTTTTTACCCCAATTTTTTTTTTTGCCCAAAATTCTAAAATCAAATTTTAAGACGAATTTATTAATTTATATTAAAAATTAAGTAAAACATTCCAAATAAAATAAAGTATGAAAATATTTGTAAAATACTAAATTTCTAGAGTTTTGTCAATTTTCTAAAATTTTATATTTTTTAGAGATTTTTATAGATTGGTATAGTATAAAATTTCTGCAATTTTCAAAGAACTTGGGGAAGCTAAGGTCTTCTAGATTGTCTTATTTTATGTTATATATGCATTGTATATATAAATATGAAGTTCAGCGATTTTTTCCGGTTCTTAAAAATGGCTCAACATTTTACAGAAAGTTTCAGAAATATTTCAGATATTCGAAAATTACATATATTTAAATTTCTTATCAAATTTAATCGAAATTTTTTAAAAATCTTGTCAAGATTTTCTCAATTTTAGAACAGATTTTCATTAACTTTAAGTTGAGAACACTTTTAAATCTTTAAAATTGAAATCTTTTCAAGATTTTTCTATATTCTCTAAATTTTTGCAAACATTTTCACTACATTTTAATTAAGGTTTTTCCAGCACTTCAAGTCAGACAAAATTTGATTACATTTTCATGTTTTTCATAAATTTAAAATGATTCAAGGTTACTTATAGCGCAGACTTCTTCTGCCTCTATCTCTGCCTACCCTTCTCTCTCTCCCTTTTGATTCTGCTGCGACAGGACACAGTTCACAGGCTTTGTTAATTAGTTAAAGCAAACAAATCAACAAAAGCAACAACAGTAACGAGAGCAACAACAGCAACAACAATAATCGGCAACAGCTAGTGGCACTCAGCTTGATGTCTCACGCCGGGTCAAAGGTCGACGTCGTCGTCGCCGTGGCCGTATTTAACCTGCATTGGAGTTTCCGCTTGGCCAAGTTGTATGGAAATTTTTCGGGCAGCAAAAGTTTTCAAAAGCCCTGGAACGTTGATCCCCCCGAGAAGGTAGAAGGAACAGGAACAAAAGAGACGCCGCCATTGGCGCGACTCATTTGACATGTTGCCTGGGAATCGAATGCTTCACTTCATTTTCAATGCCTTTCTCTGTTTGGTTGAGCTGTCAATTTCTTCTTCTATCTCTCTTTCTGTCCCGTAGTGCCTCTTCTAATCTCCCTTTGGTCACTCCTAGACAAATCTATTATTCCTTGTCTCTCTACTTTCCTACTCCCTACTAATTTCTACCCAGCCACCCTTTTCTACGCCCTATCTACTTTCCTACTCTCATTCTCTTCAAGTCTCCTACTCTCTTCTCCTCATTTTTAGTTCTCTACTCTCTGCTCTCCTATTCTCCTACTCTTCTATTATTTCTCTTAACTTCTATTCTCTTCTCCCCAGTCTCTACTCTACTGCTCTTTTAATCTTCTACTCTCCTCCTACTCTCCCACTTTAGCTCTCAACTCTTTTGCTCTTCTACTGTTTTCTCCCCACTGTCTACTCTTCTACTCTAATACTCTTCTACTATTCTACTCTCCTTCTCTTCTACCCTTTCACTCTGTATATCTTCCTCTCTTCTCCCCACTATCTTACTCTTCAATTCTCTTCTTTCTCCTCTGTAGGCTTTTATTATTAAACTCTCCTTCTATTCTACTCCCTTTTCTCCACTCCATACCTTTCTTTCTTTCTCTCTTTATCTTATTTCTATCTCCATCTTCCTCTGCCCACTCAAAAATTTGTGAATTTGATTGACGCCACGGAAATTCTTGATCTGATTAGTGCCCCGTTTCGGCGGCACGCAACATTCGTTGCAAGTTCGTGTTGAAGCCAAGTGGAGTGGAGTGAAGTAAATCGCCGCAAATTGGCTTCGTTAGTAGCGAGGAAAACTGTCAACGGGCCTGGGTAAAGTTCAAGGCGGTTGCCAGTGAACAACTTGCTACGTGCAACGTTGCCGCCACTTGCAACCACAACAAGATTAGTTGGATTTACTTTTTTTACTTGTGTTTTGGCCTCCACTTTGAATTTGATGATTTGATTGCAGCACAAAAGGGGCAGCACAATGCGGAAGGTACAAGAGGCAATGGCAGAGGCATAGAAAGAGAGGAGCAGTAAAGGGGGGAGAACGGAAGAGAAAGAGGGCCCCCAAAAGGGACTGTGGTTGCAACACAAACTGACCGAATGACAAAAATCAATGCGCATTATGAATAATGCCGTTATACATAGCCGATGTGAATGATTTGTAGTCTATGGGGCGTGCACGACTAGCAGATGCCCTCGAGTAGTGAGGGTATATAAAACTTTACATATATATATATTATATATTCTGTAGAGGAATTGGTAAATTGACAATGTTTATTTAAATTTATTTTTATCTGAAGAAATCGATCGATTCTTGCAGAGATAACTTTAACTACACTTTAAAGCTTTTTTTACTCAATCGATTGCCATGAAACTTACACAACATGATGAGTATATAATAAAGTTTTTATGTTCAGAAAATAAGTAATATATCTTTAAAAATATAATTTTGACACATTTTCAAACCAAGAAATTCTTGAATAATTTTCCTTTTAATAATTCAGAGAATAGTCAAGAATATATAATACAAATGATCACAAATTACAAACACCCCATTGTAGTCTGCACAACTGTACAGGGTATACAGAGGGGTAACACACAAGTGGTGGGGGTGGCAACAAATTTCTAGGCACTCAACGGGGCGTATGTGTAATATTTAATTCGAACTTCGTAATATCTGCAACAAATTGTGCAATAATAATGAATAATGAAAACACCGATATAGCGGCAAAATAGCCAAGCCAACAACAACAACAATAACAACAAAAAAGGGCTGTAAACGGGTAACGCAATTTACAGCAACAACAACAACAACAAGGAGAGGAAGCAGCACAGTGAAAATTCCTCTGATAGTTCATAATTTAAAGCGTGTTTTATTGATTTTAACATTCCCTCAGCGATGTTCCGCTCCTGGCATTGAATAAGGCCAGGCGAAGGGTAACGAGAGAGGGGGCAGGGTGAATTGAGGAGGAGGGGGGGTCGTAGTACAACTAGTAAGTGTCTCCCTTCGACTCATCGTTAGCATTGTCATCGTCATCGGTTGTTATCGGTTGGTCAGACGAGCTTAAGAATTCATATTCTAGTTTGGCATTCCACTCAGTACCCTCCCTTCCCCTCTCCTCCCCTCCCTCACCTTTCTCCGCTGCCCTTGTGCAGCCCTGACATTGCACGCCGCTTGCGTTGCCTCTGGGCGAGTGACGTGCAATGCCAATGCCGGCCATAATTGTGCCACGCCCCCTCCTCTGCTGTCCTTCAACTGCTCAATCGGTCTATCAGTCTGTCGCACTGAACACACTGATGGGATGCCCCCTTCCCTCTCTTCATCCCCCTTCCCCTGCCCTTGTACCTTTGTGACCTGACGGACCCAAACGCAGGTGGAAACTCGCATTGGAGCTTGCTGCGTGGGGTCAAATGCAATTGCTATCGCGTGCCACTTGTCTACACTGTGAGAAAGGGGGGAGAGAAGGGGGAACTTATGACTGGTGAATGCACATGCGAGAGTGAGATATAAACAGCAATAGAAATGAAGGTAGGTGCATACTTTTCTAGCTTAAAGTTACTCACGGTTACATTGGGGATACTTTTATATCGCAAAGATACTATTCTCTGCATACTATTGTAATTCAAAGATACTTTTGTATCGCAAAGATACCATTCTCTACTTGTAGCGATACTATCGTACCTCAAAGATACTTTTGTATCGCAAAGATGTTATTCACTGCATGCAGAGATACAAATGTACGTCAAAGAAGTACCTCAGTACAGATACTATTGTGCCGGAAAGATAATTTTGTATTTTACAGGTACTCTTGTATGTCAAAGATACTTTTGTATCTCGAACTTAATTTTAAATCTCATAAATACTTATGTATCTTAAAGATACTTTTGTATCTCAAAGATACTTTTGTATCTCCAAGATAATTTTGTATCTTACAGATACTTTTGTATATCAAAGATACTTTTCTATCTCAAAGATACTTTTCTATGTCAAAGATACTTTTCTAAAAAAAAAAATCTATTGTATCTAATAGATCAAAAAATCTATTGTATCTAATAGATACTTTTGTATCAAAACGATATTATTCTCCTTTTGTTGCACTAGAACTGTATCTCAATCACATCTTTGTATCGCAAATAATCTGTTTGCAGGCATGTATCGCAAAGATACTTTATCATTCTTGTAGTTCGATATTAATCGTGAAAAAACTTATGTACGCTAACCAACTTGTCTCCATAAATCATGCAGAAGTACCTATTGTATCACATACATAGATACTTTTGTATCTCAATGGTATATTTGTATCTCAAAGATACTTTTGTAATTCAAAGAAATTCCTGGTATTATTAATGTTTCCTTTGAATCTTAAAAATACTTCTGTATTCACACTGTTGGAACATCTCCCCACCTGTTTACTCCCTAAACCTACCTCAACTTGCTCCCCTTCTCTTTCTCTGTCTCTCTTTCCCTTTCCCTCCCTTCCTTCCCTCTCCCAATCCCTTCAATTCCAGTGTGCAAATTGCAGAGCATTTGCACCTGCGACTTCAGTTGCTGCTGTATCCGGCTGTGCCACGCCTCAATTATTGCAAAACTTTTATTAAAGTGCACAAACACAGACACAAACGCAAACACAGGGTGCCTTAGGCACAGTGTGGCCAGGTGCGGGCTGGGGGGCGTGTCCAGTCGGGGCTAATAATACGAAATAATTTTCAGTTGCTCAACGCACAATTTAACAATTTTATGTGCGAACGCGGCAACTTTTTGTGTCCTGCACAGCAAATTGTTTATGGCAGTGTGACAAAACTTTACCCAATTCTTTATGGTATCTGTGTGTGTGAGTAGTGTGTGTGTATGTGCGAGTGTCTCACACACACAGGCATAAAAATGATGTAGAATTATTAACTTTTTGTGCTCCGAAATGGACGATAAACACAACAAAAAAACTGCCCGAGGTCTTTCATTGTTGACCCACACACACACACAGGAGAGAGGGGTGAGGGAGGGAGAGAGAGAGAGAGCGGGGGAAGGGGGTGTATCCACTTTGTGCAGCGGGGTAAAAGGTCTCTCTATAAGGAAAGTCCGCCTGTGTTGCGCCCCCAGTAATAAATAGTAAATCGAGCTATTTTCCATGGAATTTATGCGAAAAATGCGTCAAATGGAATTGAAATAAAAGGTCGCCCTACAAGGGGTGGGCAGGGAGGTGCAGGGACCGATGAAGAGGAGGGGGATATCTGTCTGTTGTGGGGCATAAATTGTAGAATCGAAATCCCCATGCGAGCGATGCTTTTAATATTTACGCCTGCTGTGCATTATGTAAATGCCATAAATACAAAATGCGATTATGAATTTCGAAAAACACAAATGAGAAACGAGAAACGACAGAGAGGGAGAAAGAGAGAGAGAGAAGGGGAGTGTAAGATAAAACGCAACAAATAACTTTTTCTCTGTTTTCTGTTTCTCATTAAGGAAAATTTTTGTGTAGAACAAATTACAAATTGCAAATTAATTAATGAATTATGAATTACAACTCGCAAATGTTGCGAGCGATAAAGGCACAAGTGAAGAGAGAGAGAGAGAGAGAGAGAGGGAGAAAGGTAGAGTGAGAGAAAAGGCAGATGAAAGATAAATAAAAAGTGAAATTAGCTGAGAGTCCCAAACAAGAAACGCATAAGAAATTAAATTAAAAATACTTAAGTGCAGTTAGATAAGGTATAAATTATTTATGTGGTAGAAGGAGATTATTTATTCACATTTCCAGACCATTGTAACTAGGGAACTAGAAGAACTGGAGCTGATAAACTAAATATATAGGTGATATCGTATCATAAAAATATCATCATACGAGTATATTGCATATACAATTCATTGTTGCCTATTGTAACTCGGGAGATAGAAGAGCTAGAGCTAGGAAATTTGGTATGTAGCTTCGTATGGACTTAATAAAAGTACGAATTGGACTACTGAGGTTCTTAAAGTATATACCAACTAAGTAACCTGATTCAACTCAGAGATTAGAGTGTCTAGAGTAAGGAAATTTCATATGCAGCTCAGTGGGAATTTTATAAAAGCCTTGCTTACACTACTGAGGTTATATAAGAGCTCACCAACAAGTTAGCCTCAGCAAACTCGGTTGCTAGAGTGACTAGAGTTATGAAATTCGGTAGACAGGCTGCACTGCAACTGCCCTACAATATTTCATACTACCTGCATGCATATACCCCACCTTTACCCCAAATAATTCATACAAACTCAATAACCACGTCAGCTTCAGCTACCAAATTTGATAGACAGGCTACCTGGAACTTCATTTAGTACATTTAATGCAGATTGCCGCTGTCAATCCATACGAAATCAGAATCAGCTAGAATTGGTAAATTAACAATGCATGGGGCACATTGTGTACTGCATTCGCTTAGCTCCTGTCCTGCTCCGTGGAATTTGTCAACCTATACAGGGTATAAATATTCAGAGCTACTCCCCTTAAGAGCTGCACCGATGTCATCTATAAGTAAGGGAATTGAAATGCTCAGTTACTGTCTGTGTTTGTGTTTGGTTCGCTGCAGAGACTCGTACATAATACATGGCCAGAGGAATGTTCTCCCTGAACTTTAAAGTGGCTGCTGGCCCTAGTCCTGGTTCTATTCGTGGTTGGGCCAGGTCAGGTCAGGTTTGGGTCGGGTTTGGGGCTGGCAGGCAGCTCTATCTATTAGCCTGTTGGCCATGCATAATTCAAGCGCTCTAATGGCAGCCGCTGGCAGAGAGCAAAAAGAACAAGCCAAAAAAAAACGGCTAAAAAAACACTGTGGCTGTTGCGACACTTAACCAGAAAGAGAGAGGGGAGAGGAGAGGAGAGGCAGGTCGAGGCAGGCCAAGTGGCAAACAGTTGTTTGAGTTGCAACTGAGCCGACACTTGGCCCAGGGGATTGGACTAGTTGGGCTGAACTGAGCTGCGCTGAGCTGAACTGAGCTGAGGTGCTGCTGCTAAGCTGCTCTAATTACTAAATGCAACACTTGAGCAGCACAATTGCGCGCAGTTTCCCTCTCTCTCCCTACTTCTACCTTCTCCCTCTGTTCCTTTATGCCTTTCTTGCTAGGATTTAGTGCAAATCCCACTTGAATGTCGCGTGCGCGAATTTTTGGGCCAAGATTAGGGACGGGCCCAATGATAACCGCAGCTGAGCCCAAAGCCACAGATTAACCAGTCAAGCCAGGCACATGTGTGCGTGTGTGTGTGTGTCCTCTGTGTGTGTGTGTGCTGGGCTGGGTTTATAGCACTTGAAGCTGCCACTTGAAATTTTATGGAAAAACGTCGCTGGGATTGAGTTTAATTCGCTCATCGCATAAGGCGTAAGGGCTCGAAATCCGGCACGAGGATTAAGCCTCATGTTGCGGTTTTATTTGCACTTGCTATCTCACTCTCCCTCTCTCTATCTTGCTCTACCGAGTGGAAACCATTTAGTGGCCTGATGAATTTATGGCCATCTTAAAGCCGCCTGTGCCTCGTTTCATGCCATGTCAGAGTCCATTTAGCAACCGTCGGGCAGGAGAAGGTGCAAAGCAGCAACACAACAGAACAGTGGACAGAAAAAAACGGCTAAACAAAGCCAAAAGAAAAGCCTCTGGAATTCGATGCGTGTAAACAACACAGAAGCAGAAGGACAGCAAGAGAGAGAGAGAGAGGGAGGAGAGGAAAAGGAGAGTGGGAGAAAAGGCAGCGGCAGTTGATTGCAGGACCCAAAAGCAAAAACCAAACAAACCGAAACCGAAACGTTTTGAGTTTAATCAAATTCAATTATGAAAAGTACACAAAAATATTTAGAAGCCAAAAAAACAGAAAGGAGAAATAGAAGCTGAAAAGAAACGTGAAATGTACACTGCAAGAAAGATTTGAGAGATAAAAATAGAAGAAGGTTTGCGAAGGTAGAATGGAGAAACTGTTTAGGTTAAGGTAAAAGAGATTGAGGTATAACATTAATAGTTTTGGTAATAATATCTTAAGAACCCTTAAAGCCTTTGGTAATATAGTATTTAAAATCTGTGTAAAAATCATAAATTCAAAGAAACCATTTCAAAATTTGATATACAAAATATAATTTGATACGAGTATATTCGTATACTTAGATCTTAGTTTGTCAATAATTCATGTTCCATATTTCACTAATAATACGAGTATACAGTATATATTTACAGATATGTATATAGAGTATATAGTTCATAGCTAGCTAACATAGGTTGCTTCACCCACCCTTCCTCACTCTCCACTCACCGCTATAGATACCCCATAAACCGTATCAACTTCCCAATCAAACATCAACTTCCTCCCCAAATCAATTCGAACAATATTCAATCTGCCTTTAAAGGTTGCTGCTGCTTCTACCTCCGCCTTTTGCTCAGTGTATGCAGTGACAAGTTAGGATAGATAATCTGACTTAGAACGGGTGTGTGTGTGTGTGTGTGTCTCGCTTATCTCGCAGCGAGTGTGTCAAAATCACATTAGATGCTGTTAACTTTGGCCAGTGGCTTCTCTTTCTTCCTCCTCCTCCTCCTCCCCCCTCGATTTTCGTTTTGTTTGTTTGCCCGCTGCGTGCAAATTGATTGATTGCTATTGAAGCGTGATTTGTCCTTAACCCTGACACGAAAGGAGCCAAACACACACAAACCCACACACACACACAGAGAGTGTGCCGGATATATATATATATAGTATATATACACGGGTTTATTATGGCACATGCCGTTGGTTTATTTTTCTTGCGTTATCTGGCAAGCGATGCTTGAAAGATTTAAGAGCGCCGAAGTGTGTGTGTGTGTGTGTGTGTGTGTGCATTATTAACTTTTGCTTACACTTGACTTTGCTTTGTAAACTTCTGTGTTATCAGCCACTTATCATTATTAGAGGGAGCGAGAGAGAAAGAGGGAGTTGAAAAATTGAATTTGAGTTTAGTTCAAGGACCACAAGACATAGTTATCGATTAGTTATCGCAAGTGTGCCTGGCCATTTCTTTACATTAAACATATTCCACAGTTTGCCACGCTTTCCCTGCAGCTTGTCCCCCTCTCCACCTGCTGTCCACTCCAGCTTAACAACTTCCTGGAAAAATCGTTGAACATCTTTAAAGATTACAAGGCCAATCCCACATGGCATTAGCTTTGCTCTTTTATCTTCGAGTTTTGGGGACACATTCCCTCGGGAGAAATTACCCACACACAGATAAAAATGGGGAGAAGAGAGAGAAGCACCTGTATGCCATCAAGAGAGAGAGAGAGAGAGAGACATTAGCTGTAGTTCTCAGGTAAACTTTGATTCTGCATACTTTATCTTAATACAGAAACTAAGCGATGTTCTTAGGTTTCCTACTCAACACGAGTGAGAGAAGGAATTGATGTGTTTGTAAGATATGCTGTAATTTGTAGTGAACTGAAATATTAAGTGAAGACTACTTGAAATACAAAGAATATACATCTCCTTAAAGTAGTTAAAGATATAGATACGATATTGATATCTCAACGAAAACTTGAAGTACGAGGGTCGTTTGATAAGTCCGTGACTTTTTGAATAAAATATATTTTTTTCGTCAAAGAAGCGTTTTATTTCTCAACATAATCTCCTTTTAGCTCTATACATTTAGTCCAGCGTTTTTTCCAATTTTTTTATTCCTTCCAAATAATAGGTTTTCTCAAGGCCCTCAAAATAGTCGTTTGTTTCTGTGATGACCTCTTCATTTGACCCGAATCTCTTACCGCCGAGCCATTTCTTCATGTTTGGAAACAAAAAATAGTCACAGGGGGCTAAATCTGGAGAATATGCTGGATGGGGTAGCAGTTCGTAGCCCAATTTATGAAATTTTGCCATGCTGACTACACACGTGTGCACCCGTGCATTGTCCTGATGGAACAGCACTTTTTTTTCGCCAAATGCGGTCGTTTCTGCTTCAAATCAATATCGAATCTGTCCAAAAGCTCTGAATAATATTCGCCGGTGATCGTTTTACCCTTTTCAAGGTAATCGATGTGAATGATACCTTGTGCATCCCAAAAAACTGTGGCCATGACCTTGTTGGCCGACAGACCCACCTTGGCCTTCTTTGGTGCACGTTCACCCGGAGAAACCCACTGTCTTGATTGTTCTTTGGTCTCTGGTGTGGTGTGGTGGATCCATGTTTCGTCTACGGTAACGAAACGGCGCAAAAATTCGTTTGGATTGCGGTTGAACATCGCCAAACACTCCTTTGAAATGGTCACACGGTTGCGCTTATGGTCGTGTGTGAGCAATCGCGGCACCCATCGCGCGGAAAGCTTTTTCATGTCCAAATATTCATGTAAAATGTGATGTACCCGTTCAGTTGAGATGCCTACAGCCTCAGCTACCTCACGCACTTTCATTCTCCGATCATCCAATATCATTCCATGGATTTTGTCGACGATTTCTGGCATGACGACCTCTTTTGGGCGACCTGAACGTTCGGCATCACTTGTACTGGTACGACCACAACGGAACTCAGTAAACCATTTCTTAACCATTGAAATTGATGGTGCAGAGTCCCCATAATATTTATCAAGTCTTTCCTTGGTTTCGGTGATGGATTTTTTTACGCAAAAAATAATGCTTAATTAGCACACGAAATTCACTTTTTTCCATTTTCGTTAAAATTCACGAGATCGTCTGCTTTCAATGCCTATAAAACGCAAACCAAAAAACGCAGCTTTCTCAAAATTTTACAGTCAGCTGTTAATCGATAACTGCTGACAGGAGCAGTGTTGTATTTAGAGCAGGTGCGCGGCAAATACAAAAAGTCACGGACTTATCAAACGACCCTCGTACAAACTTGAATAGTTTCACTAGAGAAAGTTGAGTTGAACGCAAAGGAAAACTTATAAGTAAGTAGCTAATGAGTCTATAGAGCAATAACAGTAAATATATGTATTCAACATAGGAGTGGTATACCCTCTTTAAAGTAGCTTGGAGGCTTACAGGGTGTGAGGAACTTGAAAACTTGGCCGAAATTCGCACTGTCAGCTTTGTGCCTCGACCAGAACCTTTTGTGGCTTGAACAACACAAGGGAAAAGACGCACACTCACACAAGCACACACTCACACACACACACACCTACACACACACACTCACACCTACATACTGAAAGTGGGCATTTGGCAACTCTTTTTGGTGTCTGTTTTTTGGCCAATTGTTGCGCATGAGAAACTGCATCGCATCAATAAACGAGAATTATGCAGAGACAGAGGGAGAAAGGGAGACAGAGAGTGAGTGGAAATTATAGGCAAAGGGTTAGGGAGAGAGGTAGGAAGTTGCCACCACTGGAATGTACATTTGATATTCCCGGAACGTCAGCCGGGCCAACCTATTGATGCGTTTTTTATGTGACGGCGCGAAGGGGTTAAAGCGATTGAAATGGGTGTAAAGGGGTTAAGCGATCTATATAGAACACAAAAAAGTGAGAGAAAGTACGAAGCACACACATCATAAACAAATTTTCATGGCCTTTTTTATGGCTGTGTCTACACATGTTGGCTAACCTGCCCTGCCCACCCCTGCCCTGCCCTGCCCTACCCAACCCCGTGGGCCAAGGGTCATAAAGCGACAAAACCAACAGCAGCTCAAACAGTTATAAACGTTTTAGCTGCCGCCGCTGCTGTCGCGGCAGTTTTGTTCCATTCCCGTTTCCCATTTACCAATTTCATTCCACAATCCCATTTCACATTCCATTCCGCAGTGTTGCGTCCCGCGGGAAAATTTGCACGCAGCGCAATGTTAGAGATGGCACTGAGTGCAGGCACGAAGCGGGCACGCAACAGGCACGATAGAGAGACAAGGTACCAAAGAAAAAGTAAAAGAGTGAGACAGAGAGAGAAAGAGAAGGTTGAGAACAAAGAAAACTAAAGAAGATCGTGTGAGACACAAGGGGAGAGAGTTGAGGAGGATCGCTGAGGCAAAGATATATTTTATTCACCAGAATTTCTGTTTTTACAATCGTTGTAGAGCTTGGTTCGTGTTTTTCGGGTATAGATTTATATTTCTTTAATCTGAAACTTACATACGATATTTGTAATAATCTAAGCTATATCCCTGCCAAATTTAAGAAGTGCATCTCCAAAGCAAGTTAAGTTAAGTACAGATGTACAATTTGGTTCTTGTTTTATTTGCAGTGCTTAACAGAACTTTAAACCGAAGCTTTTCCATAATGATTGCAAAACTCACAGCTACCTTTATGCCAAATTTAAGAAGCGCAGCTCTAAGGAATGCCGAGTTTTCTATAAAAACCTGAAGTTGAAGCCAGTAAATTTAATTTTAAATACGAAAATAATAATTAATTCAATAATTATTGTAATTTCTTTAGTTGTTCTTGCTGCAATACGAGGCATGTCGTGCGCTTGTTCAGACACACCTCAACAACGCACAGCTTGACCCCTTCGACGCCTTTGCCAGCTCGACTTTAATTGAAAAACTTTTTGCATTCGTGTAGAACATTTGCAGTAAGTAAACTGGTGGACAGGGGGTGCCAAGTAAAGGGGGGTAAGTAAAATCTATAGGCAAGTAAAATGTCCCGTTGTGTGGTTGGAAATCAAAGAGTCCTGGACAGGGTAATAAACTCAGTGAAATACTTGTCAACATCATGCAAGTGACTCTCAACTCGGCATTGTATTAAATAATATTCACAATATTCGCTCAGGTTCACAATTGATAAGCTCGGAAAACCAACACATATACAACTACACGTATACACACGTGCCACATTCCACACGCCACTTGCAACAAGCGCAACATGCAACTCAATTAAAAAGTTCAAAGTTCAAAGAGAGAGCAAAAAGGAAGCCGGGCAAAAAACAAGTTTGATGGATGAGCTCTGATAGCCCAACGGAAGCAAGTTCAAACGGAATTATGTTCGATACTCTAGAGATGACAGCGTGACACGAGCACGAAGTGAGAACGATGAACATGCAATGGAACCATCTCAATTGTTTTTAAATGGTAGAACCTTTTTACCATAACAATTGTTTGACAATGTCAAGGAAAGGAAACTCAATTCTTTAGCTTGACATTCTATATATGAAACCCTCTTTCAAACATTCTTCTATACCTTTGCCCAGTTGTTTTTTAATATTAAGAGATATTATTCTTCATTTTATATAAAAATAAAGTAAAGAAAGAAAGAAAGAGTTCAAAGAAACCTTTGATGGAACTAAACTATTTATATTACAAATAAAATAAAAAAACACTTTAATCAGCTTAGTTCTTCAATATTCTATTTCTCTCTCTCTATCTCTTTTTCTCTCTCTCCCTTTCCCTCTCTCTTATCTCTTTCTTATTTCTCATACCTTTCCTCAACTGCTTCCGAAAATTTAATATGTTAGTTATCAGTCTGAAATTCCAGACAGAAATGCACTAACGAGTTCTCCACTTTCAAGTCGAAACGGAACCTTTTGGACAAGCTCAGCTCTTTCGCCAGCAAATTAAAGTGAATTCCTGTTGCATGCCAAGCACACATATTGTTTGCATACTCCGCCCAGTTACCTCCCATTACCCCCCTTCTCACACCCCCCTTCTTGAACCCACACTAATATCCACTCAGCACAAGTGCCCATCAGTCACGACGAGGAAGCAGCAGAGTCAACTCTTCTTGTTCATTCTCCGGTTTTACAATGCATTTTGCATTCCACATGCCACATAACGCTTTAGATATAAGGCATGCTCTATAAGGCATGTGTGCCATAAACATTTATGGCTAAAGTAACAGAATCTACAACAACTTTAGCTGGCAATTTTAAAGCTGAAATATTAATCAAAGTTTACCACAACTAACCTTGAAAGCTAAGTGAAAAGTTGAAGTATCGAAGTGGAAAACTCACAATATGAGTTGGCGGTTTTAAAGCTGAAATATCAAAGCTATAAAGTCAAACATAAACTCCAAAATTAGTGAGAAGTTAAAGTATTGAAATGTTAATAATAAATTCAATTACATTAATCACATTCTAACAAAATTAACCTCGAAAAAATCCTCGAATATTAATCAAATTATGCCAAACCTAACCTCAAAAATTGAGTGAAAACTTCATAGAAATCCGCCAATTTAGCTGCCAATTAATATTGCTTAATTGAATTTACTATAACCAAAACTAACCTCTAAAGTTGAGCGGATACACGATGCACACGGCACTTGCCAGTGTTGCAAAGTTGTGAAGTTGCCCAATTAGTGTATCATATTAAGGAGTATCTGCTTAACAATGTGCTTGTCAGACAGTTGAGAGAGAGAGAGATAGAGTGAGAGTTTTCCCGCAGCACAGTTTTTCACATGTTTTTCCCGAGTTGCAAATGAAATTTTCAGCTGGGACCAAGTTTAGCTTGAACTTGTGGTAACGTTGAATGATGTTGCCGCCTGTTGTGGCAACTTTCCATTTCACACATGCCACAGTGAACTGACCGAGACCGCAAAGTCACCCACCTCCCATCCTCGCTCTCTCTCCCGCTCCTCTTTGGGGGGTTTCACTTGCAGAACCTAATTACGGCTGCAGACTTTGCGTAGCTGACAAATCAAACCGAGCGAGTCCAATTATAATGGCATTAACTACGCAAATTTCCCATGCAGCCTTAATCAACCGTATGAATGCGAGAGCCTCTCTCTCCCCCTCTCTCTCTCTCCCTCTGTGTGTTTAAATGCAATATTTATGCAGCTGCCATTTAATTATTGTTAAATGTGAATGCACATTTCAATTAGGGCGAACAAACTGCGACGAGTGTGTGAAAAACCTCAGAATTTATATAAAATTTATAGCAAAAATTTGCGGTTTGCTCAAGCGGAAGTTGAAATATAATATATTCGTATGTGTGTGTATAAAGTTGAACTTATCTGACTGCTGTTTAATTGAGATAGAGTTACACATTGGGAAGTTTCAACTTTAATGTGTAACACGCAGAGGGAGTGCAATTTAAAGCTGAAAGTTTGAATATATAGAATTTATATATTTAAACAAAATTATAGAAAACTAAGAGCAATAAGTGAGCTTGGCTTATCTCATAGTTAGTGTTGAATAAAGTTGAGTTCAGTTTTTGCTAGTTAGAGCTAAAGAGGGTGTGGGTTGGTTTAAACTAGGAATGAGTTCCTTTTACAGCTTTCATTTCTGTTTTACTGTCCTTCTCATTAGCTAACATTTTGCAGTTACAGTCTATAGTAAAAGGAGGGCCAGATTTCAAGATTAGAACAAACTAGATAGAAAACACCTTAACTTACCTATATAAAAATTTTCTTAGTAAAGCTAGTGGCTTCAGTCAAAAAGAGCTTGTCAAAGTAGAGCTTAGATCAGATTAGTCGAGTCACTCCATGGTTGCCTTAGATTTTAGTGCATAACTTGCAATAATGACTGTATTGCTTCTAGACCTCGAGAAACTAAACTTAAATAGAGCTTGCCAAAGAAGAGGTTAATTCAGGTTGGAAGGAAACTAAGGTACTTGCCCTGTCATCCTGCAACTCTTTCTCTCACGTAAGTGTGGCCTGAGCATCGTTCTTTACTGGCTCCATAGAGCTTTCACTAACCACAAGTTTTCCCCACAACATTTTCATTGCACACAGGCATCCTTAAAGAGAAGATTTCCTGCCGCAAAGATGACTTTGATCAGCTGCCAATTATGCTAACCGTGCGCCCATTTTTCTCCCTCTAATTGAGCATATCAGGCTAAGCATATCGCAAAGTGCATGTTACACACACACACACACACATACAAAAGTATAATAATAATAACAATGATGTTGTTGTTGGCGCTGATGAGGGCGTTTGCTGACATGCAAAAGCCACGTTCACGTCGCCTGATTGACACACAAAGCCGTCGACAAAGTGGAGACGAAGACGACGAAGACGCCAGTGTCGACATGGCTTACATTGCTTATTCCGCTTGCCCCTCTGCCCTTCTCTTTCCCCACTCTCCATCCCCTTCTTCGTTGCCCTTCCATTTTGGCAGTCGCATCCGGTGCGCTGTCAGTGCAACGTCATCAGGAGCTTCGTCTTGAGTAGCATATCCCCTTTAGATCTGCTGCAATTCATTAACAATTTCCAGTCATGTCTTGAGCGACTGTTGCACAGTGGAGAAAATTGCTGCTTGAGCTGGCAAAATATATGAAACCAGTTGAGCACAAATATGTATATTTTAAAGTAGAAATTTATGCTTTACTTCAATTACTTTGATTTTTTTAGAAATATGACAAAAGGTCGAAATAGGTCGAAATCAAATAGGTTAAATCAAAAGTGACTTAGGTTTAATTGCATAAATTATAGTGGTGGCAAGCAGTATTCGTACAATATCTTGGTTAACTATATAGGAGATACCTTAAGGAAGAAGTAAGCAACATTTACAGAACAAGGCTTGTGATATCGTCAGATATAGATGGTCAAAATTGAAGTTATGTCTCTCTACTCTCTACTATTTCCACAGAACTATCAGCAAGGTAAAGGTTAGCTAACTACCCTACTGTACCTAATTTCTATATCTAACTGCCTGTCCATTTCCCCATCCCAATCTTATCCTTGCCTGTCTGCCTGCCTGCGTTGGACTACGTGCCTAAGCCTGCTCAGTGACCATATGACATATGGCCATTAGAGAAAGGCTACACTTCGCGGTCCTGGAACACTTGTGCGCCATAAAACTCTCACTGCAAAAGTGACAACGACAAAAACCAAAAGCCGCGAAAGATTTTGAAAAACGAAAACCCAAAACCAAATGACACGTCATAAAACGGTGCGCAAAATATCGCGCGTACCCAAAGCAGATTGCAAATTTGGGAAGTGCAGTTGGGTACCTGCGTAGGGCGCCGGGTCTAGCTTGGGTTGGGATGGGGTACCTGATTGCGTACCTCATTGCGTAGGTAGGGCGCCTAGCTATGTGCAGGTACCTCGTTTCCAGTCGCAGCTCCGCATATAAGTAGCGGGTGCTGAGGCAGTTGCAATCACAGTATCCCAGCGACAGCCAAGCAGAGCAGATCAACGATCATAGAAGATTGCAGATTATAACGAAGAAAGAATATATCGAAAATTGTACACAAAATATCGTGAATACATTAAAATATCACCAAACTCTGGACGATCTTGAAGACTTGTAAGATCTTTTAATCACCCGACGATCTCTAAACCAAGAAGATCACTCAACCTTCTGGCGAACTTGAAGACTGTAAAGAATAATTTGAAGATTCGTTCATCACTTAAGATCTTCTTAGTTGATTTCATTAAGTAAAGAAGCGTCGATCACTTTGCCAATCTTCAAAACTTTGACGATCATCAAATAATCAATACCGTAAAGATCCACGTTCGTTAACGAAGAACCTAAGGATCTCCAAGCCAGCAAAGACCTTCGAAGACACAGCAGCCAATCCCACAGCAGCAAATCATTCTCAGCTATATCTCAACATGGGCAGCTCACACTCCTCGTCCTCCGCCTCCTCGGGCACTGGCTCCGCTTCCGCCTCCTCAACGGCTGCAACGAAGTCGCACTGCGGCTGCTGTCGGCGCCGTCAGCCGGGACTGAAGATGCTGTTCGCCAAGCTGCGACGCACATTGCGACACCAACTGCAGCTGCGTCGGAACAAGCGCAGTGGCAGTGGACGCTCCCAACTGCTGCGTCCCATGCCGCGTTGCTCCTCCTTCGGTAGCTGTGGCACGCTGCTTACGCCCAACGGGCGCAGCAATGGCAATGGCAAAAGCAAAAGCAAACGGAACACGCCGCTGGACAATAATTATGCACAGTGGAAGTGCATGTTCGAGCACTCCTCGGCCAAGCAGCAGATGCCACCGGCTCATCGACCACACGACATCAGTGAAGCTCTCTCGGGTCAGACCACGCCCCGTGGCTTCCCCTCGCATACGGATGCACGTCGCTGCCCGCCCGTGCCTGCCTGCCATGGGGCTGATGAGTCGCAGCATCTGTACGAGTGTGTGGGTGTGGGTGAGATGAAGGTGAAGCGACGACTCAGCTTCCGCCTGCCCAACTCTAATCATGGCAGCATCCGTCGCCTCACCCCGCGCCAGAAGGCGGCACAGGCCAAGCTGGAGGCGCAGCTGGAGAAGGAGCTGTGCGATCTGGAGGAATACTACGGCGCCTTTCACTTTGCACGGCGCAATGAGCGACGTATTTAAGTGGGAGAGAGTGAGATGACAAGAAGAGAGAGAGAGTGAGACGGCAAGAAGAGAGTCCTTATATCAATATCTTTATATGTATAACTAACATTTTTTTAACCTATTTGAATAAAATTCATTCTAACATTTCAAGAACTTTTTTATTTTATTATTGATTGATCAATCAAATCAAGAACTGAAATCAAAATACAGATTTTTTATATCAGAATAGATTTTACTGACTAGATATATAATATATACAGCTAAAGTACTGTATCAGTCAATTATTTTCAATCAATCAATCAATCATATTTCAATCAATAAACTGATTTGGATCTAACAGGATTTTAGCATGAAATCCACTAGAAATCATTTAATCGATGGTTATTTATCAATTGGATTAATTAAATTACAATCAAATTGTCAAATGCATCAATCATTCCACCTGATCAATTCCACCTTAATCAATCGAGGACCTGTAAAAATTCTCAGTCAATCGTTAGCAACAATAATCAAATCATAGACAGATAAATGAAATGATTTATAAATTAATTTGTAAATCGATTTGTCAATCAATCAAAAAACAGAAAAATCAGTCAATTAATCAAAGAACTGCAAGACTGTGCAGTCAATCAATAAACAAACAAACATTTTTTTAAGATATTCCTTAAATTAATTTTTAGAAATTTTTAATGAAATCATGCTCAAATGAACCCATCGTGCAATCAATCAATCAACCTTGAATAAAGCAAAAGAAGTAAAATAAGAATTTCGCCCCACAAAAACCAACAGAAAATCATCGAAAAATGTCGCCTAAAAAATACAAAGAATATATGCCAAAATATACTAATGCCGGCTAGGCTGTTTAGCCGGATATATACGATATACGATACGATCAGGCAAACGCTTTGACGAGCAGAAAATAGACCAATTAGTCGCCCCAACGATGCGGCCCCAATAAATGCAGTAAAAATTCGTTTTCTTTTTTTTTTGTGTTGACAAACTGAAATTGTTCCCACTCCCCTTCGTCGTCGCCTCTCTCCGTCATCATCAAATTGGGGCAGGGTCAGAGGCGTCAATTAATCAGCGTCAACGCCGAATCGCGCTGCCAACTTCGCTGCCTCACGCCGCCTAACGAGACTGCGGGCCAAAATTGAAGAAAATTCTTGAGAAAAATGAGAAAAGCGAAGCGAAATTGCAGTCAAAGCTCAACTAGCTGCAAATTGTGGCAAGCACTTATGGCGTATTGTGGGTGGAGGAGGAGAGAGAGGAGGGGAGTAAGGAGTACTGCCTCAATATGTGCGGCTTACAAATTGCGCTTTTTCGGTGGCCTTGCCACAAGTTGCTGCTAAATTTAATTTCTTCAAGTCGAAGTGAAGAACTTTTTAAACACATTTTTGATCTGGAATTAGCTACGATATGAATAATATTATTCATTTGAAAATAATGAGTGTGTGATTTAAAGTTAACTACTTCGTTATAGAAGCAATATTTATTGTTAAAAAATCTAAATTATGAAGTTCCTTGGTGATACAGGTAAAATAGTTACAAGCAGTATAGTCTTAAGAAGACTCTATGATTTTTTTATACGCTTCAAAAATCTTAAAATTACATAAAATTCTTTTTGAAGTTTCCCTTCAACAACTTCAGTGACTCTGTAACTACCTGTAAGTTTATTCAGGTTACCGGTATCTACACCCAATCGAAGTCTAGAAAAGTGAAAACTGCCAAAGAACTGACAGAGTATAAGGGAAGCTTCTATTTTTCCTTCTTTCTTTGGCCTTACATCAGCTTAATATATAAAAATTATTGTGAATAATGAATTTATTAAAATCAAGTTTGCTTAAAATTTAAATATGTTCAATTTATATTTTCATTTAAATTTATTTCTACGAATTTATGAAACAAAAACCATTTGAAGTCCTCAAATTTAAACACACCTGCTTAAAATATTACTTGAAGTTTTACTAACTAAACTTCACTGTCTTTACAGCACATTGAAACTACTCTAACTATAAAAAGAGTCTCTATTGGAGACCTTTCCTATTCTGAAAAAGCAACTTCAACACCACTTGCCTCAAAGAAAAACAACAACAGAATTTGGACACGTTTTAGACACGTATCTTCTACGTGCCGTTGATCGTTGATTCCCATCAGATCTGTCAGTTTTCGATTAATAAACAAAATACAGCCAGCGAAATTAAACTGCTCGATGTTCTTTCATGGCCATGTCTTCATTTATGGTCTATTTGAAATTTCATTGTGATTTTGCTATTTTTATTAGCTGCTTGTCGAACACCTCAATCGGTCGATAGACGGGTTTATTTTCGTGTTGTTCGCCTTAAAATCTTCAACTGCAGTTGTCGCTCTTGATTTAAATTTTGATTGTGCAGAACAAAAAATACAAGACGCAAAAATTCATTCATTAGACAAAGAAACAAATGGAAAAACTTAGAAAAAAACCGCAGAAGATTGAGAGGAAATTTTGCGTTGACGTTTGTCTGGCTATGGGGGCCAAGAGATTTATGAGACTGCCAAGTGGCAAATGCCACAGACGCCTGCGACAAACACACACACACACATACATACTCGAGCATAATGCAAATGCCACAATGAAAAATATTCTTGTGGCACTTGTGGCGCCGCACACACTTTCGTTGACAAACAAGTTGAACGAACCGCGTCGTGCCGAACTGACCAAGCAAAAATGGGTTCAAGTTCACAAGACAGCCGGAAATGGGGACGAGACAAGGGCGAACCGGGGGAGAAGAAGGGGGCACAACAACAATTAAGTCGAAACGATGTCGAGTGTGTGTGTGGGGGGGGGAAGGGGAGGAGGTAGACGACACGAAATTCTCGGCCTACTTAAATCAAAGCTACAAACGCGCCTCCTATCGCTCGCATTAATCGAACAGGCTATTTAGATACCCCAACGAGAGGGGAGGGCAACACGAGAGGAGGGGTGCAGGTTGTCTGCCCTGGGACGAAGTCAATCGCAAATGCCAAATCGATAGGCCGCCGCACAAGCCAAGGCAGGCAAACGAAAATCAACAAATGAAAACTAATAGTCAATTATTGTGGTGAGAAAGACAGACACCGAAACATGCATAAGAGAAGGAGGAGGAGAAGGAGAAGGAGAAGAGGGGGCAGCAACCACAGACACATTGAGGCAGTCTAATTTGGGCTGCAACATGCGACGCGCCGAGACGAGACAAGCACAGGCGACCGACCACACGGCGTATGAGTAACAACAGCTTTTATCGAATGTCGTACAACGATTAATGGGCAAACGAGGCAAGTGCAGGCAAGACGAAGAGGATAACAGAAAAGAACAATACGCACTGTGAATACCCTTAAGAAATTAGAAGGAGCAAAAAAGTGTGAAAGTTCTGCACGATGGAAATGATACGAGGGTCGTTTGATAAGTCCGTGACTTTTTGTATTTGCCGCGCACCTGCTCTAAATACAACACTGCTCCTGTCAGCAGTTATCGATTAACAGCTGACTGTAAAATTTTGAGAAAGCTGCGTTTTTTGGTTTGCGTTTTATAGGCATTGAAAGCAGACGATCTCGATCTCCATTTTCGTTAAAATTCACGAGATCGTCTGCTTTCAATGCCTATAAAACGCAAACCAAAAACGCAGCTTTCAAAATTTTACAGTAAGAAAGAGTGTATAAAGAGGAAAAGAAAATTGTACGGTTAGCGAAGAGTCTTTACACAGATGATGAAAAGAAAGGAAGAGATAATTGTAAAATAATTAATAATATTTAACAGTCAATTAAAGGAAACTTTACAGAAGACATACTCGCAACGTTTAAGAATATCAAACAAAAGAAAAATAGAAAAAAAAAAACACAGAGAAGGAGAGCAAGAGCCGCAGAACAGTTTTAAGTGAAATAAAGCAAATCCCTTGTAAATGTAGCAAAAAATATATGTAGAAAATTGATCTGAAAGGAATAAGAGAAAGGTAGAGAGACAGGCAAGCTGATAGAAAGAGAAGCAGACAGAGAGAGAGAGGAGAGTAAAATGAAGAGAATGAAAGAGAGTGATGAGGAAAGTGGGAGCGAAAGAGAAATTCATTTAATCGGAAGAGCCCAGCGAGAAGCTGAACACGCGACGAGGCTATGCGTAATGCGTGCGTATTGAATATTTATCAGACCAATTTCAAGCGTAGTTTGGGTGCAATCGAGCGAGCCCAGGGCAGCCAAAATGGCAGACAGGGTATTAGCAGGATGTAACAAGAGGGCAAACAGCGCAGAGTTGCCCACGCAAAGCCTGGCGAACAAAGCTGCTCAGATTTGCCCCCAGAAAGCTGAGGGCAAACAACGAGGGGCAACGACATGAACCAAAAGAGATTGAGCATGATGAAGAGTGGAGGAAGAGAAAGAGAGAGAAGACAAACAGCCGGCATACTTTTCAATTTGCTCTTTTAGGCCCCGACTTGATGCCCCTTGATGCAATGCAGACGAGGCACATGAATCACGCCGTCGAAAATCCCCATGCTGATGCTGTCCCCTTCTCCTCTCCACTAATGGCAATTACGATAGAGAGAGAGAGAGAAAGTGGTAGACTGGGGCGAGACAAAATGATTGCATACGTGCAGGCGGCTGAGCCGAGCTGAGCCTCAGCAAATTTGCCAGTTTATGTGAGTTGCCACATTGCGCGCATCTTAAGTGGGCCCAAATTTCGCGCATTCTTCGCTCCCTCTCAATCCCCCTCCCCCTCTCACTCCCCCTCTTTCTCTCTCTGAGTCTTCGTCTCTCACTCTTTGTGGGTTTGTTCGCTTTGCTTCATCAATTTTCATCTGCATGCTGTGGTTTTATTTATAGACCACAAACACTTAATCATTAAATAATTTCAGAGTTTACAATACCCTGTAAGCATTAGCTGACCACACTGGGGTAGTTTGACACAGTGGGAAAAGGAATGGTGTGGAAAGAAATAAGGATTAGCGTAGAGAGAGTAATAAGACAGAAGAAAGAGAGTATATTAATTGTACAGGGTATACAGCAGTCGTGAAGACATAAAAAATACACTATTACTTCTCAATAAAACACTAGTAAGCAGTGATAAAAGTATACAAAAGGAAGATTAAGGTGGAAGAGTGATAATATAACAAATTTACAGGGTATTTTGCAGTCCAACAGTCATAAAAATGTTAGAATTGTTTTTCATCATTAATTTTATAGACATTTCTGTAGATAAACATGAAAGCGAGAAGTAAGGCAATAAGTCAATAGTTTTACAGGGTATATTACTATCGAGCAGACAGAAAAAAGAGTAGTTAAATTGCAAGCAAGCAATAGAAGACAGTTTTACAGGGTATTACTCAGTCGAATACGCACATTACTCATTTGAATCACAGCTCATTCAAGCGTGAGGTGTGAGGCCAAGGGAGTGTGCTACTTAGAAAGTGTGTGTGTCAGGGTATGTATGTGTGTGTGTGTGTGTGTTAGCTTGTGTGTGTGGCCACTAAAATTAATAGAGGGTCTACTTGCCGCTTGGCAAGGCTTGAAATGGGCATTTTAGGGCAAGTTTGAAGTTGCTTGGAGCGAAAGAGAGAGAGGGAGAAGGGAAGTGCTCTTCACTCTCTCTCTCACTCTGTCACACACTCAATTTGTTGTAGGTGTGGGAAGGAAATTTGATTTTCTTGCTATTTATTAAAATTTTATTTTCACTTTATTTTGCAATTTTCGCACCGCATCGCCAGCATTGACAACGTCCAATCTGCTCCATCTCCCTCTTCCTTGCCTGCCCCACTCCTCCCTCTCTCTCTCTGACACACTCTCTACCATCGGATCCGCTGCTCATCCTCGACTGCGGTTGGCAACGCGTCACTCGCAGCCGCTGCTGGTGCTGCTATCAACGTTGGCAACGCGCTATCAAATGCTTTTTATTTCCTTTTCACGCTTCCGCCGACGGCGACGGCGACGGCGACGAGTTCTGCTGAGTCTTCCTCTTCTCGTTCTTCCCTCATGCATATATTACACGCTGTCCCACACAACGAGGACTCTCCCCACCCCTTCGCCTTCTCTCTCTGCCTGCCCAACTTGTGCCTCACTTCACGTCTGACGCTGATTGCGTGCAAATGATAGCAAAATATGGTAACAATCTTTATGCCGTCTTACCACCTGCCACGCCCACTTGCCCCCCACGCCCTAAAGGGTGGCCACACTTGAGCATCCAACAATTTGCTATTTGCCCTTATATGGTCTACTCCTCATCATCATAAAAGAGTTGGGTGGATGGATGCGCCGGCCAAACGAGCCCTAGGAAGTCCGCAAGTGAGCGAGAGAGAAAGAGAGAGGGAGAGAGAGGGAGAGGGAGAGAGCGCTCAGCTTTATGTCGAAGTTCTCATCTGGAGAAGTTTATAAATAAATTGTAGCAAGTTTCGGGGTGCTTCGACATGGTAAACTATAGAGAAAATTGTGTTTTGTAGTAGAGAAATGTTAGAGAGAGATTTGTGATACAATTGGGAATACTTCACAGAAAAAAATAATGATAATGTAGAGGAAATATATAAACATTAAATATAAGAAGTAATACATGTTAAAAATAGTTCAGATTCAGTTTCTACTACATTTAATCTTCAGAATAAATATGAATACTCATGGAAAGGGATAGATAGACTTGATGTTGTTGCATACTTTACATGGCTTGCTCTTTAATTTTAAAGCTTTAACAGCTGTTAAGTACTTTTACTAACAGCACATGCTGTAAAGTGTAACTTAACAGACACTTAACATAGCTAATTACCTTATGACAACAGCAGAAAGACGAATCTGTTATCTCTTCAACTTTATCTCTGTTTGCTGTTTGGCCTAACATGTCATGCAACCATGTATGGTAGCTTAACAGACTTTTAACATGGCCTGCTACCTTATGTGCACAGTCAGAACACAAAGCTGTTACCTGTACCTGTGCTGCTTAACATGCTTTGCAGCTGTTAGTAACAGCACATGTAGTGCAGCTTAACATAGACTCTGTAAAGCAAGCTCAACTCTTAAGTTCTCTCCCTCTATCTCGCTGTCTTTACTTATCTCTTCTATGAAGCAGGATCTGCAACTGACAGTGACAGCACATCAGTTGCCCAATCAGTTCACAGAGTATGTACTATTCTAGCATACAGCCACTGCACACCGACAACTTCATGTGTGTGTTTGTCTTATCATGATTCTATATTATGAAGATTTTTGCGCTTTTCACGTTGTGTCTGCCTTGGCATATGCAAAGCACATTTCGCAAACAAATCATTTGTGTATGTCTCTGTATGTGTGTGTGTGTGTGTGCGAGTGTGTGTAGTGAGAAGAAACAAGTTCATCATGTCATAAATTATTACACGCTGCTTTGTATGCGCACTCACAGAGCAAATTAGATTTTTGCCGTCACGTTACTTTCTTCAGGCGCCTCTCGAGAAGAATCCTGCGCTCTCCATCTCCATCTTTCTCTCTCTCTCGGCCGCTCTCGCTCTTCTGCTCATGCATTGTCATATGAAGTTGGCGCTTAATTAAATTTTAATGACACTGCACACAGCACTAAATCATGCCGCAAATCCCGCTGGATTTTAGCTGGCAACGGCAAATTGAGATAATAAAACGCCGCATGGACACGCACATAAATTGAAGACTTCCCAACAGGAAGAGGGGCAGATAGAGGTAGATGGAGAGAGAAAAAGAGAAAGGGAGAGAGAGAGAGGGGCCCGACATTGTCTAAGACCCTTGTCTGCAGTCTTGCAGGCAAAGCCCACTTAAGGCGCACGCGGCGTATGCGTTACGCAATTAGTTGAATTTCATTTCAGAGTGTCGCCACAAGACGCTCACAGAAGAGGGCAACAACAGGAGGGGGAGGCGTGGCAAATGACAAAAGGATAAAAAGCATTTGCCGAAAAAATAAATTAGCCAAGGCCGCAGCTCGCAGCTCGTACCTAAGCCCAAGCGAAAGTGCCAATTAAAAAGCCGAGAAAGAGAGGGCGAAAGAAGAGGGAGAGAGTACCAAGAAATGTTAGGAAGATGAGCAAAAGAAAGAACATACATAAGTAAACGATAATGAAAGGGCATGCTAAATAAGCGTAGACAAGCGGCAATAAAATGGCACTACTGGTGGAAAGAGGGAGAAGAGGAGAAGAAGGAGGAGCCAAAGTGAGGGGCTTCAGAATATTAAAAACGTGATTTATGCACGGATTACACTTAAGGAACTGGCAATAAACTGGCCACGTCGCAGAACAGGAACTTCTTCAACTGCGTCCGAAATATTTCTTTTTTATGCTTGAGCTTCTTTACGATCATATCTTGAGGTTCAACACACGCGCAACTCACTCAAATCTCTACGGATTCTCCTTTCAACAGTTTTTCTTACCTCTCCAGCTTAAGTCAAATTTTTATGGAGCTACGAAATCTCATTCTATTGAAGATTTCCTGTTCTGGTATAACATTTTCTTCATGATATTTTCTAGAGATCTGTACCCTAACTAACTCTTCATTATCATTCACTAACTCTTTAATTTAAACCTTCAAACTGTTTTCTTTTCCAATCGACAAACTTGTTTGCAATCTGACAACTTCCTTTCAATTTCCTTCTACTCTGTAAACAATTTCTTTAACTTCATTTCATACTCGAATATGATCTCAATATATTTCTAGCTCGTTGAGTTCGATAATTGCGTATCGAAAACGATAAAAAACAAACATACAATCAACGATTGTCAAGCCAAGTAGAAACCCAGTCAATCTATCAAAATCGTCGAGCTATATTTATGAAGCAAGCTAGAAAAACACTTTGCTTTTTGCCACCCTGCCCCATTACCGTCTACCCCCCTTGGCCCACCTACTGCTTGGATACGCTCAGTTGAAAACAAAGAAATTGAAAGAAATGTGTAGCATACTTAGCAGGCAAAGTGGCATTGAAATAAAAATAACAATAGCAATAATAATATAACAAAGCGGAACAAGTGAACATAGTGCTGTGGCAGGGCAGTGCATGACTAGCAGATACCCTGTAGAGAATATAGACTTGACCCATCAAACTTCATAGTCAACATTCAAATATGCGACGGTGGCCAAGCAATATTTCATTCGGAACTAGTTTCAATGCAAGGAAATCTGCATGACAATTACATACCCTGTAAATAGCTTTACTATGATATATAAAATTCATAAAATTCAATGCTCAGAAATGATTTAAGAATTTTTTTTTTTTTAAGAAATGAATTTTAGAGCTTATCTAAGGCCGGAACTTGTTCCGGAACTAGTACCAACAAAAAGCAACCTAACCACAATCGGAAACATAAATTTTTAACATGTTGCATTGAGAGTTTTTAGAAGCCGTTAAAGTGAAATCGAAATATTCAAACAATTTACGGTTCCGGAACCGGTTCCAATACGCAAAAAAGAACACCAAAGCAATAATTTCGATTGTTTTCGTTCCAAGGGCAATTAAATTTTTATAACGGAACCGCAAACGGAAATGTGCATAAATGAAATTGATTGATTGATTTCGGGACCAGAACCGACATCAAAGTTGAATCCAGAATTTGCCTGAACATATTGCAGAAGCTTCTCTCAGCTGCAACTAACGGAAGCGGAACTGGAACCGGGAGCCGGTAACCGATGGATGAACTCGAACTACCCTTGTGATTTATTTATATTTAATGCATGCAGGGTATACAAATGATAACAACAACAACTACAACTATAACAACAACAGCAGCAGCTGCAAATGCTTTGTGTGTTAGCCAAAAATGGCTAACTTGAGTAGGAGGAGGAGGATGGGGCCCAAGAGCGACTGGGGTGAGGGGCCAGGCCAATCGTTTTTCTTCAAGGCAAAATGTAAATGACGCCATAATTGCAGCCATTAAATGAAGCAACGACAGCAGCAACAACAACAACAACAATAACCACAGCAAGCAACAACAACAATCAACTGCGAAAAAGGCAAAGCACACACAACAGGTCCGAATCCCAGCGTCAGCGTCAATAGTCCTTATTTCGCACCCGGAACCCGTCACTTCCCCCACTTCTTCATACTTCCCTTGCCCTCCTGCCCTGATCCATCGAAGTCTTGTCTCCCATTAACCTCAACCTCCTCACACACTCCCACTCCCGCTCTCACTGTTCAACTGCGCGTGCAACTGAGCGTTGCAAATCGTGCCCGATTTCCATTACCAACTCACTACCCTTTCCCATTTCCTTCCCCCCTGCCGCACAATCCCCTCCTTCTCTCTCCCTCCCCCTTTTCTCTTCCGTCTTAGTTTGTTGTTGTTGCTTTTTTTGTAACTGCCTGTGGGCTCCCATTTTCAACTTGCCTCAGCTTCAGCTACGACTTCCTCTTTGGCCTTCTGCGCTTCACTTCCTGCACATTCTCACCCTCCCTCCTTCCTCTCCTTCTTCTCTTTTTTCACTCCTTCTTTGGCCATTTTCCGCTATCAAATGATGCCGCAGTTTCAGTTTTCGGGATTTGGTCGCCATCGCAATCACCATCGCCACATCGCGTAACTTTTGCGGTTTTCGGCTTCACCTGCCTTCAGCTGCCACGCCCCCTCCCCCCCTTTTCCAACTGTACCGTAGGCGTTTGCCTGCCTGCCTGGTTAGTTGTCTGTTCTGTTGTTTGATTGTTTGCCCCGAGGATATTAAGTCAATTGCAGGCAGGCCAGGCCGCAGCCTCGCTCTGCCTTCCCACACACAGCGGGGCCCCAAAAAGTATGCTACGCATATTTAATTTTATGATTTCTTTTGCGCCTCATCCGAAATGGCGCCTCACACAAAAGAAGCAGTTCGAAGACAATTCCCAAAACCCCCCAAAAAAATAAAAAAGGGTCAGAAAACAAGCTTACCCAAAGTCGTCGAAAGAGTGCTCTGTGATTTTGAGATACCCTAACCACGGTAGATAGAGGGGTATGTTAAAGGGGAAAGGCAGAAGTGCTAAAAGTAAAGCTTTTATATCTTATTAAAGAGCTCATTAGGTTTTTTTTTTAAAGCAGTTGATAGTGTATATGTTATAGGTCAATTTTAACCTCAAAGGTTGCCTATCGTTTATCGATAAAACTCTAAAAGTTACTTGATTGTAAATCAATATTGCACTTTTGAACTGTACGAATGGAAAATGATAATTAACGTGAATAGCTATAAAAGTAGTCAAAGCCATAAAAGTAGTCGATAAATATTGTCTATATTATCTATAGAATCGAGACTGCCAATCGATTACTCGATATTGTTATATAAGTGATAATATATTAAGTCATAATATTTGATAATAACCTCAGCGCAGTTGAAGATCTCGTTACATTAAATCGATATAACCACAAACGTAACTCTAAAGCAAATCGATAACTTGATTTCCAATAAAGCCATCAAATTACCCTTGCATCGTATGTTCTTTAAGCCTTTCATGTACATTTTCATTTCTATCAAATATTCGTTGACTCTCAAATTACTACGACGTTCAAATAATTTGTACAAATTTAATTTATTCTTTTTAACAATAACGACGCCTCGTTTCACAACGCGACTAAATTCATTTCTTTCCGAAACACTTGCGGACTCAATACTCGAAATTCTTCTCAGTGTACAAAGTTACACATTACACTGCTCATAGTTCGTGATTAATACACTTCGTAATGGCGGAACGCACACAGGAGGAACTACAGAGCCAGCTGGCCCAACTGGGCTGGACAATTGGACCCCAGGAGAAGTATTCTCGCGATGAGGTCATTCCACTGCGTCAACTCGCCACGATTACGCTGAGGGAAGAGAAAATGCCGCAGAAACCATTGAATCCACTAGAGCCATCGCCAGAGTCGCCGCCAGAGACAGTGGCAACCCTGGCTTCACACCCAAAAACCTGTACAGTGCTACCAACATCGCCAACTCTAACGACAACACAAATCGGGATTAAGAGCAAGCCGAACAAGCAGCGCAAGTTGCCTCTTGTCAGAAGCAACAAGAACGTATGCTAACCATACGGAAAAAACTATTCAAATTGAAGGATATGAAATTAATTGTGCATTTGTTCGGAAAGGAAAGAAAGAAGGTGACAGAAGAATGCATCTTCAGGTGCTTGTTGTGAATTTAAATTATTCCACATGTGAAACTTGTCTAGCAAACTCTTTTCAATAATCGACTCTAATGTTTTCATTTAAATATAATATATCCTACCATGATACTATTATCTATTTGACTATTTGAGTTGTAAACTTATTTTTTCCCTTCAGTTATACCATCTAAGCTAAAATATCTTACTGGCTCTTTCGATTTAGGCTTAGGAACTTTCCCTATCACTCCATTTAATCAACTCTATCACAAAGGGAACTTCACTTTATATTATCTTATTCTATATAATTATTTTACCTATTTAATTTAAGGATCTTGCCAAAGTTTTCCTTAAGTTTCTTGACATTTGCTAGCGATACGACCCGTTTTCGAAATAGTTTTCAAAAGGCGACCCGAATTGCGTTATACATATGCGAAATGAAGCTTTCACATAAGCCTGCACTTTGTCTCTCCCCCTTCCCCCTCGCCCAATCCCTTTGTGGGTTTGTGGCGACCCCAATGGCCTGCTTATCCAGCTGCTGGTAACCTTGAAATCCCTTTGTGGCCTTGGCTTTTGTCTGGCAGAGCCTTTTGTTATTTGGGCTGCGCTTATCGCCGCCAAAAATTGATTTCTAAGCACAACAAGCTGTGGGTGTGTGTGCGTGTGTGTGGGTGCGTGTGTGCGGCTGTGTGTGCGTGTGCGAGTATGTGTGTCTCTATAATTATTAGGCCACACTTGACTCTTTGCCTCGTGTTGGACCTTGTAATTTGTTTAGCTGAAACTGCATGCAAATTATCGGGGGCTGCTTTTCAGCATGTGGCATGTGGCATGCGGGATGCGGCAAGTGGCAAGTGGCAAACAGCACAAGCGGCATGTTTACCTTTTAAACTTGATCTATGCATAACTCAAATAAACAAACCCAAACACACACGCCTAAACACAGAGGCAGAGGCTGCGCAGTCTACCCACACTTGGCCATCGTTTCGCATCGTTTCACATTTCCCTAAATAAAATTGATGAACAACCGCAGAGTGCGGCACACCAGCAGTGGCACAGTCAATGCCAGAAGTAATCGCACACACAAACACACACACGGGCGAAAGGATTCATGCGAAACGTGCTTGGCATTTGGCACAAACTTCTTCGAATTTCACGTTAGCTTTGCGATAATTAAACCGATTTACGGATTCAGGTTCAGCATCGAGTGGCAAACGAGTAAACGAGTGCACTGTGAGTGTACTCACTGTTGACGCATACAGTGAGGTAGCTTGGGGAACACCCCTCCTCTGCCAAATTAGTCGTAATCACAGCTCAATTATCAGTTCAATTATCACAAATTGAGCATGTTTTCCTGTGAAGTAAGTCGAGTATTTTATGAGTACCTCGCTTACAGCTGTGGGTTGCTTCCCAGAATTGGCGCAGCTTCTGGCGGAGATTCACGTGATTTGGATGTTAGAAGGTTAACTAACATTCAATTTAAGATAATAAGCTGTCGATTATTTTTTGGGTACTTTGGCTGTACTGTCAGATAAATAATTTACTTGTTTAACACCTTGAAATTATTACTCGTTGTTTGAAATTTAAACAAGTTCTTTACATTTTTTTTAAAGTAATAAATACCAATTCTGAAAATATTTTTTTTATTAAAAATGGGTATTTTATGGGTACTTTCGCTAGCACCAGAGAAATTATAGAAATCTAGCCACTGTTCTTCGATTTCTTATATGGGACTTTTTAAGTTATTTTTAGTAATACCAATGAGCGAGTATTTTATGAGTACTTCTGTCAACTAACACAAACATTGCTTAACTTTTATGCATTGCACCTTCTTGAAGCATTTATGCAAATATTTCGAGTATTTTGAAGTGAGTATTTTACGAGTACTTCTGTTAATTCATTGGAAAAACATGTAATAAAATAACTACTACTCATTATGGCTGCATTAACGTCTGTTGAAACTGTTTGTGTAATGTAATTTAACAAGTATTTTATGGGTACTTACGTAAAACATCAATCCTCTCACATTATCAATTGAAAACACTTTTAAGCGAGCACGTGCTCTTCAAATTCTTGTGGTTGTCATACATTTGGCTAGCACTGTGCATGGTATATACATATGTATGTACTCTCCGTCTGGCTGGTCGCAGTAAATATGATTTTGTGAATTTGAATTCGCAGTTCGCCTCTGCACATCGCAAATAAACAAATTTGAAAATTGAAATTAAAATGTATCAGCATCGATTTGATTTGTGGCTTTGGCCCACAATTTATCCCGAATTTATTTAGTGGTTGCGATGCTATAGCTCTCTCTTCCCCTTCTTCACTGCCTTCTTCTGCTTCTCGTGTTTCTATTGCAATGAAATAAAGGCAAAAAATAAAGTAAATCGCAGACAAAATAAACACACTGAGAAGTTTTCGCAGGTGCCGCAGCGACCACAGCAAATATTTATCTGCAATTGCAGTTGTATCTATTTCTACAACAATAACTAAAGGTGTATCTGTATCTGTGTAAATGTATCTGCAGCCGTAGCTGCATTTGTAGCTGTCTCTCGTTCTGCCATCTGCATTCCGAAGTTGCAAGTTGCGAGGCAGCTGAAATCTATTTTTCATTTCACAAATGTACGACAAACTTTCAAGTGTGTGCGAGTGTGTGTGAGTGAGAGGAACACAGAGAAAGAGAGAGGGATTCAAGTGTGTGATAACTGCGGAAAGAGGAAATCACAATCAAGCCGAGAGAGCCGAACCCGTCCGTCAACTTGCCTCAACCGCATTCAAGTGACCATGGAGAACTTTTTGTTGAAGAGTCAATTTGATTCACTTGAAACTCAGCATGAGCTGTCGAGTGCAACACAGAGAAAGGAAGAGAGAGAGAGAGCGAGCGAATATTTACTTTGTAAAAGAACTAAAGCTGTTGAGCTCCAAGTGACCATGGAGGACAAACAAAATAAGCGAATTTTTGTAAGCGACCTTCGTTGAGCTTTTGAGTTTTATATTTGATCGTTTGGACAAAGTTTTATGCTGATTAAAGTGCAAATGCAGAATGCGAAGAAAAGACAGACTAGTTTGAGAACTACTATGTTAAGGTACTATACCTATATAAACAGTTTATCAAGTGGGCAAAGTTAAATGACATTTGAGGTGCGGTCAGAAAAGGATTTAAAAAGTTGGAAAATTTTTAAGGGACGAAGCAGGGTTACGGGTTGTAGCTAAACGGTTGGTAATGAAAGTTTGTTGTGTAAAGTACTTATTATTAAAGTGACCATAAAGCCAATTGGGGTGACCATAATTTTGCGTAAAGTAATGAGTTTCTGCACGACGAGGGCAGCACAAATCAGAACTTGCTTGAAAAAAATGTGGAAGGTTCATTTATTATGAGTGACAATAATTAGAGTGACCATCCGTTGAGAAGGTAATGGCATTTGAGAGTGCATTTTTAAGAAGTAAACTAGTACTTTCTTGATATTTATTATTATAATTGTATTGCAGAATAAATCTACTGGAATAGTTCATGATTAGGGTGACCATCAATGAAGAATAGACATATAGTTTTGTTTAAAAGTGAAAATATACAAAGAAATTCAAAACTTGCATAAAAATAAAATGATAAGGATACTCCAACAGAGTACTAGGGTGACCATCAGTTCAAAAGAAGAAAACAACGATTTTTTATGATGGTATATGACAAACTAACTAAAAGTAAGCTCTCTTTTTCAAATTAATTTACATCAGCTCTAGGGAAATAAGTAAATACAATAGATTTACCAGAAAGTACACCTTAAGGTGACCATATAAAGGTAAACAAGTTAATTATACTCCCAGAACAACTGCAATCAAACAATGCATCTAATTGGATATCATGACAAAAACCCCAAAAGTAAACTAACCAAGTAGAGGCATTTTTTATTAGCAGCCCCGCAGAGACAATGACGATGACAGGCATCTCCCCCCTGGGAAATGACCAACAGTATTATATGGAAATCTTGCAAGGGGGCACACCCCAACGGAAGCCATGTTGGCAATGCTGTTTGCGGATCTGTCGGCCAGTGAGATGGACACACAAAGGGATTTCTTGTAACTGTTGTTGTGCCTGGCCAAAAGTAACTATGATAATCGAGAATTTACATGGACTCACTCGTGTTGCACGCTCTCTGCTACTCGCATGACAATTGCAACGACGACGCGAGCCTTGAGGCACCGACATTGAGTCCGAAGCATTGTTGTCGACTTTGTTGACAGTCAAAAGGAGGCAAAGGAGGAGGCAGAGCAGTAGAAGGAGCAGGAGACAGAGCAGGAGGAAAAGGAGGAGGCAGCAAAGGAGGCAGAGCAGGAGACAGAGCATGAGGAAGGTCAGTAGCTGAGTGTGGCAAGTGCAACATGAAATTGCAGGCAGCTTCTGATTTCTGCTGACCAAATGCAGATGATGGACGCAGGCCACACCCACAGAGAGGGAATCAGGGGGGGCTCCAGTGTTGTCTAACTGTTTCATTTTGTTAATTATGCATTGAGCCGCTTACGAAATTAATCCCCAGTCAGTTGTTGCTGCTCCCCAATGAGTTGTGGCCTCCATTTCGCCTCGAGTGTCTTCCGTCTCTCACTCTGCTCCTCTCCCTGAGCCACCTTCCGTTTCCTGCTGCGTTGCTTTTTGGCTGAATTTCAATTTCAAATGTCCAGAAACACGAGTTACCTGTTAACGGACGAACTACCTGCCTGCCTCAATGTGCGCCTGCTGCCTCTACCTCTCTCGCTCTTCCTCTTTCTCTCCCTCACTCCCTCCCTCTCACTTGACCTGCCTCGAACATCGTTTGGTCATTAAAGTCTGTCGCCAGCTCGTTCCTCACTGACTGCCTCTGTGTGTGTGAGTATGGGGCGTGGTCAGCATTTAAGTTAGTCAAACTTTGCCTTGTGGGCGTGGCAATATTTGTGGCCGCATGCTGTGCGAGCTGCTCGAGGTGCTGCGAACAGTAGGCGGAGGGCGTGCCTAAGCCGCATCAAGTCGCACATTTCGCCTGCAATGCGTTTTTAATTATGATTTCTGTTCAGTTCGCATGCCAAATACCCTGTGCTAGTGTGTGCAATGGGGTGTATTTGCTGAGGAGGTAACTACAACTTCATCAGTTTAGTGATAATCATAAAAATGTCTTCTCTTATGGGTAGTTAGATGAAAGATGCTGCCTATATACCCTATATAAATACGTATCATCCACAACTTCTTTATCTCGTTTAATATCTATTTGCAGCCAAGCTGTGTAAGGAGATACCCAAAGTCAAGCACAATCGGTTTACTTAACCAACTTGTTTTCTCTCGGCTTGATTGGTTTTTCAGAGATGGGCGCTAAGCTTTCACGCGAACAAAGAATAAAAGGGGCGGAAGAACATGAATTAAATGGAAAAACAAAAGAAATATTCGCACAGTATAGTTCCAACTGGAGGCATTACTTGCTATAAGTAATGAGATGGTACTGCAGTTCAATGTAGAAGGAACTTTACAGATAAGAGGAAATTGTAATATATTTATTAAGTTAGGTGTGTAAATTATTTATTATAAGTTTTAAAACATATTACTCACACCTCCTTTTATTTATTTAGAAATGTATTCGTCGTTTGTAAACATACCTGAAAGATAGAATAGAAATATGATTTAGATATATTACAATAAGGTATAAATTATACATAAGATGCCATAGAATTTATATCAATTATTAGCAATTATACAAGAGAATATATACTTGTTACATAAAAGTATGCAATAAATTGTATTTTTACAAATTTCTTTCAGAAAAAACAAAAAAAGAAAATACTATTAATATGAAATAAAAATATATTTAAAAAATCTTAAATTACAATTATTATTATTAAATATAAAAGGTTTCTGATTTTTTGAAAAATACCAGAAACTTGACAAATATTTCTTTCTTCATTAAACTTTTTTAATGAAAGGTATACAATCATCATTAAAATCATAATCACACTGTTGCAATTTTAATATGAATTCCAGACTACTTTTAATCGCATTATACTATCATAATTATGAAAGTGGTTTCAGAGATTTACCCAAGTGTTATTAAGAGTTGCCTTGCTTGTTAATTTACTAGTTTATCGCTCACTATCTCTTACTCTCTTTATATCTGTCCCAATTCCTACTCTGAAAGTCGCCTTTGATTATTGAATTAATTTCTGCATGTCATGCAGCCCACACACACACATGCCTAGGTGTGTGTGTGAGTGTTAGAGTGAATTGAGTTGTCAGCCTTCATCTGTGAAAAGTGTCGGCACTCGGCACAATTCAATTTGCACGCCAAACTTGGCAACAGCAACAACAACAACAATAGTGTTGATTTTGGCTTTTTGGCCTGATTTTACGGATTTGACAAAACCCCAACAACAAATAAAACAACAAATAACAACAACAGCAGCGAGAAAAGTGTGAAAAAAGGTTAAAATGTCGTCGTGGCTAATGAAATTAAAGCGCGTCAACAGATAAGTCCAGGCAAAAAGGAGTAGACAAAGAGAAGACAACAGATGAGGACGACGCTAAGAAGGGATGCAGGGTGAAGAGGTGCCGTGGGGCCTTCTGTAAAGTAAGCAACATCCTCGACCCGACAATGAATGCCAAGAAGAATGTGCACTTTAAGTAATTAAGAGAAACACACAGAGAGAAAAACAGCGCAGAAGAAGAGGAAAATTCGCACAGCGGAAAATGCGTAAGGCAAAAAGCAGCAGCAAAATAAAATGAAATATGAAAATGAATAAGTGGAAGAAACAACAGGGTAAGCAGAGCATAACAAAATGATAGTTGGAGGGCAACAGCAGCAGCAAGTAGAAGAAGAAATGGCAGATAATTACAATGATAATCTCTAGGAAAAAGGTTAAAGAAGGTAGAGTGGGGCAGATTGTGGGTAGCATCATTGAGAGATACTCGAATAAAGATAATGATAAACATGAGAAGATTAGAAGAGTTTACAGCTAAGACTCTTGAAGCGAAGGTGTGATTGTATTAAATATAATTTGCTGTTCCTTTAGAGCTTACAAAGGATTGTAGGAATGTTTGCAGGAGTTTAAAAAGAATTGACAACTTAGGCAAAGGTTTCAGAGTACAATTTATGTGTTTTTGATTGGAGCTATATTTGAGTAGATTATACAAACTCTATTTAATCGAACTGTTATATTTAGTTAAGTATTTTTACTTTATGTTCAGTTGATTTTCAAGTAAGTTAGACGTGCTGGAAGAGTCATATGCGACCATTACCCATTAACATTTTGTAAATCTTTATAATCTTCCCACAAGATTTTATTGGATTCGAAATGCACTTTGAAATGTGCCGTAAATTCGTTAAACAAACAATGCGCGTGTTAATTGTAAGCTGCAATTAGGCGCAATTAAGGGTCCTGTTCAAATTATACCCCCCCCCCACTTACACCCCCAACGCC
This sequence comes from Zaprionus africanus, assembly GCA_018151435.1. Classification (NCBI taxonomy): domain Eukaryota; kingdom Metazoa; phylum Arthropoda; class Insecta; order Diptera; family Drosophilidae; genus Zaprionus; species Zaprionus africanus. The sequence continues at coordinate 1,165,838 of JAECXB010000076.1, forward strand.
ACTGTATAAACAGTGGACTGTTGCATTATTTCGTTGCTGGGCAGGACGAAATCGCCGCTTCATGCTGTGGTAGCGAAGAGAGAGTGAGTGAGTGGGGAGAAGGGAAGTGAAAGAGAGGGCAGCATGTCGTGTGTGGGCTCATGAATAACTAAGCGAATGTAGGGCCGACAGTGAGAAAGAGAGAGAGAGAGAGAGGACAGAGGGAGAGGCATCCCAGGTGTAAGCGAGGGAGCCAAAAAACTTCAAACAACGCACGCAAATGTTAAATGTCGATAGGGTGGAGAGTGAAGGGGCGGCGGCAGGTGGGCGGGGATTTTTAAGTGAAAAAGTAACGGGAGCAAAAAAAGTAAATTATTTTCATTTTTTCTTCAAACATTAATGTCTTTTATTATTTCTGTGCAAATGAAATGCACGATTCAAAAATGTGAAAAGAAAAACTGAAAAAAAAAACAAGAACGAGAAAAACAAATAAGGCCTGAGGCACACACAGCAGCCAGGTGTGTGTGTGTGGGTGTGTATGGGTGGGTGTGACAGCAGGCAAATATTCATATTGTTTTAGCTAACGGCATTAACAATACGCAAAAGAAACAAGCAGAGTAGAGGGAGAAGAAGAGGTGAATGGGAAAGTGTGTGGAAGGAAAAGTTGAACTGAAGTCGAACTGTGTGAAGCTGAAAGAACCATTAAAAATGGAACTGCATATGGTGAATGCAAGTGAAATCGGAGTAACAAAAGAAAGAGCTCAAACTGTCAAGGCAAAGCTGAAAAAAAAAAAAAAAAAGAAAGAAAAATAGAAAAAAAAAAGGAAAAAAATAAAAAAAAAAAAAAAAAAAAGAGAATAAAAAGAAAAAAAAGAAAAAAAAATAAGAGGTAAAAAAATAAAGTGATAAAGAGATAAAGTGATAAAAAGGTAGAGCGATAAAATAATAAAAAATTAAGAAAAAAATTAAGTCTCCCCTAAAACTCACGAAGAGAATTATTATACACGACAAATAATATATGTTAAACGACAAAAAAACTCTATATACATAAACTAAACTATGATGATAAATGAAAATATGATCTGTCAAGAATATATGATCAAACAATAAATTATGTCTTCTTCAAATTGTTTTTAATCAGAATATTTTACCTAGACCCGCTACCAAATTTTCCCATGTTTCTAATAAAAATTTCCCAAAATATATCTTAATATTTTATGCTACACTTTGATTTATCATCAACAATTGCATAAAAAATGATGGAATTAAAACATTCAACGCAAAGAAAGCGCAACAAAACAAGCAGAGAAACAGAGGCGGGTGCCCTCTTTCCCCTATAGGGGGGGCTATACCAGCAGAATGCGAAAAAACACACAGACACACATATATTTAAAGACATGGGGAACAGTATTTGGTTGCGGCTTTTGTTGTTACTGTCGGGAAAGTCGACATGTTTCATATGCATGCGAGGACTGCAGACAGAGCAGGAGGTGGAGCAGGGGAGACGCAGGCAGGGCAGAACAAAGTTGAGCTGGAAGAGAAGAGAGCTGAGCAGGAGCAGAGCAGAGGCAGAGCTGGAACAGAAGCGGGCGTAACAGCGATGCTTCTGTAGCGAGATTTGACAAATTTGTTAAAATTGCAGCAGCGACAGTCACAGAGGAGAGTGCAGAGGAGAGGGAGAGGGCGAAGGGTAACAAATGAAGACGATGATGATGATGATTAAAATGGAGCTGGGGATGATTAAGAAAAATATGCTGGCAAAACATTTGCAATTTTCGCAAGAGCAGCGAAAACATTTTTTGTTTATCGAGCGAGACGAGACGAGGAAAAATGTTTACAGCCCGAACCAGCAGGCAGCAAGTGGCCCCAAACGAACACACACCCCCCCTCTCCATCACACCCTCGCTGTGTGCGCCCTCCCCCCCCCTGCCCCGTCTATCAGACGCTCTTCCTCCCGCTGCCCTTTTTGAGTTTGATTGATTTTTGCGGTTCTAATGTTCAATTTTAATATTTACACAAAACATGTTCGAACATGTTCATGCGGCCGCAGCGAGAAATTTATTTGTTATTGCCGCCCCGTGATATGCCTACCGTGTGAACAACCCTCTTCCTGGTTACACCTTACCCCCCCCGCCTCCTTTTGCTGCTGCTCCCCTTGGAGGTTTTTATTGACAATTCGATTGAAAAGTGGCAGGCGGCACATGTGGCGTATGCTTAATGCGTCTACTGACATGCGTTGAGTATTTAAAAGTGAGCAATAAGTGGGGGAAGGTGTGGGGGAAGGTGGGAGAAAGGATGTAGAAAAGAGTGGGAGAGTGAGGGATGGAAGAAGGGGTGAAGATAAAGATTCTTTTTCCCATACGGAAGGGATTGCTTTTAAAAACTTAATGAGGATGCGAAAGAGATTAAGAGTGAAGCGAGAGAAAGGGAGGAAATATAAAGACTGACACTAATGGGCATAAGGAAGGTGAGATAACAGCTGAAGAAGAGTTATGGAGAGAGAGAGAGAGAGAGAGAGGGAGAGAGAGAGAGAGAGAGAGAGAGAGAGAGAGAGAGAGAGAGAGACAGAGAGAGAGAGAGACTAAAGGTGAAACTCAAAAAGAGACTGAGCAAACTGAGAAGAAGATAAAGCTTCCTGCCATAGATAGTTAGCTCTTCGCAGCTCTCCCTTTGCCACTGTTATATTCTTTCATACCTCATAGCACTCAGCCTGTGTCAGCCACTATCACTCTACACAACTTAATGCCAGATAAACTTATAATTACATTTGAATAACAGTATTCTTTTCGAAAACTAAGCTACAATATGAGTTAAAAGTCTATGATCCATTCAGACTTTCCTTAAAATGGAGTCTTATATCATTCAGCTTTTTATATCTAGTATGAAATTGTTGTATCAATTTTTTTGCTTAGCCTTACTCTTCCCCTTTAAACTATATTCGAATGAAGCTAGCTGAAACTGTCATACTAAGTAGCTTTCTATTCAAGTTCGATCTCTTACGTCCTCCAATGGGGAACAGTATTTGGTTGCGGCTTTTGTTGTTACTGTCGGGAAAGTCGACATGTTTCATATGCATGCGAGGACTGCAGACAGAGCAGGAGGTGGAGCAGGGGAGACGCAGGCAGGGCAGAACAAAGTTGAGCTGGAAGAGAAGAGAGCTGAGCAGGAGCAGAGCAGAGGCAGAGCTGGAACAGAAGCGGGCGTAACAGCGATGCTTCTGTAGCGAGATTTGACAAATTTGTTAAAATTGCAGCAGCGACAGTCACAGAGGAGAGTGCAGAGGAGAGGGAGAGGGCGAAGGGTAACAAATGAAGACGATGATGATGATGATTAAAATGGAGCTGGGGATGATTAAGAAAAATATGCTGGCAAAACATTTGCAATTTTCGCAAGAGCAGCGAAAACATTTTTTGTTTATCGAGCGAGACGAGACGAGGAAAAATGTTTACAGCCCGAACCAGCAGGCAGCAAGTGGCCCCAAACGAACACACACCCCCCTCTCCATCACACCCTCGCTGTGTGCGCCCTCCCCCCTGCCCCGTCTATCAGACGCTCTTCCTCCCGCTGCCCTTTTTGAGTTTGATTGATTTTTGCGGTTCTAATGTTCAATTTTAATATTTACACAAAACATGTTCGAACATGTCTCATGCGGCCGCAGCGAGAAATTTATTTGTTATTGCCGCCCCGTGATATGCCTACCGTGTGAACAACCCTCTTCCTGGTTACACCTACCCCCCCCGCCTCCTTTTGCTGCTGCTCCCTTGGAGGTTTTTATTGACAATTCGATTGAAAAGTGGCAGGCGGCACATGTGGCGTATGCTTAATGCGTCTACTGACATGCGTTGAGTATTTAAAAGTGAGCAATAAGTGGGGGAAGGTGTGGGGGAAGGTGGGAGAAAGGATGTAGAAAAGAGTGGGAGAGTGAGGGATGGAAGAAGGGGTGAAGATAAAGATTCTTTTTCCCATACGGAAGGGATTGCTTTTAAAAACTTAATGAGGATGCGAAAGAGATTAAGAGTGAAGCGAGAGAAAGGGAGGAAATATAAAGACTGACACTAATGGGCATAAGGAAGGTGAGATAACAGCTGAAGAAGAGTTATGGAGAGAGAGAGAGAGAGAGAGAGGGAGAGAGAGAGAGAGAGAGAGAGAGAGAGAGAGAGAGAGAGAGAGAGACAGAGAGAGAGAGAGACTAAAGGTGAAACTCAAAAAGAGACTGAGCAAACTGAGAAGAAGATAAAGCTTCCTGCCATAGATAGTTAGCTCTTCGCAGCTCTCCCTTTGCCACTGTTATATTCTTTCATACCTCATAGCACTCAGCCTGTGTCAGCCACTATCACTCTACACAACTTAATGCCAGATAAACTTATAATTACATTTGAATAACAGTATTCTTTTCGAAAACTAAGCTACAATATGAGTTAAAAATCTATGATCCATTCAGACTTTCCTTAAAATGGAGTCTTATATCATTCAGCTTTTTATATCTAGTATGAAATTGTTGTATCAATTTTTTTGCTTAGCCTTACTCTTCCCCTTTAAACTATATTCGAATGAAGCTAGCTGAAACTGTCATACTAAGTAGCTTTCTATTCAAGTTCGATCTCTTACGTCCTCCAATGCCCTTCAGCATTTTGCGACAACAAAAATTTATAATAGCCGAAAATTCCTAGACTTCATTAACCTCCAAATTAAGAGTTGCAAGATTTCTCTATAGTTTACTCTCTCTTCCTCTTCATTTTCAACTACTTTAACTTTTGTTTTTTTGGCCTTTAATGTGCCCAAACAAACCTGTTTGATGGCCATTTGGGAGCTGGCCACGCTGCCACGAGCCACGTCTAGAGATAAAAAGCCCATCGTTTTATGGTTAACAACAAAGTCCTGCGAATCAAAGCTAGACAGTCAGGACAGAGGGAGAGACACACAGAGATAGACGAACAGATGCGGTATCCTTGCAACGTCAGTGTACCACGCCAGTCAGGACGCGGTGTCCTGGGAACCAGTCTTAACTGGCTTACGGCTACTGTGACAGCATGGCAGGATAACACGGGAAAACGCACAGGAATAACAAAAACACACAGCACCAAAAACATTTGCAGATGTTGCCGACAATTGTGGCAGATTCACCTGACAGTGGGAGAAAATTTAAATAATTTCAGCGGTGAGGGGGAGAAATTAGCTTTAGAATTTAAAAACAAAATTTAAAAAATAATTAGGGGAGAAATTAGCAATAGAATTTAAAAACAAATAAAACTTGACAAAAGTGTGGAATTCTTTAAGCAAAGATGAACTCATAAAGACTAAAATCTTTAAAGTTTATAGGTTATGTTAGATTCTCTTCTGAATATCTTTTGATGTAGTTGAAGTGTTTGATTAAAATTTCTATGAGACTCAAGAACAAATGTGTTATACATAATTATTTTTTCAATACAATACATAAATATAATTAATCCTTTTGTTTCACACTCACTAAATAATTGATAATCAACTAAATAAAAGAAATATATTAAATTTTACTTGAGTTACTTTAAAGATTCTTTTTAAAATAATCAAATTATCCATTAAGATAGACTCCATTTAAGATCATCTATATTTATTGTTGGTTGTAAAGAAGTTCCAGCCCAAATTTTCTGTCTCTAACACTTCAAGTTCCAGAGATCTCGACGAAACATTACCTTCATATATAAAATAACATAAATATTACTCAAAAATCTATTAAACACACATTAATCCCACATTCCTCTTCATATTTAGGGCTCATTCAAGTATATTTACTGCATTAATAAATCAAACTTTGCCGAACTTACTCAACCTTTTCTCGCAGTGCAGCAAGACAAGTAAGTCTGGGAAAAGCGCAGCAGCGTCGGCTTGTTATGCTTGTTTTGCCTGCGACACTGAAATTGCGTTTATAACGGCAAACCGTAACTGTATCCGTGATTTGACCCGCACTCCCCCTTTCCCTACTTACTGTTGTTGTTTCCCCCTGTGTTTGCAGCTGATTAGGCAGCACTCCATTTAACTGTCATCTGCAGCGACCGCCCTTGAAGACAGTTAGCTTGGGGGGGAAGGGTCTCAGGTAGCTCTGTAACTGCAGCTAAGACGATTACGACGTCGACGTCTGCGTCAGCATCAGCGTCTACGTCAGTTGCTTGCACAACTCCCGCATTTCCTGCTGGGCACTTAAGACGTTCAAGGCTGGAGAAGAAGGAGGGAAGGCAAGAGGGTTTGTGGTCCGAGGATTGTCTCCCCTCTATTTACATAAGCGAAACCGAACCTGAAGACCTTCAACTTCCAAAGAGCGAAAAACTTTAACAGTTTAACCGAACAGCTCAAAAATTACTTCGACCACAGAGGGAGCAAGTTGAGGGAGCTGCAAGGGGGGTGGGGAGGGGTTCAGACTACGCCTGTGGCAGCGTTTTTGTCGCACACACAAATGAAATCACATACATAATTCAAAGGACTCAAATAACTTTTCTCTTATATCTGCAAAAGCAAAAGAAAAGCAAAACAAATTATTGAATCATAATCCGATCCGAGTACAAAAAAAAGATTTATCTCTCCGCACGTTTCCCCCTCGGCAGGTTTCCCATACATACCTGCTTGAGAAGCACTGGGAGCACTCTGCTTGCTTTGAGGGCTTTAGTGCGATGCGTGCAAAAGAGAAAACATATTTAAAGAGGCTTTCTCTAATCTATTGACAGTGCCAGTGCAGGGAGTACCGTTACTGTAGTGATGCATAGGTGGGTTCAGGGATGAGTGTTGGGGGTCTGAGTACCTTTAATTTGACCCCATGCTTGCGGTGGGAAAGCTCTTTGAAGCTTGGCATCAGCAAAGGTTGATCAAAATTTAATAACAAATTGGGACTAACAAACTCTTATTGATATAAACTTATGGGACTGTGAATACTTCAAGTGGTATGCGAGATTTTCCTAAGGTTTAAAGATCCGTAACTATCTTAAATTTTCTACTCTTAAAAGCCTTAAAATCTTCAACTGAATTGACATCTAACTAGCCACGAAAAGTTTATGCTTTTGCACTCTGTTTTCTATATTTTATACCCTTCGATTCAATTCAGGCAATTTTTATTCTATTATCGTATTGAACAGAAACTCATCGAGTGCGTTTATGAAATATTTTATGCCTTAAAGATTTTCCACTTTAGATTTCTAAGTTTATTATAGTGTCAAAGTCGACGCGACTATATCATACATACTATATATGGAGGCTGTCACCTTCGGCAGGCACTAAAACTTGTGTTTACTTTAACTTTATGCTCTGCCATATATTTTCTTTATGCTCGTCTATTAAATCGCGATACTTTAATAGAAATGCGTACTTAATTTTAAGCATAAACATTTCAAGAGCAGGAAAACTAAATGCATGTGATAGACTGTCAGATACCCTAGCAGACAAAACTCTACTATATATCTTAGAATATGAAATACATCCGATACTATTTAGTTATAATCTTTCTTTCGTTTGTCAAAATTAAATGTAGCAACATTTTCTTTCTTTTTTTTTCAACCAGTTTCAAAAACAGTCCATATTTATTCGAATTTTAATGCCATCTGTGTGAATTCGTGATAAATAATCTGCTTAACACCTGCCGTGCACTTGCTTGTGTGTCTGTGTGTGAGTGTAGAAGAAAGTTATCTGCTAGCTGCGATTAATGTTTAAATAAATAGTCGTAAATTCCGATATTTATTATCTCATTTCTTGAGTAATTAATGTTTATTTGTGCAGAATAGATTGCCATCATTTATAACGGATTTTCTTTATAAAATATTAATTCAGCTCTTCGATTTGCATTTTTTTTATAAACAGCAAATTTCTGTTATTATCAGATTTTAAATCTGTTGCCAACGAGTTAAGGGAGGCGTGCCAGACTCCCCATGAACTACAAGTGAATATATTTTCTTCATTTGGATAGTGAGTGGAATTGTATTAAGATACTGTGAATTGTTTTCTGATCTCTCTAAATATATGGAAGTATAGAAAGTATAAGTTAATTCTTAAGGTAAATTATTCGTTTTTTTTTTTTTTTTTTTTTTTGATTCATTTTTTTGTATTTAAAGTTAGTATTGATACAAGACTACTTATACATATTTAAGCGATATTGTAAGTAGTTTAATAGTTGCGTATAACTAACAGTTAAACCTTAAGTTCTCAAGTTTCTATGGCTTCTCACTGAATTATTATATTCCTTGACCTAATCCATTTGCTTATGTATATATATTTATAATAGTTTATTCACGACTTCTCTCTCTCTCCCTTAAGTAACGCAAAGAATGCCAAGTTTTCTGAGTTATGCTAAGTAACTGACGCGTTATGCACTGGCAAACGGAAAAGTTGGCTAAATACGCGTCTGTACGAAAAGTTTTTCACATAATTGAATGAAAAGCGAAGCCATAGACGGAGCACTTTCCCCTCCTCCTTCCTCTTTTCCCGCCATAATCATAATCATCTTTGTCACCAAAAGCAAGGCGAGACAACGAGTTGGTCAATCGAAAGTCAGCTTAAGGCTTATGCCAACTCTTTTCTATAACTCTTGAGAATCGAAAGAAAGCGAACGGTGGGAGGGGGGGATGGGGTTTGTAAAGGGAGACAGCACTCTCCACAGTGTCCGAGTGCGGACAAAGTTTCTTCACACTTTTCCGCAGATTATCTTTAGACAATTTTCTCGCTCTTCTTTGTTTTGCTGTTTTGCTGCAGTTTACTTAGCACTTCCTCTCGCTTTCTCCCTCTCTCTCACTCTCTCTCTTCTTTTCCTGCCTGTGCTTTGTTTTCGCAACGTGCAATTGCCCTGCGTGCCTCAGTGCAATATGGGAGTAAGGGGAAAGGGGGTTCGGATTCTTTTGCGCTTTCGGTAATGTGCAATATTCTTCGCCTGCTTCTGGGGAAATTTTCATTTTAATAGCATTTCCTTTTTGGCCGCTGGCTTCGTTAACACATTAACGCGCAGCAGCTGCAATTGCTGCGGGGTCATGCGGCCAACGAGAAAGGGGGGGCGCGAGGGGGTTCAATGAAAAACCAAAAGGCAAACACAAATCGTCGCTACCTTAACGCAATTTTAATTTCTTTAAGTAGCCGACGGACTCGAGCCAAGTTGGCCGCAAGTGTAGCCAATTTAGCGGGAAATCTTGAGCGAAAAACAACTAATTTTCGTGTTCTTATACTAAGCTGATTATTTTGAGGTAAAGTGGGAAAATAAACATTTATTTATACAAATGTAATAGCTCTTAACACTATTAGAACTTCTAATTTTCCCTTAAGTGGTCCTGAAAAAGCCTCACTGGTTCAATGAGCGCATTACGATAAAATCGTAAGCTAACAAGGCATTAACGGTACTTTGAGAAAAAAGTTCAATTACGAGAGGTAGTTCTGTGTGTGTGTGTGCTTGGGTATTAAACGACTTAACTATCTAATCAAGAGCAAATTTGTTTAATTTCGCCCAACTGTTTACCCAACAATTGACTTTGTTTCCAATTGTTTGCTATTTAAGTGTGTCAATATATTTAATATCAAGATATGATATGCACAGAGATTTATAAATACATAAATCTTAATTATTACTTACAAAATATTATATTTATATAACTTCTTTAAATATAAATCAAAACGTAGGAAATTTGAACTTTTTATATTATCGTAAGGAAGTATATTAACGTACAGTCATAGTTTGTATGTTTTTATTCACAGAAGTAAAAATATAGTAAATAGAATAGTTGGTTTTGATTGAAATTTATAAAAAAAAGCCAAAAAATTCAACTATCTAAAAGTTAAAAAGGTTTTTTAAATATTCTCAAAGTTCTCAGTCCAAGTTTTTTTATAATATGTCAAATGGCTTTTTTTAATGAATATTCTTAATAAAACAACATCAGTATATGACTATGAAAAGAGATAATTATTTCCACAGTTTATTATATTTCCCAAATATGAAAAATATTGTGATCTACCATACATCATGATCTTTCATTTCTTTGGCCAACAACAGCTAGACACATATTAATTAAATATGAGAAGAGGAAAAGTGGCTAACTCCGACCTAGGCTACTCTATATTTGCCTATTCTTCGGCTAAATATTGCCATGAATAAATAATTTGGGTTACTCTCATATAAAGCAACTCTATATTTGGCTATTTTCTGGCTTAATACTTGCAGGGAAACAGCAGACACTTTATCTGCCTATTTTTCGGCTGCCAGCGGTCAACACTGAATGGAGTTACAAATCTAATGGAGAAGGGGGTCTGGCATCTCTGCCGAACTCTGGAGGAAACTCTTTGCGGCTTGTTCGTTGCTGCCGTTGCTGTTGTTGGCTGTCACATAAATAACGTATACGCCGCATTGGACTTACCTCGGGTAAACAAACAGAGCCGTATGAGGCAGTCCAGCCAGCGGAGTTGCGTGCCGGCAGCGCTGAGGGATTTGTAGCTGTGTTTTTTAGCCATTTGATCTGCATTCACATGTTGTGGTTGCCAACACACACGGGCCTACACACACATGCACACGCACGCACACTAAACAAAAAGGCAAAAACAAATGTCGCTCAATGCACAATTAGCTTTGTATTGTTGTCCCTATTGCACTTGTTGCTCGTATTGCTGTTGTTGTTGTTATTGTTGTTGTTTGAGTTTCTGCTGTTGCTGTTCTCACTTGTCTCATCAATATTTCAACTGTGCTCTGCAATTAACTGTAACTACGAAACAGCAGACAATTGTCAACAGCAATTAACGGTGAACTGTGTAACAGTAAACTGAAAATGCGCGCCAAAACAGAAACTAGTTAACTTTGCCTCAGTGTGCGCTGTTCGCTGCTTGCTGCGTGCGCTGCTGTTGAATGCCAGCATGCAACTGCCACAAATTGGACGCGCAAGTGGCTTGGCGCGCTAGCTCCAAAATAAACACACGCCGCACCATCACACACACACACACACACATACACACAGCCGCACACCGCACGCACCACACACACACGCCACAAGATGCCCATAAAACTGTAAAGCTGCACAGTGCCAGTCAGTCTGGCAGCACTGCCGCTGTTAAAGCGTTTACTATTAAGTTTATACAAAGCATTTCATGAATTTCTGAATACGTGAAACGAAAATGGAATATGTTTTTGTGAAATTGACAAATTCATGAATTAATATTAGCAGGGGCCAAGTTAAGCATCTTGATTATTTCATCAATTTCATTTTATGCATTCAGGCTGAATTTATAATTAACTTTTCCGTATAAACCTAGCACCTGTTAGAGCAAGCACTGTTAACCTTCGCTAACAGCTCCGCCCCAATTAACAGTGCCCAGCAGTTGAGTCGCAACAGTTGACGGCTTTTAGAGCAAGCAGTGCTAATGCTAGGTGGCAACTCCACCCGCATTAACAGTGCACACAACAGTTGAGTCACAACAGTTCAGCACAAACAATTTGTTGACATTTACAATTTCCAATTGTTTTGTTTTTTTTCTCTGTGTGAGTGTGTGTGTGTGCACAACAATCATGGGCACACTAACAAATGAGAACTGCTTGACGTGCCTGCAGCACGTGGAGGCAGCAGGCAGTGCCAGGCACAACACACAAGATGATGAGCTGCAGCGCCTTCTGGTGCAGCTGCTGCAGTGGCAACCGGAGGAGCTGCTGGCAGAGACACTGCCCAAGCAGCTGTGTGGTTGTTGCTTTCTCCAGCTGCAGAACTTTCGACAGTTCCAGCAACAGGCACGCGAGTGCCGCCAGCAGCTGCTGCAGCTGCTCCAAGAGCAGGCGGAGGAGGAAGCCAAGTCAAAAACTGCCACATTCGAGATTATCTACGAAGAATCAACACTGCAGACGGCTGCAGAGGACGCCGAGTCGGAGCTGACACCCACTGAGGTGGAGACAACGCCGCCCGACCCCTTCGACCATAAGCCGGAAGAGAACGAGACCGCGCCTGCTGCTGCCGCTCCTCGTCTTCCTCATTCGCGCCGCTGCAAGGGCGCCAAGAACAGTCACAAATGCAAGCAATGTGGACACTGCTTTGCACACACCCTCACGCTGGAGGCGCACATTCGCAAGGTGCACGAGGGGAGCAAGAGGCCCTTCCAGTGCGATCGCTGTGAGAAGGCGTATAGCTTCATGGGCGGCCTGTACACGCACATCAAGGAGATCCATGGCACCCAGGTGCGCTCCTATCCCTGTGATCATCCTGGCTGTGATCGCGTCTACATATCCAGCATCGCCATGCAGAAGCACAAGCGGATCAAGCACAGTCCGCCCTCGGACGCTGAAGGCGCAGCTCCGGCGGCACGCAAATACATCTGCGAGCAATGCGGAGCCAGCTTCAATCAGTCAGCGAATCTCAAGTATCATCGACGCACCAAGCATCCCACCAAGGCGGAGGCGGAGGCTATTGACCACGAGCGTTACGACTGCAATATCTGCCAGAAACAATTCCACTCCCGCTACACCCTCAAGTACCACACGCTGCAGAAGCACGCGGCGCAGCTGGAGGTGGAGCAGCTGCACGAGTGCAAGGTGTGTGGCCGGAGGATGGCCAAGCGGTTTATGCTGGTGCAGCACATGCTGATGCACAATGCCGAGAAGATGCCCTGCGAGCACTGCGGACGCCTCTTTGCCCGCAAGTTCGAGCTGGAGGCGCACATACGCGCCGTGCATCTCAAGCTGAAACCCTTTGACTGCAAATACTGTGCCGAGTCCTTTGCCTCCAGGAAGACTCTACGGCACCATGAGTACATACACACCGGGGAGAAGCCTTATGTGTGTGACATCTGTGGACAGGCGTTCAGGCAGCAGACGTGCCTCAAGAATCATGGCAAGGTGCACGAAAAGATGCTGGCAAAGCGGTGAAGAATCTTTCCTCTCCCTCTCTGCGGGATGACTGCCAAGTGATGAAGAATCTTCCCTCTCTCTCTTCATTTTTATACTCCACACAAGGTGTATCTAATCTGGATCATAATCCCTAACCGAGTCGACTGAGTTGCTATAAAACTAGCAGAGGCACAATCGGAGCAGATTGAGGACAAAACAATCTTTCTTTCTGTTTACCCATCCCTCTTTCGCCATCTCCCTCTCTATATACCCGTCTCTCTCTCTTAGTGGGTTGTCTGTATATTAAATAAATTTGAACTTAATTTTAGTCTTAATCTTAGCTGGAACCTCATTTCTTGGGAAACTCATCGTGGTGGCCCACGTCCTCGTGCTGCAGCTGTGTGTTGCGCTCGTGTTCTATATACGTGGGCAGATCGTCCAGCGGCTTGTAGTACATGTGCACAGCTTGGGAGCCGGCCATCATGGCCAGCAGGGCGCTTGCCATGAACTTCATGTACTTGGACCACGAGACACCGGCGGGCATGACTGAAGTGAAGGGGATTGGGGGATTGCTACAGTTAATTCCTTGGTTCACTCTCGTTTTCTCGCTGCTGCTCCAGTTGCAAACGCATCTGCTGTTCCTCAAGATAGTTCTTAGCCTGTCGTCGCTTGAAGGTACGATCTGGTCAGGGAAAGGCAAAGGAAATTTAGTATACTGGAGTGAATAACAAAGGATTCTACTCACAGAAATTCGTCTCGCCGACGGTCCAATTGATCATAGAGAACTCCAAGGCTGCGCCGAGCACAAAGAATATGGGCAGGAAACGATAGACACCCAAACGTTTCTTACCAGGCCAATTGTCGAGGAATCTTCTCACGACGTTGCTCTGTAGAGTCATCGGGCGATTATGTAAGGCGGACCCAGCGAAATTCTCTTTGTTTGGAAGCCTCTGCACGTGGCACGTATCTAAATAAAAATGTTTTTCTTAAACTAACTAAATTTTGAAACTATTGCCATTTACAGCTGAACTGTAGTCGAATGATAAAAGTCAGAAATACAACAATAATGCCGCCTTCTCTCTTCCCAAACGCACCTACGTTACTTAGTTCCTTTGAAACTTGTTATGCTGTGAACAGCTGTTCGACGGCACACTCTGGCGCCCATTCGCTGTTATTAACATTAGCCGGCAATGTAGCCTTTTTGAGCAGCTGTTAATGTTACGCAAATTTTTATTTTAAATAAACAGAATTTTTATTATATTTGTTTTATTTATGCATTGTTTAATTTTATGCAATCCCTTTCAATCATGATCCTACGTTACATGCTGTACTTTAGTTTAAGTTTTAATTTTTCCATACGTGTCCCTCACGCGTTAACAGCCGATTAATTGCGCACGAAACATATCGATATTTTTAGTATATTTCGCTTGGCTCACTGTTAAACTCCCTTCGCTCTGTTAGGTTTTACAGCATATGTTAGCTTTACGTTGTCTTCTACGTTTGTTTAGTATTTCTAATTATTAAACACGTAAACATTTTAATTTATTGCAAAAAGGCAATCGATACAAACATATGCTGAGCTAATTCAAACCCAGGAAATATGATACACAGTCTGTTCATAGTAAACAGCAGCGGGTAAGCAGCGCACACTCTGACAGCATATGCTAGAAAAAAAACAATAACAATAAACAATGAAATTTCCATTGACTTTCCCCAAATTCCAGAGAAGTTTTCCTTGAAAAGCACTGGCGCTCCGTTGTCTCCCGGTCTGTATGTGAATACTTTCTCGACGCCCAGCGTGCCGCACCCTACGTGAGTAGCCACAGGAAGAGTTTGCCCGACTTCTTCTCTATCTCTCAATTTCCCTCTCCTTCTGCAGGATGTGCCGCCCGTGATAGCCACGCCCCATTACTACCTTATTACCGTGCAGCGGGAGAGCGTGTCCCTCGTGGCTGCCTGCAAGCAGGAGGTGCCTCCACTGTTCGTCATCGAATTTCTGCATCGCGTTGTCGACACATTCCAGGATTACTTCGGCGATTGTTCCGAGTCTGTGATAAAGGACAACTATGTGGTGGTCTATGAGCTGCTCGACGAGATGCTGGACAATGGTTTTCCACTGTCCACGGAGAGTAATATACTCAAGGAGCTAATCAAGCCCCCGAACATACTGCGCACCATTGCGAACACCGTGACGGGCAAGAGCAAGTGCGTCTGCTTTCCTTTCCCTGCTGAGTACTCTTACTAATCTCTTCTCTATGCAGTGTCAGCACCATATTGCCCTCGGGTCAGCTATCCGCGATTCCATGGCGTCGCAGTGGAGTGCGATATACCAACAACGAAGCCTACTTCGATGTCATTGAGGAAGTGGACGCCATCATTGACAAGTCGGGCTCGACGGTGTTTGCCGAGATACAGGGGCATGTGAGTAGTTGGCAGACATGAATTCGAAACGTGCCATTAATCCTTATCTTCTTCTCTACCTTCCTCCTGCATGTACTCCTCCTGCAGATCGATTGCTGCATCAAGCTGTCTGGCATGCCGGACCTGACGCTCTCCTTCATGAATCCTCGCCTCTTCGACGACGTCTCATTCCATCCGTGCGTGCGCTTCAAGCGCTGGGAAGCAGAGCGTCTGCTCTCCTTCATTCCGCCCGATGGCAACTTCCGCCTCATGTCGTACCACATCAGTTCGCAGTCTGTGGTGGCCATTCCCATCTACATCAGACACAACTTCTCCATCAAGACGGGCGAACAGGGTCGCCTTGACTTGACCATTGGACCGCGGAACACACTCGGACGCACTGTGGACAAGGTGAAGCTGGAACTGACCATGCCCAGATGTGTGCTCAACTGCATTCTTACGCCCAATCAGGGCAAATACACGTTCGACTCGGTCAGCAAGACGCTCTCCTGGGATGTGGGACGCATCGATGTGTCCAAGTTGCCCAACATACGTGGCACGGTAAGGAGGAGGGTCCAAATTGATGTCACATGTTAAATTATCTTTGCTTCCTCTTTTACAGGTCTCCATCACGCCGGGCAGCACCAATATCGATGCGAACCCCTCAATCAATGTGCAATTCCAAATCTCACAGCTTGCCGTCTCCGGGTTAAAGGTCAATCGCCTGGACATGTACGGGGAGAAGTACAAACCCTTCAAGGGTGTCAAGTATCTAACCAAAGCTGGCAAATTCCAGGTGCGCATGTAGCCACGCCCACGTCAACAGTCGCGTCTCTCGATTAAGCTTTAATTAAGTGTAAATCAACCTAGCCAAGTTCAAGATTCTAACTGTAACTGCTATTTCTATCATTATGACTATATATTATACGATTACTCTCATTTTTTTTTGCTCCCCAATATATTTTGTTTGTTTTTCTTTATGACATAAAGTGTGTTGTGGCACTGAAATAAGGCAATGTTTAATCAAAGTGAGGTTATATTGAGTTTTATACGAGGAAATTGCGAAGAAACATTTAACTTTGAAGTTATACTCGAACGATTAATCCTATACGTAACATAATATGCTGTTTACTTGCAAAATGGAAGTTGGGATGAGAAAAAATAATATAATTGAGAAGAAAACAAAAAAAAAATATAAATTTTTGAGGTTATACTCGCAATATTTAAGCTTTTTAACATGTTAATATTCCAAATTAGAGTTAGGTTAGGTAGAAAATCAGTTGATGATGTGCGCTGAGCATTATTAAGATGAGAAGAGAATTTATTTTTTCGGTGTATTTAAGTTCTATGTAGTTATGAAGTGAGGTTAGATAGCAAATTGGTCATTATATTTATATAGAGTGTGTTGTGAAAGTGATGTGAGGCAAAGTTTAATTAAAGTAGGGTTATGTTGATTATTATTAGGATACAAATCGTAAGAACATTTTATTTTGAGGTTATAATCTTAAAAAAAAGACCATTTAAAAGCGCATATCTCAGCCTGCCTTTAAGAAGAGTCTAGTAAGACTTTGCCTATATGTAGCTAGGTGTGTTAGCTGATTATATTACAAATTTCATGATAAACCAGGCACAACTAGCTGAGCTATAGATCTAGATAAGCACTTAGTTTAGCTTCTATTAGGTTAAATTGGGATTAACTTCAAGGAGTGAGACATTGAAAAGAGAAGGAATTTCTTTAAAATGTTTTTTTTTAATATTTTTCTACATGTTTATTGACCTAAAAGACAGAAGAAAGCCTTATTAACTGTTGTTGTACTACACATTTACAGGGTATGCCACAGTCGACTCTTAAGCTCGGCTTGCAGTGCCTGCACTGTTGCCCACTCGTTTAATTTTTTTATGTATGTCAAAAAGCGGCGGCCAATAATGTTTAATGCATGCTTAGAGAGTGTCTGTAACTGGCTGTGTGTGTGTGTGTGTGTGTAGTACTGTATGTGTGTGTTTGTGCATTGGCAACGCGTCGCCATCGCTGAAAACTGGCTGCAGAATCTTGTTGAAAATCAAGTTGCAAGTCAACTCCGGCCTCGCCTGGCAACAAACCACGCGATAAATCCAAATGGAAATGCAAAACTTGATTTCATCTTGGCCACAGAGTGCAGTATTCAGTATGCTATATACTATATATACATATATATATATATATGTATATATATATATATATAGATATATAGCTGGCCATGTACACTCGCCCCTAGTCATCTGCCCCATGTGCTTGCTGCATTTTTGTCTGTGCCAACCGGTTTGTGGCCTCTTGGCGCGACGGCCTGCGCTTTTGGCCGTTTTTTTTTGTTGTTGGCTTTTTTTAGCCTTTTTTTGCGGTGCTTGTGGTTTGGGTCTAGTGCTGGGCGCGCTGGGCGACGGCGTGCAACGGTAGCCGAGAAGCGCCACCAGGGCGAGGATACGTCATGCGGTTCCACCTCTCTACCCCTCTCCCCCCCTCCCTCTCTTTCTCCCTCTCTCTCCTTGTGTCTCTTCTCCCTCTATCTCCTTCTTGTTCCTCTCTCTCTCTCTCTCTTGCTCACTCGGCCCAAATCGCGAGCGTGGGAAAGGCGACTGTAGCTGACCAAAAACCCTCGGCATGTGGCATGCCACATGCTGTGCCACCTCTTCCCCTCCCCCCTGCCACTTCTCCTCTTCTTCCTGCACATTGAGCACTGAACATCGCAGAAGTAGAAGCAGCAAAGAAGCAGCAAAGCAAAGCGCAACGGGCAACAGGCGGCGGCAAGTTCGTTGCGTAAGTCTTTCGTTTTGCCCCATCGATTTTTAATTTTTCATGGCAATTTTTCCTGTCATTCGATTTTCACATGGTTTTCCAAGGTTTTTTTCCAATATGTGGTAAAAATTCTTAAATTTGCTTCCACTTTTTTTCTAAATTTTTACAGTTGATTTTCTTTTATGATTTAAAATTTATTATTTAAAATATGTTCAAAAATGTTCTTAAATTTCTCTTCATTTCTATTTCAATTTCCGAGTTTAAAAAAATTTCAATTAAGAAAAACTAATATAATTAAATAAATTTCATTTTATTCAACATTTAAAATGCTTCTGAATTTTTTCCCTTATTTCTTTTTTTAATAATAAATAAAATTTACTCTTAAATTCTTTTTTATTTTGCTTAATTTACTCGTACTTTCCTCTTTCAATTCTCCTGCTCAATAATTTTCCCACAGTTTTCGCACCCGTTTTGCTTTGTTAATATGTTAAATCAATTTATTCATATTATTAAATATTTAATTAATTTGGATCGTGTGTGTTTTTTTATTTTATTCTTTTTGTTTTTTGTTGTTGCCTTTTTTTTGTGGCCCGCAGCAATTAAGGCGCGTCAAGTGCTGCGATAATTGTGTGTGAAAAAGCAACAACAACAATTGAGAGTCATTATTGAAATCGTTAACATTTAGTCAAGCACAAACACACACACACACACATACTCACACACACACACAGTGTGTAGGGGTACTCAGGTTTGCATAAGATAATCGCAAAGTTCAATTTGAATTTTTACATTGACTTGAAACTGGTTTGGAAATCCGCTCGTGTCCTACTATTGGCTCCCCCCTCCACACTCTTTTTGCCGCACTGTCTCTATTTCTTTCTTTGTTTTTCCTTCTCTTTCTGTCTTTATCTCGTTCTTTTTCTTCCAGTCTACGCCATTTTCTGCAGAATTCTTCCCAAGGATCGTTTTAAAAGAAAACATTACAAGGGATTGAGGGAGAAAAGATTCTTCTGAAGTGCCCAAAGCGCAAGAAGAATTGCTGCTGCTTTAGATGAGTCTATTTTGCATAAGAACTTGAGGTTGAAAGCTTTCATTTAGCCGGAGAAGAATTGCTGCTGTAGATGAGTCTATTAAGCAACAAATCTTCGAGAACTGAACACTGAACAGAAACTAAAACAAACTCAAAAGAAGCCACGAAAGGAACGAAGATCTGCAAGAGAATTCTTAGGCAGAATTTGCAACTTTTAATGAGTCTACTTTGCATAAAGACTTTCAGCATTAATATATATATTTATTTAATATAAGATTTACCAAATTTAGTATGAAATCAAGGAACTTAAAAGAACAAAAAGAAAATCTTCAATAAAGTGAAAGATTTATTCAATCTATTAATTTTATTTATAGATTTTTTTTTATCTTATTTATTTAACATTTATCTAAAGTTTTCTGTAGCAAACAAATTGCTATAATAATTCTTTTGAGCACTATTATCATTTCTAACTATGTGTGCCTTAACTTTTAGCAGCCAGTGTTGGGCAACAATGTGGGGGAACAGTTGCACAGGTGCAACTAACCCAAATCGGTTAGTTAGGCCAATTAACGCGCCCCCAAAACGGTCGATGCAACCCAACCCAACGCAAGTTGAGTGCACTCCCTACTTCACACACTCCCACCCATTTGCCTTCCCCCTTCCCCCTTCTCCCTTCTTTTCCTCCCTTGGAATCGCATTCCCCCGTTTGGAGTCAGCTTCGTTGCGCTCCAATTTCATCATATGCTGTGCAAACTGTACTCGTGTTGCGCGTGTGTGTTTGTGTGTGTGCTAAGTGATTTCAACTAACTGCTAGTGCATGCTCCAACTACAGCCACGCCTCTTTTGAATGCCCTCGAGGGCTGGGGGAGATAACAACAAATGCATCTTTGTGCTTTGCACATTTGTTTGCTGAGGTTGCTTTGCTTTGGAGCCACTCACACAACGTTGTCATACTCTTTTTGTCATATTTTATATACTGGAAAATATACCAAACTATATAATAATACAATAAGTATACATACATTATTTATGCATATACTTTATATACATTAATATAAATATTTTAATTCTTTACAGATTTCTTTGACTCTTTAGAAATATTTTTATTGTGGCTTCAAATTCTGCATAAATTATTGAGTTTTATTAAGATAAAATTGAGTTAAAGTAAGGAACCAACTTTTATTTATTTTGTGTATATGTTGTCTTTAAAATTTAATATGGTTTACTATACTTGTTCTAGCAAAATATATTTATAGCAAAAGAATAATTACGCATCTTTAAGATCTTCGCAGTTCTTCACTTTGAGTTTGAAGAAATTTCAAAAATCTCTTTAAATTACCCAAAAAATTATATAGAACTAAAAACGTACAAATATATAGAACTGTTGTGAATGTTGTCAATGCAATTTAAAAGGTTTTACTGTACTTATTGAAGCACTCATCAAGAATAATAAAGTCTCTTTACGATCTCAAAGTTGATCACTTTCATTTCCAAAGAATTATTCAAACTTGCAAAACCTTTAATAAAATAGAACTCTGACTACTCAACAAACTAAACTAACTTCTCAAATATTGTCTCTCTCTCTCTCTTAGCCAGTGACTACTGTAGACCTGAGCACTTAAAGCAGGCAGTGGACTCTGCAGCGTGTTAGGGTATCACAGCGAACATGCATTTATCATTAACAAGCAAACTTCGTCTCGTTTTCATATTAAGTTTTTCCCACTTCTCCCCCTTCATCACTCCCAGTCCCTCTTGCAACTGTTTGGCATTGCATTCTGTTTCTGTTTCTGTTTCTGTGTTTCTGTTTACTTTGTTTGTTTGCCCAATGAATCGTGCGATTGCATTTGCGTTCAATAATCATTTGTGCAACTTGTTGTTCGACTCGCCTCGCCTCTCCAAATTGTTTGCTCAGTTATTGTTGTTACTATTGTTGTATTGTATTGTAGTTGTTGTTGTTGCGAAAGTTTAGGCGTAGTCCGAGCTGCAACTGCTGCCACTGCTGCTGCAACAGGCTGAAACCAAAGCCGAAAAACGAAACTCGAAACGAAATCGAAACTGAAGCAGAAACAGAAACCTGAAGCCGTTGTCCGAAAAATTCAAAGTCTAATAAGCGTCTGGCCGGCTAATTAGAAACGCTGATTGTGCCCCAAACACACAGAGCGAAAGAGAGAGAGAGAAGGGGAGAGAGAGAGAGAAGAGGAGAGAGAGAGAGAGAAGGGGGGAGAGAGGGGGACAGTCATGGGGCACATGAGATCCACACGCTAAATTGCAACGACAGACGTTGCCGCGTCGACGACGACGCCTCTGCTATTGACGGTGTATACCCTGTAAGTGCTGAGGAGCAGGGTGTGCTTGATGGTATATAAAAGATTAAGAAAATATATACGCAACTTATATGTACAGTGCTGCTCCATAAACTAAAGAAACTTTTTTAAAATTTTTTTTATATTTTTTATAATTTTTAAAAAATCTCTTTATTGTTAAACGATGCTAACTCAGCAACTTGAAGTGCGCGGCTGATGAAATTTGGCATAAATTTGCCTAATAAACCCAGCTACTGGTGTGTGTTTTTATTTATAAAGTATTCACTTTCTTATAGCTAGAAAATTGCATATAAAGACAAAGTTTATATAGATTATTAAGCAAAAAACAGCTTGAAATTGTTTAGAACTTAATTAACTCAAACAATGTTTATATTTCTATTTAAAGATCTCTTTCTGCCCCTACAGGGTATCAGCTAGTCGAGCAGACCGGCACTAGCAACGCCTTTGCAGGCCGATCTCGTTGTAAGGCTCATTAAAAACGATTGAAACTTCCGCAAGAACTGAACCGCGCGACAGAGCGAGACAGCAACAACACACACACAATACATTTGACGAGGCATAGCTGGCGCAGATAGAAGATCAGATAGGAATATATACACTATATATATACACACATATATATATATATATATAGATTGGCTGGGGATGAGCAGCAGCAGAAATAAAACTGCAAACTGGAATTGTGTTTGTGGCACAGTCGAGAGACAAAGAGAGCAGCAAGGAATGTCTGCAGGCAGACAGAAAGAGAGGGAGAGAGAGGAAGAAGAAGAGGGAGAGGGAACTTTCGCATATGTGCGTCAGTGATCGCACTCATTGTGCACTAATTACGCGCGACAAAGTTGACAAGTTATAAACAAAAAACGGAACAGAGAATGGAGAAGGGGGAGGGGGGAAAACAAAATCAAAACTTGGGGATTTGCATACAAAGTCCGTTGCGATGATAAACAACAAACATACCAAGACAAAGGGGGCACCACGGGCACGTAAGGCAAGCCACGATATCAGAGCTATGCTAATCAATGTGTTTAAAATGGATTGATATATGTTTTTTCGATGCCACATGATAATAATTATGATATCGATAGCAAAGGCAAATATAAATATGACACTTGACTGGAAAGAAAGGGACAGCGCTTCTAATTTAATTAACTGATTTATAAGCGGGAAAAAAGTAATATAACTTCAATTTGTAGAGCCCATTAAACTGAGAGACAGGTCCATAAAATATTGAAATATTGAAATACGTGCGAGAAATCAAATCAGAGAAGAGAATCCCCTGCAAGTTACGCACATTCTTACTCATAACTAGGTTCTATATCACTGATATTGTGCAGACCTCAAGATAATGGTACAATCTTTATAATCTAGCTAGATATAGATAGTGAAATATTTGCATTTGAAGTCGATAGGGAAAATGAAGAGGCGCTGGAGCTGGCAGGGTATAGATATCTACATATATCATATTAGATTTCTAAAAAACCTCAAGATAGATCCGACAGTTGAGATCGACAAAAATAATAGACTTTACTTTATACTGCTATATATTTCTGAGATATATTCTCTTCTTAGAGTACTCTCCCAATATGCATATTCACAGGGTATACAAATCAAACAGAGACTACTCTTAAGTACTATTGGAAATCGGACTTCACTGAAAGCACTATAATTTAGAATCGTAAAATGATTATAACTATAATTAAATAAACTTGGGTTATAAGTTTACATTACTTAGGGGGTTAAAGTATATATAGTACATATTTATATAATATATGTGTATATATTCTAGTATATTTAAGTACGATATAAACCCGACTAGATGCGTATAACATAACAAAACGTAAAGTGACTGACTCAAATTTGGCGAATATCGATTAATTCCATTATCGATTTTTCGGTCTAGGCTCTTCCACTTGGAGATTGGGCTTTGGTTTCGATATCATAACCATATACCCATAATTCGTCACCAGTTATGACCCTTTTTGAGTGAATCTGTCACGTTATTAAACAACTCTTGAACGATGCTCATGCGACGGTTCTTTTGGTCAAAACGCAAAACACTTATAACCTTTACGCCTCTCACAACCAAACAAATAATGCTATACATCTGAAAGTTGGTACAGATCTTCGCGAAGAGTGTACCAACATAATAAAACCAAAAAAATCGATAATCGAAAGTACATTGCCTCGTATATTGTTGATTGTTTCAAAAAGTATTGAGAACAGCTTCAAAGAAAGATTTCGATTGGTTGCTTGACTTCCAAGGAGAGTTTGAGGAACACATCCAGATTCTCGTTTCTTAACTAACATTATTTTTAACTTATTCATTAATCATTAATCATCATTTATTAAATCATTATTTATTTTTTTTTTCTCATTTATATTGAGTTGACATTAACAAATATGAGAATTGCTTCAAAGGTTCTAGACGTTCAAAGGTTCTTAAAGGTTTAATTATCATTAGTTCATAAAAAATTATATATTCATTTATTATATCATATTAGGCAAATTTAGCATAAATATAGAATAGTTTTTCTATTGCCCAAAATAAACCTAACTAATCAGATCAAAATACATTAGAAATAGGTCATATTTTACATAAACAAAATAGGTCATATTAAGTATTATTTTTGATCTGTTACAGTCCAATTATTGATTACACAAGCCGTGGTATACAATGGGTCTGTCAAGTGATCACATCTGTGCCCCCTTTTCGGGGATATTTGAACCCCAAATGGGAACTATACAAAGCTGCGAATTGCGGATTTCGCGCTGAGCGTTTACTGGTGCGACTGATGAACCGGGAACTAGTTGGGTAGCTATAGGGGGTACTACCATATATACTAGATGGGTAGCTGGGATCAAGTTTTGTTTGCATTTCACAGCAAATTGTCAGTTCGCCAAACAACGAGGAGAGACAATAAACAACGAAGGGGAACAAACGTTGAAAATAAAAACGATAACAATAAATCTGACAAACGAAATGACAAAGACAAAAGACGAGCCCACAAAAAACCCAGAGAAAAAAAAACACGATCAACAAGTGAGAAGACTGTACAGTAAGAAGGTGAACTGCAAAGTTAATACCCTGTAAAAAGTGTATATACCCTATAAAAGCCTAAATTTCTTCATCATCAAAAGACATTTTCGACCAGAAATCTTTCCTTGTTGACTTCTCGCCATCTTACTTCTTGCCTTCTCTTTACAGGGTATACGGCAGGGCGAGCACAAATTCCTATAGATCTTTTTCCACTTCTAATCATACCCATTCCATGCACCTCCTGTTTACAGGGTATACGCCAAAACGGGCTCTAAATAAATAAATTGTGTCTAAACTAAAGTGTATCTTCCTCTCCCTCTCTCTCTCTCTCTCTCTCACACTTTATATGTGGCATAAACATAGATAGATACACCCTATGGCAGATACAGATCATGTTATGCAATTTGCAATCGCCGCCGCCGCTAGAGGTCGCCACTTTTGTTTCGCGCATACAATTTGTTTAGATTGAATTAAAATTACAATTCATTTGCCAGTTTAGTCGGCGGCATTTGTTTGATTCGCATTGACCTTTGCCACGCAATGACACAAAGCTCAAGGTCAACACGAGTACAGAGAGGGAGATGTATATATATATGGTATATATACACTGTATGGGTTGACAGAGAGGCTCTATCTACATGAGTACGATCTGTGTAATCGTTTTTTGAAGCAGCCTCAAAAACGCTTCCCTTCACTTTCTGCTGAACTCTCTTCCCTCTCTGTCTTTCTCTTTCTTTCCCACAGTTTGCCAGCTACTCAGCTGTCACTTAACTATCATTTGCTTTAATCATTTATTTCAATGTCTGCCAAATTTTCTTTTTGTGCAGTTCTTAATTCAAAATAAATATCGATTTTAAGATAAGTTTTAAGTTTAGGGAGCTTCATCACTCACTCTCGCTCAAAATCTCTCTTTCTCCCCGTCTCTTTCCCACAGCTTTCAAGCTACTCTGCTGAAACTTTACTATCATTTGCTTTAATCATTTATTTTAATGTCTGCCAAGTTTGCTCTTTGTACAGTTTTCAATTAAAAATATATATTGATTCTAAAATTAGTCTAAAGTTAAGGGAGTTTCTTCACTCACTCTCACTCTACATCTCTTTTTCTACCCGTCTTTCACACAGTTTCCAAGCTATTATGCTGAAACCTAACTATCACTTACTTTAATCATTTATTTCAATGTCTGCCAAGTTTGCTTTTTGTACAGTTATTAACTCACAATATATATCGATTCTAAATTTAGTCCAAGATCGATTTCTAGTTCAACTTCTTCCAAGCCAAGCCTCAATTGCCTCAAGTCGTTGGCATTTCTCACATTCCAATTGCATATTCTAGCCAGCTATTGACCTCTGGGTCCCCTTTGCCCTTCTCTTACCCCCCTTTGGTTATCATCTTTGCTAGTTTTGTAACCCAGTTGAATTTCGCTCTTCTCTTGTGTGGCGTAATATTTATTTATTTATTTATTTATTGAGGGCACGCCTGGACAATTGCAGCGCCTAATTCAATTTGATATGCTAATTTGCTTGGTCAATCGTCGCACACATTGTCTCTGGCTGCATGTTTGTTTGCCTTAGTTGCTCTCAGACAGTTTGCAATGCAGCATAAGGTGCAGTAGGGACAGTAGAGGAAGGGAGAATTGAGAGGGAGAGGCGTCGTGGCAGAGCTGTATCAGGTTGCCTGGTCAATTGCCACACTTTCAACATCAATTCAATTGCCTGCCATAGATACTCTAACACAGAGTGGGTAGTTGCAATCGTTGGGAAGTTTTTAAGGTACTTTATAAAGATTTTCATAATATAAAACCTTTTTTGACTTCTATGAATGTCTTAATTTCCTCTTCACCTTTAGAGACTATCAAGTTAGCTTTCCATATTCATCTTTCGATTATTTTTCAATATTATCAAAATCTATGAAGTTGTTCCTTTTGACATTTAACAGATCTACCGAACTATACTTCTTCTTAGGTCTCTTAAGGATTCATCTTAGGTTTCAAAACGATTCATCTTAGGTCTCTAAACGATTCTTCTAAGGTCTCTAAATAATTCTTCTTAGGTCTCTAAACAATTCCTCTTAGGCCTTTAAGTGATTCTTGTTAGGTCTCTAAATAATTCTTCTTAGGTCTCTAAGTGATTCTTCTAAGGTCTTTAAACGTTTCTTCTTAGGTCTCTAAACGCTTCTTCTTAGGTCACTAACCGATCCATTACACTGCAGCTTAACTAGCTTATTTCTCTTTAAACACCATCCGATCTACCCCACTAACCTTCCTATTTATATTTGTTTCTCCCAATTTTTACAAACTTATTCATTTCTTATCTCACTCTGTTTTTTTTCAATTTTAATCCCTTTATAATTAGCTTAAGAAAATTTAAATTCTCTTCTATCTATAGCCGATCCTTCTTTCTTTACCTTTAGATATATTCTTCCTCTTTTATCGCACTCCCATCTACTCTACATTTACCATTGCATATCCAGAAGTTTATAAATTCGTACCATTTTTAAGATATTGCGAATCTGAACAAGTTCATTCCTCTTAGATCTTTAGCCAAGCTGTTCCATTATATATCTGTATAGCACTGTTTATTTATATTTGTATAAACTCTCTATGTGTCAATCTCTACTCCTCCAAATTCCATAATTTACAGGGTATTTTAAATTCGTTTCGTTTAGTTTCAATGGGTTGATAACACGCCTCAGATTAGAACAGATGCAACTGCATCAGGTGCCTTCTGATAAGGCAACCCAAGCAAATTTACCATAGGCATTACGTAAGTAATATATTTATATTATAAGCTGGAAGAATTGTGCAACATATCATCAAATATACGTATTATTTATGACGTTAAATCTATATTAGGAAAGCCAATTGAAATGCTCAGCTTGTGTAGGTCAAACTGCAGTAGAGAAGGTAGGAATCAGAAAAACTCATATTTTTATATAAAATCCAAGAAATCTACAGCTCCGTAGCTGCTAGAGTTATGAAATTTGGTACGGGTACTTACCAAATTAGTTTATAATTATATTATTGCTTACCTCAGTCCCTTATGAAGTAAATTAAATGAAATTTTACACATGCTTAGCTGACTTTACTATCTATTGATATTGCTAGTTTCATCAGGCTGGAAATTGAAACGGCTGAGTTACAGCTCAGGCCTGGCCAGGCATTAGGCAAGTTTGGCATACATCAAGCGTAAGTCGGCGACAATCGAAATGAAAGGAAGGCGGGAGGGGAGCGAAAACTCGCCGCATAAACAAATAAGCGAATCGATAAAATGGCACGAGTGGAGCCGATCGAGGAGGAGTGCGCAGTTGTAATCGGATATGCAACTCGTGAGATTTCGTACAACTATTTGGTCAGCTAACGGAACGTGTCGAGTTGCAGTTGCAAACATGAATGCCCGCCCCCTCCCCTTATCTCTCTCTTTCTCTCTGAGGAGCCCTGACAAAGTCTTGAGTCAGCCAGAAAGATTAGAAGACACGTGTTGGCAGAGCCGGACGGGCTGCATCTGTCAGCTCGTTGGCATCCAGCGAGGCTCCAAGTACGAGACAGCAAACAGCTGGCACAGTGGGCACTCGCTAGTGGAGAAAGAGAGAGAAAAACAAAGAAAGAAAGAGCAGAAAGTTGAGCAACTCAGTTTAATCTTGGAACAAAAGGTAAAAGATGATAAAGTTCTCGTTAGATCAAATCAAAGAAAGTCAGTGCAAGCTACCTTCTTGCAGGTACAGCAGACACTCGCTAGACTAAACTAGTTACTCAAATATTTATCAAGAACTGACAAATATTAAATATTTGCCAAGCAATTTGTAGTGCAAACAAAAAATGAAGGTACTGCCACAGAACAAACTCGCTAAATAGGGTCCTGCTCTACCATGGTAACTATCTATTGTTCCCATTATCCCCTCAAGCCTATGCTCACTGTACTGTTTACTTGCTGTGGCAAGCCTACAAAACGCCATCATCAACAACAAAGCGAAGCCACAAGGCAACCTTTGAAGTGTTTCCAGCAATAGTTTGTTTATTTTTGGATTTATTACTTTTTAGATAATTCTGATAGACCCCAGGGAGGGTCGCACAGAGAGGGTATAGCTGGGAAAACTCAAAATTATAATCTTTTCAAACGCTGTCAAATATACTTCGAAGTGAAACTGAGCCAGAAAACTTTCAAGTCTTGCTAGATTTGCTTTTATCCAGGAGAATTTACTGGCTGAGCTAATGAAATTTGCCACCGATGTTCGTAGTGAGTAAAGCTTTGAAACTAGAACACATTGCTAGGCAGAGATTTGATAGAGTTGAAGAGAAAAAAATATGAAATTTTCCAGAAATGTTTGTAATGAGTAAAGCTTTGAAACGAGCTAAGGAATACATGGATAGGCAGAGATTTGATAGAGTTAAAGAGAAATTAAAATGATATAATAGCAACAATGCTGCAACATTTTCTAAAGAAAAAAAAAATTGGGTCTGTACTAGCTTTACTCTTATAGGGTATTTCCAGTGCGCTCTGTCATAATGAGCGCTACCTTCTCCGCTCCTCCACTTCTCCATTCAGCACTCAGCTTAGATTTATTGCCCACGTTGAGGTATACTTAAGATTTCAGGTTCAATTCCCGGAGTTCACTTGCTGTGTTTGCGCATGCGCAACCAGAATCACGGCAGGTACCTGCTCCCCCCTCCCCTGGTACCCACACGCGAGATAAGAAACCCACAGAAGAAAAGATTATAATTGTATTTTTTTTGTTTTTTTCGGTTTGTTGTTCCTCTTTATTCAAAAATCGCTTCATTAAAAATAATATGGATTGGATTGTATCTTAGCCTAGGGCCTGTGGCGCATCTCGATAGTTTATCGATAAATCGATTACAAAATACAAATATATAGATCAAGCAGATGTGCGCACTAGACTATATATATCTGTGTATACATATATATATATAGATAATTCCTTTCAAAATCGGAGTAACCTTCATTTAGATATTGCTTTTGAGTCTTTCACACGATCCATGCTATAGCATACATCGTCAAGTATATATATATATATATAAATCGTATATAGCGTTCGTTAAAATTTATAAATATTATTCCAAGTTTGTTTTTTCGTTTTGTTTATCAAAAAAAAATTGCGCTAAACTAAAATCGCCTAAGAACTAACAAATAAATGCTATATAGAAAATTATATATATGATAATATATAATATATATATGTATATATATGTATGCTTGAATTGGAACAAACACAAAAAAAAATTACAACTAAAATTGCTGCTGGCGAAAATTGCAGAGTGACGATAAAAAAAAAGAATCATCGTTATAATTATATATAAAAAATTAATCGCAAATCGAAAATTGAATACGAATATATATAATTAAAATTGTATTGTTATTGTTATTGTTGTTATTATTGTTGCTGTTGTGTGTCTGTGCTTTCTTCTACTTTCGTCCATCTTCTCTTCTTCTCATCTTCATTTGTTTTTCGTTTATTATTTAGTTTCGTTTATAAGGTTTATACTTTTATAAACTGCTTAATCAATGATCACAACTCTTAGCATAAATATAAATCGCGTGTGGCATTCAAAATGTATCTAGATACATTCGCGGCGCTGTATCTAAACGTATGTCTGGTATGGGTAGGGGTTGGATGTAGGTGTGTGTGTGTGTGTGTGTGGGGGTTGTATGTATATAGCATGCTGTATAAAAAATATTTCCCTCTATTTAAAAAAAAGTATTTTCACTTTGCTTTTCTTATTCCTTTTTTAGTTTGTCTTTCTACTTTTCTTTCTCTGTCTTTGTTTAGTTGGTTCCTGTTGCCTGTTGAATGATTGTCTTTTCTTTTGCTTCTACTTCTACTTCTTCTACTCGTTCTCTTGGTCCTTCTCTTCTGTCTAACAGCTGCCAGTTTAGGGGATGTGTGTGTGTGTGTGTGTTGTGGCTAGTATTGTTGTTATTGTTATTGTTGTTGTTGTGTATTCAAGTGTTTTGCAGTCGCGCAAAATCACCAGAAACACAAAGCGTCTCCTCTTGCTGCTCCTTCTTCTCCTTCTTCTTCCGTGGAATTCGTTGATATGTGTGTGTTCAATTAGCACGTCATTAGCTCAAAGGCCACGCCCCCTACTCCTTCATGTTGGCTGCGTGCAACTGCAAAAAGAAAGATAGAAAGAGAGAAATGAATATTTGATTAATTCGAAGCACTTTCAATTGTCACATTCAAGCGAAGCGATCATGATTAATTCCAAATTATTCGCAATTACAAACAATTGTCGCATGACTCAAGGAATGAATGTTTGATTCAATGCATGAATGAATGAACGTATGAATGAGCAAATGGTTGGAGTAAAAACATCTACAATTAATCGGAATTTTCTGCAAATCTTCAACAAGTGTTTAGAGAACTTAGGTTGTTCAGAAGTTAAGGTTAAACTAGATAATGTTCGTTTATATTGAATTCTTCTACAATATATACATATATGATCTGCTGGAATCAAGTTTTGTTAAACTTAATGAGCATTAGTCAATAAGTTTAGGGGCTTCGTTGCAGTGAGAGCTGAATTTGATAAGCTAAGATTTTTTTTGGCCTGAGAAGTGACAAAACTAACTTTTTTCACTCCATAAAAGGCTCTGACTTATTTCGGGCATTACTAATCTAACTTATTAGGTGTAAGAGACTAAGAATCATTTTTATATTATATACTACTTCATAGTACTTCAAGATTGATATATAGACTGATAAAAACTAACAAAGAAAGACTTATATATAGACTGCTATATACAGATATACAAACTAATATAAAGACTGCTATAAAGACTGCTTCATAGACTGATATTTGGACTGTTAGTTAGATATAGATATGGATATAGGTATAGCTAAATATATATATTAACTGACAAAAAAAAACTAATTTATAGTCTTCTAAGGAAATGGTTTCTTTGATTCCCAGAGATATCAAAATATCGCACACATATTTCAAAGAAATCGCCTTCAATTGTAGTTGAAATAAATCTAATGTCGTTGCTTTTCTTCATACAACTTCCACACGGCGTATGCTTAATCATTGCTGCGTATACGCAACATTTATCATCCCCTTACTCTTTTTCCTACTTCGACTTGTTGTTTTGTTTGCTATTTTGTTGACTATTTTGTTTACTATTATGTTTTTTTTTTTGTGCTTTTCCCTCTTTCTCTTGCGCTTCTTTAGCTAATTGAAAGTAATTAATGCAATTAAAAAATGGCTACGAAAATGTGTAAAAAATAAGCCAAACTAACTCGGCTTCTTCCTCAACTCATTGTGCGTGCCCAAGGCACAACAACAACAGCAACAACAACAAAACCAACAACAACAATAAAGCTAACAGCGAGAAAAACAATTGAGCATTTTTCATGAACGTTTTCATTTTCGTTTTTCGCGTGACGAAAGGTTTCTCTGTTTTGTCGTTTTTGGAGGCTGCAATTTCTCATTCATGAAACGAATGCGAGTGTGAGTGTGTGTGTGAGTGTGAGTACTCGCTGTGGCATTCGCATTTGTATTCACTTCTCACACGTTGATCTCTTGTTTGATCTATGGGACAGTTTTGTTGCCCGTTCGAGGGCATGGGCGGGGGCGGTGGCGGCTTCATTCATTGATACCTCAAATTGGCGGTCGCAGTTCGTGGCGTGTGTGATGCTGTGTGTGTGTGTGAGTGTGTGTGTGAGTGTGTGCCAGTCTGTTGTTGATTACGATGATGATCTACGTGGAACACACAATTTGTCTGTTTAAGCTACCCTACAATTAGTAAAGTGTGCACGAAGGCACAGCAAGAAGGCTTAGTTTAGCTATACGATAGTTTTGCCGATAGTATGAAAAGAGAGATCAGGCACCAGTAAAGAAAAGAGCTTTGCAATGGAACTGAACAAACAGACATTCAAAGTGGAGAAGAAGCAGTTTGATTTTATTAAGAAATGTATTCTAAATGAAAGAAAGTTTTCTTTTGCGATAGTATCGGCTAGACAGGGCACCATTTATTTGAAATGTATTCAAATAACTTGCCAATGAATGGGTCTTATAGCTACCACACTCTAGACTCTGCTTCTGCTCTGTTTAAGCACATTTGATTTGTTGTTTAGTTAGCAAATGCTTATGCAATAGTTTTGTCGATAGTATTCAGGTTAAGTAGAAGTTTACTTGGATAAAAATTTATTTTGAATGTATGTACAGGCATGTAAGACTGCTGTGTACTGTCTAGAGACGATAGTATCGTTCAATTATAAGAAAAAAAGGTAAATAGCCGCAAAGTATGCCACCTTTTAAAGATAACGATAGTATCGTTTCAAATGTTATTAAAATGTCAACTTGCTGTGCTAGTGCTTCACATTGGGCACTGCATAACCCAGCATATAATATAATAAAACAGTACAAAACATGTATATACCCATTTGTATAACTCTTTAGCATCTGCAGGGTATCTTACTAGTCGAGCACATGTACTATCTGCTATTACAGCATCACGTTATGCGATTGCTCTGGCATTAATTGCAAATTATACAGCACACAGTGGGGAGGTTTCCATGGAAAGATCTAAAGATTTATGTCATCTATCAGATCTATGATCATGTGTGTGTCTATGTAGCGTGTGTGTGTGTGTGTGTGACCTGTGTGTCGAGCATGATCGTGTGATAGAGGAATGTGCGCTAATTACATCGCTCGCCCCTCTCTCTCTCTCTTCTTCTGTCTCTCTCTCTCTGCGACAGCATCTTCAGCGCTGCGTCTTATCAATCTCCCCTTCTCTCTCTCCTAAGCGAGGCCTCTTGATAAGATAACGAAACTAGCGCGCCGAAACGAAACAGAATAGGGAGAAGGAGAACAGGGAATGGTAAAGGAGAGAGAGAGAGGGGGGAGTAGGGGTACAGTCGCTCTACAAGTTGCCTTACTTCTAATTGACATTGTGTGTATGCCCATTACGACAGAAGAAAAGAAACCAAAGCAATGAAGAAGACGAAAAAGGGAAGTGTGGGAAGAGAGGGGAGAGGGAAGAGGGAGAAGGGGACAGCACATTGACATGGCAAACATGTTGACAGTGGAGCAAGTGGAGGGGGGTAACTGATTAGAAAGGCACGGAAAAAAGGCAAATTGTAGGAGTCAAACAATAAGATACCCTGTAAGTTTGCAAGAAGGGCGAGGAAATAGAAGAAACTTAAAAACTTAAAAAGAAGAAGAACATGTTCGACATGGTATACGCTGATATTGATACCTTAAAAGATACCCTGTAAGTGGGCAAGAAGGGCAAGGAAAGTGAAATAAATTCTTCGATATAGTATAGGCTGATGTTGATACTTTAAAAGATACCCTGTTAGTAGACTGGAAGCACCAAATACCCTGTACAGATGTGAATTTATAGCTAAATACTTTAGAGTATGATATGCATATCAGACTAAGAGATACCCTGTAAGTTAGCTTAGTGGTTTAACAAAATATGCACATGCAAATAGAACTTCATAGATAGCAGAGCTCTATACTCAGACTAAAAGACACCCTGTAAAATATGCTTCCTAATTATATACATAATTTAATTTACAGGGTATACAGGGAAAACATAAACCTTGCGCATCTTTTACACAAATACTCCACTCATGTGTTTGTCTGCTTACTTTGTTTCTTTACAGGGTATTATTAAGTGCAGCTGCTCCCTTTTCTTCTCTTTTCCTGTTTTCTTTTTCCCCCTTTTCCTGTCGTGCCTTGTGTCGTGTCACGCAGCTATCGCCAGCGAGTGAACCTCGCTTAATTAAGTAGCTAAAGTCTTGTTCCCGCTCCCTCTCCCTGTCGCTCTCCCTATCTCCCTCTCTCTCTCTCTCTGCAGCAAAGCAT